>OZ022512.1:2522857-3153571 GCA_963989385.1 Ctena decussata | reverse complement strand
CTCTTGTAGCGAATTTGTTTTTATTTTGCTATGAAAGAGCTTTCATGGCTTTTCTTTCTAATGGTAAAACAATCTGAAATTACTGAATCTTTTCGCTATACATTTAGACTTTAAGATATTGACAATCCTTACTTTGAAGGCATGGTGAATCAAATGTATCCACCTGAGCTGCGGTTTATCAAAGCTAATGCAGTGGAAACTGAAGCCCCATTTTTTATTTACATTTATCTTTTTCAAATGGATGTGTTTCATGCAAATTTTATGAAAAAAACGCGATGACTTTAATTTTGAAATATTAAATTTTCCATTTTTGGATGGTGATGTTCCCCGTTCAACCTCTTATGGGGTTTACATTTCTCAACTTATTCTGTTTGCTAGAGTGTCTCGTCATGTGACTGACGTCAGTGCCCGTAAGAAAATTTTAACCGCTAAGCTTCTATACGAGGGCTAAAGATATAAAAAAAAAACTTCGAAAAGCATTTAAATATTCTTTCGCCGAAAAACTGTGAATTGGTTTCTAAATTCAATGTCGGATTAAAACGACTTTTGCAAAAGGGTCTATTGGGACCAGAATTTGATGGTGACTTAGTCTATAAATTCAAAAAAGTGTAGGTAAGTCTGATATTTCTGATCAGTTCAAGAAAATTATCGTTCGTTACAATCGTATTGGATATAATATAAATGTAATGCTACAGTCTGCATGTTTAGTGGTTAACTCAATTAAGGTTAAAAACTTTGCTTCCCTCTTTAATTCTTAAATTGCACGCCGGTGGGTCAGGCATCAGACTCAATGATGGGACCGCCATAAAGCTACTTAATTTAGTTGGTTGGGGCCGTAGTTTGCCTTATCTGTGGCTTGGTTATTCGGGGTTCAACTGATAGTTTTCTTTTTCTCCGGTATTTCGGTTGTGTTGGCAGATTTCCCAGGGCCTGTCTCCTGGTGTGGAAATACGCTCTTTCCGTTGAGTCCTCAACTCTGATTCATCATAGGCCTTAAACCGTGATTAGTTTGGTTCCGGTGATGATTTATTGATGAGTTAGAAAACCTTCATGCGGACCAAGGAGCTACCTAAATGTTACAAGCCATGACAGTAAGAGCGGGCTTAAGCCCAGTAAAGAATGTTTAAGTTCCCCCCTCCCCCCCCCCCAGGTAATCGTTTTCTGACCATTCCAAGACGGTACTTCTGTTGCGGTTCCTTGCTGTAATATTGTACTGTGTCTGCTTGTATATGGTCTCTGGCGGTAAGGTCGCCTATACTGCTGCCCAATCTGCCTTCTGTTTTGTTTTGTTTTGAAATCAAAATAAAAAGTTAAAAAAAAGTTAGTAAAAAGAAATGATGATGTGGTTATTGGGGTAGCTGAATGACCATCTGTTTGGGAAAGAGCTGCTCATCCGGATTACTGTGCGTGTTTTTCTAAACTTGTGTCGATTTCTGTGTGAATGTGCTTCTTACCCTATTGGTTTTGAGGGCGGAATGTGGGATTTGATTGAATTAATTCCTTATCATTGCCTATCTTTTGACTTTTCAAAATCTATCAAACTTTTGGATTATTTTAGAAGAATATAATCCATTCATAGCTGAATTCATATGGCAGATTTTTATATTTGGGGTTATTCTAGATATGAAAACACTGTTTTATAGCCAAATAAATAGGTGCTACTGTTTTGTGGGCATTCTTTTTGTCTGTAACAACTCAGCATTGCGATGGCTAGCACTGCAGCCACCTGCTGTGAAGGAAATGACCGCTTTACATGCCTTTTGCTTGTTCTGTTTGTTTAGTACGTCGTCTTTATTGTTTCTTTTTCCATTTAATGTGTAGGGCAGGTTGTAAATTTCGACCGGATGGGATCGTTCTCATTGACCTGATAAAGGTTTACAGAAATTTTCTAAATGTTTAATGACTTTGTGCTCATTTTCTGATTTTAAATATTGATAAACGTTTCGGACAGGCAAGCTAGTTGTTGGGGGCATGGCGGTGTACGACCACATTTCCTTGTATTTCAAATTATCAGTTCCTTTAAAGTAGAACTTAGCCATATTCTTATCGATGCTACACTTATATATTTTTCATTAAATTATTCTTTTGCTTGTTACACAGTGCAACATCTTGTAAAATTGAACAAAATGACTCTTTTGTTGCATGCAATTAAATCTTATAAATAGTACAGTTTATCTCATAGTTTTGATAAATACATTCAGTCTGTACGTCAGAAAATATAAGAGAAAACGTAATATCTTTAATGCATAAAATGTCTCAGCTGCAAAAGCATTGGTATAATTTTGTATACATAAAAGACAGCAACATTTGTTCTTGATCTTTAAGTTAGATGTGGTCAAGAAGGCCGCAATATTGTATTGTTTGTCTGTATCAAAAGCTGCGTTAAGGCATTTTTTTTTTCAAATTTCTGAAATTTTTTAATGTTGTTGGTTTTCGAGATATCACATCAACGTTTGTTCGGAAGGTTGCATTCATTTACGTGACCGCTTCCTCAGTTGCACAAGTAAGATCATAAACTCGGAAAGGGATGATTCTTTAAACCTCATGGCAAAATGAAAACCACATAGAGGGTAATAAAGATGCAATTCAGCTTTCATTCTACTCAAATCGCATAATGTGCAAGGTAATGCAGTTCTGACGTTTTATACCGTAAGAAATGTATCTATACTTTTATGGATGATTTAAATATGCAGACTGTTTCTCCGCGATTTGTTCAATGCATTTACTAATATTGGGTAACTGCATGTACCTATAAATCCTGGTCTAGAACCTTAACTAGAGTAACTTGGTATAAAATAAACGGTCGAGTGTTTCAGCCTCACTATGTAAATTTAAGGCAAATTAACATTCGAATAAATCTTAAATTATTTGTTTGGTACCAAGAGAACTGAATCACCCTTAAGCATGGCTTTGGATTTATCAAAGGACTTCTTCATTCCAAATATATTTTTGTCCTTTTTGTAGTACATTTGTCAAAGGCTTTGCAATGACAGTGTGTTTTTTCAGACCTTCCTATTTATATAAAATCATGCCATACCAAGAAATCGCATCAGGTGTCTCTTACAGGAAAGGTTTAGATTGCAACCACTTTAGCTTCTTTAGGTTTTACCTGACCTTGATCCAGGGCATGTAATAAAGATGTCACATGAGCATGACATACTCAAGGTTTTGCTAAGGTGATTGGCAATTTAAGTCTTTGAAAGCATTATCTGATAGTCTGTAGGTAGTCCCGAGTAATCTTTTGCTGACCGTTTAAAGGCGGTACTTCTGTTGCGGATCCTCGTTTTTATATTCTGCTGTGTCCGCTTGTCTGTGGTCTCTGGCGGTTTGTTTACCCGTATTGCTGCCGAATCTGCCTTCTTTTTTGTTTTGTTATGCCCCCGCCATTAAAAGTGGGAGGCATATAGTATCACCGCTGTCCGTACGTACGTAGCGTACGTACGTACGTAGCGTATGTACGTGCGTAGCGTATGGTTTCCGTTCAATATCTTTTGGTGTATTGAATTCATATTTCATACACAGCTATATAATCATAAAATACAGGTCAAGTTCGATGTTGGGCAAAATCCGTTGATTATTGTGAGAGTTATGGCCCTTTTTGGACTTCATTTTGTGGGGAGAAATGGTTTATGTTCGATATCTATTGAAAGCATTTGTGTATTGAATTCATATTTTATACACAGGCATATAATTATAAAATACAGGTCGAATTCGATGTTGGGCAAAATCCGTTGATTATTGTGTGAGTTATGGCCCTTTTTCGACTTCATTTTGTATGAAGAAATGGTTTCCGTTCGATATCTTTTGAAAGCATTGGTGTATTGAATTCATATTTTATACACAGGTATATAATCATAAAATACAGGTCAAGTTCGATGTTGGGCAAAATCCGTCGATTATTGTGGGAGTTATGGCCCCTTTTTCGACTTCATTTCATACAATAATGATTTACGATTGTTAGTTTTTGAAAAGTTACTTGTTTCTGGGCTATTTCTTTTGGAAAGTTGCATGGCATCCATTTCTGCGATAAGATACAGAATGTCATCACATATCACAGTCATGACAACCTCTTCAAGCCCCCCTCCCCCCCCCCCCACTCCTCACACACACACACTTCTCTTGATCCAAGAAGCCCAATACATCTGCCCAAGGAAAACAATAAAACATGTACCACAGAAGTCTGCCTTTGTGAACCTAGTTATGCTACAAGTGCCAGTACCTCAAACAAGGCGCCATCTTACTTAGGGCACTAGGCGGGGGCATCCGTGTCCTATGGACACATTTCTTGTTTGCTAAAATAAATAAATATTAAAAATAGATGCTGCTGCTGTTATTGAGGTAGCTGAACGACCATCTTTTTGAGAAAGAGCTGCTCATTTGGTTTACTCTACATGTCTTTCGTAAACTTTTGTCACTGTCTGTGTGTATGTGCTTCTTTCCCTATTGGTTTTGAGAGCGGAATGCGGGATTTGATTGTATTAATTCCTGATCATTGCCCATCTATTTTACTTAAAAAACGTTTTTCCAGGATTTCTGTGCTGTATGACGAATTTGCATAAAACTACTAAAAAGAGCTATCCACGCAGCTATGCTACAATTTTATTGTTTCAGTTTATTATTATTATTATTATTATTATTATTATTATTATTAGAGTCAAAATGTAGGTTGGTTGCAATATAGGTGGCGCCTATTTCATATCACTTTTACTGCTTTTTTGGATTACCCAAGTACAGTTTGTAATTTCATATGAGAAAACCGTTTTGATTTCTGAATAAATGCGTTTGAATACTTAGTAACTGCATCTTCCCAATTAACTTATATCCCCATAAAAAGGGAAAAAAGGTTCTGCTGTTTTCTGGGACTAGAAAATATACTCTGTAATATCAGTAGTTTGAGATGAATTTCGACTTTGCGATATTGAGAGCGGACTGTTTTACAATTTATTTTTTTAGCTCATCCGAGCCGAAGGCTCACAGGTGAGCTTATAGTAAAGGCAGGCATCCGTCGTCCGTCCCCCGTCCGTCCGTCCTCCCGTCCGTCCGTCCGTCGGTCTGTAAGCTAACATTTGCGTTAAACTTTTGCGTTAAAGCTTTTGAGATCTTATATTATCAAAACCCTTTGACGGATTGGGTTTATATTTAGCATGGTGGTAGATAATGGTCCAAAGTTTTATTTTATACCACCCCTGCCCATGCTTGTGACCCAGAGGTCAAGGACACGGACTTTAACTTTCCATGTTAAAGTTTTGCGTTAAAGTATTTAAGATCTCGGTATAAGTCAGTAACTTTGTTGGGTTGGGTTTGGCATAATGATAGTCTATTAGATGTTGGTCTTAAGTTTTATTTTGTACCATCAACACCCATGCCTGTGTCCTAGAGGTCAAGGTCAATGTCAAGTACATTGACTTTTCATTTTAAAGTTTTGTGTTAAGGTTTTAAAGATCTTTCATCATCCAAACCCTGTTGGGTTTGGTTTATATGTCCTAAAGTTTTATTTTGTACCATCGTTACATGTCTGACTTAGAGGGCAAGGTCACAGATTTAGACGTATTCATATATGTTTCGTGTTTAAAGGTTTTGAGATCTCATATCAGCCAAAGCCTTTATTAGGTGTGATTTTTATTTAGTATAATGATAGGTGTTAGTCTAAGAATTTATTCTATACCATCCCCACATAGACCTTGACTTAATGTAAAGGTCACAAACTTACGTTTTTCTGTGTCGAAGTGTTGTGATAAGTGTATTTTCTTTGCTTATTTTTCCAATCTTCTTTAATATAACCTTTTGATATATGATGTTTACCTCTAGGTTGCAACAATTTACATCATCTAAATGCTGCTGTCAAGGACACATACTTAAACAGGTGCATCAATATACTGCTTTACAATGTTTCTTATATTTTAAATATCCTTCAATGGAACCTTTTGATATATTACTAGGTTTAATACTAGGTTGCAGCAGATTGGTTTAGATTCTCTGTATGCTCTGCTCACCAAAGGACAAGGTCACAGACTTTAATAGTTGTATCTTATACATGTTATATATAATGAATTTTTGTGTTTGAAGTGCAGTTTCATTAGGCGGTGGCACTAGCCGGGGGTATACGTGAGCCCCTGCTCACTTGCTCAAGTTTGTTAAAAGTTGGCCCATCACGGTCATTTACAATATAGAAACTATGGTAAGAAGCTTGCAGCGATAGCTCACGAAAAAATATTGCACGTTGATGTATAAATAGGGGCTTTAAATTCTTTTCTTACTTTAGATGTCGCTATAACATTTAAAATCTTCCTAGTCCGATCGGTGGTTAAAATGTCAAATCACAAATCTTTACGACAAGCGGTTCCACCTACAGGTTTGGTGATCAAAGGTGGCTTGCTATGCTTAAATTGAGTCATACAACTAGCAAAAAATAGAGAAAGTAGGTTTTCGAAATGAAAAATCGCTTACCGTTCTATTATCCCGTCTAGTTATATAACTATAGCCGGCATAGTGCATGGGTCTCCACGCATGTACATTGTATTTTACCATTTCATTCATGTTCACGAATTCAAAAGTAGGTCATATTAATTGCAAAACTAAAATGACCCAAAACAATTTTCAAAACCTTTTTACGTGAAGCTCAAGGATATCATAATTTATTAAAATATACCAATCAGAGTCGTTTACTAAAATGCAATGTAGTGAGATGCTTGAAGCGATACGTGATGATATTTTTTTCGTCACTGATAGAGCTATGGGGCCTTTTATTAGATTGGCCACAGTCCATCATAGCGTCTGTCTTTTTCAAATGGGCGGGGAACCGGGCAGACTCGGCGCTAGGATGTGAGAGTTATGGATTCGTACCTTTGTTCTCCTTGGGATCATTTTTATGAGAATGTGAAGTTAGTACACTCTTCTGCAGTAGCTAAAATGTTACGCTACTGCGCTACTGGCCTCTATCGATATATGTTTGTTGTTGCTCACTGGATCGCGCTGTTGTTAAAGAGGACTTCTCAGGAAAAGAGGTTTAGGTATTTCAATCATGAAAAGTTGTTTATCACTGCAGCAGTAGGAATATGGGTCACACTAGCGAAACGTTACTGAGTACACTTTAACAGTTGACTGCAGTGAACACTTACATGTTGTCTTTCGCCGAGTGACTGCGGTCAATAGTTTACCAGTCACTAGTCTATCGTTAGGAGTCTGAGCAGAGTCTTTTGAACCACCAATAATTTGTTACAAATATAACAAGAGGGCCAAGAGGCCCTGAATCGCTCACCTGAACAAAAAGGTTAAAGGTCATATTAGGGCTATCATTTGAACAAGCCTGATAGTTTGCAACCATTTCCAAATGGTTCTGAAGAAGAAGATGTTTGAATATATTTCTATGTATTGCTATGTTTCAAACCCTGGACCCCCTGGGGTGGGGCCATTTTGAACCCTGGGCCATCATTTGAATAATCTAGGACCACTAGGCAATGCTAAATACTAAATTTCAAGCATATGAGCCAAGTGGTTCTGAAGAAGAAGATTTTAAGTATTTTTCTATGTATTTCCATGGTTCAAACCCTGGACCCCATTGGGCTGGGCCATTTTTGACCCTGGTGCCATTATTTGAAAAAATTTGGTAAAGGACCATTAGGCAATGTATCATACCAAATTTCAAGCATCTGCACTAAGGGGTTCTTGAAAAGAAGATTTTTAAGTATATTTTAATTTCAAACCCATGACTCCCTGCCCAAGGGCCATTTTTAATCCCAGGGCCACCATTTACAAAAACGTTGTAGAAGTCCACCAGGCAATGCATCATACCAAATTTCAAGCATCTGAGCCAAGTGGTTCTGAAGGAGAAGATTGTTTGAATATTTTTCCATATATTTCTGTGAGTCAAACTCAGGCCTCTCTGCCGCAGAGCCATTTTGGACCCTTGGGCCATCATTTGAACAAACTTGATAAAGGAATACAAGGCAATGCTACATACCAGATTTCGAGCATCTGAGCCAAAAGGTTCTGAAGAAGAAGATTTTTGAATATTCTTCTATGTATTTCTATGGTTCAAACCCAGCACCCCCTATGGCGGGGCCATTTAGATCCTTAGGTCATCATATGAACAAACTTGGTAAAATACCACCAGGCAATGCTACATATCAAATTTCAAGCATCTGAGCCAAGTGGTTTTGAAGAAGAAGATTTTTACCATATTTTTCCATCTATTTCTGTGGTTCAAACCAAGGACGCTATGCCGCAGGGCCATTTTGGACCTTAGGGCCACCATTTGAACAAACTTGGTAAAAGACTACTAGGCAATGCATCAAACCAAATTTCAAGCATCTGAGTCTTGCGGTTCTGAAGATGATTTTTTTTAAATATTTTTCTATGTATTTCTATAGTTCAAACCCAAGACCCCCTGGGGCGGGACCATTTTGGACCCTGGGGCCATCATTTGAACAAACTTGGTAAAGGACCACTAGAGTATGCTACATACCGAATTTCAAGCATCTGAGCCTTGCAGTTCTGAAGAAGAAGATTTTTGAGTAGTTTGGTATGTATTTCTATGTTCAAACCTTGGGCTCCCTACCCTGGGACCATTTTGGACCCTGGGGCCACCATTTGAACAAACTTGGTTGAGGACCACTAGACAATAATACATACCAAAGTTCAAGCATCTGAGCCTAGCAGTTCTGGAGGAGAAGATTTTTATATATTTTAGTTTCGAACCCAAGACCCCCTGCCCCAGGGCCATTTTGGACCCTGGGGCCACCATTTGAACAAGCTTGGTAGAGGTTTACTAGACAATGCTTTATCCCAAATATCAAAGACTTAGGCCTAGCGGTGTCAGGGAAGATATCATTTAAAGCAAATTGTTGACGACGGACGACACACGACGGGCGACGGACACTGAGTGATCACAATAGCTCACCCTGAGCATAGGCTCAGGTGAGCTAATAAACCCATTCGGGACTCTATATCAAATTTCAATCAATTTGCGTCAGATCTTGACATTCATGTTAATACCCTTAGTCATGAGACTGAAAGATTCTAAATTTGTTTATGCGGCAGCTGGTCATAACTGTGAAATTTAAAATCATTGCAGATTCAAGAACTCGTTACATAGTTTCTAAGGGTCCTAAATACAGATTTCCTTCCCGCATTGTTTTCAAGAACTGTAGGGAAGAAATAGCATCTGCATTAAATGAAAAGTAAAACGATAGGCAATGATCAGGCATTAATACCATCAAATCCCATATTCCGCTCTCAAATCCAATAGGGAAAGAAGCACATACACACAGAAATTGACACAAATTTACGAAAGACACACACAGTAAACCGAATGAGCAGCTCTTACCCAAACAGATGGTCATTCAGCTACCCCAATAACAGAATCAACAACTATTTTGCTTATTTTTTAATTTTAATTACAAAAACAGAAACAAAACAGAAGGCAGATTGGGCAGCGATACTAGCAACCAAACCGCCAAAGACCAAGGACCATAGACAAGTGGACTCAGCACAATTTAGCACCAAGGAACCGCAACAGAAGTACCGTCTAGGAACGGTCACCAATATATTACTTGGGGGGGGGGCGGCTTAAACATATTTCACTGGGCCGAAACCTCGTCCACTAGTTCTGCAACGGTTTGAAACATTAAGTTTGCTGTTTAGTCCGCATGAAGCTTTCCTAAGTCACCATTAATCATCACCGGAAACAAACAAATAACGGATAAGACCTATGATAAATCAGAGATGAGAATGCAACGGAAAGAACGTATTGCGACACCGGGAGACTCCTGGGAAGTCAGCCAACACCACTGAAATACCGGAACAAAAGAAAACTATCAGATGAACCCCCAATAACCAAGCAACAGACGAGGCAAACTCCGTCCCCAACCAAATAAATTAAGTAGCTTTATGTCGGGCCCATCATTGAGTCTGATGCCTGACCAACCGGCGTGCAATTTAAGAGGGAAGCAAAGTTTTGATCCATAATTAGGTTAACCACTAAACATGCAGACTGAAGCATAACATTTATATTTTATCTAATATGTTTGTAACGAATGATTTTTTTCTTGAACTGATCAGACAAAGCAGACTTACCTACATTTTTTTTTTGAATTTATAGACTAAGTCACCATAAAATTCTGGTTCCGATGGGCCCTGTTGCAAAAGCCTTTTTAATCCGACATTAAAATTAAATGCTGCAGTCTGCATGTTTAGTGGTTAACCCAATCAGGATTAAAATATTTGCTTCCCTCTTTAATTGCACGCCGGTTGGTCGGGCATCAGACTCAATGATGAGCCCGACATAATGCTACTTAATATAGTTGGTTGGGACCGAAGTTTGTCTTGTCTGTTGTTGGTGTCGCAAAACGTTATTTCCGTTGAGTCCTCTTCTCTAGTTCATTATAGGCCTTATCCGTGATTCATGTTGATCAAAGAGATAACTCAATGTTTCAAACCACTGCAGAAGCAGAGGGCGAGGTTTGGGACAAGTAAAACGTGTTTAAGCTCCCCCCCCCCCCGATAGTCTTGTCCGGACCGTTCCAAGGCGGTACATCTGTTGTGGTTCCTTAATGTTATATCGTGCTGTGTCCGCTTGGATAGGGTATATGGTGGTTTGGTCGCCTGTAATGCTGCCCAGTCTGCCTTCTGTATTGTTTTGTTTAAAACCTATGTAAAAATGGATGTTGATGCTGTTATTGGGGTAGCTGAATGACCATCTGTTTGGGAAAGAGCTGATCTTTTGGTTAACTGTGCGTGTCTTTCGTAAACTTGTTTCAATTTCTTTGTGGATTTGCTTCTCTCCCTGTTGGAGTATGGGGGTGAAATGTGGGATTTGACTGGATCAATTCCTGATCTTTTTACTTTCCTAGTCTGAAAGGAGTGCTAATTTGGTCCGCGTGTCTTCTTAAATGAATTTCGCTAAATACAGTAAAAACGCCTTTCCTGGTTAGTTTGAAACAAATGTAGAAAACCATGAACATGCAATCAAGGCAACGCTGACGCTCTAAATGCCGTCAACTTCATATGAATATCAGTAGTGTTGTTAACATATAAGGTGGCCACTGCTGAAAGACCAGTGCAAAATGGCTTAGCCTAAATGATCCATTACCAGTGAAAAGTATCCAAACTCAGACTGCAATGTGATTCAGTCTACTCTGCAAATGGTCAAAAATTCCCATCAAATCCCATATTCCGCTCTCAAACCCAATAGGGAAAGAATCACATACACACAGAAATTGACACAAATTTACGAAAGACACACACAGTAAACCGAATGAGCAGCTCTTACCCAAACAGATGGTCATTCAGCTACCCCAATAACAGAATCAACAACTATTTTGCTTATTTTTTTTTATTTTAATTACAAAACAAAAACAAAACAGAAGGCAGATTGGGCAGCGATACAGGCGACCAAACCGCCAAAGACCAAGGACCAAAGACAAGTGGACTCAGCACAATTTAGCATCAAGGAACCGCAACAGAAGTACCGTCTAGGAACGGTCACCAATAGATTACTTGGGAGGGGGGGGGGGCGGCGTAAACATATTTCACTGGGCCGAAACCTCGTCCACTAGTTCTGCAACGGTTTGAAACATTAAGTTTGCTGTTTGGTCCGCAGGAAGGTTTCCTAACTCACCATTAATCATCACCGGAAACAAACAAATAACGGATAAGACCTATGATAAATCAGAGATGAAAATGCAACGGAAAGAACGTATTGCGACACCGGGAGACTCCTGGGAAGTCAGCCAACACCACTGAAATACCGGAACAAAAGAAAACTATCAGGTGAACCCCCAATAACCAAACAACAGACGAGGCAAACTCCGTCCCCAACCAAATAAATTAAGTAGCTTTATGTCGGGCCCATCATTAAGTCTGATGCCTGACCAACCGGCGTGCAATTTAAGAGGGAAGCAAAGTTTTGATCCATAATTAGGTTAACCACTAAACATGCAGACTGAAGCATAACATTTATATTTTATCCAATATGTTTGTAACGAATTATTTTTTTCTTGAACTGATCAGACAAAGCAGACTTACCTACATTTTTTTGGAATTTATAGACTAAGTCACCATAAAATTCTGGTTCCGATGGGCCCTGTTGCAAAAGCCTTTTTAATCCGACATTAAAATTAAATGCTGCAGTCTGCATGTTTAGTGGTTAACCCAATCAGGATTAAAATATTTGCTTCCCTCTTTAATTGCACGCCGGTTGGTCGGGCATCAGACTCAATGATGAGCCCGACATAATGCTACTTAATATAGTTGGTTGGGACCGAAGTTTGTCTTGTCTGTTGTTGGTGTCGCAAAACGTTATTTCCGTTGAGTCCTCCTCTCTAGTTCATTATAGGCCTTATCCGTGATTCATGTTGACCAAAGAGATAACTTAATGTTTCAAACCACTGCAGAAGCAGAGGGCGAGGTTTGGGACCAGTAAAACGTGTTTAAGCTCCCCCCCCCGATAGTCTTTTCCTGATCATTCCAAGGCGGTACATCTGTTGTGGTTCATTAATGTTATATTGTGCTGTGTCCGCTTGGATAGGGTATATGGTGGTTTGGTCGCCTGTAATGCTGCCCAGTCTGCCTTCTGTTTTGTTTTGTTTAAAACCTATGTAAAAATGGATGTTGATGCTGTTATTGGGGTAGCTGAATGACCATCTGTTTGGGAAAGAGCTGATCTTTTGGTTAACTGTGCGTGTCTTTCGTAAACTTGTGTCAATTTCTGTGTGGATTTGCTTCTCTCCCTGTTGGAGTATGGGGGTGAAATGTGGGATTTGACTGGATCAATTCCTGATCTTTTTACTTTCCTAGTCTGAAAGGAGTGCTACGTTGGTCTGCGTGTCTTCTTAAATGAATTTCGCTAAATGCAGTAAAAACGCCTTTCCTGGTTAGTTTGAAACAAACTATATCATGGTCACTGAGACCTGGAAGAATTGATACCTTATCAATAAGGGTGGGGTTGGAGGTGAAGAATAGGTCTAGGATGTGTTTACCTCGTGTAGGGGAGGGCATTGAAAAGCTGCTTCAGTCTCTGAATCCCCACAAAGCAGCTGGTCCTGACCAACTCAAGCCCATAGTTCTACAGACTCTCCATGCAGAACTTGCCCCCATATTACAAGTGATATTTCAGAAGTCACTTGACTCTGGAAAGCTTCCTCATATCTGGAAGGAAGCCAATGTGTCTCCTATTTTCAAAAAGGGAGACAAGTCAGACCCTGCAAATTACCGGCCTATTTCTCTCACATGTGTTCTGTGCAAAGTGCTCGAACACATAGTCACATCCAACTTGACTAAGCATTTGGCTAATTCCAACATACTGTTTGAGCTGCAACATGGGTTCAGGGAGAAAAGGTCCTGCGAGACTCAGTTAGTAATGCTAGTTGATGAAATTGCTAAAAATATGCAGATGGGGAAGCAAACTGATTTGATACTTTTAGATTTTAGTAAGGCTTTTGACAAAGTTGCACACGAGAAACTAATTTCCAAATTGCACTTCTACGGAATTCGGGGCAAAACTTTAAACTGGGTTAAAGACTTCTTAGATTCTCGTTTCCAAGCCGTTGTTTTAAACGGAGTCAAATCAGACAAAATAGCAGTATCATCTGGTGTCCCGCAGGGCTCAGTCCTTGGACCCATTCTCTTTCTAGCCTATATAAATGACCTACCTGACCAGGTCAAGTCCAGAGTTAGGCTTTTTGCAGACGATACGGCCATATACCTAGCCATTAGCTCAGAAGGTGAGTCGATTACGCTGCAAAATGACCTTCACCAACTAGAAATATGGGAAAAACGATGGGACATGAGCTTCAACCCCTCTAAATGCCAGGTCCTACATATCACAAGAGCTAAATGTCCCATCCAGACCAAATACCGACTCCATGAAACTGTCCTAGACTCAGTACCTGCCGCTAAATATCTGGGGGTTACAATCTCAGATGACCTTTCTTGGAGCCCCCACATTGATTCTATCTCCAAGAAAGCAAACCAAACACTAGGGTTTTTAAAAAGAAATATCAAGGTCCATAATAAGGACCTAAAATCCACAGCATATAGAACACTTGTTCGACCACAGTTGGAGTATGCTTCAACAGTGTGGTCTCCTCATACAGCATCAAACATAACGAAACTTGAAGCAGTACAGCGCAGGGCAGCCCGCTGGGCCACCCGAGATTACCAGCGCACCTCTAGTGTAACGCAAATGATAAAGGACCTAAAATGGCGCACTCTAGAACAGCGGCGTATTGACAGCCGACTTATCCTCATGTACAAGATCACGTATGATCTTGTTGCTATACCTGCAGCAGACTACCTAATTTTAAACACTAGGCAGTCAAGATACAATCACCAACTAGCTTACAGGCAAATTCCCACTCTCAAAGATTATTACAAGTACACATACTTTCCCCGTACAATAGTCCATTGGAACGCCCTACCATCCTATATCCCTGTTTTACCTACTGTGGCACAATTCAGTCATGCTGTGTGCCAAGTAGTCCACGTCTCACCGTAAATATCAGATGTGCTTTTATCTTTTATCTATACTAATCTCTCTATTTCACTTGTATACTTTTTCTTAACTTTTCACCTCTTTTATCTCAACTAACCCCCTTTTGCACTTGTATACCAAACCCCGTCTGATGTCCTCCTCGGAGGTTAAGACGTAATGGAAGAAAGAAAGAAAGAAAATGTAGAAAACCATGAACATGCAATCAAGGCAACGCTGACGCTCTAAATGCCGTCAACTTCATATGAATATCAGTAATGTTGTTACCATATAAGGTGGCCACTGCTGAAAGACCAGTGCAAAATGGCTTAGCCTAAATGATCCATTACCAGTGAAAAGTATCCAAACTCAGACTGCAATGTGATTCAGTCTACTCTGCAAATGGTCAAAAATTCATAGATAACCAATTATCCTGCATCACACTAAAAATTTAAAATGATTATCTTGATTGCTCAAAAATGGTACATATTGTTTTTTATGATGTGTTAATGCCTTAAAATATGCATTTGGAATGACAAACGGTGTAGACCCTGATCAGAAATGCTGCTCTGGGAGCAGTCTGATGCTCCTCTAGGAGCTATCTGAGTTCGGACTGTACTATTTGCTCTCATCTGTCTGTTTTAATTGTTTACAGTTTTACGTTATTTCTTCTTGGACAGACAAGTCCTGCTATTTTAATATGCTGTAACGGGTTTCCAATGCAGACACCTTTCATTTCTGCCCTTTCATGGTTGAAAGGATGTTGGAAAGGCCGTAAAACTCGATTCATCCAATAATTTGTACAATGTTTCACCTGGTGGTGCAATTTTTGCGGTATTTTATATGACCGCCCAAGATACAAATGTATCTGTGCGAACAATGTCTTTGTACGCGTACGACATCTTTGCGAACAGTGTCTTTAACAGTTGCGAATAATGAAATATCCATGTGGGTTTTATAATTTTGGCCGCAGTAAAATTGATCAGCAGGAGTAAAAATATGGAAGAAATCTGCACTGGAGCGAAAGTGCTTCAATTTAGCTTGCACACAGTGGAAAGGTTTCAAATAAAGGTATGATATGTCCGGGCATCTCTGCTAACGCGGTGTATATTTTCTAACAGACACATTTTTGAACGTTTCAGAAAGAGATTCACCCTACAGTCACTGCCTATTTTTACTTACGAATGTCATAGTTGTATGAATGAGCAGTCTTTGTTATTTTTTCATCATAGCTACTTAAGACATTTTCCAGGCAACTGTGTCCTGTAAATATCTTGGAAATTATATTTGATCTATGTTTCAAACTGCCCTGTTGAATTAGATTATCCGCAGTTCATGTAGAAGAAAATTTTTCCTTTCTACTCAAGTTATAATGATTTTGTGACGAAAAAAGGGTCTCAACATTTACCTTCTTTTCAGGAAGAGCCTTTGCATGGGCCAATTCGAGACCGTCAAAAAATAAATAAATGTAAAAAACATAGCAGCTACGATATTTCAAATATGACCTTGACGTCGTTTCAACAACTGCATAAGAACTGTGTATTGCTTAGCGAGGACTAATTCGATAACGTCTGCTACCCTTCTAACTTTTAGATATTGAAAGCAACGAATGACAAAAAGCTGACAAAATTTATAAGTTTTGACTTGAATGACACAGTGAAAATAAATTCACATATAACATTAGCCCAATGGTGATACTGCGGTCCAATAACATGCGTTGTAGCTCAGTAAGAAAATGTATCTTTGTATAAAGTAAAGTGCCACTACAAGGCATCGCAGGCGATACAAATCCCTAGAACAAGACTACTTGCTCGAGATATTGTCTAGTTTGGATTACCCCCCCTTACACGCCAGCGTGTACGAGGTTAGGTACCTAGTAATTCTCATCCCAGTGAATTCGCTGGGATGAAAGTACGCAGGCGCAAAGGGCATGCTATTAATAGCTAAGGTAGACTCAGCGAGATTTAAGCGTCTGCATTAGTTTATCAGCTAGAGCTAACATTCCATACTAATCGATCCTTTGTTTATACAATAAAGCTAAAGAGTCTGAATATTTACTTTTATCGTCAAAACACATTTAATACACACTTATTATGTAAACACAATTCATGTTTCTATAATCTAGAAAAAGATGAGTGTTGGCACGTGAAAATGTATCTTGTACTATTTGAAAACAAGGTATAGTCAGATCAGCTGGGGCATTTTTTTTCACGAGCGCAATCTGTGGACAACGTGGAAACTACAAGGGCAGCCAGTCTGAGCCTACACGGCTGACTCGACTACTTACTACAGTACGCATATGGCGTAGGGGTCTCTTTTCATGCAAACCGAACAAATAATTTATATAAACAGTGTAGGATTAATTTGTGTTCTGAAATTGGATGCTTAATGAATGTAAAATTATGTTGTTTATCTGATAAGGGCGAATCAGATATTTCGAGCTACATACCAACTGTGCTAAAAATACCGAGCTTACGTATACACAGTCATGCGGTATAAACGGTTATTATCGCTTTACTCTATGTAATGGCGGTTTACTGGGTTCATAACCTCATATGATGATGTAGGTTATGCAGTGCACAACTAGATATTGTCATACCCTACATTTGCGTGAAGTTATTTTAAAATCCATGGAGAAATGTAGGCGCTAGAGCGATGACAAAGTTTTTCTAAAAATAGCTACAGTCACCTTGACCTTGGGCGCAGCATCCTGAAAGTTGAACTTGCTCGAGATATTGTCATGCCCTTAATTTGTGTGAAGTTATTTCAAAACCCATTGAGAAATGTAGGCGCTAGAGCGCTGACAAAGTTTTTCTTAAAAAAGCTACAGTGACCTTGACCTTGGGTGCAGCACCCTGAAAGTCTACCTTGCTTCAGATATTGTCATGCCCTACATTTGTGTGAAGTTATTTTAAAATCCGTTGAGAAATGTAGGCGCTAGAGTGATGACAAATGTTTTCTAAAAAGAGCCACAGTGACCTTGAATTTCGGCGCAGCATCGTGAAAGTCAAACTTGCTCGAAATATTGTCATGCCCTACATTTTTGTGAAGTTATTTAAAAATCCGTTGAAAAATGTAGGCGCTAGAGCGATGACAAAGTTTTTTCTAAAAATAGCTACAGTGACCTTGACCTTCGGCACAGCACCCTGAAAGTCGAATTTGCTTGTGATATTGTTATGTCCTACATTTTTGTGAAGTTATTTTAAAATCCATTGAGAAATGTAGGCGCTAGAGCGCTGACAAAGTTTTTTCTAAAAAGAGCCACAGTGATCTTGACCTTCAGCGCAGCACCCTGAAAGTCGAACTTGCTCGAGATATTGTCATGCCCTACATTTATGTGAAGTTATTTTAAAATCTGTTGAGAAATGTAGGCGCTAGAGCGATGACAAAAGGTGAACATACGTACGTACGTACGTACTTACTTACGTACGGGACTAAACCTATATCCCCTCGCCACTTCGTGGTGCAAGGGGATAATAAAAGGCGAATGTAGTGCTTTTAATACAGGTAGAGCATTTGTCCCCAGCATGCCGCTGACAAACGTTTTGCGGCTAGAATCAGAACCTTCTGAACAGCCTTCGTAAGTTGGCTATCGGGAATACGAAACAGAGCAAAACTGGTTTATGCACCACCCTTAGTTATTTTATTCTTTAGAGTCTCAAAGTAACAAATCGGATCCATGAGCATAGTGGTACACGTACCGCACCTAAATTCAGAGATAATTGCTAGAACATATATCTGTATATGAAGGGCCTGGCATGAATACGTCATTTCGGCTATAGAATATGTAAGTACATGCATGTGAACAGCTAGCACAATAATGCATTTTAATAGTGTCAAAAAAATGTGAAAATTTCAGCTGTGCACTTTAATCTGCTGTCACATAATTTTTCACTTTTTTGTAAAAACCCTTGCAGTTTCTTTGGCATTGTCCCGGTGATCTCAAAATAAAATTGCCCATATCTCCGCTCATAGACAAAATAGACATATGTTGTATGTATTCGTTTCTGAGTTAGAACATTTTAGTACACATTTTATTTTATCCCTTGGCGTTTTTTGGTTAGTATCTCTCGACCTTTAAAGTTGAGTGGGTGGGGTACCTAGACAAGCCTTTAATAGTACAGATCAGTTCCATAGTGCTTTACCACATATTAGTGTATCATCAAAAACCTATTACCAAGTGCTCTCTAAAGCCTCATTATCTGTCTTAATTTGTTAAACGAAAAATTTTCTAAACATATATTTCTTGCTCTTTTATTTTGAATTACAAGCATGTCTAAAATCATGTTTTTCTGAGTGTTTACGAAGAAATAGTATAATTCTGATAAAACCGTTTACTCAGATGATAAACAACAGAGATCATGTCATTTTACGCAAATTTAAAGAGGGGTAAATCGGCCCAAGTCATACCAAGTCTTTTGAAAATATTAGCAAGAATGATGCATGTACCACACCTCAATAAATGGCAACGTTAAACTCTTCTCACTAATATGCTTTTGATCTCGAAAAGTTAAAAAGGAGCCTGACTGATAACATTTTAATTTTATACACGCCTGATGAATTTTAGTCCCTACCAGAATTTGGTCTGGTTCAAAGGTGATACATGTACCACTACTGATGACTGTTTCAGAATCAATCTACTTTCTCATATTCTGCACATTTGTCCAGAGTGGTACATTACCACTCTTGGTTGTTTTCCTCAGACACACAAAGCTCCCAATCGCATCTATAAGCATAGTGGTGCATGTACTATCCCTAAATTCAAAGATGCTAGCTATAGCACATTTGAACAGGGACAATTAAACATGAAAAAGTGGTACATGTACAACGTAGCACCACAATTCCATCATAGGTAACGTAAACTATTTTGATTATTATGTTTTTGTTTTATCTTGGAAATGTAATTCGAAAAGGACAAAGAGTGGAACATGTACCACTTCGATATTCTAAAGACTATAAATAAATTAAATAGTCTCCCAGAAATTTGGTTTCGAAAGAGGGTCGTACTTGTACCACTCCTGCTGATTTTTCGTCGAATCCATATTCTCATATTCTGCATCTTTGATCAGAATGGTATATTCACCTCTCTTAATTGTTTTTTGTCTGAAGCTTGTTGAAGCTTGCAATGATAACATCGATTCTGTTGGAAATTTTATAAGCCCAGAGGTTGTAGTTCGGTGAATGTAATGAGGCTTTTGGGCTGTTCTTAACG
This sequence comes from Ctena decussata, assembly GCA_963989385.1. Taxonomy (NCBI): domain Eukaryota; kingdom Metazoa; phylum Mollusca; class Bivalvia; order Lucinida; family Lucinidae; genus Ctena; species Ctena decussata. The sequence goes on along the minus strand of OZ022512.1, from coordinate 3,133,892 downwards.
TCGGTCGAGAAGTCATGGACATCGATGATATAATCGTCCTAGCTTACACGATGATGTCACATTTGACTATCTCCACCCTTATGTACAGCAACCGTTAGGTCTTCATCACATTCGTACCAAACTATATGCATCGCCTTTATCGAAGTTGCAGTTACTTCGTACAGCGATGAGGGTACTAAGCGAAACTTCATGAAAATCGAGTTTCGTAACAAGGGTCTGGATGCAATTAATATAAGCAATATACTAGATCTCAAAGACGTCAAAGCAGCTATTCCACCTTACTTTAATAATCTAAATCCTCCTCTAATTTTCTACAGTTATACGTCACCTATTGCAACCAAAATCTTATCTTTAATTACTGGGATGTGCTGCAGCGCCTTAACACCGAGGACGTTGTCGGTGATTCTCCTGTTTGCACCTATGCCTCCTCTAAGCACTTTTACCAACCAGCAGGTCACATTTAAACTGGTGATTTTGGCATTGTTGAAAATATCAACTTAAAGGAGATACTTTCCAAAGGCCCTAAAAATAGCGAGCCTAACTCTTTTAGTTGGAAACAGAATTCAAGACTAATTATAGAATGCCCGGCGCTGGGCTAAGCAAGAGGGAGTTGATATCTGAATGCGTCAAATCGATAGCGTCTTTGGTTAACCGACGCATTTCTATTTTAAGCGCGGCCATGTCTACCCGATGTAAGTCGGTCTTAGACATTCTTGACATCGCCGCTAAGCTAGCTGATCTCCATGATAAACATGTTTTAGTTCCAGCAGACAAAGCATCTATTAATATTGTTTTTGTTTGCAAGACACTCTACATCAACTGCTTGAGAGAGGAGCTTGGTTTGAGCTCTTCAGAAGGTACATGTAACCCTACATATACATGCACTTCGATGTCTAAGGAGGAAATTCTAAGAAACCACAAGTCGTTTTTACTTTCCTTTGGAATTTCCACAGAAGAGAAAGATATTGATCTTCCAAAACTGTATTGGATCCCTAAGATACATAGAGCTCAGTATAAGCAACGATATATTGCGGGTTCGCCGTAGTACTCAACCAAGTCTCTCTCTCAGATTCTTACAAGAATCCGAACCACAGCTAAGGATGGTCTTCAGAAATATTGTAATCTATCTTACGCGAGAAATGGCGTAAATCAGATCCTAAAACATTCTAAAGAACTTTTGAAAAGTTTAAAAGCCTCAGCATTTCTGAAGTAAATAGCATAACAAATTTCGATTTCTCTGCGCTTTATACGACAATTTCACATGCCAAATTAAAATCTAAATTGTAAGCAATTTAAGGAATTATGACTTTCACAAAAACGGAAATCGTCGGTACAAATACGTTGTTCTTGGGTATCTGGACACATATTTTGTTGAGGACCGCTCTGATGTTCATACAAACTATTTTGAGGATGATGTTATAAAAAGGCTGAACTTTCTTATCGACAATATTTACGTTGAGTTAAGAGGACAGATTTTTCAACAGACAGCTGGCATTCCAATGGGCACTTATGCGCTCCCTTACTTGCCGATTTGCTTCTTCACGGGTATTAGGCGGAGTTTATACAAGGGCTCTTAAAAGAGGGTAATAAACACCTGGCACAGAAATTCAACTTCACCTACAGGTACATAGATGATGTTCTGTTTCTGAATAGTCCAAAGTTTTCGGAGTTTATTGATCTCGTCTGTCTATGTGAACTTGAAATTAAAGATACCACAAAATCTAGTTCATCTGCCTCATGCTAATACTCTTATCTCTAAATTGACAATGGAAAGTTTGTTAATAGGCTTTATGACAAGAGGGACGACTTCACTTTTTCCCATAGTTAGCTTTCCATTTTTGAGTAGTAATATCCTTTCGGCACCTGCATACGGAGTTTATGTTTATCAGCGTGTCCGCTATGGTAGAGCCTGTTATAAATATCAAGACTTTGTTGAAAGAGGGAAGCTGCTCACCCGTAAACTGTTGACACAGGGTTATCAGAGAGTAAAGCTTGTGTCGACAGTTAAAAGTTTTATGAGAGACACCATGACCTCGTTGATCCCTATAATGTAGCCGTTTCTTAAATAATTTCCGATTTGATGGCCTCAGCCGAAGCTTAAGCTTTCAAATACCGGACTTTTTTCACTGACCTCTTCTACTGATACCTAGGTATGACATGCGTATTATAATAGGCAGGTTATGCTTGCTACTCACGAGCACCTGATCACACCTCTATTTTTGGGTCCATATACGTGTATCTAAAATATTCCAGAATGGTCAATGTTAAAAGGATTTATGAGTTCGGACTTACTATCTGGGTACTTTGACCACTTTCGTTTAAAGCTCAAAATCCCATCTATGTAGATGTAAATGTACCACCCTTGGATTCAAAAATGTTTGATACAACACAACTAAACAGGCAACTTATGGGAATGAGCAAGGGTGGTACATGTTCCACCTTGATAATTTTTAAGACTCCTGAGAGTCCTTTCCATTTTTTTTTTTTGGAAAATTGATTTATGAGACTACCTTACTTAGTCTGATTTCAAATTTATATAGAATTATACGAACACTCCTAAGAACATATTTTTTTCTGTTGCTATATAATTCACAAATTGACTGAAATTTGTAATGTTGTTATAAATTTCTGACCTATAACTCATACATTTTATCACACATATGTCAATCACTATTGTTATGACTCAGTGAATCTTAAACTAATTATTCTATAAATGACTCATTATCTTGATGATATAGATTAAAGAAAACCAAAACACAAGTTAACTCAAGTTTCTAGTCGAAGTGAAGCAACCTCTGTTAAAAGCATTTTACTATCCTATATACTAATATTACACACTACTTGAATAAAACTTACCTGGTGACAGAAGTCTTCTGCATTCTATTAGTGTCAGCAAAAAATCAATATTCAGGCAAAATGTGCACATATGTTGCTTTGTCTCTTCGACTTTCACACTTACAATTGACATCTCAATCTGTCTAAATACAATAAATAATGAAAATAGTCAGGTGTTCATAGGAAGATATATGACTACTGTTTACGGCCTTAATTGTGAAGTACCAATCATTTGTTATAAATATCAATGTTTACCTTCCCAGTGCATTTATTGAAAAGCACAATGGTAAACCATTTCTAGAACGCAATGAAGTTTATACTTCAATCACTTAGATGTACTCGACAGCGAGACACGAATATTCTTCACCCCTCTGTGTTATCTGAATAAATGTAGTAAAAATGTCACTTTTTACGCTAAAAACAGATATTCCTTGCCAGTGTTTTTTGTTTGGTAAAGTCTTCTTGCCAATTCGTGCTTTGTAAAAAACAATATGCTTTTTTTGTCTATGACGTTAAAATCACAACATTCATGCGTAGATTGCCAAAGAAAATAACAAAATGGCTCAAAAGCATTTTCATTGCACATGGGTCAATAATACATTTTTTTTGTTTTTAAATTTACACTTTTTTAAAAATTGTCTTAACCGTCAATCAAGCTAAACACACTCTGTTAGAAAAAAAAGTCTACCAGATATATTCTATCTAGCAGGCCTTTAGTGGGTTAGGTTTGGTACGTAAGTTTATGGCATATCCAGCCATTATCATTTGCCCAAAGGCTGGAGGGATCCAGCATCCCAAATTTCAATTTCACTTGGTTTCTTCCTCTTTTTGCCGTACTCAATTTGATTACAAAAACTTATCCTTCAAGTTGACAATAAGATACACGTAACATACCATGCTGTCGCAAAAATTTCTTATCTTTCTTATTTGCAGAAAGGGACATAACTGCATTGGTTAAAGATCTATTGATAAAAAAAATAAAAAAAGAATCCTGTGACGATTTAGACATTGTTGAAAGCGTAAGACGGAGTTTGCACCATATCTACAGCCAAATAAAGCACCTAGCTTCAGTGGGGTTTAAACCTATTAGATCTTGCGATTGTTGATTTTCGCCCCCATAATCATTTTCACTTTCATAGTGCATGGATAAGCAAACCAAAGTGCAACATTTTGTCACTTAAGTTTACGCAATGCATTTATTGTATTCTACATTATGTCATCCATAACACGCATAATTCTGCTTTGACATAAAATGCCGAAGATAACAGATCTGCGTTACTTGTGCGTTTGCGTGATGTGTACATCCTCTTAGAGAAAAAATAACCTAAAATGTATGCCTAGCTGATAATCAGACCAGATGTTTTAGCCATCCCCTAATTATTTGGACACTGTAGGTATCAGCTATACATGCTCTGTGAACTACTTTTTCCGATACTTGGTTCCCGGTTAATAATACAGGTGATTCATTCTTATAGTATTTTTATCAACAGTGCTACTGAAACCTGATTCATGGTATTAGTGCGCCGTTTAAGGTGGTGATAATTACTGATTTGAGACAAAGACAAAACTCTGCATAAAATACTTCAAATAACACTGACCTTTCCAAAACTTAGCAGATGCCTTCTTTATGTTGTTTCTCATAACTTAGAATCCCAAAAAGCAGCATTTGTTAATGTTAAAAAATGATTTTATAAGGAAAGATCAAAGAGTAATTTTCTGCGAATAAATCTGAAAAAATAATATCGTTATTGAAAATATACTTAGTGCTTAGAGTACCTTGTTGTATAATGGAGGGCGTCCTAGCAACTATTTTTTCAAACTTTGTCCCACATTATTAGGCTGAGCAGATAAAAAAAGATGCAGTCTGTGTCCATTTTTTTGTCAAAACACACAGGTGGGACAGGTGAGACTAGTTTAACCAGGTTGAACAATTTCATCTACACACCACTGTTCATGTCAGTAATGTATTATTTATACTGTAAGTGTTAACATGGGTATGCTTGCCTACCCTGTATTTAATAAATGCGTCCAGTGTACATTTACTTTGTACATGGTTGAACATTTGAGAAAAAGCTACCGTTTTCATCTGGTCTACATTACAATTTGAGAAAGAGTTGGAATAAACTAATGCTAGGACGCTCTTCATTATGCAGTAATGCACATTCAGCACTATGTAAATTTTCAATAACAATACTATGTTTTCAGATTTATTCGCAGAAAATTACCCTTTGATCTTTCCTTATAAAAACACTTTTTTTAAGCAGCATGTACGTCTATTTTGTATTATAAACTGTAAAGAACAACAAAAATAAGAAGTCTGCAAGCTTTCAGGGAGATACATTACTTTTTTATGGTTTTATGCAGATGTTTACATTTACCATAAATCACCACCTTAAAGAACGCTCTCATAAACTACACTAGAAAATTCCATATTCAATGATAAAGTTTTGTCTACTTTTATTCTAAATGCAGTAAGTGTGTTTGAAGGCATATTTTTGAAGTATCACACGATAATAAGTTTACAATACAACTGGAACTATTTTTGCATAAAGGCTGTAAATCAGGGAGTACTGTTTCGCTGGTTCCCGTGCCATTATAAAATCCGTTGAAAACGCCTAAACAACATAACTTTTAACGAGGATTTCGATTTTCTAGTTTATATCAAAATAAGGATGCGGGATATTTATGTTTAACTTTTAACTAGAAAAAATTGGTTAACAACGTTATCTTCACCACCTGGGGCACTGCTGCGAAACTGCATATTTCTGTATCATTTATTGGTATACCGGAGGATTATACGACCGGTTTCATTAGAAACACATGTGAAGTTTATATCCTGAGCAACCCGTGTTTATATAGCAATAAGTCGGGTCGGTCGGGGTCAATTCTCTAAGAGCATGTACACAGCATGAATATCTAACTAACACAGCTTGTATTATATAATTATAAAGTTAAGCACATTGAGAGAAAGTAAGTTTAATTTGGCGTCTTTTGTCATATTTTGCTGTAAATAAATTACATATATAGCGTCAGATACAATAATTCAAGCTGTTTGTTAGAAAACTTGCTATAGCATACACATACATAAGGCTTTTCGAATTTAATAACTTAAATAACAAACATTGAACAAATGCTGCAAGTGTGAACAAAGACACTTAAAAATATTTCTAAGGCGATATTTTATTTTGGAAACATCTTGCTAAAGTAACGACGTGTTCCGTTATAATTGAAAAGAAATTGTTTCTTTACTTCAGATAAATCAGGAAAACTATAACATGCTTGGCATGTACCTTCAAAAACACCATGCGACACGTAAAAACGAAGAATTTGTATTCCATCAAATACGAATTTCTTTGCACTTTTTCCCCATGCTGTAATCAAACAAAAAAAGAAAAGAAAAAGAAAACTGATTGAAAAATAGTGATCTTTCACTTTTTTATTATTGTTTCTTTATTTTTGTCTCAAATTGCCTGTTACGATAGACATGACATCAAAAGTGAAGACGAAAAACGAAATAGACTTAGGTTGTATTAAAATGAGTGAGAAGTATTATCATATCTTTTGGATTACATTAATATTCAAATTTCACTAAATTATACACAGAAATGAAAGTGGTCAAAGTACCCACATCATAAGCCCGAACTCGTAAGTCATTTTAACATTGACAACTCTGGAATATTTTAGATACACAGATGAGGACTCTAAAACAGAGGTGTGATCAGGTGCTTGCGAGTAGTAAGCATCACCTGCCTATTATAATACACCTGTCATATCTATGTATCAGTTTAAAAGAAAGTCCGGTATTTGAAAGCTTAACTTGGCTTTGGCTGAGGCCATCAAGTCGGCAGTTAGTTTAGAAACGGCCATATTGTAGGGATCAACGAGGTAATGGTGACTCCCATAAGACATTTTAACTGTTGACACAAGCTTTATATTCTGATAACCCTGTGTCAACAGTTTACGGGTGAGCAGCTTCTTTTTTTTCAACAAAGTCTTTATATTTGAAACAGGTCTACCAACTAACAGGCGGACAAGCTGAGAAACTCCGTTTGCAGGCGCCGAAGGGATATTATTACCCAAAATATGAAATTTAACTATTGGAAAATTAAGGCGTTCCTCTTGTCATAAAACCTAGTAACAAGCTTTCGATTGTCAATATAGCGATAACAATCTAAGTATCGTTGTCCAATTTTACGAATTATGCTCGATTTGTAGTTTATTTATTTATTTATTTATTTATTTATTTTTGCTGACAAAGAGATTCCGCGATGTTTCTTTCTGATGGTCAAAAAGCTGAAATCATTGAACCGCTCAACTCAATACCTTGATATCTTGGAAAAAAAAACATTTTAAATATGTACAAGTTTGAGTAATTACTTTTGAAAAACATTTTAGATATGTACAAGTTTGAGTAATTACAATCGATCGAATTGATCCATCCGAACTGCAGGTGCGTTACAAAATATTTATACATGGGTTAATATATCATAATTTTTTACATACCCCATATTACTTCATTTGCTTGCCATATGTATGTAGATCATGATACATGAAAATTACTTTGGCATATGCTTTAGAGATATCCCAAGATGCAATAAACTGACTTTTTACTTTCCTGTCTATAGACAATGGCATTGTTTATCATATCACAAATGTGGTATTACTTTAAATATATATTAAGTACGTTATCTAGAGTTTTGGACGGAATGTTTTGCTACTTAAGCAGATTGCAGAATCGAAAATTATGTCAGATATATTGCTACTTGTGTAAGTAAACAAAAGCATAAGATTTCGTTCCCATATACAAACAGTTAACCAACTTTGCAACGCTTTAAAGATATAGCTGCTTCGTGTTTCGAGAAGCTTTCAAATATTGTACAAAGAGAAAACTGTCCTTATATTCACTTTGTGCTTTCCTAATCATTACATATTCGAAATACCAAACCATATTACGAGCACTTGTTCTCACAGAACAGAGTTAAGCACCTTTTTCACAACAGAATGGCTCAAAAGATGTTCTCTGAAGGTACGCAACATTTAAAACATTTTAGTCAATGGCTGCCAATTTGAAATTTCGGATTTTGTTTGAGCAATTTCAAAACTGAGCTTTAAAAGGTATTCGAATTGGACATTGCTTGCAAAATAACGCACCTTGCTATAATTCTATGTATCTGATGCCAGGGTATTGCACTTCTCGACTGGCCGTCAAACTCGCCAGGTGTAAGCCCGATAGAATCTGTATGGTATATTGTGAAGCGGCGCATGGGGCTGTTGCCGAATATGAAAGAGGATCTTTGGAAAAATGTCCAAGAAATATGGTACAGCATAGCAATGGAAGAATTAAAGGCCTTGTACTCGACCTTGCTTGCTGGAATCAAGGCTGTTATTACTGCAAAGGGTGGTGTATCTGGATAAAACATGCAATGGTGCTATTACGGTGACCGCGGGTCAACTTTATAAATGATTTCCATGCAATGACAGTATTATGAATTGGCATGAATATAGTATAAAATATTGTAAATGATATCATTTTCAATCCTTGAATCGTCTCTAGATTATGATACTTGTATGTAAAAATATATGAAAAATTCACCCATGTATAAAAATTTTGTAACGCACCTGTACAGTCGACCAAGTTAAACAAATTGCTCGGGTGCCAGGACCAGAACCCCCAAAAATAGTCGCACAAATTTTTGATGCGGATTTTTATTATTTAGGATATCCTTAATCAAAACCTCAGTACAATGTCATAGAGGGTAGAATATTCTACCATTTTGTGTTTTTTTGTGCCCTAATTAATAATGCTCAAGGAGTGGTGGAATATTCTTTCCTTTGGTTTGTATGACATAATCATAATTACAAGGTGTAATATTCGGCAACCAGTAATTTCATGTTGTTAATTTTCTATTAGTTCATTAACCGATACACAGGTTTGTTTTTGTCATGTTTTTTTGTGCGCTAATGTATGATGCATAAAGAGGGGTAGAATGTTCCAGTCTTTGGTTTTATTATTAAGTAAAGTCATAATGAAAAAAAAGCGTCAAATATGGCAACCCGTAATTGTTTTTTTTTTTTTTGTAAGGTTAGTGACCGTCATATACCTGAGAGGGTGGAATTTTATTTTTATGCAAAGAGAGGTGTGGAATGTTCCTGCGTTTGATTTGTATAATATTATCATATTTATAAAGTGTTAAATTCGGAACTAGTAATCAGATGGATATTTTCCTTAATTAACCGCCCGATGCATATCTTAGAGGATGGAATATTCCACATCTTCCATCCTTTGTTTTTGTTAGTTCCTTCTTTGTTGTTTTGTATTTTGACGCATAAAGAGGGGTGGGATATTCCTCAGTGTGCAAAATTCAAAATCAGTGCTGATCGTAAGCTTCTATTAGATTAGCCATCGATGTATATCATAGAGGGAGGAACATTTCACCCTCTAGTTTTTATGTCATTTTTGATACACCCATCCTATTGTTTTTCAATGGTTATTCTTTTAACAGTTCTTTTCTGATGCAAAGAGAGGATGGAATATTCCTCCGGTTGATTTGTTAATACTGTAATAGTCATACATATTATTCGGTACCAGTATTCTGATGGCTATTTTCCTTATTTTAACGACCAAAACATATCTTAGAGGGAGGAATCTTCCAACCTTTTGCTTTTGTGGGATTTTTGTTTGATACTTTCTTTTAGACGCATAAAGAGGGATGGAATAGTCCTGCCTTTCATTTGTTTAACATTGGCATAATTATAAAGCATATAATTCGCGAAGCAGAAGTGGTTATTTTCCGTAAGTTGAGTGACCGATACATATCATTTAGGGGGGAATAAGTTGTATTAGTGGTTTGATTTTGGTGCTCAATTTTTTATGCACAAAGAGACAAAGAGGGGTGGGATATGCCTGTCTTTGGAATTCTTTAATATAGTAGTACTTTTAAAGTGTAAATTTCGGCAACCATGATGATAATTTATGTAAGTTTAGTGACTGATGCTATCTTAGAGAGAGGAATATTACATCTTTTTGTGTTTTATGTATGTGTCCTATTTTTCTATTCATAGTGCAAAATTCGAAACCAGTTCTCGGGTGGTAAGTTTCTCTCAGATTAGCGACCAATATTTATCATAGGAGCGAGAGTAATCACCCCTTTGTTTTCGTGGGTTTTTGGTTGTTTTTTTTTTCTTGTTGTTGTTTTTGAAGCGTAAAGAGTGGTGGAATAATTCTTCCTTTGGTTTGTTTGACATATGCGAGTATTTAAAAGTGTAAACTCGGTAACCAGTAGGAATCAGCCCACAATTATTTCCCTTGATTGGTTGAACACTTTCAGGATATACTTTCGCACAAATAGTTCCCTGGTTCATTGGTTTCTAAGAAGGCCAGTTTGACTGAATATCTTGCTTGCTATAGCAAACTGAAAAGAGCCTTGGATATGCTTCTTGAAAATGTATAATTAGCTCAGAATCCCCAGCACTGGAGGTAACTAGAGGAACCGAATCACACCCTTCATAAGTGCCCCTACAACGGCAGTTTGTCTCATAAGTTGATGGGGCAATGTTTACCGTGGAAACAGCGGAAAGACAAGCTGGTGTTTTCCTGTTTAAACTGTTTGAAAATTGTTTGTCATGCCTCAGAGACTTGAGGAAAAGAGAGTTAAAAGTGCCTGAAGTGTTGTGAAAAAAGTTTCATGGAAGGATGGATAATTAAACTGTATAGTAAAACTAATTGTGGTCTCGTGCCTGATATAGGGTGGGGTAATTATTTTTACTTTCAGTTTGCGAAGTCGTTTTCGCTGATACAGTCCTAGGATTTGACACAGAGATAGCATTTCTCCTACATTTAAAGGTGTTCTACAGGCAGTGAGTATATTATTTTATTTTTTTAAATAAATTTGACTTTAAAGTGAGAACCCTTAAAATTGGCCAATATTGACATGGGTTCCCTAATGGAACTTGAATGCAGTCTGGATCTAGAGGCCATAAGGTATTCCTACACTTGTCTGTGTTGGTAGCCTCATTCTGAGAAGTCAGTATGGAGGGCTTTTATGAAAAATACCAGAATCTGTTTGTGGAACATAGCGCTCGGGCGGAGAATGGAGAATGCTTGCTATGGGCGCGGAAAGTGCAGAAAAATGGTTATGGCGCCGTGAAATACTAGTGCCCAATAACTGGACAGTGGAGATGTACCACAGCTCACAGATTGTGTTTCATGGTTTTCACAAGGCATTTGGATATTGGTGACAGAGATATAAGCCACCTCTGTCACAATGCCTTGTGTATACGGTCAGACCATTTGTCGGCCGAGCCCCATGAACTCAACTGTGAGCGAATCAAGTGTGTCAACCGTGGCAAATGTCAGAGTCATGGGGAATATCCGATTTGTTTATTGCACCTTAAATTATAAAAAGGTATATGGTGATTTGACACTCATGTGTAAACCTTTGCAAACAGTGTAGATCCAGATCAGCATTTACCGTACACAAGTTGTCGTCTTGGAATTTGTGTGGCATATAGTGCCACTGTCTTGTCTGGGAAGAGGAAGCCACCTTGTGGTGTGGGATCCATATCTGAACCTAGGACCCATAACCTGGGATCTGTATCTTGACTAGTTACAGTAATTGTCCTAAAAGTGGTTGGAAGCTGGTCTTTCTTAAAGCTATAAAATGGCTTAGTAAAATGGCAGATCCCGATCCGATTGCTCGTAAAGAAGCAGGCTGATCTGGATCTGCACTGTTGGTTTGTGCTACTTCCAGCTCAGAATTTTGGGTCTAATTACTGTACTTGGTTTGAAATATTTTGGAAACATAATTAAATCTGGATTCTAAGTAACAACAATACCAAAGGTTTCGATTAATTTTTATTACTTATCTGCTAACGTTTGATATCTAACAACAAACCGGAAACTAAGGGAGAAACCGGCAAGCACGTAAACCGACTTATATCCATTCATTCACAAAAAGATTCAGAAAAGAATTTGGTAAAAGAATTTGGTGAATGTTCAGAAAGAATTTAGAAAAAGAATTTGGTGCCAAATTGAGTACCAAATTCTTTTACTAAATTCATCAGTATCTCCAAATTCTCATCAAACATAACAAAACAGAAGAATAGGAAAGCAAATAACACTATATAAGCTGTTGCTAAAGTCACTTCTGATCAGTTCCATGAGCATGGTTAAATGGAATATGATCCAGCTGTCCTTTTCTGTAGTCTGATTTAACTTTGGTACTTTGCTTATACTCAGAATGAGCCTGAATTCTCTTACTGTTCACCACAAGCTTATGTTTAACAACTTCCGATCTCTTCGAATAGTTTCTGTGGTAGTCCGCATCCCGGTCTGCTGCGCTCAGAGCACGCTTTGTACGAGATGAAAGTTCAATTCCAGAAAATTCACATTTCTTAATAGCAGAAGTTCCTGGATCATTATTGACCCTGTGAATTGCTGAAGAACCCCGTCCTTCCATTGTGGCAGAGAAATTGACATTCTTTGGGAGTGAAACACTTAGAGCACGGTTAACTGCTTCACATTTCTGAGTATCAGTGTATAGTTTCATTTGTTCTACAGAAGCAACACTTAACTTCATTTTCAGTATTTCTAATAGTAAAACCTTGTCATTTTCATTCATGTTTAGGTTATGGATCCTGTTAGATGACAGAAACATGGAGCGATTCCACCAGTTATTCGTAACACCACCATGACACACAACAGAATTGTTCGCACATTTGGAACAGTCCCCATCATAACATGACAGTGTCGATTCCAGAACTTTAGGTAAGATCCGCTTAAAGGCAGCCATGTTACCGGCATGATCTTTCATGAGTTCCTTAAGAATTAAGCTGCATCTTGCTTTTACATCCTGACTCAGAACTCAGAACTTTCTGAGCCTCTTTTTTCTGTTCACGTGTTCGTCCGGGAAACATTCCGTCACTAAAATTGGCCTGATAACACTTTCGAAACTGTGACTGGCCCAAATGTGTTGGGTCCGCTAAGCGCTGCACACTCCACATAGGGTGAAGGATCTTCATAGCATTATCTAAGCCTTGTGCTGATCTAGAGTCTCCATCTATTGTGGCATACTTGACTAATATGCCCTGAAGAGAAAGCTGGCTGCCTATTTCATGACCAATATCATATTCTGAAAAAGGTGCAAATTGTGACATGTTGGCTGTGCACTCAGTGTGTCCCCCGGGGCACTGCACATCAATGCCCTTTCCTTTTAACCAGGCACCAGTCCAACAAAGTTTATTTTTAAAGCAGGCTTGAACCACAACTTTCTTGTCTGTCATAGTTTCACATGCAACACCAACAGCTTGTGATGCATTCTGGCCTGGCTTTTTACGGCTTGCTATTGTCACTGAGTTGTACCTTCCGTCCATGGCGATGTTAATTTCTGACGGGTCATGACCACGCTTTGTATTGATCTCCTTGAGCATCTCTACCTTCTCAGTCATATCTCACTCATTTAGCTCTGTTACTTGCTTTGCTACTTTCTTTGATGTCCTCTGCATGCAACTTCTGGCTGGTGGGGGTACATCCATAGTCGCCATAAGAAGCCTGGCACCTTTATTTCCCAATGGTGTGTCTTGAAGCCCAATGCTGAGGCCTATATTAGGTGCTCCTGGGTTAGGCCCTGGTTTTCTGGTACTGACTTCTTTGTAGAGCTTGAATTCAGGTGTTTGGAAGCAACATTTAACACACCTTAGAGTTATTTTCCAGCACAGGCCCCATTTTTTCTCATTCGCTACCTCCATCTGCGGAACGTCACACTGCGGCGCATCTCGTCTGTGCAGTTCATAGGCTGTGTTCCATTCTTCAACCATTTTTGTGTTGTCTACCAGTCGCATTCCCTCAGTGTCTTTTGAAACCTGTTCCTTTTTCAGGTCTGATGTAGACAGCATAGTAGGACGGAGAAGCCTGACTGAGCCCAATTTACCTTCACAGTCCGGCATGCCTCTGGAAGTACCATCTCTAGATGTTTGTGTCACCAGGTAATACTCTTCTTTATTCATTCTGATTGTTCTGCTGGATTCTGGTGGACCTGATTCATCAGTTGGCGGTGCTGAGGGCAGAGAGATACCTTTGTTCCATGGTGTATGTCCCTTCTTAAACTGTGTTGGTGCTTTCTTTCGATCGCCTTTCATAGTCGTTGATAATATTGCATATAACCAGAAGAATGGGGAAAAATTGGACTTCTGAATTATTTATACCTTTCTTGAGTGCTGTCAACTTCTTAGAGATATGTAATTCTACATCTGACAATATTTAAGTAGTCATGGCACTTTATCCTGCCACAGATGACATTCTTGTGTATACCTATATGCAAGTGCGTTCGTGTATTCTGTTGACACTTCAGTGACACTTTACTGGCACTAGTAACAGTTGTTTCCTTCTGAATCTCAAGGCTGATAAACACAGGACTTTAAGTGCCTCTCATCTTCTTTAGCATTGGTATGGAAGCTATGAGGGCTAAAATTCAGTAGTTTTAGGATTCATTTTCATTTTCAAATTTTAATTATAGATTTTTTTTTTTTTTTAAATTCTTTAAAATTTGAATAAATTTTACTATAGACATTCAAGAATTACTTTTTCTCAATTATTTTGGTACATATAGATAGACATGTTCCTGATGACTTAGGACAAGTTTACTTCATGAAAAAATATCAACAAATAAGGAAGTTATGGCCAAAAAACTACCAAATTTTTAGTCAAAATGTGGTGTTCGACAAGGTTCGAAAATCGGACTTTTAGTATATCTGTTTAAATGTCTGTCAGATTTCTACAGTTTAAGTCACTGATCTCATACTACCAGAACAAGCTCTAGAAAGGTGTAGAAATAGATTAAAAGGCAAAGTTTTGAATTTTAATGCCAAATGAGGGTCTGATAGGAATCAGCCCACAATTATTTCCCTTGATTGGTTGAACACTTTCAGGATATACTTTCGCACAAATAGTTCCCTGGTTCATTGGTTTCTAAGAAGGCCAGTTTGACTGAATATCTTGCTTGCTATAGCAAACTGAAAAGAGCCTTGGATATGCTTCTTGAAAATGTATAATTAGCTCAGAATCCCCAGCACTGGAGGTAACTAGAGGAACCGAATCACACCCTTCATAAGTGCCCCTACAACGGCAGTTTGTCTCATAAGTTGATGGGGCAATGTTTACCGTGGAAACAGCGGAAAGACAAGCTGGTGTTTTCCTGTTTAAACTGTTTGAAAATTGTTTGTCATGCCTCAGAGACTTGAGGAAAAGAGAGTTAAAAGTGCCTGAAGTGTTGTGAAAAAGTTTCATGGAAGGATGGATAATTAAACTGTATAGTAAAACTAATTGTGGTCTCGTGCCAGTAATTTCTATGAAAGTAATGTTTCCCTTAGTTTATTGACCGATATATATCTTAGAGGGTGGAAGATTCTTAACATTTGTTGCACAAATATAGGAATAATATGATGTAGTTGTTAACAAAAAATCTAGAGTATATATAATTCGAACAGGGTCGCACACCATTGTCGCATGAGCAAATGGCTTTATTTCATTTCAGTACATTTCCTGTTGATAAAACGATTTAAAGCTATGTTTTAAAGTCCATTATTAATTTATAGACATGACCTAGAGCTATTCTATAAAACTCGCATAAAATGAACTTCGTGACAACTAGTTCGACTGGCTCCTCTAGGACTTTCAAAAATCAAGCGCTTTAGATGATTCCACATCCGAAAGTAGAATATTCTAAACCCAGCTTGGTACAACTGCCTTAGAATGATCAAATGCGATCTATAAGAGTCTTTGTCGGTCAGGTCGATTTTTCTGCCGATGAGTAGTATGTGGAACTCGACTATCAACTGCTTGACATCGTTTATACTTCCGTCGTTTAGCATTTCCTGTAATGCCGCCCATTCTGCTAATTCGACATCTAGTTTTAGAAGGTCAAGTGGAACCTGTAATACAACTATAAATAATAGAAGTAGTTTGCCCACTTTTTTTTTCTAGGGGTAAAAGGTATGGCTTTGGGGAAAATATTTGTATATTTGTCATTATAGTGTCATTCGTTTAAATGCTTGGTATCAAATAACATTACACTGAGAATTTTCAATATTTCATGGTAATGCATAAACGACATTCAGTTATATGATTTGGTTTTGATCCCATGTTAATTTGGGGGAAAATATGAGTTTTTGATGTATATTGATTTATAGCCCCAGTCTCACTTTAACGTTTAGAGGGCTAGATTTGATAACGTTTTAAAACGTCAATACGGCAGTATATATTGTAAAACGTAGTGAAAACGCATAACATGCAGCTATATGTATGGCCTAGCCACGTTTGAGGTGCAATGTGCAACGCAAACGTGGCATTTTGATATACATAGCAGGCAACGTAGACGAAACGCATTAAATACGTACAAAAACGTAACAAGCGTAACCCGAAGTCCCAGCCTCACTGCCACGTAATAAGGACTAGGTTTTTCTACATTTTTAGAACGTAGCAAAATGGCAATATGCCTGGTAAAACTTAAGAAACATACAACTATATGCAGCTACATACGTTGTCGAGCTATGTTTGTGTCTGGATTTCCATCTTGTCATTTTGATGTTCTAAGTGTATACGTAGTAAAAACTTTGTGAAACATATAACCGTACTACAAAGTATACGAAACGTTTTAAATACATGATCATACGTTGAGATCCCTTACGTATTACAACTCATTATCTTCTCTTTTCTTCGTCTTATCACGTTGTTGACTTTATGTTTGTTAAGTTTTGGTAAATGTTGCAATGTATATATTTAACCGTCATATCGACCACGTCATTATCCCGGACACTACCTAGTACCTCCTTTTAAAACGTACTGAAAAGTAGCAGGCTATTATAATGATCTAATCCCTTCTGACCGTGGCATTGAGTCGTTTGATAACAGGGTAAAAAAGAAATAAATTGTCATTAAACATTTGGGACTTACTAGCAATATAGTAATACCTAATTCCCTACAAAACAGGTTTACAACTTGACCAAATGTAAGTGCGGGAATGTAGTATAACCTAGCCCTCAATACGTGACAGTTAGCCTGGAGCTTATCGCTCGTAATGATAAAAACCCTTGTGTTTCTCAGATCCGAAATCGTTATGGCATTGTCTAAAAGTGCGATGCTGTCTTCTTTCTTCATGATTCAGTCTGTTTCAAACTTGGGTAAAAATTACATAGGCAAAATGTGGGTATTCCGATAGGTAAAATTGTTTTCGACTTGTTACATATATTTTATGGATTCAGATCTCTTTCACAATGGTAAATGACTTTTTAAATGTCGATAGCACGTCAGGTCAGGCAAAATAAAAATCTTAGATAGTTCCTTCAAGAACAGAGAATACATTCAGAAGTAGGAACATGGGCCAGACTACGTAGTTTCGGCTAATAAAGACTCGTCAGTGACCCTAGCAATATCCTGTGACGTAACCAGAGAAAACCTACTAGTGGTACCATGTCAACGAGTACAGACTGTTGCATGTTGGCTGATGGGGCTCATCAACCTAGGAAGGTGTCCTATCTAAGAGTTACAAGTCTCTTATTAAAACTAGAAGGGATAGGTTGAGCTTTTAGCCTTGGCAGGCAGTCCACCTAGGAGTAAATTGCTAGGTCTCTAAATAAAACTTATGAACAAAACATGTAAACACAGCACCATTGGGGGGAAGTCTTCCTAGAAGAAGTCATCGGCCAGAGTGAAACTCAAATCTAAGTCAAGTGTAAGCAGCTAGACCCGAGTGAGCCCTGCTCAGCTTGGGTGAAACAGCTAGATTAAGGGGGTCACTGATAGGTAGGGATGCGATCCGAGCACTTTGGCTCTTTAAGTCTGGCTGTTTATAGCTTCCAACCAACGAGTTGTTTAGGCGGCAAACAATGAATGTTGGTTGCTTTACGATATAAGGCGTATTTCTGTTCTATTCTCTTCTGTCTCGTACCACTAAGGCTTCGAATGTTTTCTGTCACTGAATTTCCGGTCGGCGTTTTTTGTTTTGTTTTTTCTTGGGGGAAATGAGACGCTGGCATTTTTATTGGACGAAAATAAATTCTTGAACTTCCTCCACCACTTCCATGGCAACTCGCGAATGTGTTCCAAAAGAATCATACGATGACCGTCAGATTTCGGCTAGACTGAGGCCGTACTGCTGGACGTAAAAACATCCTTACCTCTTCGCTGCGGCTTCTCGACACCTGTTGATTGGTGACACGCATTATATTTCTAGGTCGACAGCAGGCCGAGGCACACGTGATGTAGCTAGTAAACTAGCAAGCTTTACAACTTTCTAGAAATGGCATGGGCTGACGGAGAAAGGGGGTCTTTCTGCAAAACAGCTTATGACTTCCACTAGGCCTATCGGTTATTCCTCAGTTATATAAACAATCTAGTAATCGATTGGTTGCAGCACCAGTGCGACGTTGCATCTTTTATGTTTGACGTCAAAACCAATACTGGTTGCATTCGGGGCTCTATCAATGTCACCATTGGCATGCCAATGCCGCTCTGAATTTCACTATTGGCATCATTGGCTCTATTATTGAAACAAGTATTGCCGACCATTGGCTGACACTGCAGACAACTTAGGACATGGAAAAATACTATGGCAGAAAATTTAGGTCAATCAGTATGGCAATTTATTGAATCCATTATAAACACTCGAGTTGACAGAGGAAAATGTTTCCCAACAATAATGAAAAACAAAACTAAACATTTCTAAGCACAGAATAATATTGGCTCTGCGATGGTGTCATAGGCACCATCGGCTCTTCCAATGGCTCCATTGGCGCCATTGGCTCTACCAACAGAACTGCCAGTGATGACATTGGCAATTTTGCCAGTGATGCCATTGGTTGCCAATGGAACCATTGGTTGCCGATACTGTGCAGGGTTGTGAGGTTGCCATTGAAAGGCCTATACGAACAAACAGCAAAATAAAAGCAAGTAACTCCAATTAATAAGTCAATTAGTAGTTATCTGTCTCAGTGCAAATAAAGTGAATTGATTGAGTGTGGGTGAAATGTATCCATACATACACATAAAAAACATATAGAATAAAAATGGAGGTTAACATAGCTACAGGCTATCAGGCGAGAAGTGACGGTCGTAAAGACAGTAAGAGGCTACGGCCGTGGTCCAGTGATGAAGATTGTTCTACATTTTTGTGTCAAAAATGTGATGAGAGTATACATGACAAAATAACGAGTACATGATGTAAATTACATTACTGTCTCAGATGTGCCAAAATTACAGCATTGTTGTACCAGTGTATACGGAATAATGAACTAGAAAATTTTCACTGGACATGCCAAGGGTGAAAAGCTATATTTCCCTCCCTGGATACCATATCATATCTGGTACCTTGAAGGAGATTCAAGTGAAACATGAACGTAGAAGGTAGAATGGATCAGTTGGAATTTAAAACAAAAGATGAAATAAAGAGTAGTGTTAATGACATGAAAGACGACATTGTGACAGAAATTAAGGGAGATGTAAACAAGATAGTGGATTTAAGGAATATTGAGTTGGAAGATAGAAAGAGGGGAGAAATGAACCTGATAATATTTAATCTAAAGGAACACACAAGTGAGTACATATTAGTTCTTCTCTGGGATTAGAGGAAGCTCAGTTTGAAACTTCTTAAAGGCTGGGTAAGCGTTCAGTTAAAGCTAGGACATGAAAGGTTATATTGACAAATAAGACTCATCGCAAGTATCTCATAGACAACGCCAAATTTATCCCGGAAAAAGCCCCTCAGTATAAAGATGTTATAGTAACAAAAGACTTAACTCCAGAGCAAAGAGCTGAAAAAGTATATCCAGAGGAAAAAAAGGAGTAACGAACCCAAACAGGGTAATACAAAGGTAAAAGTAGTGGCTAGGGTTAATACACAGGAGGAAAGTCAGAGTTACTTGGAATCGCCTGTACCGATGGAATTCCAAGGATTGCCATTAAGCCGTATTCAGACTCAGGAACCATTATCTCAAATCAATATGCTAAGTGAAAGCAGGCCATTGGAAAGCACAAGTTCAGCTCATCATTTTGAATTTAGTGCAGTAGTAATGGACAAAACTGACTCGGATAACACTGTATTAGGGGGACAGACACAGGAGGACAATGTAAATGTGCCCTCCCCTTCAGTGCTGAATGTATAGGACAAATGTTTTAACTTTGTAAATAGGACTGCTGGAAGAGCAGAATTTCAGAAACCAATCAAACTTTCAAAAATGTACACAAAAAGACATCTTAACAGTCATACTGATACTTTTATAAAGCGATGTACAGATAAACTTAAATGTTTTATTCAAATGTAGATTACCTGACCCAGGCAAAAAGAGTAGAGTTGGAAGCTTACATAAATGAGAACTCTCCAGATATAATTGGAATAACTGAAGTCTTCCCAAAACAGTATCTATATGAACTGGATCAGAGTACTTTTCAGATTGATAATTATGATATGTTCTGCAGTCCTATAGGTGAAGGAAGAGGTGTAGTTATTTATGTGAAAAGTACTTTATTTGCTAACTCAGTAACATTTGAGACAAACTTTAAGGAATCAGTATGGTGCAAGGTCCAGCTAAAACAAGCCAATACGCTTCTATTGGGCTGTATATATCGGAGCCCAAGTAGTACACAAGAAAATTCTGATCATTTAATGGCTTTATTAAGAAAAGTGTGCCAGGAGAAATAGTCCCATATATTAATTATGGGAGACTTCAATTACAAGGAGATAAATTAGGAAGATAACAGTACAGTTGTTGGGGGAAAATATATTGCTTCTATATTCCTGGAGTGCATTCGGGACACTTATCTATTTCAACACGTGAAAGAGCCAACCAGAATAAGGGAAAACAATGAGCCTTCTACTCTTGATTAAATTTCACAAATGAGGAGAACATGGTTGACAATATGACTTATCGTCCTAGTCTAGGAAAAAGTGACCACATAACCCTTTCATTCGATTATATATGTTTTACTGAGAAGGAATCAAATGACACATACAAGAAATTAAACTTCTTGAAAGGGGACTATTCAGCTATAAGTAAACGTCTTGAAGAAATTTAATGGGATACAGTTTTCAGTGGTTTAGACTTATCTCAGTCATGGCTCTTTTTTGCTGAAAAACTTGTCGAATTATCTGAAAAATACATACCGGTGAGCAAAGTAAGAGATGGCAGGAATAAGAATAACCCATATGTAATTAAATCTGCACAAGAAGCTATAAAAAGAAACATACTAAATGGCTGAGGTACAAATACTGTAAGACAACAGAAAACTATGACAACTACAAAAGAACAAGAAATTTAGTTACAGCAGAAATCAGACGTGGCAAATATTATTACAAAAAAGATCTGGCTGCAAGGATAAAAAATGAAAATAAACTCTTCTGGCGATATGTTCGATCACAAACCAAAACAAAATTCACTGTTAGCAAACTAATTAATGCTGAACGGAACTTTTCAGAAAGTAATCAAGAAACAGCAGATATACTAAATCAAGTTTTTGCCAGTGTTTTTTTAAAAAGAAAAAACAAATGCTATTAACCAAAGGCTATTAAAGAAATTGGAAACATATGGAATAATAGGGAAATTACATCTTGGATTAAAGATTTTTTTGTCAAACAGACAACAGAGAGTGGTAATAAAAGGAGCTGTATCAGATTGGGTAGATATAACATCAGGCATCCCCCAGGGCAGTGTCCTGGGCCAATATTATTTCTGGTCTTTATAAATGACTTGCAAGAAGCTATTAATCGACTTATGAAGATATTTGCTGATGATGCTAAGATTTACTATGCAGTAGATTCCAGAGACTCTCCACTTCTATTTCAAGAAGATATTATAAGAGCAGAACGCTGGGCAGAAACTTGGAAAATGACATTCAACATTAATAAATACCGCCACCTTCATATTGGGGAAACTAGTGAAATGTTCAGGTACAAAATGGGCACAGGAGACGATGAAACCGAAATAGAAAGGGTAAAATCTGAAAAAAGATCTAGGAGTAACCATTGACGAAAAATTAAAATTCCGAGAACACATAACCCAAAAAGTTAATGTCGTTAACAGGAATCTTGGAATAATATTCAGAACATTTACATACATGGATAAAGAAATGTTTCTGAACCTTTACAAATCCATGGTATGACCACACTTTGAGTACGCCACACAGATTTGGTCTCCGCAATATAAGAAAGATAAAATTATAATAGAGAATGCTCAGAGGCGTGCTACAAGATTAGTGAAATGTGTTGAACATCTTCCATATCACGAAGGATTGAGAAAATTAGGTCTACCCACATTAGAATATCGAAGAGAGCGGGCTGATTTGGTGCAAGTGTACAAAATACTACATAATATAGATAAGGTGGAAAAAGATCAGTTGCTCAGAATGGTACCATATTCATCAACTAGAGGGCACTCCTTGAAATCATTTAAATCAAGAAATCGTCTCAACGTCAGAGCAAATTACTTCTCACAACGAGTCATTAATCAGTGGAATTCACTACCAGAAAATAGTGTTAGAGCACCCTCCCTGAACGCCTTCAAAAGTCGCCTTAATAGCTACTGGAAAGATTATCCCTTCATATTTAAAGCTGCGTGCTACACGACCGAAGATGAAGCCAGACTGGAAAAACAACGTAAAAATGCAACGATAGAAGTCTCAGTGGCTTAGAATGGTGTCGACGTCATGTAAGTCATAATATATGCATAGAGTCATATAGTTTAATGTTTTGTCCTCTTGAAATATTGTCAATACTTATCCAGGAATTTTGAAAAAGCGAACACTGGTATTACATGACAGGCTGCTTAGAACCGAAAATGTCTCGGCGAACTTGCTGAACTCTTTTATATATTCGCATTGACCAATCAGCAACAAAGGTGTCAACGGTACGGTTGTACTTCGCTAAACATGTCAACGCTTTACCTCTACATTGACGAAAGTGATGTATATATCCATCAGAACTTGGAGCTGTCACTCTGAAAAATATACAAGATAAACAGTTAAATGTAAAAGAATGATATATCTCCATATCTTTCCATATCAGACCGTTTTTAACGTCACTTTAACTCTGAAGCGTTGTTTAACGAAATGCGTTTGTTTATGTGACAATTAAAGTTAAAAAAGAGCATGTGAAGTCGTTATTAACGTTGTTACTATGCAACAACTCACCCTATTGATTTGATCCGTTTAAGTCTGTAAATTTAATTATTATATACTTTCCCATACTAGCTAGTTTCGCAAAGCTTATCAAAAGGTTTGTAACATGGTAACGATGTTACTGTCCGCGACGTTAATAACCTTGCGTAACAAACGCATGACGTCACCTTTCTTAATTTCAAAATGATTTGTCAAGCATTTCGATAAAAATCTGAGAGCATAGTTATAAAAACATACGTACCACAATGTGATACAAAGTAACAAGTACACACAAAGGCTGCAATCTACTATATAGCCATTATATATTATTCAATGTTGGCTTGAAAAAATCCTGAATGTGTTTTTCTTTCAGCCGTCTTTGTATCAAGCTACCAGAAAGAGAGAGAGCGAGACAGACAGAGAGAGACAGAGAGAGAGACAGAGTCATTAGCAGTCAATAGTTTGTCAATGTTACCTATGCGTTTTCGCCATTCGGCTTCATCAAAGGTTTTAAGCAATGAAAAAACTGGAAACAATAAGGAAAAATATTTCCATTTCTAGAAAGAAATCTGAAGATACAAAAAACCAACTAAAAACAAAAATGGGCAAAACGCAATTCCCTTAGCGGGGACCTGTAGGTCAAACTATACAAAACTAACATGACTGACTACGCCTTAATGTTATGCAATTGTCTTGTACATATAGGAAAAAAACAGCGCTACAACAAAGTATGAAACACGGATATATACAAGAGTCAGGCCTCGCTGTGTTGCAGCTCATGAAACCGTGAAACTGCATTACAACTGAAGTTAAGGCTTGGTCACCTTTTGCTTATACTCTACTGAACTCCCTTAAACCTAAGGGCATTTTCCAATAATTCTATTGCGCCTTGGATTTCTGCTAGTGGAGAAAACTGACAAGGTGTGGTAGGTCGTTGCTTGTATTGGATTCAGTAGTCCCCATAGATAGCGCTTTCGTCCCTATTAGGGAGATTGGAAAATGACATTTAAGATTGAATGGAGAACAATACAAACAAAAAGGCAGTCAGTCCGCGCCTGCCGCAATCGTAATAGGCTATGCCTTTCTTGTCGGTGGGGCAAGATCTAGAGAACAAAGACAAAATGGGGCAAAGTGATGTCTCGCACCGACTGCAAGCACAGCAAGCACTTGTCAGCCTATAGTCAATATCGGAAGGACACCCCAATGTCGAAAGTTCCACCGCATATGCAACCAGTAAACTACCTCCTGGAAGGTACACTGGAGTTGAACGGTCCTATGAGGCAGTATTTCAGCCGATTTCAGACCGTTTCTCAGAGAGAGGGGAAGAAGGTGTAATATGATAGACAGGAAGAATTAATCCAAACAATCACATGCCGCAATGTACCTTCGAGGGGATAGCTGACTGAATGCATATGGGGTGAAACTTCCGACACTGGGGTGTTCTTCCGGATAATACTATAGACTGACTAGTGCCTGCTGTGCTTGCGGTAGGTGCGGGACATAAGACATAAGAAACTTTATGTAAAGTCTGTTTTCAATTTACAATTTGGTGAACATTAGCCGATAGGCTATTTTACCGACAAACAGAGATATAAAAACTGCACATATAAAAACAATAGCATCACAGTAAAGGCATATATATCGCAGATGATCTTTACATATATGTTATCTATATTAAGAACTTAAGGAACAAAAATGGAATTGATAATAAAATACTCAGTAACAAGGAAGTCTGGATGCAAGTATCATGCTCAATCGCCGTATACATGCATCCAGATTTAGACTGAAATATAAACCATGTATTAAAAGTGCATCATTTGACATGATTAAAAAATTCATTTCTCTTTAAATAAAAGAAAAAGATTTATTGGAGGCAGTCTCTATATCAGGCGTGTATCTGAAATCAAGCTTTGCTCTAGTGACACAAAACACTGCAACACTGTTGCACTAAGGTTAATGCAACATCCTGTTTACCATGCCATATAATCACATGACCTAACTGTACAGTGACAATTGCTTTCTTGGTAACCAAACTGTTTTTTTTGGAAGGAAAATGATGACCACGCGCTTCGCTGTAACGGTAGTTGACTTACTTCTTGTCTTAATATTTCAACATTGAAATGATTTACATCGAGCAAGTCGTATCAATGAATATTTTATTCTGTTATATGACAATTAGTCGTTGTATACGGTATTTAAGCGACAATATAAAGAAATCTACGTGGGTCATGTGTTCCTGTTTGTTGTCATCTGAAACATTTGTGTTTTTTTACGCCCCCAACTTCGAAGAAGTTTAGGGGGCATATTGGTTTGGGCCTGACCGTCCGTCCGTACATAACACTACATTTTCTCAAGAACTGTAACTGCTGAGGCCTTGATACTTTATAGGTATGTTGACTATCAAGCACTAGAGGACACGTATTTTTTTTCTTGCCCATCAGCCTTGTTCTAAAAGAGTTATGTCCCTTTTTCAAAAAATAATAATAAAATTTAAAGAGTAACAACACTTCAGGAACTGACTGAATCAGATCCCAAACCCTATCCCCAAAATCAAAGGGAAAGATTGACAAACACATCCCAACAAACAATAAATTACAAGTGATAAGTGATAAGCCGAGTCAGCAGCTCTTTCCCAAATAGATGGCAACTCAGCTATCTTCATTGAACTAAATAATTTAGACCAACAGACGGGTTACAACGGACTAAGCAAATTATATGAAAAACATTTAACAATTATTTTTACCTATTTTCTATTTTTATGATAGAAGGATTAAACTGAGAACACAATTAATTAAACAGCACCGAACATAAAACAAATGCAACCGCAACAAAAGTACCGCCTTGGGACGGTCAGTAATAACTACTGTGGGGTTTAAACCGGTTTTACTGGGCCCAAACCTTCACCCTAACCCTCCGCTGCGGTGCACACAATTAGTTGGCAGTTCGGTTCGTATGGAGGTCCCCTAACTCATCAGAGAGTCATCACGGTCAACAATTAAGATCAAGGAAAGACCGTGATGAAGCAAGGATGAGGACTCGACAGCCAAAATGTGTTGAGACACCCGGAGATCCCTGGGGCGTCAGCAACACCACTGGAGCAAAAGAAGACCACCAGTTGAACCCCGGTGGGCCAAGAAACAGACAAACATCCGGCCCCAACCAACTAATATATAGCTTTATGTAGGGGCTATCATAGAGTCTGAACCCCGACCCACCGGCGAGCAATTAAAGAGGACAGCAAAGTTGTCAACCGTGATTGGGTTAACCACTAAGCAAAAAAGTTTGTTCCCAAAATCCTAGGAATACCGTTTAAGCTAGAATGCTCATATTTGGAATACTGCTAGAGGCTAAATTGTAAATCACCTGATCAACTTTGGGGTAAATTCCGTCAAAGAATGACTGAATTATGCCCCTTTGTTGAATTTGGCATAGTTCCAACTTTTAAATCGTTTGACGTAGAACCCTAATTTTTGGTATAGCATTAGTATTTGATGTGCTAATTATTCCGATATTGGTTGCTTATTGATACATTTATTATTCCCCTTTTCTCATCTGTATAAAACATAATTATGGGTTGTCCATTTCTCATGAACAGTAACTGCTTGGGCTTTGATATTTCATAGGCTGGTAAACCAAAAAAATAGGCAGACCAGTATTTTTTTCTTTTCCGATTGCCATGTACTTACAAAATTATGCCCTTTTTTCGAAAAAAAATACATAACATTTTCTTCCCCAAATCCTGGAAATATCATTTGAGCTAGGATGCTCATAGTTGGCATACTGCTAGGGGCTAAGGTGTAGATTACCTGATTTACTTTTGGCAAATTCCGTCAAAAAGGACTGAAATATGCCCACTTGTTGAATTTGGCATTTTCCAAGTTTTGAACCGTTTGACATAGAACCCTAATTATTGGTTTACTATTAGTATTTGATGTGATGATCATTCTGATGTTAATTGCATTATGATACATTCACTATTTACAGAGTTATCTCCCTTTCCCATCTGTATGTAACATAATTATGGGTGGTCTATTTCTCAAGAACAGTAACTGCTGGGGCCTTGATATTTCATAGGTGGGTAGACCATAAAAAATAAGCAGACCCGTATTTTTTCTTTTCCGTCTGCCATGTATTTACAGAATTATGCCCCTTTTTCGAAAAATACATAAAAAATACCCAAAATCATGGGAATAACGTTTGAGCTAGGATGCTCATACGAGGGTCATCCAAAAAGTTCTGTCACTGCCTTATATCTCAAAAACGAAAGGTGATATTCACCTGAAATAAAAACATTCAAAAACCCGGAACTTTATCACATAGCTGGAAAAACTGATCCTTTGTATCTATGACATAACATTTACAATCTGCTTTAAAAGAAGGGCACCCTCACCATACTGGCAATTTAGCTGATTCAGCTTCAGCAATGTCCTGTTAAGTGATGCCTATTATCACTGTCTGGTGCCTACAATATCTTAGGTACTAATAAACACATCGAATAAATCTCAAATTCATTCTGTCCATTTTAAAGAGTTTAAAGCATTTTGTAGTCCCAAGATTTTGCAAACAACGCGATACGAAATTCGACTGTTCGACTGTTCGATAGTTCAAATTCTGGAGCATATATTTACTGCAGTAGATCGTGACAATTTGATCTCAATCAAAATTTTAAAAAAAGATTCCTAAAATGAAGTAAAAGTGGGTCCTTGAAAATCACGTGACTGTTTATTTCAACATATTTCTGTGACACCATAGATATCAATATAGATATCAATCGTTTGCATCACATAGCTAAAACAAAAGTCGCAGATGTTTATGAAGTGCACCACAAACGGCAAAAGACAGCAACCCTGAAATTTGCAGAATCCTGTAATTTGTAGTTGCCGAGTTATGCCGCATGAATCACAAGCCAGTAGAAAAACAAAAATCATGAAAATAGGTCAGTGTCAAATATTAGGTCTGTATTTGAGTTTATAAGTCAATCAAATGGCATATTTTTACCATGTACCTGATATCAGTATAAAGGTAAAAGATTGTTCTTTTGATTGTTGCAAACCGTGGTCAGCTGTCACGCTGTGAGCAAAGTTATGACTCCAGTGACATAACTTTTTGGATGATCCTCGTATTTGGCATACTTCTAGGGGCTAAGGTGCAGATTACCTGATTTACTTTTGGGCGAATTCCGTCAAAAATGAGCAAGTTATGCCCCTTTGTTGAATTTGGCATTTTTTCAACTTTTAAACCGTTTGACATAGCACCCTAATTTTTGGTATACTATTAGTATTTGATGTGCTGACCATTCTGATGTTGCGCTATGATACATTCACTAGTTACAGAGTTATTTCCTTTTCTCTTCTGGATAAAACATTATTATGGGTGGTCTATTTCTCAAGAACAATAACTGCTGGGGCTTTGATATTTCATAGGTGGGAAGACCATAAAAAATAAGCAGACCCATTATTTTTTTTTCTTTTTCGTCTGCCATATACTTACAGAATTATGCCCCTTTTCCGAAAAAATACATAAAATATTTTCTTCCCAAAATCCTGGAAACAGTTTGAGCTAGGATACTCATAATTGGCATACTGCTAGGAGCTAAGGTGCAGATTTCCTGATTAATATTTCGGGCAAATTCCGTCAAAAAATTAGCAAGTTATGCCCCTTTGTTGAATTTTGCATTTTCCCAACTTCTGAATTGCTTGACCTAGGAACCTGACTTTTGGTAAATAAGTATTTTCTTGATGTATAAAATATTTTTTATAAAAGTTAGGTAACTTTGGGTTAAGTGATTACATAGTTATTCCCCCGGATAGAAAGTGCTTATGCAGCTATGTGGCTTAAGAACCACTGGGTGTAGGGTTTTGAAATTTAGTATATGAATAGATTATGAAGAACAAGCAGACCCATATCTTTTTAGCTCCGTGAAACTTGTACTTGAAGAATTACCTCCCCTGTGTAAAAAAGTTGTTACCGGGGTATCTCAAAAAGTATTTGAGAAAGGATGGAGATATTTTATACACGGGTCGATGATGAGATCTGCAAGGACTGGTTAACTTTTTGGCAAATTCCATAAAAAATGACCAAGAAATGTCCCTTGTTTGAATTGGGCGTTTTCCGAACTTCTGAACCTCTTGACATACAAAGCTGATTTGGGCTATATTGGGTGTTCTTGATATGTAAATTATTTTTGTAAAGGCTAGATAGCTCTGCATTCAATAATAAGAGAGTTATTCCTATAATAGTCAGTATGTATTTAGACTCAAAGTTAGGCATTTACCTAAAACAAGAATTTTGACTATATTTTAGAGTAAAAAATATGCAAAGACCAGGAACTGAAACAATCAAAATCCAAATCCAGTCCTCAAACCATAGTTGGAAACAACTAAGATTACAAATAATCAAGATACAGAGAACATATGGCCAACCGAGTGAGCAGATTGTTCCCAAAAGGTGGCCACTCAGCAACCCAAACCGAACCAAAAATAATAAGAACATACATAAGGTAAAACATCACAGAAACTCTGACACCAAAAACAGGCAACAGAGAACCACAACAGAACTACCGCCTTGGAACGGTCAGTAATGAATTACTGGGGGGGCTTAAATCGATTTTACAGGCCCAACCTCACCCTCAGTATCTGAAGTGGTACAAAACATTTAGTTGGTTGTTCGGTTCGCTTAGAGAACTGTTTGGGCTAGGATATTTAGCATGCAGCTGGAAGTCAGTGTGTAGATTATCTGATTAATTTAGGAGGAATTACCATAAAAAGTGACAGAAATGTGCCCCTTTTCAGGCTTAAACATCTTAAGTTTGACACCTTTAGTGGCAAGCATATGGTTAGGGGCATAGTGTTTCACAAACACATTTTCTAGTTTCTCGATTTATGATCAATGCTGTATTATATATCATTTATACTGATGTTTTGTAATTATAATGTTCTTTATCACACGACAGGAACAGGAGACCGTTTCGCAGCTTTTGTTTAATATACTGCTTTCTGTTGTGATGAACAGATTTTTAGGTATTACATTTAGTCAACTGTACTGCTTTTTGTGAAACGATGTATCATAGCGTAGGACTTTAGACTACTGTATCGTCCTGTGAATATTACGAAAAGTCAAAGTAACAGCAACTCGCCTCGACTTGAGCCTTAAAGAATGGTAAACGTTCTATCACTTATGCACTAACGTATGCATCATCGCATGTCTTGCTGTGCTATTACATTTAAATCTATGCTTAGTACGGTAATCTGTAAAGGAGGGGTGCCTATAAGGCTGTTTTCATGGCCACGACCGATTTTCTTTAAACTTTGTAAACTCAGACTACTATGTGTTGGCTATAATGTCATGCAATATTAAATCAATTGGTGAAGGTTTCTTTAGTGTGTACAAGATGAAAGTGGTGGGGTAATTCTGACCCGAAGAGGGTTCTGTTAAGAAAATGCTAATATTTTTATTGCTGCTTAGAACTGGAAGTCTACCATTTCATGACTCCTTACGCAATGCAAGATATATCAAATGATTATAATACTTTTGTGAAATTTCTACATACAGTGCGTTTATACTCACTTGTATGACATACCTAAATTTTAGCCTTTTTTATTCCCCAAATTTACGCAAAACCACAACAGCTTTTCACACTCAAAGTTATTCCAATGGTATTTTGCAGTTATACAGTATATTGGATGGTTGTTCCAAAATTATGTCGATAATTTTCCACAATGTATATATGCTGAGTTATCTTCCCTTAAAACTGCTTTTTTTTATCTTATTTTAATCATTACGCAGTTTTTAAACCCCGCCACTCATAAGTGATAGGATGTGAGGTTCTCAAGCTGGTTGACCATATGTCTGTCCATCTGACCGTCTGTCTTTTGGTCTAGATGTCTGTCTGTCCATCTGTCTGTCTGTTCTTTCATCCATGAACACTTCGCTTCTTTTCGATAACTTGTGTATTTTGATGTTTTTTTTTTTAAACTTTGCATGTGCATTGGTCTTGGGAATAGCTCACTTGGGATTGGGCGAATTGCGATATCTCCTGACAGACTTATTGCCCTTGTCAGTGTCTGAAACGTGGATTATGGTCTGTAATTCATTTTCACTTTGAAATATTTTGATGAAATTTCACGGAAATGATTGAAGTAATATATCCTTTGCCTAACAAGGAAAATTTTGTCTACCAGGGTAATCTGCCCCTGCCTTGGGGATGTATAAAATCATGAAAATGTTTACAAAATCAGGTTTGAGTCTGATTTTCCTGAAACTTTGCAACAACTTATCTAAACAATACTCGCTTTCTATCAAGATCAAACTTTTGTCCCCAGCGGTTATTTGTCCTTCGCATATGGCCATTTACATGCATAAAATCATGCAAAAACTATATAAAATCAAATTTTGGTATATCTTTATGAAATTTCACAGAAATGATATAACTAACTTTGGCTTTCTTTAAACAATCAGAATTTAGTTAAACAGTGTTATCTGTCCCTGCCTCTGGGATGTACTCATTTAAAAGATCGTGAAGAAATCTATATAAAATCAGTGTTGAAAGAGATTTTCCTGAAACTTGCAGCACAATAATTGGAGTAATATAAACTTCCTTTTAGAATCAAAATGTTTTCTCAATGAATTATCTACCCCTGACATTGTGCTATATACAATGTACTTGTATCAAATCATGAAAAAAAATCTATAAAAAAACAGAATTGAAAAGGATTATTATAAAATATATGAAAAACTGTCAAAACAATAATAGCTTCTAGGGATGGTTATATTTTCATCACAAGGTGGTTATCTGCCGAAGTCCTGGAGTTATATACATGTATGAAATCATGAAGGTTTGCAGTGGCGGGGTTTACGCAGTCATGTACAATACTTTTATTTATTTCCTATGTCTCCATATTTGGTCAATTTTAAACAAAGTCATCAAGTTATATCTTAATGATTCTAAATGAATTCTGAGCTTTTTGAATTATTTTCTGCTTTGAAGCCATAGTTAACATATTTGAAAATAACAAGTTCTCTTTAAAAATTAATCATATGATTTTATTTCATGAATATGTTACTTTACTCTCTACCGATTTTATCACATCATTTTCAGATCATTGCTCTTTCTGTTTGTTCTCCTCTTCTCTCCACTTCTATACCTGGAATTTAAATGCAGATAGGACATAAACGTGAACCCTTTGTGTCCTGTTTCTAACTGCAGAGAATCATATAACTCATTTCAGAGCATTTGCAAATTTTGCATTGAATGAGTTCCCTGCTTTAAGAACGTCACGATCATCTTTAGATTCTATATTTTATACAGAAAATTTTTCTTCAAAATGTTCATCTATTAGAGTATGCTTGTTTTAGATGATAAAACTAATGCCCACTGTCAAGTGTCTTTGCTTATTGTCGCAGAATTGTATCATGTTCTTTCCAGTGTCTCTTCTTATTACACATACTCTTAAGTAACGTATTTTGCAGCTTGTAAAGACCCAAAACAAGAACACATGCCAAGTTTGAAGAAAATCCATTAAAATACTCAAGTTATCGAAAGGAAACGAAGTCTCACGGATAGACAGACTGACATACGGTCAAAGAGACAGGCAGATAAATGTACGTACAACAGATGAACAGAAAGACAAACAGCAGAAAACAAACAAGAGTAAGTGAGCAGGGGCTCACGTATACCCCCGACCAGTACCACCGCTTAATGAAAGCAAACTTTTAACACAAAAGTTAAATGTAAATGTTAAAGGAACAAATTTAAAGTCTGTGACCTTGACCTTACGTCAGCAGCAGCATCCATGTAAAGTAAACTAGTATAAAATAAAATTAGTCAAACATCACTAGACTCCATTTAAATATATCAGAACAAGCAAAACAAACAACAAATGTCTGAGTCCTAGTCATTGACCCCTGGTCCCACCCTTGAGCCTGACCCTGAAGCAGTGCTATAGAGATATCATGAATAAAATAAGGAAGAAATTTGCAATGAATTTCCAGAGATATATGCAATCAAATAGGTTTAACCCAAAATTTTGACATAATGAAAAGGCCTAAGTCCTAATTATTGACCCTAGACTCCACCCAGGGACCTAATCCAGGGACAAAGACTCTTCATATCAAAGGTAATACTAAAGACATATCATGAGCCAAATATGAAAGAATCTGACATGTGGTTACAGAAATATGAATAATTAAAAAAGGTTTAACACATAACTTTGGCATAATGAAAATGCCTAAGTCATAATTATTGACTCCTGACACCCCCCGGGGCCTGACCCAGGTGCCTTGATATTTCAGATCAAAGGTAAAGCTGTGAGATATAATATACTAAATATGAAGATAATCTGCTATATGGTTACAGAAATATGAGCAATCACAAAAGGTGTAATGCAAAACTTTGACGTAAAGTTGACAAACGGACGGACGGACCGACACGCGGACGAACAGACGGAATGACAAAAACTATATACCCCCTGACATACTTCATATGTCGGGGGGATAAATATCCCGCAACTAACATGTGACGGGGTATAAAATCTGAGTTATGATTTTGGAAAAATAAATAAAAGAAACGGTTTAAGGGGAGATAGCTCACAAAATATTCATTGTAGTAATTTTCGGCATACTTTTAAAACAACCATCTAATATACTGTATAACTGCAAAATTTTATTGGAATAGCTTTGAGTGTAAAAAGCTGTTGTGGTTTTGCGTGAAGTTGGAGAATAAAAAAGGCTAAAATTTAGGTATGTCATACAAGTGAGCCTAAACACACTGCATGTAGAAATTTCACAAAAGTATTATAACCATTTGTTATATCTGGCATTGCATAAGGAGTCAAAAAATGGTAGGCTTCTATGGTTTGAGGGCTATGGTTTGAGGGCTGGATTTGGATTTTGATTGTTTCAGTTCCTGGTCTTTGCATACTTTTTACTTCTAGTTCTAAGTAGCAATAAAACTATTAGCATTTTCGTAACAGAACCCTCTTCGGGTCAGAATTACCCCATCCTCTTTCATCTAGTACACAACAAAGAAACCTTCACCATTTGATCTAATATTACATGACATTATAGCCAACACATATTACTTTTAGTCTACAAAGTTTAAAGAAAATCGGTCGTGGCCATCAAAACAGCCTTATAGACACCCCTCCTTTCGGGGCATTTTCCAGTTTATTCTGTTTTATTTTAATTACTTTAAGCCATCCTGTAGTCGCAGTGACAGTCCCCTGTTAACCAAAAAACAATTCATTTGCGTTTGTCTCATGCTAAGAAAACAGTTCATTTCAGTCGACTGAAAATGCCTTTTTCGCATAGAATATCAGCTATTCAAGTTAATCTGTATTCAATTTGGAAAATGCACTTTTTTCGGTCTTTTTCGTCGTATGACTACGTAAAAATAATTATTTGCTTAGTACAATCGTAGTGAAAGGCTAATTTGCCAAATTCTCATTTCTTTTCCATCCATTCAAAATGATATCCATGCTGTAATAACCGACATATACATTGTATTCATTGACGCAAGAACTTTCATCTTTCTGGCTGTATAAGAGTAGGAATTCTTCAATATACTCACATGGTGTAAACATCCTTCTGCTAAAATCGACCCAAGAAAGCAGTTTGGTCACCAAGAAAGCAATAGTCGCTGTACAGTTAGGTCACGTGATTACATATCTTGTTTACTGGAATCGTATACACATCTCTTCCTTTTTGGGTCCCGTTAAACTGTGTATAACTTACATTTCGAAGCCATGAATAGGTTTTGGGCGGTGTGTTTCTACTTTTCCAAATGCAATGTACTTTGGCAAATAGATATTCTTCTGCCCGTCTAGCCTGGGAAAGCCAGGCGTTTGTACATGTATGTGAGTTCCTATAGTCATATCGTTCAGAGTACCAGTGCCATTCCAAAAGAGGTAATGATATCCGGTCTTGAAGACGAACCCTGCTGCATCTTTATTGGTTTTGAAGAGCTCTGCCTTAAAAAAAAGAGTTTCGTTTAAACTCATTTACTTGCCAAATAATGTCAGTATTTTAGTTTGGCGCAGCAAAGTATAATTTCACCTTTGTTCCACATTTCACAAGATTTCATTTGTCAAATAACGTGCAGGTAAAAATTTAGCCAATAATATCAAAGGTCACTGAATATTTTATCTACGTTTTTTCCCGTTGTATCGCACTGCATGAATACTAGCACTCTGTCAGATGTTAATTCAAAATATTTCTCTTGTTTGTAAATCTCTAATCGAAAACAGATGCAGATATTCAAAGCTTTCTTTTTCAGGGTAGATCTACTTTCGATTTCTAATTTCGGTTTAATACATACCAACAAACATTGCATCAGATACATAAAAACAAACATTGCATCATGTTGGTAACTGTTTTGGAATCAGGTCAATCTTGCCGAGGTCCATTTTGGAATTACAAATCGGACAGCTAAATCTTGAGATAGGTCTTTGTCGTTACTCAGTGTCAGAATTGGGACTGATTGCCTTTTATCGGCCCCATTATATAGAAGGAAAATAACTGAATTTAAACAGTAATCAGACTGGACCACAAGTTCTTACAATATAAATTCGATCCTCCTCAGGTATATGTGTAATACAAAGCTGGATAGACCCAGTTAGGACTAGTTGTCGGTCATTTCTAAGCTAGTGTGTGTACAAAGTGGTTGGGCTATGGTGATATCAGTTAAAACGCAAAACCGATACCGGGCGCTTTATGAAACTTAATTGAAAGACTACCTTCGTCTACAGTGCTGCTGGTCGGGTCGGGTGATACTGCTGGGCAACTTTAAGTGCTGGGGTGTACTACTAATTTGGACAATAGTATAACCTCCTGTGCTTGCAGTAGGTGCGGATGGGGGTTGTTTGGATATTTTTCTCTCGACTACTTATTTTTCTTTTCTTTCGCCTTCTCGATATAGACTAAAATGCTGTCTCAAAGTGCCGTTAATCCCAATACAACTAACGAACCAACTCTTGGTTATCACAGTAATCTTTATAGGTCTCTGTAGAAGTTCACTTTCCTAAGTAACTACACTAGTTGCTGCTACTACCTCAACCTGCTTGTGGTCCCTGTAGTTGCTCATACAGCTATCATGGCCTTTCGATGGTCCCTATAGTTGCTATCACAGCCTGAGCCTTATAATTATCCTTGGTTCAAAAGTGTTTAAAATATACGCTTGACATACACATTCGACAACTCAAACAGTAGAACATCACAGAAAACACAAGCATGTATATCAAGTTAAGTCACTGCGATGAAACAAACAAAAGACTGGGTCCCATATAAAATAGTGCCGGACAGACCGCTAGAGCTAATGAAAAGTATTTTGAACCCCGGCGGGCCCAACCAAAGGCATACCATCAGACATTGATCCAGTGGCCGTCAGTGAAACCGTGATGCGACCCACCGCAGTGCAATAAATGAAGAAAGCATAGTTGTCATCTGTGATCGGGTTATAAACTGGGATGCAATCAGCTGCAGAACATCAATGATATTCTTCTTTAATTGGTCTGAAAAAATAGATTTTCTTAGGTTCCTAAATTTATAAACTTAATTGCAATAGAAAGACACATGTCCAATGTGTTCTGCTGCAGAAGTGTTTTCAAGCCAACGCTATATTCAACTCAGTAATCAAAGTAAAAAGTATGCAAAGACCAGGAACTGAAACAATCCAAATCCAAATCCAGCCCTCAAACCATAGTTGGAAACAACTAAGATTACAAATAATCAAGATACAGAGAACATATGGCCAACCGAGTGAGCAGCTTGTTCTCAAACCTATAAGCAGTTCAGATTAAATAAGGCGTTTAATGCGACTGACATACGTCTTAGTACTGTCATCCAATTGTTTATGCTAAGCACCATTCCCCCCGCCCTACCCTTATCCCCAACCCGCCTTTCCCAATATTCTGTTTATCAGTCCATCTGGTCGTAACAGTCAACTCAGTAATCAAACCTAACTA
Source organism: Ctena decussata (assembly GCA_963989385.1). Classification (NCBI taxonomy): domain Eukaryota; kingdom Metazoa; phylum Mollusca; class Bivalvia; order Lucinida; family Lucinidae; genus Ctena; species Ctena decussata. Next base: position 3,096,959 of record OZ022512.1, on the reverse strand, counting down.
ATGTTACACGAATCACGATGGAAGTTATGGCGAGGACTGGAACCCCATGAACCAATACAAGTAGATCCCATATTTCGACCTCAACACCAATAAGGAAATGAGTATAGACATAAAATGACGACAGTTCAAGAAAGGCACGCATGTTTACTCGAACGATTATTACCTTAATGCAAGCCATTTTCAGAACACCGAAATCATCCTTCATATGATAATACAAATACTGCCAATTTTTTAATTCACAAAACACCCAGTGGTACATATTTATAGTATGGTCATTTTTGATCCAGTATTTGTAGATAGCATGGAAAATGAGTGATAACAGTGTTTTTATTTGTCTATAAGTGCTGTAACTAGGTTTATATCCAAAAATTAAGATTCTGTAGGTTAATTTTATTCCATACCCAAGCAGTTTTAAAATATTTTCAATGAAAGTTATTAAATATTGCATTCTTGGGCAGGTGATAAATAGATGATTATAGTTCTCCATTATTGGGCAGCCAAAACGGCACAAATTGGAGTTTGAGATTTTCCAATGATAACGGTTATCTTAACAAGGAAGCACCCGGTGTAAAAGTTTAAAGTGAAAGTCAGCAATCTTTTTTTATTTTTTTACTTTTTATTCTTGATTCGTATACTATAGTCCAGAGCGGCCGGTCTGGAAATAAATTGCTCCAATATCTTTCAATATGAGATCTTTGTCTTATTCTCTTTGCCAGTATATCATAGTATTCTCCTGCTTTGCTTGGTAAATCATATATATGCTTTTGGTCTGTATTAATGAAAGGTTTAAATTCTTTCTTTATTGTTACAGCCACATGGCCAGCTCGTAATTTTTTCTTTCCATGCTTTTGGAATTAATTTTATGATAACTTTATACTCAATTAACCAGTTGTTTTTTTTTTACTTAAAAATTTCTTCTCCTGATTTAAATAAACCAGCATTATTTATTAAATCATCAATGAAAATTATATTGCTTTCTTTCCAATTTTTAAAATACAATTTTTTCCCCTTTTGACTGAATATATTTATTGTCCCAGATTATTTCTTTCTTATGTCGTTAGCATTTTGTGGTGCTGTTTTTCATCCACTGACTAAATGCCAGCTTTTAATGACTTCTTTGTAAATATAAGGCATATGAAATGGAATATGTTTTTCAGTTTCTGAACTTATGCATACGATGTTTTCAATTTCACAATCTTCAAAATATTTACTTGGTATTATACTCCAGGTTTCATTTTTACAATTGTATAGCCTTGATGCCCATACGGCTTTTGAAGCAACACAAAATGATCTGAAATCGATCATGTTTAGTCCTCCATTTCTGATATCATTTATCAACACTTTTCGTGCTACTTTATCCCTTCTATATCGCCACAGAAAAGCAAAAACTTCTTTATTCATTTCGTTTAGAACTCAGTTTGGAACATACAATGCTGCTACTAGATGAACTACCTTAGCAAGTATAAACGTTTTATAACAAGGATACGGCATTGTAAAGATAGGTCTCTACTATTCCAACATTTCAAGCAATTATTTTATATTACTAATTTTTTCTGACCAATTTTTGTGTTCAGTGTCTTTTTGTTGTACCCAAAGTAAACCCCTAGTGCCTTTACCATACTTTTTCCTTGACATCTGCTGAAAGAGCCTTTCTGTTTTCTTTTCTTCCTAACCATAAACCGTCAGTTTTATCTTTATTCAGCTTTAGACCAGATACTTTCCCAAAAGTTATTGTTATTGTATTTTGTATCTTACTACTCCTGTTATTACGTCATGTTACTATTTCCCATATGCTTTGGTGGGTTGGGTGTGGAGTTTGAGTTTTCAGTTCCCGATCATTGCTTTTTCTAACACTACTTTACACCAGGTATAATTATTGTTATGTAGAAAGGTAAGAGTTTCCCCATATCCTAGTGGCCGTGGTTGCAGTGAAGGTTAGAGGCCCACTGTATCTTGGGCATATCATTTGAAAGCCGCGGAACACATTCCTCTCCTTTCGCTGCCATATTCTTCTCTTATTCGAAACAGATACCCATTTACTACTGAGTCGACAGATAGAGTTTTCCAATTTTAATTTGCACATACTTTACCAAGAGGCATTTTTAGATCGAGAAAATGAAATAATATTTTTTTTTTTTTTTTTTTACGAAAACGTATTCTGGCCACGACTTGCTCGATAAATGGGCTAGAAAAATCCTTCTTATCACACTTAAATTTATAATAGTTTTCGCGATACTATGTTTTGTTGTTACATAAGTTTCAGACAGCTTGCGTAAATAATCGAGCCTTTGCGCTTAAAGGATTTTGAAATGCATAATGATTTTGCCGCAAAGAGCTGATATAATCTCGCTTTATTCCTGTAGCAACTTACTGATGGCACTACCTCTGAGCTACCGCCTGAGAAAGGACAATATATAATAGTAATAACCAGTGAGGGAGTTAAATCGATTTTAAAAAATCCTTATAATTATTCTCTATTTCAAAGTTGTTTAAAATACACGTTTCACATACATATTCGACAACCCAAACAGGAGAACATCAAAGAAAACACACGCACGTAAATCAAGTTAAGTTATTGTGATGAAACAAGGAAATGATTAGGACCGATAGACAATATTGCAACATTGGCTTCTAGAGCTAAAGAAAACTATTTTGAACCTAGGCGGGCCCTTCTAAAGGCATACATCAGACACCGATCCAGTGGCCGTCAGTAAGTCCCAGACGCAACCCACTGGTGTGCAATAAATAATGAAAGCATAGTTGTCAGTTCTGACCTGGTTATAAAATACGGTTGCAGAACATCAATGCTATAGCCTATCCTTATGTAACCATTAATACTCTTCTTTAATTGGTCTGAAAACTCCTGTCCAATGTGTTCTGCTGCAGAGAAAAGGCAGTGATCGAGAACTGAAAACTCAAACTCCACACCCAACCCATAACACCATAAGGGAATTTGTAATATTAAGTGACAACACAAGTACATGTAGTAAGATACAACAGACAATACCATAGACAAACCGCAACAAAATCACTACCTTAGAACGGTCAGTAATACTTTACTGGGACAGGCTTAAACCAGGGCTAAGGGCGAGGGTTGGGATTCGATAAAACTTGTATAAGTGCCCTCAGTAAGTTACTACAGACCGTTCGAAGGCAGTACTTCTGTTGATGTTCTTCTGGTCATATGGGCTTTTTGTCTGCATTAATACTTTCGTTCATCTATTACGTGAATGAAATTTTTTCTAGTTGTGTTAAGGTAACTAAATGACTACCTATCGGGTGGGTTAAACATTCCTGTCTTTATTGAACTGCCGTCATTTATTTCCGTTTTGGTTTTGAGGGCGAAATATGGGATCTGATTGTATTGCTTCCTGTTCATTGCACATCTTTTTACTTAACAGGGTTCCAACCCTCGCCATAACTTCCATCGTGATTCGTGTAACATTTACATGTACTTCGGTCAGGGTGGAGTTCTTCTACCTCATCAGTGAGTCATTAATCAAAGTAAACATAAAAATCAAGAAATAACTCTATGATAGAACAGAAATATTGTAAACGTCTTTATTACAGTTATTACAGGAAAATAGACACTAGAACTCTGGGCCAAAACGCAAACCACCGGTTGAAGCCAGACGACGCCGACCAAAGGCAAACTATAGTCAGACAGACAAACAGGCCCAAGAATAAAGGGAAAAGGGGAGTTGGGGTGGGGGTTAGCATAAACAATTGCATTACAGTACGAAGACGTTTGTCAGCCGCATAAAACGCTTTATTTGAACTGAACTGCATATCAGAGGTTTGTTTACTGAATTGAGTATAGCGTTGGCTTCAAAACACTTTTGCAGCAGAAAACATTGGACATGAGTTTTTCTACTGTGACCAAGTTTAAAAATTCAGGAAACTAAGTAAATCTAAGTACATTATTCAGACCAATTGAAGAAGATAATTAATGGTTACTTATAAGTAGGCTGTCGCACTGATGTTCTGCAACAGAGTGCATCCCCTGTCTATAAAATCTATCACAGATGACAACTGTGCTTTCCTCATTAATTGCACAGTGGCGGGTCGCGTCTCATACTCATTGTCGGCCACTGGATCGGGGTCAGATGTTATGCGTTTGGTGGGACCCGCCGTGGTACAAAATAGTTTTCTTTAGCTCTAGCAGTCAGTAATGCACTACTTTCTATGTGGGACATGATCGTTTCTTTGTTTCGTCGCAGTGACTTAACTTGATTTAAACGCGCGCGCCGCGCGCGCTCGCGCGTGTGTGTGTGTGTGTGTGTGTCCTATTGCTTGAGTTGTCGAATATGTATTTGGAAGGGTGCATTTAAATCAATTTTGGAACCGAAGATAATTATAAGCATCTTTAAAATCAATTTAACTCCCCGCTGTTTTTATGCTCCCCGAAGGGTGAGCATATAGTTGCCGCTTTGTCCGTCCGTCTGTCCATCCGTTCGTCCGTCTCACTGTTGTCCGGAGCATATCTCTGAAAGTATAAGGGGGAACTAAATGAACTTTTACACATTGATAGAGGACAACGAGGGAAAGTGCAGTGCATAAGAACCATTTACGACGTTAGCTCCCTTTCCAGTTTTGTTTTCAATATTTTGCTTGTCCGGAGAAAATCTCTGAAACTATAAAGGGGAACTAAATGAAACTTTACACATTGATATTGGACAATTTGAGGGTGCAGCGCACAAGAACCATAACCCTATCACAAGTATTTATGAAATAAGCTTCCTTTCCAGTTTTTTTTTTCAATATTAAGCTTGTTCGGAGCATATCTCCAATAATATTAAAGGGAACTTAATGAAACTTCATACATTGAAAGCGGGCAATAACAAAAAGTGCAGAGCACATAATCCATATCCCTGTCTTAAGTATTAACAAAGTTAGCTCCCTTCCTATTTTTTTCAATATTTTGCATGTCCAGAGCATATCTCTGAAAGTATAAAAGGGACCTTAATTGAACTTCACACACTAATAGAGGGCAATGAATGAAAGTGCATGACACAAAAACCTTGCAGTCTTGTTGTATCTGTGTCTATTTTTTTTTTCTTCTTCTTTTTTAAATGCAGCTAAAATTCGATATTCCAGGCCTTCTTTAAGAAGCACACAGCGTTGAATGAACAACGAGTCAACATCGATTCAACGTTGAATGCGGGTTGAGTCTTTGTTGATTCAACGCTGTGTTCTTTATAGGTCCGCTGTTCATATTTTCACATACATAGTTTTGCACTAATAGCTTCCCAGCGGGTGCGCAGTGACGGAGTAGTGGGCATGTATACGTCGATGTGACGCTATCACTGATGTTGATGACGTCGCACCGACGGTGGTTTGACGTTATTTTGACGTCTTCCGGTCGCTGTGTACCTGCTGGGCCGATAAATTAAATTTAACAGTCCATGCTCAAGTGCAACTGAAACAAAAGAAGGGTAAATGAAATATTCAAGGCTACTTTTAACACATAGTTTATGTGTCTTGTTTATTTATAAAGCTCATATTTGTTCGATACTTACAGCAGCACCGTCGTCTAGCCTCCACTACCGTCACTTTCTTGCTCATGATAAACAGTCATTCATCTTGTTTGCACTTAATGCTCCGGATGTGCTCTTTTTCATTCGTACTTACCTCTCTGTGATATCACATGGGGGTTGATTTAATAACCTATAGAGCAGCAATCGGATCATTCTGTGCAAATACACACCGACGATTGAACCTACCGAGATCATGGTTTAACATTAAATTTCACACGGCTTGTGCAATCGCTACATTTGCATTACTTTTCGTAAGATGTTTTGTAAAGAATGATGCATTTACGGCTTATAGACTCAGTTTATTGCCAATCTGTATGGGTGTTCATCCGCATCCTGGACCGAATATAACTGATATACATTCTCTTGATATTTTCACCTTAATTCAAGAAGCATTAGACATAAACTCAATAATATTAACGACTTCGCTGAGGATTTTCATATTCTTTGCTTTTCGGAAACTCATTTTGACCCCAGTATTGATACGGATAGTTTAGAATTGGAAGGATTTGATACCCCTATTCGAAATGACAGGTCCCAACATGGGGGAGGAGTAATGGTCTATATTTCTAGTTTGTTAAAATACGAACGTCGTGAAGACCTTGAGGATCCCCACCTTGAATCCATCTGGATAGAGGTTAAATTAAAAACTCAGAACATTTTAATTTGTTGCTTTTATCGAAGTGACTTTAATACTTCTAAATCTCTTTTTATTTCGTCAATGCAAACGACCATCGAAATGGCGATTGTCTATTTTCCGAATATAATTTTAGTTGGCGACATTAACATAGATTTCATTCGTATGGCGAATGCTCAGTTACAAGATTGTGTCACAAACTGGTTCTTAAGTATAATACTATGATCTCGGCATGGTTCAATGCTGAATGTTACAATGCTCGTAAAGAGTATACCAAGGCAAGAAATATTTTTTGAAATCTAGGAATACTGAAGATAGACATAGTTTTATAAACGCTAAAACGCATTTCAACAAAGTTAAACGTAGGGAGAAAAATAAATATAAGAAAAAAGAAAAAAATAAACCTTACGGATTTAGCAAGAAATAAGCCGAAACAATTCTGGAAGAAAGTAAAGAAACAATATAAAAACAGTAAAACTACATCAGAAAATATAAATGTCAACGAATTTTATGATCACTTTAAAAATTTGTATGGCTCGGAACCAGATGCGACAGACAATAACGAAAATAACGATACAATATATAACGAATATTTAGATAAAGATATATCATACGACGATCTAAAACAGGCTGTGCTTTCTCAAAATAACAATAAAAGTAGTGGGTTGGATAATCTAAATGCAGAAATATTTAAATACTCCTTTGACAAAATAAGCACATTTTTGTTATTATTATTCAATCGTATATACTCTGAAGGGGAATATCCAAAAGCTTGGGGTGAGGGTATAATTAAATGTCATAGCAAAAATTTACTCTCAAGTTTTGCTAAACAGACTCACCAAATGGTCAACAGAAAATGAGCCAATAATATATAATCAATACGGATTTCAGAAGGACAAAGCTACAACAGACTGTATATTTTTACTACATGCAATAATTTCAAAAACACTTAATTCAAAAGAGAAACTGTATTGCGCGTTTATCGATTTTGAAAAATGCTTCGATAAAATTGACCGTCTATACCTGTGGCAAAAGTTACTAGCGCAACATGTAAGCTCAAAAATGGTAAGAGCTCTCCAAGCTATGTATAGCGTAGTAAAATCATGCGTAAGATATAAATGTGAAAAGTCTTCCTTTTTCACATCAAACATCGGAGTAAAAAAGGGTGATCCAAGCTCAAGTCTTATGTTCTTATTCTTCATAAACGACGTATTAGCTAACATTAATTCGAATATCGAAGGAATATTCACAATAAACGAATTGAAATTGTTTATGCTACTTTTTGCTGATGATGCAGTCCTGTTTGCGCAAACTCCCGCTGCATTACAGTAAATGCTTAATGACCTGAAGCAATACTGTAATACATGGGGATTAAGAATCAACACAAACAAAACGAAAATAATGATATTTGAACGTGGTCGTTGCACAAACCAAGACTTTATCCTCTGCGATAAAATTTTAGAAATTGTTCAGTCTTTCAAATACCTTGGGATACTTTTTTTCAAAAATGGCTCATGGTTTCGGACACAAAAAAGACTAGCTCAACATTCAGCATTTGCATTACATAATTTATTTATTGTATTTAATCAGCTTGAAATTTCTAATACAGATAAATCTCGTTTATTTGACAGTTTAGTCGGTTCTATTCTTAATTACAATGCTGCAGTATGGGGTAATCATGAATCTAAAGATATTGAATTAATTCACTGTAAATTCTTACGAAAAGTCCTGCACGTAAAGAAATCAACGAACTTAGAAGGTCTCTATGGTGAACTAGGTCGATATCGTATGAAAATTACAAGACAACTCATCATGATAAGATATTGGATAAAATTATTGAAAACACGTAATCCACTACTAATAAACGTGTACAAAATGTTAGTTACAGATGCAAATAATAATCTCACTCACAACGGTATGAATTGGGCAAATCAAATTAAAACAATATTAAATAATATTGGTATGTCCAATTTGTGGAATAACCAATCTGCCGAGGGCATTAATTATGCTTCTATAAAACTAAGAATTTTAGGCATATACAAACAATCTTGGTATGCAAAAATCAATAATTCCGGAAGGCTCTCCTCATATTGCCAATTTAAACATGATTTTGTTGCTGAAAAGTATCTTTCATGCATAAACGAAAGTAAATACCGCGTGGCATATTCTAAACTGAGGCTCTCGTCTCATGAACTTGCTATAGAAACTGGACGTTATATAAATACTGAACGACAATATCGTAAATGTTTACAATGCAATATGGGTGTAGTTGAAAGTGAATACCACTTTACATTAGTTTGTCCGATATACATAGATTTGAGGTGCAAATTCCTGAAATCGTATTTTTGTAAATGGCCGAATATTAATAAATTCATTGATTTGATGTCATCTAAGTCTGTACGTACTATAAACCAAGTTGCAAAGTTCGTATATTTCGCATTCAAATTAAGAACGGAACAGTTATAATATGATCATATTTAACTCTTTATAATCACAGTTCGTCCAACAGATCCCAGCGGGCACAGGATGTCGTAATGACGTCGTGCTGGCTTCGATGCGACTTGATGATGTCGCATCGACGTCAGTTCGACGTCATGAGCCCGCTTGGATTTTTTGTACATGTCTCAGACATGTGTAAAATGAGTATGATTTGTTGCCAACATCGTTAGAACATGACAAGCATATACATGTATAGGAAAAAAGATTCTTCTTAGGAAATATTTATGAGAAATCATGTCTTTCACTATAATTGTTTTTGTATGGCTATAAATGTATGTATATATGTTTAACGCCGAATAAACTTATGTTATGTTATGTTATGTTATGTATTGAGACTCAACAGCTGTCTTTCATGTCCAGATTTTATTACAAAACAAAGACAAGACACCACAAAGATAAACACAAAATCAACATATCAAAATAAATGATATGCACTTATTCTACTCTTAAGTCTATAAATGGTCAAACTAGTCTCTATCTCGAAGCTAATGAGGGTTAAATGGGGTATATCAAGTTTCTGCTCTTGACTATGATAATTACCGAATGTCTATCTTCTATGAATGTCTACAGCACAGAATAACTGCCATGGATACTAAAGCTGATACACCAATAAAAGTACTATGTTGATATGTATAAGTTTACGAAACAAACATAGCATTATATTGTCGTAATATTGTCCACAAAGTAATTATACAACATCAAAGTAAATTCAATGTTTCATTTTCCACAAAGTAGAAACATAGTATGAATAGCTCATTATTGAACTGCTCTATCGTATGTTCATCAACCAAATCAAATAACATATCTAAGCAGATTCATAAAATGTGTGAAAGCCGTTACTGTACAATATTATCCACCGTTACTTCGCAGATAACCTGGCGTTACCGAATAGTTTTATAGGTGTTACTGAACATTTTATCCACCGTTACTTCACAGATGACCTGGCGTTACCGAACAGTTGTATAGGCGTTACCGAACGTTCTATCCACCGTTACTTCACAGATAACCTAGCGTTACTTGATAGTTTAATAGGCGTTACTGAACACGTCACCAGTAGTAACGACAGTACTGTATAACTTCACCCAACACTAACGAATCATGCTAGAAAGTTATTTAGCAAGACATTACATTATCCACACAGTAGTAATGTTGCACATTATCAGTACATTGTATTAGAGTATCTGATAATTGAAATTGGTATGGTTTCCCACAGAATGATAAAAACGCATGGCAACGTTCCTCCTAATATAAACACTCAAAATGTAGGGCCAATGTCTCTATGACGACGTAATATAGCACAATGCATGTTTTCCCACAGGCTGGGAAGGACAGTTCTTGACATCCACATGGACCCAATTCACAAAGACTGGACATAGGACTCTGCCCTGGACACTCATAAAACCACCTAAAATATGAGTAAAAGGGCCTTGGCTATAGAGCAAATATCTGCCGATAAGCAATAAAGCAGCTCGCGGACAGGAAATTCTCAAAATACAGACATATCTTTGAGTGCAACTTTTCAGACCCCAAAATCATTAAAATATTCAAAATTCCAAAATGCACAGAATTTCAGGAATGGGGAAGAGCAGGGGAACCCATGGAACTTACAGTATCCCTGAGAATTCTTCCTTTCCAAAATAAATCACAGAAAATGTTTTTTCTTCAGAGTAATATCTAACACAACATTCTATATCACTTCTGCTGACCAACTGATTATGTGTACATGAACTCAGGTGAACAAAAGTTTTCACAGGTAATCAAGCACATTGATAAACCTGTTTTTCTACCTGTACAAAATACAGTACAGACAACATTCAAACTACCCAGTGGATTTCACCGCTACCGCCACGGTAATTGAATGGTACCGCCTCGGGAATGCCCTGTGAATGACGCGGGAACGCCGCGGAACGCACCGTTGTTCCAGACCATTCCATTCCATTGGGACCGCTGAATGGAATGGTCACATGTAAAAGCGGATCATCAATTATTGGACGAAATAATTATTTATTCATTTTTCTGCCGTTGTCAAGTTTAGCAACTTTATATCATATTCGCTGATGTGTTATTGATTTCTAGAGTTTGTAAGGGTTTTTTTCCTATTTGATTTTTTTCTGCTTCTTTCTTGTATCACTCCTACTTATATATTTTTGTTGTTAGATATATTTTCGGCGAAATAATTACATTACGTATCACATAACACACACTTACATAATACTTTCTCAAATGCAACGCCTCCTTAGAAGAGTTATCGATTGACAGTCAACAAGTTATTTTATCGATGTTGGTTCAATTTGCGGGATGTGTAGGTTTTCCTGGTAATACACACTCCAATTGATAATCGGATTATATCACCTGGCCCCTATTGTCAAGCCACGTATTTTTATTTTATTTTCCCATTAAGATCTTATGATAAATCATTATCATTATTATTATTATTCTAATAATAATAATAATAATAATAATAAAAATAATAATATTTATTATTATCATTATTATTACATCTGCTTCTTGTTTATTTTTTCAATTTACCGAATGGGCACAGTTATCATAAAAATAATCACATTTTATTTATTTAATTAAACAGACACGATACTCCATTATAGTAATAATAATAATAATAATAATGTTATTATTATTATTATTATAATTATCATTATCACATCTCCTTCTTTTTTTTCTTTTTTTTTTTTTTTTTTTTTGTTTTCCAAATGAGCACAATTATCATAAAAACAGTCATGTTTTTTTCTGTCTTTATTAAACAGACATAATGATCTATTACCCAGAATGATCCAGTCGAGCATTTCCCATCTCTCTCTCTCTCACTCTCTCTCTCTCTCATATCACATAAAAAATCACATCAAAATGGTAACTATCAATGTTTGTCTCCGTTTTCCTTTTAATTTATTTTTTATCAAAATTTACTCACCTTTTCCATCTGTCTCTCTTTCTCTCTCTCTCTCTCTCTCTCCCTCTCTCTCAGCATCATAATGATAACGACTCTTTTTATCTGCATTGTTCTCCGTTTGTTTGTTTTTCAGTTTTGCTCGAAAGGATCTTATCTTTCACAAAGTCTTTCTCTCTGTCTGTCTCTTTTTCTCTCTGACTTCTCTCTCTCCCTCTCTCTCTCTCTCTCTCTCTCTCTCTCTCTAACCAAATAGAATAAATCATTATATAATGTTTTAAATATACATATATTGCATGGCTTTGATCACTTATCTTCTCTCTCTCTCTCTCTCTCTCTCTCTCTCTGTTACACCCCGCTGTAAGCGCATCATAATGGTAATCACCTGCTTTTGTCTCTATTCTTCTGCGATGCTTTTTTTCGTTTAGGTTTGATTGGTTATTCCACATTTTTACTCTCTCTCTCTCTCTTTGTTTTACACCCCGCTGTAAGCGCATTATAATGGAAATGTCTTGCTTTATCTCTTTTCTGTGATGCATTTTTTTTCGTTTACGTTTGATCAGTTATTCCACATTTTTACTCTCTCAATCTCTCTCTCTATCTCTCTCTTACTGCCCACTGGAAGCGCATCATAAAGCTTATCATTTGCTTTATCTCTATTATTCTGCAATGCATTTTTCGTTTAAGTTTGATCGGTTATTCCACATTTTACCCCTCTCTCTCTCTCTCTCTCTCTCTCTCTCTCTCTCTCTCTCATTCTTACACCCCGCTGTAAGCGAATCATAATGGTAATCACTTGCTTTATCTCTATTCTTCTGTGGTGTTTTTTTCGTTCAGGTTTGATCAGTTATTCCACATTTTACTCTCTCTCTCTCTCTCTCTCTCTCTCTCTTACACCCCGCTGTAAGCGCATCATAATGATAACCATTTGCTGCATCTCAATTCTTCTGCGATGCATTTTTTCGTTTAGGTTTGATCGGTTATCCCACATGTTTCTCTCTCTCTCTCAGACTTTCTCTCTCTCTCTCTCTCTCTCTCTATCTTACAACCCGCTGTAAGCGCATCATAATGGTAATCACTTGTTTTATATCTATTCTTCTGCGATGCATTTTTTCGTTTAGGTTTGATCCATTATTCCACATTTTTACTCTCTCTCTCTTTGCTCTCTCTCTCTCTCTCTCTCTCTCTCTCTCTCTCTCTCTCTCTGACCAGCCAAAAAGAGTGACAGATCGTTTATTTTCATTCTGATGTGTTTTATCAATTTATAATATTTTATTTTATATATATATATATATGATAATCATTTGCTGCATCTCTATTCTTCTGCGATGCATTTTTTTTCGTTTAGGTTTGATCGATTATCCCACATGTTTCTCTCTCTCAGACTCTCTCTCTCTCTCTCTAACACCCCGCTGTAAGCACATCATAATGGTAATCACTTGCTTTATACCTATTCTTCTGCGATGCATTTTTTCGTTTAGGTTTGATCCATTATTCCTCATTTTTACTCTCTCTCTCTGCTCTCTCTCTTTGCTCTCTCTCTCTTTCTCTCTCTCTCTGACCAGCCAAAAAGGGTTACAGATCGTTTATCTTCATTCTGATGTGTTTTATCAATTTATAATATTTTATTTTATATATATTTTGCATGGCTTGATCATTTATCCACTCTCTCTCTCTCTCTCTCTCTCTCACCCCGCTGTAAGCGCATCATAATGGTAATCATTTGCTTTATCTCTATTATTCTGCGATGCAGTTTTTCGTTTAGGGTTGATCCACTATTCCTCATTTTTACTCTCTCTCTCTCTCTCTCTCTGACCAGAAAAACTGGTTATAGCTCGCTATCTTCATTCTGCTGTGTTTCATCAATTAATAATATTTTATTTCATATATATATTTTGCATGGCTTGATCATTTATCCTCTCTCTCTCTCTCTCTCTCTCTCCACCCCCTCTCTCTCTCTCTCTCTCTCTCTCTCTCTCTCTCTCTCTCCACTTTAGTGCAGAAGCTAGTCCTGAAATGTATAACACTGTGCAGATAACACGTGTGACATCTGACATGGCGTGAGAATACGCGTCTTTGGCATATGGAAATATACACAGTCTGGCTCAGGGGAATAATCCAGATCAGAATGTTGCTGAAAAACCAACCTGAATGAGAAATGAGAAGGCAAAGTATACTTTCCATGCGAATGAAAAAAGAGATGAGGTTGGTACTATCCTCTAATTTTTAGAGTGAATGGCCCAATATTAAGAGCAAATATTTGTCAACGGTAAAACAGAGGCCCCAAATGGGGAAACCGCATTCCATATTGGACGTTGTGTCACATTTACTGATAAAGTGTACACGCTATCCCTTCGCTGGAAAAAGTGTGTGTGTGTGTGTGTGAGTGTGTAGCATCGGCCAGTGAGGGGGACCCGGGGAGGGGGCTGGCTAGCTTGAAAAACATATGTGAAGACGGGAGCGGGAAGGGGCTGGGGTTTGAGGCGTTTTCAGGGTCGTTGTGTGTCAAGCGTATTGAAAGTTAGTTCTTTATCCTACAATAAACAAAACTATGTTCCGCATCCCGTCGCGTCTGTTCTTGCTTTACATTACATAATCTTTTCTTTTCTATAATTTTTATAAAGATGTTCCTCAGAAGGCTCAATGTAACAAATCCGTAGCAAAATTCCCCTGGCACCCAGTCTGTCCGTGTCGTGGTTTTAGTTTGCTGGTGCTCACACATTTAGCAGTCTGAGAAGTGTCATTTGTGTTCACTGTACATTTCTTATGACCCGATTGAATGATGTTTCGAACTTGTCAAACAGTATAGACGCGCGGACTGATTACGGTCTTCACTGTTGGCACATATGCAAGAAGACTCCTTAATTGTGCAGTCAGAGAACCATTGCTTCTTATATTTTTTAAATAGTCATTTAGATTTAAACTAATCCCTTTTGGGCACTTACATTTTGTTTGTTTGTTTAATGCAGCAAGGCTGGATTAAGGTAAATGGGTACATTTTCACGGGCAGATAACTCTACTATTTTAACTCTCAAAGCAAAGAATTTGCACCCATAGTAGCAAATTCTGTCCAGGAATAGACACCCTTTGGAAGGGACTCCTCCCGGAAAAAGGAAGGAAGACTGGATGTTGCTCCCTAGTATGAAAATGATGGAAAACATGAAGCTGTACCCATACACCTATTAATGTGTTTATACCTCACTTTTGTGTCAAGTAAATGTCTACCTCAAGGCCTGACGCTGCATTTATCAAAATAGTTATTCTTAGTTTCAAATCTCTGCATTCCCTGAGACAGTTTCCTTAGAAACTGCAAGGAAACTACCGTAGTAAACTGGCCAAAGCTACTGCATCGCGCTATTGAACGGCCTACGCATGTTGCCTAGGTATTGAAAATTGCACATGACCTGATCAGACAGTGCACCCTGATAAACAGTTAACCCTGATGGAAAGCAGGCATTTTCTACAACCGATTTAAGTCATGGCCAGAACATATGCGCTGACCAGATTGCATGTGCGAGTCGATTTTTCCATATACTGAATGCGCATGCGCTGGCCAGACTATGTTATTTGTCGACAACCAAAGACTGCGCATGCGTTGACCGTATAGCGCATGCGCGGGTGCATGCGCTTTTTAAGTCATGGCCTGAACAAACTATTATACGCTGGCCAGGATGCGTGCAATGTCTAACAAAAAAGTTGTTAAACATTTTCTACAGTCGATTTCAGTCATGGCCTAGACAGATTCCGCATGTGCTGACCAGACTGCATGTGCAGTCCGAACTGCGCATACGCTAAATAGACTGCGCATGCTCTGGCTAGATTCATGCCGCTTATCTACAGCTACAGACTGCGCATGCGTTGACCATTCTACGCCTGCGCGGCCTGCATGGTACATTTTCATTAGTATATTCATTCGCTCATGCAGACTTACTGACGCACGCAGCGTTGAAGCGCTTGAACGTTGTATCTACGTTAGTTTAACCACATAGGGCGAATCAAAATTGATTCAAAATTGATTCAAGAAAACCAACGATGGATTAAAGTTGTTTCAGCATTGTTTCAAGACTGAATCTCCTACTACACATACCCCCCCCCCCCACGACTCCCCCCCCCCCCAATCGACAATGTGCGCATATTGAAGTGAACTGAGGCTCACGTATGTTTCGGAGACACCTTGAAACAAAATGCTTAGGAAATCGTCAACCTATCCTCTTCCACATACGAGTTATCCGGCGATATTATCATTGCTGCGCATGTGCACTACTAATTTTTTATCGTGCAGATAATGCAGGGAACTCTAAAATCACTTATAATCTCCAACATCTTGTACTCAGACTTTACATGTGAGGTTTAAATTCTTCAAATTCTCAGATTATCTCTCTTTGAATTAAATATATGGCGTTTTAAGGCATTATTATTGCTGTACATGTAAGTCTTTTCCAAAGTTTTTTTCAAAAACATTTTTGTTATGTCAGTTGTTTTCTTTGCATGGTAACAAAACTGGAAAATTTGTTGCGCACCCACTAACCGTTACGATTTCCAATTTCTATTGAAATCCCATTGATGGTGGCTTTTAAACCAGTCTTTGAAAATAGGATGGATGACTTGTGATTTTACTTCCTTTTGAACAGAATTTCAGTTATATCAGGACAATGGGAGGATGATAATGAAAGGCTGTGTGCAATGGAACCCCGTTAACGGTAGGAAAGATTGTCGCCTCGAGCCGGGCTCGAACCCAGTCCGCTAGTTCAGTAGGCCAGCGCTTAACCCACTGAGCTACCGGGGCTCCTAACAGTCTTTGTGAAGGAATCACAGTTCCCTGAGTTGTGGTTCAAATGGTGTCAATTTTCGATTTCTTGGCAGCTCTAGTGAAAGTTCGTGACTCCGGCAGTTGTCATGGCAACAAATGGATATTCATGTGTAGGATATGACACACAGTATATTAACACATACGGGTGTGTTTCAAGCAGTGATATAGGTCACTGTAGTTGATAGGGTTGAGTTAAATGTTGGGACACCAAATATCGATTTTACGTATTTATTTCAAAAGTTTACCATCCGCCGTTTATCGCTACAGTGCAAACCCTGATAAGACCGCTTCTACAAACTGGGTACAAACTGATGTTTTAGGGTATTACGGCACACTACGAACATTAGCTGGTGCATCTTCGCAGTGTGTCCGTATTTTCTCACAAACTTCCAATGCCGTTCTGGCCCATTTCTGGCCCGAATTAAACCAGCCGTTGTTGCAAAGGACCGTCAATGCCTTTTATAGTAAAACAAATTGGCTACATTGTAGGTAGCCCCGCCCCTCCTCCCCCCCCCCCACCCCCCCACGCATCCCCGAAAAAAGTTAAGCAAGACCATTATTGAAAATTATTGCAATGCAGTCTCGTGTTGGCCGTTGGCAAAAACGAAAAAAAGCTCTCCGCATGATTCATAGGTCACGGGTTCGATTCACGTGGTTCGATTTCGGTCGAGTACAGCATCTGGGTTTTTCTTAATTGATCACCATCTCACTCATTCCCTCATCGGCCCGAAGCGTGCGGGCGGAGCCTCGGTAGCTCAGTGGGTTAAGCGTTGGCCTACTGATTTCGCGGACCGGGTTCGAGTCCCGATTGAGGCGAAAATCTTTCCTACCGTAAACGGGGTTCCATTGCACACGGCCTTTCATTATCATCCTCACATCGTCCTAATATGACTGAAATACTGTTGAAAAGGACGTAAAATCGCAAGTCATCCATCCATCCGAAGCGTGCGCATGACCGAGTCATTCGTGCCTTCGAATTCGGATAACAGGGCCACATGTTCGAATCTAAACGTTCCTTCTTCATAGCACTCTGTCTTCGTCTTGAAATGACTGAAAAACTGATACAAAGGGTGTCAAACCCGCCTGCGCAGTACTGAAAAAAACATTATGAAGTGCTGGAAAGATTCGCACTGTACAAACCCAGACCGACCTGTACATATGTGCAGTCAGGATCATAGCTTTACAATATTTGCCAGTCACCAATCATATTTTTCTAGAAGCATCTTTAATTTGCTCGACCCGGTATCACACTCGACCTGGTCATCTAGCGGTCCCGGATTCGAATCTGGCTGGAAGCGGGATTCTGTCCAACCGTAAACGGATTCCTTTGCAAACAGCTTCTCATCGTTCTGATACGAGTCGAATAAGTTAAAAAAAAAAGATAAATCATGTCATTCATCCAGCATTGGATTTCAGGGTAAATATGTCCTAGTAGTAATATTTCAATTCTCATATCGACGTCCCCCCCCCCTCCGCCCCCTGCCGCGCCCCCTCGGCACCTCAGTGGAACGAATCCACAACCGCAGTAACGGGGCGCCGATCTTCCATCCATAAAAATATGTCCCAGTATTTAGAGTAAGGATTGATATTAGATAATCCCGTAAATTTGACAGAATTGAGCCGCGCCATCACATAAACTGAGTAGAAAATGCGCCAAGCGAAGATTCAGATCAGCCGCGGAATCCGTCCAGTCTGATCAGAGTCTTCACTGTCGGCATTGAGATAGCTTTGACCCTTAGCTACCGTTAAAGTTCATAGCGAAATCTCTGATCAGACTGGACTGTTGCTTAGGCTGATCTGAGTCTTCCCTTGGCTAACATGCCTTTTTCTCGTGTCGCGGCTGACTGACAATTATTGTCCGTTACACAATGGGGCTCCATTCGGGGAAATGTGTCCGTTATGAATTGGGGTTCTCTTCGGGGAACTGTGAATATGTCCTGTCCTGGATAAACTTGGAGCCTTGGTTGGTTGTTTGTTTTGGGTTTAATTGCTCAATTTGCTCTTTGAGATAGTATTATCAGTCTATATCAAGCCGTCTCGATAAAGAAGAAAGGAGGCATGAGAAAGAACATGAAAAGAGATGTGGTAGATGAGAGAAAAACTATCGAAACAGCCCCCACCCGCACCTACTGCAAGCACAGTAGGCCCTTGTCCTACTATTTATCCAAATCAGTAGGACGCTCCTGCACTGAGAGTCATCACCTCTCAGTGGCAGCAGGTTGATGGTAGGTGATTGCCACGGTGATTGCAGTTACCCAACGTCGTCGGCGGTGCCAGCTTCACCAAACCGGCAAAGCTGTACATGTTCAAGTTTTACACAACATACGTGAAGAAGCGTACCTGATATGCTTTCAGAGACTGCACCCAGCGGGCACATGACGTTGATATGACGTCATACTGACGTCGATACGACGTCGTGACGTCACATCCACGTCAGTACGACGTCATTTCAACGTCATGTGCCTGCTGGGTGTTGTCTCCTTAAACAAGCACGACTTAACAAACAACGGTTTGGGGTTACCTTTTATCTATTTATTTATGTGTTTATTTATTGAATTGTTGTTGTAGATGTTTTGTTGCTTTACGTCCACGGTAAACAGCTATGGTCATATCGGGACGGTCAGTTAACCTAACCACACTATTTCTGGGCAGGCTTAGACCTCCTAATATAAGCGGTTAACCAGTACTAAGTGCACATACTTTCGCCAGTAACTGGCAACTGTTCTTCTTGAATCAGCGGAAAACGGAACGAAAGTATGTGGCAAGACCGGGTGTCGAACCCGGGACCTCTGACTCTTGAGTCCGACGCGCTACCGAATGCGCTACACGGCTTGCCCTTTGCACCATTGGCCAAATGGACTGTGATCAGTCAGCCATTCAGCATGCACACCACATTGAATCAGCGTTGATTTAACGTCGTGACGTCGAAGTAAGTTGCCCGACCGGGTATCGAACCCGGGACCTCTGGCCTTTGAGTCAGACGCGCTATCGACTGCGCTACGCGACCTGCCCCTTGCCCCCATTGGCCAGATAAATACAAATGAAAGGACTGTGATCAGTCAGCCATCCAGAATGCACACCACATTGAATCAACATTGAATCAACTTTGAATCAACGTCATGACGTTGAATCAATGTTGATTCAATGTTGTGTGCCTAGTTGGATGCATGATCTAATTTCTATTTATATGATGCGGATAATGAGTATGCAATGCCTGAAGGCAACTTTTTTTTTTCGTGACTCGACAATTATGTAACACAGTTGAAACACGTTTGCACCTGCGCACTGGGAGTCATTTGATGGTAAATATAAATTGATTGATTGGTTGATTTGGGTTTGAGACAGTATTTCAGTCTTTCCGAGAGAGAGAGAAAGGGGAGAAACGATAAATGAGAGAAAATGTCCAAACAACCCCCACCCGCACCTACTGCAAGCACAGTAGGTCCTTGTCCTACAATGTTCCAAACAAGCAGGACGCCCCGGCACTGGAAGTTACACGCAGCAACATCGCATCGAAGGGCTCTATGCACTAAAACGCCTTGTAGGCTCGGACAAAATCTTGCCTCCGGCGAGACTCGAACACGCAACCCCGTGGTCTGGAGAGCTAACCACCCGGTCGCTGCATGACAAGTATGCGAACTACGCATTTCTAGGCCAGCATGTGGACAAAACCATGTGTATTCAGGATCAGTTTAGGGGAATCAATGAAGACACCACACTTTAGCAGACTGATCTTGGTGTGCACATTTTACAGTGAAGAACCTGGTCCTAACGGCATGGTCTGATCCAGGCCTGCAAAGTTTGTTATTTTCCTAACAAAGTTTCATCCCGTTTCTTTGCTCTAAGAGGTTATAGTGTGCCAATATTTAGAGTTGCTATTGATCACAGCACCCGTTATAATTGTTTAATGCTGCATGAAAAGTAAAAATAACAAAAATATATTTTATCGCAACTTTTGGAAATACCGCACCCAAGGTCCCAAAAGGAAATCCATCCAAGAAAGACAAACAAGACCATTTTTTTTCATTCCATTGGCAAAACACTTTAAAACAACACCATCTGTGTGCTCCATTTAAGGTCCCAATATTTAGAGTAAAATTGACCGGGTAACACAAGAGGCCAATAAACAATCATGATAGACGGTATCTGTGCACCTATATCGATAGTGTAAGATAGTGGAACACCTTAACGACTTCACCCTAAAAATTAGAGCAAATGGGGTAGGAGCGGGGGCAAAGACGCAGTTGTCAGTTTAGTGACATAAACGTACAGTTTTTTTTAAGTTTATCGATGGTCGGTTCGATTGTGAGACTCTTAATTTGGATAGTGATAGTGTTTTGGAAATTTGGATGTAAATACAATGCAGGAGTCTATTCCATATACATCTTCACTACCTTCCCAACTTTCTGATTTAAAATTTAACTCGTTGATGCCTAGCGTCCCATAACACACAAAAGAGCGCAAGCAATGAAGACGCCTCACAGCAGATGTCTCTGATCTTGGCGTCGCATCAGGGCCAACACATTTTGCATTCAACATAGAAAATCCGAGAGAGTAAACGTCAAATTAAGCACTCCTGATGTTGGAAATGGGCCCGCCCGTCTGTAAGGTAGAGGAGTACCCTAGGCACTAACGAGTCCACTCATCTTTCTGTAAAACAAAGCCATTTTTTGTTTTTATTACCGATTTTTTTCTGCTATCATAAAGTCTCTGAACGGACTGCGCATATGCAGAGCTAGGCGTAACATGCCGTGTTCGTGTATACTGTCAGACCGACTTTCCTCGACACGGCGCAGATTTAAACTCTGATTGCGCGCTTCCGCACTGGGAACACTCGGCGGCAGGTGTGTGTAACTATGGTTACGTACCTCTGGGCCACTTGGGTAACGTCGTTACGAGAATTGAAACAGAACAGAAAAGAAATTTTCCCCAGGGCGGATATGATGCTCTCGTGGCTGTTATCCGTGACGATAAATCGAAGAAACAACAACACAGGGCGGATATGATGCTCTCGTGGCTGTTAGCCCTGATGGACTATCCGTCACGATAAATCGAGGAAACAACAACACTGGGAAATTAATATGACATACATACTCACAGACCAGCCTGTGCCCCCACCCAATCCTCATTCCCCGCCCCACGCCCCCTCCCTCCTAAAAAAAAAAAATAAATAAATAAAAATGGGCATAGATGCAGTTTGCCAATCTCACGGTGCATAACCATATCGGACGCTATCTGTGAAAATCTGCGTTACTTGACTCTATCTGTGAGTGCTACGGACACTATTTGTTACTTGCCATGGTCGCTTCGGCGATTCAGGCGAAGAAAAAGGGACAAAACGCGTAAGTACTGGGTTTCATGGTTTCCACGGAACACATACCTTATTTTTCCTAATATTTCCGTCGATATTATTCAGCTAGCGATGTTCAGTGCTTGTCATCAGTGAAATCAAATGCAGCGTGATAGTGCAGGAGCGTACATGGCCCATGTAAACAAGGAAAAACCCAGTGTTTTTATTTGTAGGTAATGGATTTTGTCCTTAATTTACGAAGATAATTATGTTCTTGATAATTTACACATGTCGTTAGGTGCATAAATAAAATCTTTACGTTAATATCAATGTTGAAAGGACACCACATATTATTTTCAATGTTCCGGATTCTATTTGTGCCTCCGAAATAATGTAATTTTATGCCAACGGACAGATGTTGTCCTCAAGGCAACGGACTATACTTGTGAGCAGCGGACCTTACTTGTGATGTTTGTTTTTTTTTCAGCCAAAAACGTCGTAAAAGATCAAACTTGAGGTTGCATCAGCCAAAACGGCGAACCGAATTTGAAAAAAGTCCTGCGGCGCATACTCAATTCGTGTCCACAGTGGATTGCCAAAATGAGGCCATGTCACTCACAACGGTTCACTCAAAAGATGTAAAGGAAGTTGACAGTGCTCTCTCCATTTATGGGTTTCTTTGACCTAATACCATGCATATAGTTACACCAACCTATAGATGTTGTTCATAATAAACCGCAACTGCCGTTGGTGCACCACAGATGACTTCGAAACAACCCCTTTCCACCCGTCTTCAGCTGCCCTAGCCGATCTGGCAAAATCCATTCCTGTCCACTCCTTGATATTGCCTTCCCACCTCCTCCTCCGTCCACCCCCTCCCCCATCCCCTTTCACTGTGCCCTGAAGAATTATCTTTGCTAAACCAGAAGACCTTGAGACGTGGCCAAACCACCCCAGCCCCCGCCTCCCGACCAGCGTCAGGAGCCTATCATATTCTCCAATGGCTGCTTGGTTCTTCCTCCGAACCTCCTCATTGGTTACATGGTCCTTATACGAAATGTTCAGTAACCTTGGGTAGCATCTCATTTCAAAAGTCTGCGTTCTTTTCTCTAACTCTGCTGTCAAGGCGCATGATTCACAGGCATTAAGAAATATGGCAATGACACGGGAGCGCATAAGTCTCACCCTTGATCCAAGAGACATGCCGCTATCTCCAAATTGGTTTCAGCTTGGTAAGAGCTGAAGTGGCTTGTGCAATCCTTGAAAGAACTCCTGTTTTAAGGCCATCATCTGAGACAACTGACCCAAGGCATTTGAAGCTGCTAAAAGTACCCAGCTTCTGTCCTTTTACCATGAACTCCCTCTGGATGCCACCTGCGCGGTTCGTCATCAGTTTGGTCCTCCCAGCACAGATCTCCATCTTACACC
Organism: Ctena decussata; assembly: GCA_963989385.1. Lineage (NCBI taxonomy): Eukaryota > Metazoa > Mollusca > Bivalvia > Lucinida > Lucinidae > Ctena > Ctena decussata. Next base: position 3,073,859 of record OZ022512.1, on the reverse strand, counting down.
TTCTGCAGGTTTGGTCGAGACTTTCAACTAGAGCCTCTATTCCTCAGCTAGAGCGTCTATGTCATCGGCAAACCGCAGATGGGCAATGTCTCTGCCGCCCATGCCAACCCCCCCTCCCCCCCCCCCCCCCCCCCCCCCCCCCCCCACGGCCACATTCTTCCAGAGTATCAGACATGTTCCGTTCGAGAAAAATGTTGAACAGGGTGGGTGACAGAAGACATCCTTGTCTTACTCCAACGGTTGTTCTGAACCATTCTCCTGTGCTGCCATTGATCTGGGCTGCACTTGTAGCCTTGTCGTACAGCTGCTCAATGGTGCGAACTAGACCTGCACCGACATTTCACTTCCGCATGGTGGCCCATAAGGCTGCATGCCATACCCTGTCAAAGACTTTTTTGAAACCAATGAAGACACGACACAGATTCTGCTGCTGATGTTGTAGATAGTTTCACACAGGACTCTAAGGCTGAAGATCTGTTCTGTGGTGCTCCTACCCGCTCGGAACCCAGCCTGTTCCTCAGCGATTATCTCTTCGGCTTGTGGTTTAAGCCTGTTCAAGATGACTTTCAGCATGACATAACTGCGACTGCAAAAATATGTATACGTGCGTATTGAAACGTCGATTCATTTCTTCGGCTTTGAGGTGACCAAAACCCTCTGAAAAGTTTTAAAATGTGTGCAAGAAGAGGAATCAATCAATCATGAACGACATCTAAATAGAAATCTGCCTCGTGTTGATACCATTTTCGGATCACTAGACAAATGTAGGCCCATGCTTCTGAAGCACAGAGAGTTTCCGATGATATTGGCAGATAGAGTCCTGTGTGAAGCACGATTAGCGGCTGATAGAGTCTTGTGCCAGGCGCATATAGCATCCGGTGCCATTGTAAAAGGTAAAAGAGTCCGATTTTCTTCAAAAGGAGATATTCTTTCAACTCAGAGCCTTACAAAATTTTAAATTCATTCATTAGGGTCAAACTTATCCAACCGATCTGTTTTCTTTCCATTGCGTTCGCAACTGATCGGCGTTCAAAGTGGACACACTCTTCAAAAATGTCAAATCTTGACCTTCATTGCAGCTTGTAGACTCGAAAGTAAATACGAATTAGGCATAACAGCTATAGATACTGGAAGACACGGATGTCTGATGTTCCGTGCACCTTATGCCCCATAAGAAAATGTGTTGTTTACAATTATATTAGAGTTTATTAACACCCACCCTTACCTCGTTTTCCATTTTGGGACGGATAGAATCCTAAACTAACGCAAATAGACTCCGAAATACACAGATAGAGTCCAGTTTTCACAGATAGCGTCCGATATGGTTATGCACCGTGAATCTAGTGTCAAATGAATGTCATAAACCAAAGGAAGTGTCTCCGGGTACGGTACCGTATCCCTTGACCTTGGGTCTCCAGGTACGGAACCGTACCCCGAGATCCGGGGTCTCAAGGTACGGAACCGTACCTGGAGTGAATTAGGGACATAACGGACCACGGACAAAACGGACCACGGACATAACGGACCACGCTTGGGACAAAACGGACCACGTTCAGGACAAAACGGACCATGTTCAGGACAAAACGGACCACGTATAAGATCAAAACGGACCACGTTCAGACCTTCCGTTAACCTTGAGAAAGCATGTTTTATTTTAGTTGCAGCCCTAATAAAGAAATTTCCATGCTTAAAGATAAAAATCTTACCATTAAATTAATTAGACAGTTGCGACAACCAAAGATAGTTGAGATCATGAACAGTAGTCAAATGATTGTGACCATTTAACATTGTCTTTGGTAATTATATAGTCCTTAATCTTTTAATTGGCACCAATTAATGGTCTGGTTTGTCTTCTAGCGTGGTCCGTCTGGTTCTAAAACGTGGTCCGTTTTGTCCTGAAACGTGGTCCGTTTTGTCCTAACCGCGGTCCGTTTTGTCTGGTCCGTTTTGTCCATGGTCCGTTTTGTCCGAGTACCCCTGGAGTCAGTCCTATGAGGATTGGCTCCGGGTACGGCAGTAAGTTTTCAATACTGTGTATTAAGTAATTTTACCCATTTAATATATAGTCAATCCGTTAATAAAATTACTCCTTGTAAAAATTTCATTAAGTCGCCATCTTGCTAGGAAAAATAATTAATGAATAATGTGGTCTAAACGATGTGTTTTTTTTGGCATTAGAAATAACACGACGGTTTCGCGCTAACACCAATAATTGTTGTTTTTCACACCTGTTTTGTCCAAATTAAAAATAAAATTCAACAACGAGTAACAGTTTTTATTCAATGGACGGACGAACGGCGCCCCAGTATTGCGGCTATGGATACGTTCCGCTGAGGTGAAATTCAATCAATTATATGGCTTTCTGTAATGTTAGTGATTATTTTTTTGAAGGGGTGAGGGGAAGGCGGGGACAGCTAAAACCAAATTTACAAAGACGCTCGTAATTACCGTAAATCCCTTCAAGTCGTGTGTCAGGGATTGTTAATTTGTCAGTGCATATACATGAAGTCATACGGTACATTTTCAGTGGCATTTAAAAAATACTCATGATACATCTGGGCTGAGTATTTATAATTTGATGCGAGTTGACTTTTGGCAAGCTTATGACATAATAAGCCCATGCCTATGCCCATATAAGCCCAAGGCTATGCCCATATTCCTTCTTGTGAATGTATTCTCTGCTCTTGAAGGAACTCTTTCCGATTTTAATTATGATATGGGACGCGTTGACTGGTGGTAAGTTTTAAAAAAATTGGGGCGAATTGTCTTGGTCCGAGATTTTGTGGGGCGAGTTGTCTTTGGTCCGAGCTGTCCTGATTCCCACAATGCGATATCTGTTAAAAAAAGCGATAATACCTTCATAAGCACACAAATAAATACATATAATAATGAATACTCAATGTTATTTCGATTAAGTTGTGCAACAACACTTGGAGAACTTCACTTGGCACACATGACTTGTTTGACGAAAGGCATATTTAAGAACGCTGCATGCGTTTTTTAGGCGCCTGTTTTTGGTCTACATTGCTTATCGAAGAAATATTAAAAGATGGATACTTTTTTAAAATAAGTGTAATTGTCTATTTGTGTAGATTATAACAAGATGATAGTTGTTTGCACTATTCAGAAGTCATTTTCTGCGTGCAATTAGCGGGCGATCAAATAATACACATCGGCCGTGTTTTTCGCAGTTTATGTACATCAGTCAAAATAACGCAAATGACGGACTTGAAGGTTATAATTTTCCTTAGCAAAATGACGACTCAATGCATTTTTTACAAGGAGTAATTTTATTAGTAGTAGTATTTCAATTCTCATATCGACGTTGCCCCCGCACCTCAGCGGAACAAATCCATAGCCGCAGTAACGGGGCGCCGAGCGTCCGTCCGAGTAATTTTATTGATGGATTAACTATATTAAATAGGTAAAACTACTTAATACATATACAGAGTATTGAAAACTTACTGCCGTACCTGGAGACCCAGAGTCTCGGGGTACGGTTCCGTACCTGGAGACCCAGGGTCTAGGGATACGGTACCGTACCCGGAGAAATGCAGTATCTATTTTATTGTACCTTTGAAACCTAGACAGCTCTTCATGGTTTATATTTCTTGATCAGACGTGTCCGTCCCAGGATTTATGGTATTTTTTTTTAACACCACGATCAGACAGCTCGGTCGAATCTCTTCTGTCTGTCGCAGTATGTAGAACTTTACGGTACAAAAATTGTCAAAGTGTCCTTTTGTCACAATACTTTATTACGGAGCTTTAGATCCATCAAATTAGACTGCTTCTTTTATTCTATACATTTAAGGCTAACGTTTCGGAAGCTTTATATCATTGTGGACCACCATAATCAAACTGTTCCTGTCCGTCTGTTCTCTTCAAGAAGGCATGCCAGTCCCAATGCTCGGGATTTACCGGTCAAATAGACCCTATGCGTCCATACAGCTCAGCTCTAAATAGTTTAATCTATATGGTTTGTTCCGATATATCTTAATCGTTTCAGCTTAACGGTACTTTTGAAGCCATAATCAGACCTCTTTTTTAGGTCTATTATGTTACAGCAAGCATAATTTTACGCTTGAAAAACACATAGTCTATGTCCATTAAACATGCCCTTTCCCAAATCTTACACGTGATCACATGATTCTCTCATCGCAGTAATTATGATTGCGCTATGTCGAAAAATGTGTTCAGTGTCGCCTTTACCTGTATGAAAGATGTGAATTCTTATCTCAAATCTGAAAATTCCAATAATTGGTCTTTAGGGTGTTGTGTAATCAAAATTAAAAGATGTGTGGTAATATTGAAATACCTTGTCAGACTGTTCCTCGAGTCTATACAGTTTATTCGTGCATGTCTTTCCCATTTTTTTTTGCATTTTACGGTAATTTGAAGACCCTGACGAGACTGCTAACAGGGCGAGGCTTTACTCCACAACCGGATTTTTCTTTTGGACGAAACGAAAAATGGAATTAACCGGAATGGCGTTCCCAGAACAATATGGAATGATGGAATGGAATGGTGTGGAATGGTGGAATGGCGTGGAATGGTAATGCCGCGGTAATGGCGTGGGAACGATGGCTGATCGGGACCGCCCCTACCGGTGAATGGCATTATGGGAAGCTTTAATGTTGTCTGTACTGTACCTATAAAAGTATACTGCACTTCACAAAACATGTCTCAGCAATAAAGGACTAGAATAGACTGCATTTACAAACTAAATTCTAATCTGTGACAGATTGTTTGCCTTCATTTAATTTAACGAACGTTATAACTGCACCTACACGAATTGTTGGCCAATCCTCAACTTTAATCGATCCTATCTTAGTAACTGACGCATGTAGCGTTCTAGACTCAGGGGTTATACCAGTTAGTGACCAAATTAGAGGTCACAGGGCTACTTATGTCTCGTTGAAATTCATGTTGACTTGTCGATCACATACTATAGAGAAATTTGGAACTAAAAAATGCAGACTACGATAAACTAAACAATTATATATTACAATATGACTGGGATTCGGTAATGAATGACAATGCCAATGTTGACGACGCATGTAATAAATTCACTGATATATTTCTCAATTTTTGTAAAGAATGCATTCCGCATAAAAAAGTCTTGATACGTCCAAATGATAAACCATGGTTTAATTCGGAATTAAGATATAATATAAGATTAAGAGACAGACTAAGGAAAAAAGCATTGAAAACAAATAATGACTCAGATAAAACTCGATACAAACGGCAACGAAATCGGGTAAATAATATGAAAAAGAATGCACAAGAAAATTTTAACGACTCAATAGATGATATACTCTCGAAATCAGAAATCGGTAGCAAGTCTTTTTGGCAAATAATGGGAAGGTTTATGGGGAAAAATCAATGTTTATATAAAATACCGCCCCTCTGTAATGCTGATAATACTTATTCATTCTCGGACAATGAGAAAGCAACGACCCTAAACGATTATTTTTGTTCAATATCAACAATTGACGACACTAACATCGAGCTTCCAGTTTTTGAAAATAGAACGGATATTTTATTATCACACATAATTATTACTCACTCTGAGGTCGCTGACATACTAAATACATTAAAAGTTAACAAAGCAACGGGCCCAGACGGAATAAGTCATCCTATGTTAAAAAACTGTTCTATGTCACTTGCCATCCCTTTGTGTTCGCTTTTTAACTTATCTCTTAAGCTGCATAAATACCCAAGTTTGTGGAAATTAGCACATGTTACTCCAATTTTTAAAAAAGGTGACGAAACAATTGCTAGTAACTACAGGCATATTCACTCATTAGCTGTGTAGGGAAATCTTTCGAACGCATTTTATTTAAACATGTTTACAATCATTTGGATAGAAATTCTTTAATATGCAAATATCAGTCAGGGTTTCTTCCGGGTCATTCAACCGTTCATCATCTTATAGAAAGTATTCATAATACATGTTTAGCATTAGAAAACTTTGAGACAAGTTGCCAAATATTCTGTGATATTTCCAAGGCTTTTGATCGGGTCTGGCATCGTGGTCTACTTTTAAAAATGGAAAATTCTGGAATAAGGAATGATCTGTCATTGTGGTTTAAAAGTTATTTAGAAAAACAGAAATCAAAAAGTATGCATCAATGAATCTTTCTCGTCTTCAAGAAACATAACTGCTGGTGTACCCCAAGGCTCAGTCCTTGGGCCACTGTTGTTCTTAATACATGTCAACGATATATCTGAAAACTTACAGGGATCAGCTAGGTTATTTGCTGACGATACATCTCTTAGTTATTCGTCGAGAAATCTTCAGAATCTGCAAATTATTATTAATGACGATTTACGACATCTACACGAATGGGCTTGTCGATGGTTACATGTAATTTCATTTAATCCATCAAAAACTGAAGTTTTGCTTATTTCAAATACCTTGATTGATTATGATATGCAGTTAGTAATGGATAACTCAGTCTTGAAAATCGTTGAAACGCATAAACACTTAGGTGTTACTCTGTCATCAAATAACAAATGGAGCAAACATGTAGAAATAATCATAAAATCAGCGCCTAAACAAGTTTCATATCTTAGAAAAGTCAAATATCAATGTTCAAAAGAAATAATTTGCAAACTATATTATATTTATATCCGGCCATCGTTAGAATACGCTAGCGAAGTATGGGATGGTTGTACTAAAACGGATGCAAATCGTCTCGAACAAGTGCAATTATTTGCTGCGCGTATTGTAACTGGTTTGCCAGTTTTTACATCTCTTAATTCAATCTATGCCGAAACGGGTTGGGAAACTTTAGCTGAAAGGCAAAAAACCAAAAAATTAAGTCTCATGTTTAAAATAATAGATAACGACGCACCATCATACTTGACGGATCTTCTTCCAAATAGAATTGATGCAGTTTCGACTTATAATTTAAGGAATAGCTAGAACTTTGAACTACCATTCGCTAGATTATGTTCATTTGAGTCATCGTTCTTTCCGTCAGCTCTTAAATTGTGGAATAACACTGATCAATCAATACGAACTTCTCTTACTCTCTCTTCGTTTAAAAAAATATTAAAAAACAATTTTCTAGGACTCGTCAATTTCCATCTACTAAGGACAGACTATACGATATCATTTTAACTAGAATTCGTCATAATTGTAGTATTTTGAATGCTGATTTATTCATAGTAAATATTTCAGCTAATTCAAACTGCCCGTGTGGCGCTGTTAATGAGAACGCTCAACATTATTTCTTGGAGTGTTTGCTATATGCAGAACAACGAAATCGTTTATTTAGTTCAATTAATCCACTTGCAAATGTTCATTTGCATTTGATTATTAATGGAGATCCCGCATTAATTGCTGAAACTAATTCAACTATACATTCGGCTGTGTTAAAATATATTAAAGACACACATAGGTTCATATAGTCAAGAAATAAATTGCAATTCGGAATACGTGAGAGTCGGGGTTGGGACGGGGCAACTGCTGCTGCTGTGGGGATAAAACAATATTATCTTTCGTTCGATACTATGATTTAATTTGTGAACTGAACTTACTGATGTCTATGTACCACAATTCTAATATTTGTTATCTTTGTAGGGAGAGGACTAGCTAATGTTGGTATAACTTGTGTCCAATCCCATTGTCTATATGGTACACTAAAATATGTTTAATCTAATCTAAATCACAAAAACCATAACCCTGTCACAAGTTATGATAGTGTTAGCTCCCTTCTTAATTTTTTGCTTTATTTTGCTTGTATGGAGCATATCTTAGAAGTACTGAAGGAAACTAAATGAAATTTCACACAATCATAGAGGGTTATAAAAGGAAGTGCAGAGCTTTAGAATTTAACCTTACCTTTAGTAATTACGGAGTTAGCTCCCTTTCGAATTATTTTAGTTATTCAGCTTGTCCGGAGTATATCTCTGTACATATTTAAGAGAACATGAATGAAACTTCACACACTAACAGAGGGCAATGACAAGAAGTGCAGAGCATAAGTACCATAACTGTATCCCAAGTTATTTTGGAGTTACTTCCCCTCTTATTTTTTCTCAGTTGCATGCATGTCTAGAGCATTGCTCTAAAAGTATTGAAGATAATTATTTTTTTTCCATTTTAAATTGTATTTAATTTACAGAGAAAATCACTCCTTCACCAGGATACCAATTTCCTATTCCAAGCCTTTTGGGAGCATCAATCGGTTCCACCGATTTTCTTGTTTATACTGGCCGCTCAGATGCAATGCCATCAGTAAGTTAGTACGGGGATCATAAGGAGTTTTGATGGCTCAGGCTGTGAGAGCAAGTACAGGGACCGTAGATAGGCCATGATAGTCATATGACCAACTACAGGAACCATAGAGAGGTTGAGGTTGTATCAGGAACTAGTGTAGTGACATAGGAAAGTGAACTTCTACAGGGACAAATAGAGATTACTGTGATATCCAAAAGTTGGTTCGAAGGTGGTATTGGGTTTAGCGGCCTTTTGAGACAGTATTTCAGTATATATCGAGAGGGAGAAAGAAAAAGGATATGGGTAGCCAAGAGAAAAATATCCAAACAACCCCACCCCCACCTACTGCAAGCACAGCAGACCCTACTATCGTCCAAATTAGTAGAACGCACCGGCACTATAAGTTGCCCAGTACCATCGTCCGACCCGACCCGCAACACTATAGACGAAGGTTGTCTTTTAATTAAGTTTAATAAAGCGCTTGGTATCGGTTTTGCGTTTTAATAAGATGTTTGGACGTGAAAATATTTCGCAGCAATCGATCATATCAGCTCTCAGGGATAAAATCATTATGCATTTTAAAACCCTTAAAGTGCAAAGGCTCGATTATTTACGCAATTAAAATCATGAATAGTTCCTTCAAGAGCAGAGAATACATTCAGAAGAAGGAACATGGGCCAGACTACGTAGTTTCGGCTAATAAAGCCTCGTCAGTGACCCTGACAATATCTGGTGACGAATCTAGAGAAAAAAACATACTGTAATTTATTAATTTAAATTGAGCAGTCAGTTCAAAGACTGATTAGTATCAAAAAGGCTCCACATAATATCAAAGACGATGATCTAGAATAATAGTCTAAATCAATCTTGAATTTTAGATTTCTCAGCATATATCCTCTGACCTCAAAGAACAAAAATGAAATATAATCTGCAGTATGGGTGATGTACGAGGAGACGTTTTCTGGCAAGTTGCCAGAAATTTATGTAACAACAAAACATAATATCGCGAAAACTGTTATAAATTTAAGTGTGATGAAAAGTATTTTTTCTAGCACATTTATCAAGCAAGTGGTGGCCCGAATACGTTTGCGTAAATACATACTTTTTTATTCTGTTTTTATTTAATGTTTATTAACACTAATATTATGAGCATACATACGGAAACGTATTAGTTGCGGTAGGTGTTGTTTGGCTTTTTTTCTCACAGCCACCCATTCCTCTTTTCTTTCTCCCTCTCTATATAGACTGAACTACTGTCTGAAAGAGCCGTTAATCCCAATACAACCGACGAACCAACCCTTGGCTATCACAGTAATCTTTATAGGTCCCTGTAGAAGTTCACTTTCCTATGTCACTACGCTAGCTCCTTCTACTACCTCAACCTCCCTATGGTCCCTGTAGTTGCTCATATTGCTATCATGGCCTCTATATGGTCCCTATAGTTGCTCTCACAGCCTAAGCCATCGTAACTCCTCATGATTCCTGTAATAATTTACTGATTGCATTGCCTCTGAGCTACCGCCTAGGAAGGAACAATAGTAAAACTAGTGGGGAAATTAAATCGATTTTAAGGGATCCTGATAATTATCTTCGGTTCAAACATTTTTTTAAAAATACACGTTTCACATACATATTCGACAACCCAAACAATAAAATATCTCAGAAAACACACACATGTAAATCAAGTTAAGTCCGACGTGCGATGAAACAAATAGACGTTCAGGGCCCATAGAATATAGTGCAACACTGACTTCTAGAGCTGAAATAAACTATTTTGACCCTCGGCGTGCCCAATCATCAGACACCGATCCAATGGCCGTCAGTGAGTCCTAGACGCAACCTACTGCTGTGCAATAAATAAGGAAAGCACAGTTGTCATCTCTAACCGGGTTATAAACTAGGGATGCACTCTGTTGCAGAACTTCAATGCTATATAGCCTACCCTTATGTTACCATTAATAATCTTCTTTAATTGGTCTGAAAATTTATGTCCAATGTATTTTGCTGCAGAAAGATTTTCAAGCCAACGCTAATATTCAATTAAGTAATCAAATTTATGCAAGGCAGTTCACATAAGCCTAAGGCATTTATTGCGACGGACATACGTCTCAATACCGTCATGCAATTATTTATGCTACTCCCACCTCCCCCGCTTCCCAATATTCTTTGGGCCTGTTTGTCTTTCCATATGTTCGTAACAGTAAAATTCAAGAATAGTTTGGCCTTTGGTCGGCGCCGTCGGGCTTCAACCGGTAATTTGCCTTTGCTACGGTATCCTATAGTGTCTATTTTCTTGCCAATTCCTGTCATAAAGACGTTTCCAATATTTCCATTCCATCATAGTGTTATTTCTTGATTTTTGTGTCTTTACTTTGATGACTCACTGATGAGGTAGAAGAACTCCATCCTGACCGAACTTAATGTTACACGAGTCACGATGGAAGTTATAGCGAGGGTTGGAACATGACTAATACATACTGGGGCACTTGTACCAGTTTTATCGAATCCCACACCTCGCCCTTAGCCCTGGTTTTAGCCTGTCCCAGTAAGTTATTACTGATTGTTTCAAGACCGTGCTTTCGTTGCGGTTTGTCTATGTTATTGCCTGTTGTATCTTCATGACTACTTGTGTTATTACTTCATGTTACTATTTTTCGTGTTGTGTTATGGGTTGGGTGTGGAATTTGAGTTTTCAGTTCCTGACGCTAGGCTACTCACACTGAGCATAATTATTAAATTGTGAAAAAATGTATGAATTTTCAATAGCCTAGTGGCCGTATTTGCAGTGATCCTTAGAGGCCCATTGTATCTTTGGCACAGCACTTGAAAGGCAGAACCCATCCCTTTACTTGCGCTGCTACATTCTATTCTAATTCGAAATAGGTACCCATTTACTGCTGGGTTTCAGATAGAGTTTCCAAAATCTAGAAGATTGTTTTTCGATGTTGCCGAAAAAGTTTGCCTTCATTTTAATCTGCACCTATTTACCAAGAGGCATTTCTAGTGCGAGAAAATGAAATAAATTTTTGGACTTTTTTTCTTTATTGAACTTTGTAAAATATTTATTGGCCGAATGTAGATATTTTTTCATTATGTCATACAGTTATCTTGGTATGATGAAACATATATTAGGACGGCTTCTTTTCGATTAGGCAGGTACGGAAGCGTATATACGCCACCACTTGCTACATTAAAACTGCCAGAAAGATATGTTTTTCTCACGAAAATGCCGGAAATAAGTGGCTTGACTAAGATAATATCAATAATGTTAAAACATAGTGCGTTTCGATTATTATTTTCACGGTAAGTTTCAATTTAATGTTGACAGACAAATAAAAGATATCAGTATGCCTAACTTTTTCTTGTCTGGCAAATGATTATCTGATTTCGATAAATAAGTATTTCACTATGATCCAAAAGTATATAGCTATATATGAGCCGCGACGCGACAAAACCAACAATGTGGTTGTGCGCCCAGCGCAGACTCAGATCAGCCTGGGCATCCGCCCAGTCTGATCAGAGTCTTCGCTGTCCGCATGAAGGTAGCTTAGACCCTTAGCTACCCTTTGAGCACTTACTGAAGAGTCTGGTCTAACTTGGAGGATGTCCAGGCTGATCTTAGTCTGCGCTGGGCGCACAACCACATTGTTGGTTTTGTCGTGTCGCGGCTCATATGTGTTGTGGCAATATTTTTGCCTTTAATTAAAAACTAGCATTTTGCGCGAAAACGTTTTGCGTCTTCACAGATCACTTTCTGTTTTCGGTGTAAAATGATTGTATTATTTCCTTCAAAAATAAAAAAGAATCAAGCAGGAGAAAAACAAATTTCGTTCAGATGCTTGAATATGTCGTATTGATAAATTTATAATGTCATTTCGAGACTTTTTTTATTTTGTTACAGTATTAGTGCCCTTTGTTGAATTACTAACAGGTAGTGCTAATATTTTTTCATTTTATGACACTATTTTTGCCAGCTGCATTTTAAAATATGCATCGTAATATATATGTAAGGAGCGGTGCTAATATTTGTTTCCACTTGCTACTCATTATCGCATTCAGATTAATAGATTTATTGTCATAAACGAAGAAAAAGGAGCATATGGAATGTCTTTTTCGTTTAGTGGATTTGATTATACGCAATAAGACGAAAGAAGATCAATATTTTTCTGTATCCCATATAAGATCTAGCAATTGTCAAAATCATTTCCCTTAAACAACTAGAAAATGTGTTTGCGAAACACTATGCCCCCAACCGTATGCTTGCCTTTAAAGAAGGTTCATCCCATAACGCTTGTACCTTTGTACCATGGGCTTCAATGCACTAAGTCGAAAAAGGGGCTTTACTCAGTCAAACATTTAAGATTTATTTTCTAAAGGCAATCAGGTCATCTACACCTTGGGCAATATCTTTCTGCAAAAAATCATGATCCTAGCATCAGGGGTTCTCAAGATATTTTGTTCACAAGGTCCAATTGGCTAACAATGCACTAAGTTGAACAAGACAGGCGGAAAAAAAAAAAAACTAATTCGCTTATTTTTTCATACTGATCAAGTGTATAAAGTTTCAAGTTCTTAGCTTTTACCGTTCTTGACTGTATGTAAGGGTACCTTTGTACTATAGGCTTCAATGCACTTAGTCGAAAAAGGGGGCTTAACTCGGCCAAAAAATTGTGATTTTTTTCCAAAAGTTAATCAGGTCATCTACACCTTGGGCAATATCTTCCTGCAAAAAATCATGATCCTAGCATTAGGGCTTCTTAAGATATTTTGTTCACAAGGTACCACATGCTTACAATGCACTAAGTCGAAAAAGGGGCATAACTCGGTCGAAAATTCACGATTTTTTGTTTAAAAAATATTCAGTTCGTCCACTCATTAGTCCTAAGAAGCTGGCAAAGTTTTCAAGCCTCTAGCTAAGATACTTTTTGAGATATTTTGCTCACAGGGTTTCAATTTGATTTTTTCTCAAGGGGTATAACTCCAAAAAGGGAGACAATCCGGACAAGAAAAAAAACGTGTCAGCTATTTTTTTATGATAAATCCATATGTGAAATTTCAAAACAGTAGCATGCATGGTTCCTAAGATATGGTATGCGTGACAGGTTCCATATGCTTACAATGCACCAAGTTGAAAAAGGGGCATAACTCGGTCAAAAATTCACGTTTTTTTTCAAACGTTTATCAGTTATTTACTCATCAGTCCTTATTGGCTGGCAAACTTTCAAGGCTCTCGCTAAAATTCTTTTTGATATATCTTGCTCATAAATTTTCAGTTTGATTTTTTCTCAATGGGCATAACTACAAATAGGGAGACAACTCGGGCAAGAAAAAATACGCGTCAGCTATGCTTTGATGAGGAATCCGTATGTGAAATTTCAAAACTCTAGCATGCACGGCTCCTCAGATATGGTATGCATGGCAGCTTCCATAGGCTTACAATGCACTAAGTCGAAAAATGGGCATACCTCGATCAAAAATTCAAAAGTTAAATCAGTACATCTGCCCATCAGTCCTAAAACGTGGCAAAGTTTCAAGGCTCTAGCTAAAATACTTTTTGGGATATTCTGTTGACAAGGTTTCAGTTTGATTTTTTCTCAAGGGGCATAATTCCAAAAAGGGAGACAACTCGGACAAGAAAAAAATACATGTCAGCTATTTTTGATGATGAATCCATATGTGAAATTTCAAAATTCTAGCATGCACGAACGGACTGACGCACGAAAATACGGACAACCCAGAAGCAATATGCCCCCATAACTCCTTCGAAGTTGGGGGCATAATAAAAGTTCGGTATTTGTTTAAACTAAAAACAGCTCTTTGACCACAGTTCAATGGCAGTTTGTGTACAAGTAGGAAGGTGGAGGTAAAATCAAAATCTGTAAGAGTTCCTTCCAGAGCAGAGAACACATTCAGAAGAAATTACATGGGCCAGACTACGTAGTTTCGGTTAATAAAGCCTCATCAATGACCCTGACAATATCTGGTGACGAAACCAAAGAAAAGCAACTCAATATTCCTAATTTTGACCGGGCAGTCCATTCAATGACTGATTAGTATCAAAAAAGGGTCCAAATGATATAAAAGACGATGATCTAGCATTTGAGTGTAAACCTATCTAAATTTTCAGATTTCTCAGAATATAGCCTCTGGTCTCAAAGGACGAAAATTAAGAAATGAATTTCATTTTTCTGGTGTTTATCGAAGTATAAACTACATTGGGTCGCGTGCAAAGTAAGTGAACCCCGAAGGGGTTCATGAAAACTTTGCTAGCGACGCAATACAGTTTATACTTCGATAAGCACCAGCAAAAGTAAGTTCATTGCTTATATTTACTTTCTTTTTCTATCTATTAATTTACCACAAATTTGCGTTAGGGGCTACAGTTGAAGTAGAAAAAAACATTTATACGCAGTTTTACTTCTAACATCGGTACAGCGTCAACGGCATGATAACGTCGCCCAGGTCTAATCAAATTGGAGAGAACCGTGGTTTATTTTGGCGTCACTTAAGCTCTTGTAACGTCGCGTGAACCGATGTACTTATTTAAGTATTAATTACATTAAGTTCTAATGATTTACCATAGGAATTTTCTATGAATGCACTGAGAATATAAATATTAAAATTAATCTGCACTATAGAAGATGTATGGGGAGACGTTTTACGGCCGCCACACGGCACAATACTAGCTGCAGTGAGGTAGAATCAACTGAAAGTTTACAGTTTAAACACTTAAATTGTGACTTGAAATGTCCATTCCTATACAGTGTCATGGGACGGTATCAAATAGGAGCTACAAGACCACTCGGAAAAGGCGTTTTATCCGTAGTCGCTAAGGCACATGATACCCAAGAAATGATTATGTGTCACAGGATAACTTCCATGAAAATAAACTTTAACCATGGCAAGCCATTTTTATATTTATTCTGGAATGTAGAAATCTCATTTTTTATATCTGATATCTTATATAAGATATCTTATATCTATAATATATCTTATATGATAAATATCTTAGAAAATATATTAGATATGTAATATAACATATAAGATATCTATTCTAACATAAGATATATTTTATATCCTATTAGAGGTATCTGATTTCGGAAAGAAGATATCTTATATAGGATATGAGATATCTTGTTTAATTTTACATATAAGATATCTAATATGCTTTATCAGATATCTTATATAATATATACGACATCTTTAAAAGCCTATAAGATATGCTATATCAAATATCTTATAAAATAAATAAAATATCTTTTAAAGCATATATGATATCTTATATGCTATACAGGATATATCTGATAAAGCATATAAAGTATATACTTATTTAGAATATCGGATTTTTTATATCGGATATAACATATCTGATATAGTCTACGAGACATCTTATTTAATTTTACATATACTCAGAGGCAATAAAAAGTATACATTTTTTTATTTTGAATATTGGGTCTCGTGTAAATGGCTGCATTGAAATATAAATAATGCCATTTTGGGCAAACGTCTAGCTGTGCAAACCACAAACACAAATTGTTTTGCAGTCACTAATAATGGATTTAAGGTACTTTATTCAAATTTGGCAGTTCCGATCAAAACTCGCTTTACACATGATAAATAGCATTTTGCACTTCACGAATGACTAGCGCTAATGTATGTGAATAAAACCACATCGTCATTTAAACTGAAACCCCCACCAAACTTCTTCAACCATTGTTAGAAATGCTACATTTCTCAAATTATCTCCTTTTTTATTAAAAGTATAGAGAATTAAATGTTTCTCTATCTTACCTGGTATCAGATGTTTTCACTTGAAGTTTTCGGAAAATTGTTGTTTGGCTTCTTGCTTTTGTGTGCACTTGAAAGGAACCTCATTGACTTGTTTGTTTGAAAGAAAAGTGCAAATAAACTTCCCATAAGAACTCAATGCATATTCAATGCATGTTACCAGAAGACGCCAAATGCATAATTTCTTGGTACGAAAATTTGATACTTTACCCCGTTGTTCATATGAGAGTTTGATATGTCCTTACAAACCTTTCATCCCTTTATCGGTGTTATGCATAAAATGCACAGAAGTAATCTTTATTGTCCAAAGTGTATGTTTAAACGGGAGCCACTCCAGCAACAATGTTGACCTAGACACCTCGTCAGTTTAAAACCATGTTATTTCCTTATCCTTTTGCCGATTGTACTGAAAATTGTCGCAAATTATGTAAAATTGATTGTATTTATCAACAGTGCCATGGTATTATCAGATGTGAAGACATCTGATGGAAAATCAAGACTGCGTTATCTGTATACTTTCTTTCGCCTCTCAGTATATTTTATATAATATATCAGATGTCTGATATTCTATATAAGATATCTTATATGCCATAAACGATATCTAATACAGTATAAAATATATCTGATATATAATATAAGAAAGCTTATATGAAAAATTAAATAAGATGTCTTATATCGGCTATGAGATATATTATTTGATTTTTAAGATATCAAATATAGGTACAAAATATACCTTATTTACCTTTTCCATTAGACACAATTCTATATATAAGATATCTGATATAGCAAATAAGATATCATATATAACTTATTTAGTATATCAGATATCTTATGTCGGATATAACATATCTGATATAGGATAGGAAATATCTTATTTAATTTTGAATATATATATATATATATATATAAATGAAACAAAAGAGGAATAGCCAGATTTTGTTTCATTTCTACATTTCCTGTGTTGTGGATAGACAGGTTTCAACTTATATATATATATATATAATGTCCAAAATAAAAGCACATACAAGGAAAGTCTATAAAAAACACAATTGAGTCCGATTTCACAGTAACATATGATTTATTTCGCTGTTTCTACCGGTTTCACTGTTACAGTATAGATCATCAGGTCACTGTGCACAATCAGCAAATCCGTGATCCAAGTACTAGAATGCTTCATGTAAGTGAACACATAAGTACATGTGCCAATCGGCAAGATCCGAAATATTACATCTTCCCATTCTACAAAATGTATTTTGAAAGCATGTCATTAAGGCGTGCGAAAGAAAAATATTTCATTAATCTCCTTAAACCTGAGCTAAACAGGTCTTCATAATCTGTACCATCAACGTATATCGTTATTGTATACATGTAATAATAACAACTTACTCTTATATTAGCAAAATGAACTATACGCCATTATTACACTATACTGTATAGATATTAATGTGACAGTGTATTGTACTGTAATGAGCGGAAGTAGACGTTACGGCGCATGCGACAAGAACGCTACGTTACTAACGTCGTGTCCATGCGACACAAATTCGCCATATTTGTTCCTGATGATCTGTACTGTAACAGTGAAACCGGTAGAAAACAGCGAAATAAATCATATGTTACTGTGAAATCGGACTCAATTGTGTTATATATATATATATATATATATATATATATATATATATATATATATATATATATATATATATATATATAGGGAGATTTAATCATAAACAGTGTAAAATTGTGTAGTTACTGAGCGCTTTCGGCTTTCGCCTTCTTCAGTGTTTACAAAGTCAAAATTTCAACATATCTACAGGTAAAGCATGTGAATCAAGAAAATACAAAAAAATACAAAATAATCATGAAAATGTTTCACAATTTACTGTTCAAATTCACATTAAACGACCAAAAAATTGAAAAATGGTCGTTTAATAAAGCAAAATTGCTAGAAGACGGCCGTTTCACTGCCCCAGTTCGAATTCGAAATTGCAAATGGCCACCAAAATGAGAAAAATCGTATTTTGTGATTTGTAGCGCTACAAATCACAAAATACGATTTTTCTCATTTTGGCGGCCATTTGCAATTTCGAATTCGAACTGGGGCCGTGAAACGGCCGTCTTCTAGCAATTTTGCTTTATTAAACGACCATTTTTCAATTTTTTGGTCGTTTAATGTGAATTTGAACAGTAAATTGTGAAACATTTTCATGATTATTTTGTATTTTTTGTATTTTCTTGATTCACATGCTTTACCTGTAGATATGTTGAAATTTTGACTTTGTAAACTCTGAAGAAGGCGAAAGCCGAAAGCGCTCAGTAACTTCACAATTTTGCACTGTTTATGATTAAATCTCCCTATATAAATATTCCAATCATAATTGTATCCCTCACAGGATCCAGTGCTACGAAAGGGATTTTTGTTTGATGTATTGCCCCATATCTCCCCTTATATATATATATATATATATATATATATATATATATATATATATATATATATATATATATATATATATATATATATATATATATATATATATATAAACACAATTGAGTCCGATTTCACAGTAACGTATGATTTATTTCGCTTGTATGTGCTTTTATTTTGGATATATATATATATATATATATATATATATATATGGATGCACAAATATATTTGATATATTTTATTCCTAATTAGGAGTAACCGGTTTCATGAATTTAATCAATTTTCAAAGTTTTTTTAAGAAATTCACCGTTAACTGAGTTGTAACAATGATAACGTTATGTTGCTAAGGAAGTTAACGTAACGTAACGTTATCAACTTCCTTCCGGTTAATATATGATGTGTAATGCATTTAAAGCAGGGAATTGAGTTTAGTTAAATGCGTTCGAATAAAGAACTTCTCTTTTTCTTTCCTTTTGATAATGCTTTCGGTTTTCATTTGAAAAAAAGGAAATATAAAATATTTCGGTTCCTTATCAGAGCAGTCAGCAATATATTCACTAACAGGTATTTTCCGAAGTTCGAAGATGTCTTACATGTTATATTAGATATCTTATATGGCATATTAGATATCTTAATCGGCATATTAGATATCTATATATATATATACCTACTGCATCGTCTCACTACCTTGAGATTTATTGGGCCCTTAGCTGGGAACAATACCCCGAGGTAAGTGGGGAAGGGGTTACTCATATATAAATGTGGTGTACGTATATGTGCTGCGTAAGATTTTAATCTTAGGGAGCGACTTGTCAATGACAAAACGGTGCGTTGAGTTGACTTTGAGTTGAGGTTTAAAGGCCCAGTAAACAACTATTGAAGTCATGTCGAGCCGGTCAGTTCCTGTACAGACCTAGACATCCTAAGCAGTTACCGAGTACTGCGTGCATATACTTTTGCCACTAATCTTGAATCAGCAGAAGGGAGAGAATATTTCATTGTCAATCTCCACGAAAGTTAAGTGGCTGGGAAAGACACAAAAATAATGCGTGTGTGTGTATTTGTGTGGTGCATTTCCGTGGTATATACCCAAACTGACTTAATATGGGAGTGGTGTGGTGCGTTAAAAGGTTTGGTCTTAGATTTGTGCATGAATATTTTGAAAAAAAAATATATAGCAATTAAAGATAATATCAAGACTTCCCTAGATAAAAATGGCAAATGACAATATATTTAAACGCGTTGTCTTACATTTTATGATCATTTTCAATTAAACGTTTCACAAAGACAGATAATATGCAGAGAAAAAAATAAAATATTAAACGCGAAACACTTAATTCTGCTAGCAGATTTATGCAGCCAGTGGTGGCGTATATACGCTTCCGTAGGCAGGAAGCGTTATTCTTAAATTAAACGCGGTAATACTGCTATAAAAATGAAAAGATTTCGCCCTCTTATTTGTAATTTTTTCATGACGATATATTTTCTGATCAATACAGACTATCTTTTATTCTATTTTTATTTTATATTTATTAACGCTAAAAATATGAGCATACCTTTGTTCAGACAGAAATACTTTCGTCAAGGTGCATTCTGCTATGGCCAATGATAAATAGTTTTAATTAATAGCGGTATTACCGCGACAAAAAGATACAAAATATGTACGACCAGTTGTATTTCGATCATCGTAAAATATTTATTAACCGAAACTTAATAACGAGCACTGCGAGATGGCTGCGAAGCAGCCATCGACACCTGCGAAGCAGGGGTCGAGCAGAGCTCGTATCTAGGTATCGCAAATACCATCAAGTATAAATCTATGGAATTGAATTTGCGATGACCACCTTACTGGGTTCTGAGTTTTGCAGTCATGCAATTGAAATTAGTGCAAATAATGGGGAACCAGTGTCTTTTCTCCACAGGATTGAACGACTGGTTTACATTTAAACATCTGGGATATGCTTTTAGCTAGCAATAATTCGCGATGCAGTCTGTCATTTGCGAACGCTGAATGTCACATGATTGATGCAGCCAATCAGAGCCCTCTCAAGAAGTCGCTGGCGTGAATTGTAAACAAGGCGGCAGAAAGTTTTATCGGAATCAAGGTATAAACGTGTATATTATGTGCCCACGTTCAAGACTTGAAACGGCCACCAAATCGACCAATATCATAACACAACTAGGCCAAGTCAGTGGTTTATTGAGCGTCTGGAAACCTCAAAGCTTCACAACATCATGAGATTTCGCGCACAAGCGGTTCGTGTCATGGCTCATGCCATATTGCAGCTCTCCGTCTCCCTGGCTATAGAGCAAGGTACAACAAAATATACGATGAAAAAAGAAACGCAATGCATTGGTCTCTCGAAAAGAGAGAAAAAATCAAATTTCTGTTAAAATTAGCAGTGCCGACCCACTGGCGCTTGACTTTCAAAGTGTGCATCACTGTCATTACATTCATAACGTGGTACTACCCCTGCTCGTTCCAAGCAAATGCCCGTCTCCATATGACCTCGTTGTTGGTGGGACGTTAAACCCTAGTTCACTCGCTCACTCCAGCAAATGTTCTTTGGTAAAACTAAAATCTGACACTAACCCGATAAACCTGGTATTGTCTGATATGAGGTGAACCTTGAAAAGAGGGTGCAACTAGTCCTGTAACGATGACAGTATCAATAGAAAGAGAAAAATGTTGACCTGAACACATTTTGCTGCAGAACAGTTTCTATCCGTATCAGCCTTCGATGTTGGGCCTTCCAGTGCACAGAGCCACAATGAAAGGTAAAACCCAGCTATTCTACAAACGCGCTGTGACGAAACAACGCCAAACTTGAAAATCAGGGAAATTTGCCATTGTAATTTGCCATTGTCACTAGTTTTCACGACCTGCAAAGTTTGGTGGGTTCCCTAGTCCCTTAAAATCAATGTCGAGGTATTATTATCATTGGCTGGCACATCGCCATCTCTTCGCAAAAAGGATCGGCTGTAGTTTAGTGGATAACACAATACTGTTAATCTAGGGGGCGACAAATCGATCCCCTGCTTCTCCGGTCTTTCGGATGAGACTTTAAACCGAGGTCTAGTCTCCATATGACCTTGGTGGTGGGACATTAAAATTTAAATCCGAGTTTACTCCCTCACTTATTGCTAAAAATGGACTTGGTATACCAAATGCCGACCGTGAATCCAAGCGGCTGAAACTTAGTTTTCCTGTGATGACCAAGAAAATTACTATACAGCATTTGAAAAGTCATACAAAAATGTGTTAACCGCCATCATTTGACTGACAAAAAGTTCTAAACACCTTTCTAAATCTCACTTTTTAGCTCGCCTGAACGAAAGTTCAGGAAGAGCTATTGTTGTCACCACGGCGTCGGCGTCCGCATCAGCGTCAGCGTCCGCGTCCGCGTCCGCGTCCGCATCGGCGTTCGAATTGGATGTTTTGGTTAAAGTTTTATAAAGACCTATATCTCCTTAACACATGGATGGATTCTTTTGATACTTGCACTGTAGCTAGATATTGGTCTAAGGTTTAACAGGGTACAACTCCCACCCCACCCTTTGACCTTGATGTCAAGGTCATGGACTTAGAAAATTGGTGTTTTTTTTGGACTGGATGTTTTGGTTAAAGTTTTATAAAGCCCAATATCTCCTGAACCCATGGATGGATTCCTTTGATACTTGCACTAAAGTTAGAAATTGGTCTAAAGTTTTCGAAGGTACTGTCCCCACCCCCCTCTGTGACCTTGATGTCAAGGTCATGGACTTAGAATATTGTCTTTTTATTGATTGGATGTTTTGGTTAAAGTTTTTTTAAAGACACATATCTCCTGAACCCAGAGATGAATTCTTTTTATATTTGCACTGTAGTTAGATCTACAGAGTACTACCCCAACCCCGCTCAGTGATCTTGATGTCAAGGTGAGGGACTTAGGAAATTTTTGTCTTTTTAAAAGTTTTGTAATTGCATACTGATTCATAATGCTTTGCAGAGATTTAGATTATACTTGAACTGATGTTAGACTCTTTTTTGAGTTTTTACAAAACACCTTATACTTACCCCACTGGGTGACCTTGAAGTCAAGGTCATCGACTTAGAATTTTGTTTTAAAGATTTTGGTTAAAGTTTTATATTTATGAAGACATAATTTCACAGTGCCATGATGATGGACTCAGTTGATACTAATACTTCGGCTGATGTTAGATAATGGTTCAGGGTTTTGATACATACTAGCCCCCCCACCACCCCCCTACCCCCTACCCGTCAGTTTTTTTTACCTCAAGCTCATGGACTTTGAAATTTCATTTCATTTTTTTTATTTTAATTTTATTTTAAGACTTATTTCTGAGATAGCTTTTGTGTTTTCATTATTGACATGCTTGCATGAAGTTTTATGCATAGCAGTCCACATAGCCCCCCCTCCTCCCCCACCCCAACCCCACCCCCCACCCGTCAGTTTTTTATTTACCTCAAGCTCATGGACTTTGAAATTTCATTTCATTTTTTTTATTCTAATTTTATTTTAAGACTTATTTCTGATTATGGACATGCTTGCATGAAGTTTTATGCATAGCAGTCCACACCACCATAGCGGCTGTGTGATGGGCAAGCACCAATTCAGGCGAGCTATGCTGTCAGGCGACAGCTCTTGTTATATTCGTTGGCAACAGCCCGTTGCAGGTATTTAACAAGTGCTAAAGTGTTCCGAATGAAATATTGGGAGACCAATTTGATGACGACACATACCAGGTGAATGTAAAATACGGATTTATTTTTGCAACTAGGCCATATGTATTCTGGGCTAGGCGTCATACTGTTACAATGACAAAGAAGTGTGTGTACATGTGCGTCTTTGTGTCATATTCTTTTCTCATCTATTCCCGCAACCTCTGTCTATCTATGCACACGACATCAAATTCAAAACAATGTCACTTCAATGTTGACTCACTCTCCTACTGTTGCATTAAAATGTTTCTCCCTTCCTTTTTTCTGGTCCCACCCTCCCCCCTCCACCCCTGCTCAATCATACAATCATTGGGCTGCGTCACATGAAAATGTGCCTATTGACCAATGCAACCGGTAAAGCTTCAGTCTCGCCTGCACCTGCTTGCAGTCTCTTTGCCCAGGCTCCATAGATCCATATTCATGGAAAACATGCCGATTAGACTTGATGGATGTGCAGGCTGATCTGAGCCTTCAGTAATTTTTTTTGCATATGTCTGTCAGGACATTTTCTTATGACGCGGCAGATTTGAAAAATGAAAGTAAATAATTTTCTCAAGATAATCTCTTTTCATTTCATGAACTAAAGAAATATGTATCGTTCAGATACAGCGAAAGTCCAAAAATATCAAGAAAATTTTCATTGAAAGTATCATTGAGCTGTCAAAAATGATAGAAAAAAGAAGAAAGGCAATAATAACTAAATATGTTTGACTAATCAATGGTTACAATGAGGATTAACTAATCAACGGTTATGATGGGGATTGCGTATACTTTAACCTACAATCCAATCCTCATATGCTGAAGTGCTTTCGAGATCAACAAGATGGCAGTATTGAAACTTCTGGATGAATTCTTTGTTTTCACTGACTATACAGATGTGAACAAACCAATATAAATAGAATGCTGGTAGTAATTGCTGAATCGCAGCAGTAAGCATAACAGTGTAACCCCATTGTAACCCCATGTAATTGATTTGCTATGCTTGATATTTTGGCATCGGTAGAAGGTAATACAGCCAACTAAATCGAAAAAAGATGTCCAATAACAACGAAAAATATGAATAGGGCCAATTATGTTTTTCATTGTACAACTATGGGTTCCATTGATACAGACCGATCCCTTCAGCGTATTGATGAAGTCTGCAGGAATTGGACTGTGATATTAAGGTTATGTCACATACTCAAAATTATATGCCAGACACCCCCTGCCCACCCCCAAAACTAGGAAAGGATAGTGTTTTGTAACAGAGAGACCTACTGTAGTTTAAGTTGAAGTTTTATGCATTATTTATCCGGACCCAGTAATCTTGTATCTTATATTTGCTCGGATTTTAATATGTTCTGCAGATGAAAAAGTGAATCACCGGCAAGTTCAAGAGTTATGTAGTACAAGAGTTCTAAGGAATTACACAAAGCCATTTCAAACAGTTCTCCATATCCATATACCATATTTATCCTAGTAAATGCCCTTGCTGTAATAAACTTCAAAACTGTTTCAAGCATTTCTTGAATATGCATGTAGATTCAGTAAAACTTTGATTCCTATTTAAAACATTGTAGGTAGGATTGTCCATGAGAGTCACTTCATTCTATTGGCTACAATTTCATCCCAATGCCTGGAATGGTTGTCTTACAAGAAAGAATTTGCTACCTTAGAGGAAGCAAATTCTTTCCTGTAAGAGGTCATCAAAAGACATGGAATGGAGTGGAGATCATCCCTGCATGTTCATTCATTAAAATGTTTTCAACTGTGCCCATGAAACTAGTTTTCATTATTGCAAATAATTTAAGTCAGTAATATTCATAATTCTGCAATAGTTCTTTTGCAGACAAGACAACACAGCTCGTGTCGATTTTCTTCGGTTTTAAAATTAAACACCGGTGCCCCTCCAGCGTTTGTTGTTCCCTGGAGTATAGCAGATAAGTAATATTAAGGAACTGTAGCTTGACGTATGATATCCATATAAGCAACGATATATTGCGGGTTCAGCTAAGTGCTCAACTAAGTCTCTCTCTCAGATTCTTACAAGAATCCTAACGGCAGTTAAGGATGGTCTTCAGAAATATTGTGATCTATCTTACGCAAGAAGTGGCGTAAATCAGATGTGGATCCTAAAAAATTCTAAAGAACTTTTGGGAAGTTTAAAAGCCCAAGCACTTTTTGAAGTAGATAGCATAAAAACCTTCGATTTCTCTACGCTTTATACAACAATACCACATGACAAATTAAAATATAAATTAAAAGAAATTGTTAACAATTGTTTCTTTCACAAAAACGGAAGTCGTCGGTACAAATACATTGTTCTTGGGTATATGGATACATATTTTGTTAAGGACTACTCTGAGGTTCATACAAAATATTCTGAAGATGATGTCATTAAATGATGGAATTTCTTATCGACAATATTTACATGGAGTTTAGCGGACAGATATTTAAACAGACAGTTGGTATTCCAATGGGCACTAACTGCGCCCCCTTACTTGCCGACTTGTTTCTTTACGGGTATGAAGCGGAGTTTATACAAGGGCTCTTAAAAGAAGGTAATAAACACCTTGCACAGAAATTCAACTTCACCTACAGGTACATAGATGATGTTCTGTCTCTGAATAATCCAAAGATTTCAGAGTATATTGACCTCATCTATCCATGTGAACTTGAAATTAAAGATACCACAGAGTCCAGTTCATCTGCTTCATACTAAGATTGCTATCTCTATATTGACAATGGAAAGCTTGTTACTAGGCTTTATGACAAGAGGGACGACTTCAACTTTCCCATAGTTAACTTTCCATTTCTGAGTAGTAATATCCCTTCGGCACCAGCATACGGAGTTTATGTTTCTCAACTAGTCCGCTATGCTAGGGCCTGTTTCAAATATCAAGACTTTGTTGAAAGAGGGAAGCTACTCACTCAGAAACTGTTGAGGCAGGGTTATCATAAAGCAAAGCTTGTGTCGACAGTTAAAAAGTTTTATGGGAGACACCATGACCTTGTTGATCCCTACAATGTGGCCGTTTCTAAACTAATCTCCGATTTGATGGCCTCAGCCGAAGCTTAGTTAAGCTTTCAAATACCGGACTTTCATTTTCACTGACTTTTTCCACAGATACATAGATATGGCGGGTGTATTATAATAGGCAGGTGATGCTTACTATCCGGCGGGCACCTGATCACACCTCTGTTTTGGGGTCCATGTCTGTGTATCTAAAATATTCCGGAATTGTCTATGTTTAAATGACCTACGAGTTCGGACTTATGATTTGGGTACCTTGACCACTATCATTCTTTGGCGTACTACTTTGGCTGATGGGGGATTGTGGTTGTGGAGATTCTGGATATGGATATATGTGCATCATGGAGGTGAGCTTTTATTTGCAATTTGTTTTGTCATTGATAAGACCTATTGCTTGTCTTAAGCACTTGCAAGTCTCAAATCTACAGTGGTGGATGACAAAGTTCTATGAAATCAGACTAGAGGTCAAGGTCACAGAATTAGACATATCATATATGTTTTATGTTAAAGGATTTGAGATCTCATATCCTCCAAATTCTTTGTTGGCTTTGGTTTATATTTGGTATTCTGATAGGTGTTAGTCTAAAATTTTAGTCTTTAACATCCCCACACATGCCTTGACCTAATATCAAGGTCACAAACTTATGCTTTTCCATGTTAAGAGTTTTGTATTAAGTTTGTATTCTTTTCTTATATTTCCCACCTTCTTTAATAGGATGGTTTGATATTAGACGTTGTTTATCGTTAGGTTGCAAAATTTCATATAATCTGGGTGCTTCTGTTGACATACGGTCAAGGTCACATACTTAAACAGTTGCATCAATGCATACTGCTTTATAATATTTCTGATAATTCAGCTATCCTTCAATGGAACCTTTTGATATATTACTAGGTTTACTTTTAGGTTGCAGCAGATTAGTTGACATTCTTTGTATGCTGCTGCTGACCAAAGGACAAGGTCACACACTTTAAAATTTGTATCTTATATGTGTTAAATTTTTGTGTTTGAAGTTTAGTATCATTAGGCGGTTGCGCTGGCCAAGGGTATACGCGAGCCCCTGCTCACTTGCTCTAGTTGGTTTTGCTCAGTCTCATTTTGACCACTAAGAAAAAGTGTGCAAATCTTGAACTTTGGGCTTTGGAGATGAATAGAAAATCAAAACTTAGTGACTAAAAACCATGATGTTTCACAAGTTCAACCTAAATCAATGATATATGATATGAAGGTGGCCACCAGGTCACCATTATTGTGTATTATGGGTGCTCAAAGCAGCTGTCATCTCACTGCTGTAGGTTTGAGCCAAGGCAATGTTCAAGACAATCCAAGCTCTCTTTGCAGGTGATCATGTGATTTTCTAGGGGTTCATACATTTTGGCAACAAATTTGTACAACTGATTTAGTTGGAAATGACTGAAATAATCTTGACTGGCTGTAAAATCCATGCGAAAAACAAGCCTATCAGTTGATTGTCGAATTTCTGACAAAAGAAAGCTAAACAGACAATTTCCATCTTTAAATGATATCAAGTACATTTACCAAAGTACATTCATATACTTCGAGGATTTGGTGTCACTTAGAAGGCAATGCCTTAATTTCATATTCAGTCAGAAAAGCATACATACTAATATTTTTTTGCCCAGTTCATGCCCAGTAAAGTTGCAACATGATGATTCACGATTAGTCTCAATGAAAAAAGCAGTTAAAGTCTGATTAAGTTGCCCAGCGTACATACAACATGTAGTCAAATCTGTCTTAAGGGATCATTAAGGGGCCTCACAAAGACTGGCGGCAGAGTCATGGCAGACAGGTGTACACTTAATAGAGGTTCATTGTCCTCTAGGGCCCAAAAACGTAGCTACATAAGATAGGTGACCCTTAACAGAGTTACCCTTGAGACAGGTTAGACAGCATTATTTTTTTATACAATTTCATTATAACAGCAGATATTAACACTTACTTAAAACATTTGGAGAGGTGGGCATTGATTAAATTTGATATTCACATTTGATAATCAGACAATCAGTCATAGTCTGGAGTTTGTGTCAGTCTTATGTAACAGTCCTGCAGTTGGTGCTGTCTGTTTTTAAGATACTAGGTTCAAGTCCTAGAGGACTGCATGTTAGTACTGGCACATATAACACTAGACAGCTATATCCAATTGCAGAATGCATACTAAGATAAGAATGAAATAGGTTTAAAATATTCCAATCTTTAGCCATATGGTAAGATGTCTCATAGGAAAGAACATGAGAAGTAAATACTTATGGGCTGTAAGGGAAGTTATTTTTGATTTTGTACTAACAGTGTATCCCACTTGAAGATACTACGTTTACAAATACTTTTTTCTTCAGTTTGGTGGTTTCAAAATGGCGAAAATTGCAAGACCGCTAACATTTCTGCACTATCTGAATCGACATACCTGTAATTGCTTATATGTTAGTTATGAGAAAAAGTTTCCGGCAGTGCTTGTTTTATAGGTAGCGCCTATTTATTTCATATTAATTATCTTTCACACTCAAAAAAGTGTCTTTTACTTGTTACTTTTTTATTGTCTCTCAAAACGAAGAGAGCGCATAGAGCGATAAAATGTTATCTAGATGCATTCTTTTAAACAAAATTTAATTTAGTAATTTCTCACAATTTAGCTAGAAAAATATTTTTTGTTACACATTTATCTAGCAAGTGGTGGTCCGAATACGTTTCCGTACAAGTGTGGGGGTACTTTGCTGCAGCAATACTACTTATCGTACTAAATTAAATTTTATATGATAAGAAAGAGCAGTAATTTTGGCAACATCTAATAATTTTGATTTGAACTCTAAATAATTGTCCTTTTAGAAATATGCTTTACAGACAACACCTATACGTTTTCAGCAAATTTTAAACGTCACTGTTGACGTCAATAGAAAACTGCATTTTTGAAAAAAAAATGAAATTCAAACACTTGTAATTCAATTGTGGGCAGTGAATGGCAAGCTTAATATTATCTTATATTGCAGAAATCGTTTAGATTTTTCGGTATGCAAAAATATTATGAGCATTTGAATACTAGTCTCACAGTAAAATTTCCTGCACACTTGCAAATGCACTAAAGTCAATAGAAAAAAAAATATTTTGGGGAACGATTTTATGACACTTGTCTGTATATCTACTTACTAAAAAATATATATTTTTTTAATGAATGGACTAGTTGGTCCTGAACAATTGAACTCTGATAAGCTGGACCAAAAACAGATCATCAAACCCCAATCAACGCAATTCTATGAAATTAATAGGAGGTTTTATGCTGTAGCCGTCATTTAGTCTGACGCCCGACCCACTGGCATCCTGTTAAAGAGGGCAGCAAAGTTGCAAACCGTGGGTTGTGCCGTGTGGGGGCCGTAAAAGGACTCCCCGTACAGCATCCATAGTGCAGATTATATTTATTTTTGTCCTTTCAGATCAGAAAATATTTTCTGAGAAATCAAAATTTTTTGATAGATTTAGACTCTTTTTCTAGATCATTTTTAAAGAGTAACTGCACTTCAGGAACTGACTGAATCAGACCCAAACCCTATCCCCAACATCGCTTTTTAATCATTTGGGCTTCTTTCGACACTTATCAGTCTTTCAACCGACAGCCTTTTTAAAATTAAATTACATTATGCTTTTCTCTGGCTTTCATCGTCAGATATTGTCAGGGTCACTGATGAGGCTTGAACAGCCGAAACTTCGAAGTATGGCCCATGTTCCTTCTTTCGAATGTGTTCTCTGCTCTCGAACTCTTTAAGATTTTAATTCATATTAGTAGCTTACCAACCTTATACCAGGGGCGGGCAGTGAAGTGAGGCGCGGGGTGGGAGGGGAAGGGAGGGGAAGGGAACAATTTTAACTGCAGCTGATTTTATGTATTTCTTTCGTAGACGTTCTTAAAGTATGCCATATGATAAGAAGTTTACGAATGACAGATATCCTGTCAACAACAATACGATTCAGACTCATAACCTGTATAAATTAAACCGGATGCTTTGCTGGGGAATGAAAATTAAATCGGAATTTCGCTGGCACGATGAAAATAGTTACAAATGTGACGATTTATGGTTAGAATACGAAACACCGACAATATTCTTACTTATACTTATAAATTACTTGCACCGATAGACGGCAAGGATATCGATACGAATAACGGACGGAACCCCGGTCTTAGGATTCACAAATAACCGACAAAGAAGCTACACCGAGACAAAGAGCAGAAAAAATAACAGTTAAACTTACAAGCAGTTGTTTCAAAGACCTGTTTCTTGTGGGGATCAAGAACTCGTCATGGTCTATGATTCCATAATATGTGTAACCAGACATTCTTTCGAAACTATCGAAAACGAGCATTTGGTTATCATTCCATTTCTGAGGATTAGTAGGATGCCATGTCCTCTTCTTGATATCTGGAAAATAGAAAAAAGAAGCACAAGTGGGACTGATTTGCTCCCCTGAGAACTATCGTAAAACACATTCATTTAGCGGTAACTTAATTTTGGCGATATTGGCGGTTAAGATTAAATTTGCAAATATACTTGATTGTAAATAAATTTACATCTTACTAAACAGGGGTTCAGATAGTGAGTATTTGAGATATTTTCTATACCGTTTCATTTAAATATACGTTGTTCCATCTCATTAGAATCGCCTCTGTTTCATAGCACAGTAGGTTAAGCGCTGGCCTGTAGATCTAACGGTTCCGAGTTCGAGGTTCCTTTGCACACAGCTTTTCGTTATCACCCATACTTCGTCCTGATATATGCCTGAAATGCTGTTCAAAAGGATGTAAAATCGCAAGTCATCCATGCATCCATATCTCTGTCTCAAGGATGATACAAATTCATCAAACAGGTTCAAGTCTGCTTAAGTTATGATTAGCAATTTTTTACAGGAAAAATTGCCTGTTGATTTCCGGAAAACTACTGTAGTCTGTGGTATAGTGAACCAACGTTGATAGAATTGTGTTTTGAACAGCATTGTGTGCGCACTGGAAAAGTTGGTGTACTTTATGTTTGATTTATGTCGAACGGATAACGATAATGACAGGTTCATATTGTAAAGATTGTGCTGCTCAGGTACTTAGGCTTGAGTCATTGAGTAAGCGAGTGAGTGAACTCGGGTTTAACGTCCCTCTAGCATATAGGTTGTTCGGAGAGGGTACCTCAGTTTAAATTCGCATCCAAAAGAAAGGAGGAGCAAATGATCGAGCTTGCGACCCCTGGATAGGTAGTCTAGCGTGTTATCCACTACACCACCGCCGCTCCTGAGTAATTGAGGATATAATTTGATAAGACTGTGAAGTTCTGCTAATCCATGATCATTCTGAAAGCCAGTGGTGCTCACTGGGTTACAGAATGATCATGGATTAACAGATTTTAACTTTAACTACACTTCAGGAACTGACTGAATCAGATCCCAAGCCCTATCCCCAACATGAAAGGGAAAGATTGACAAAGACATCCCAACAAACAATAAATTACAAACGATAAGCCGAGTCAGCAGCTCTTTCCCTAATAGGTGGCAACTCAGCTATCTTTATTGAACTAAATAAGTTAGACCAACAGAAGGGTTACAACAGACTAAGCAAATTATACGAAAAACATTTAACAATTATTTTTACCTATTTTCTATTTTTATTATAGAAGGGTTAAAATGAGAACACAATTAATTAAACAGCACCGAACATAAAACAAATGCATAAGACGGTCAGTAATATCTACTGGGGGGGGGGGGGGGGTAAACCGGTTTTACTGGGCCCAAACCTTCAACCTCACCCTCCGCCGCGGTGCACACAATTAGTTGGTAGTTCGGTTCGTATGGAGGTCCCCTAACTCATCAGAGAACTACAGAATTACCGTTAAAACAATTTTGAATCAATCATGTATTCGTCTCTTTCTCAACAAAGCAATAAGAATCAATAATCTATTTATCTCTATCTCAACAAATCAATAAGAATCAATAATCTATTTATCTCTTTCTCAACAAATCAATAAGATTCAATAATCTATTTATCTCTTTCTTAACATATCAATAAGAATCAATAATCTATTTATCTCTTTCTAAACATATCAATAAGAATCAATAATCTATTTATCTCTTTCTCAACAAATCATTAAGAATCAATAATCTATTTATCTCTTTCTCAACAAATCAATAAGAATCAATAATATTTTTATCTCTTTCTCCTGCAATACTATTCCATTCCAGTCATTTACTATTTCGTGTTCAGATATTAATCGTTGCATTAATCATTGCAAACACAACCTCAGTCATAGTGTATATAATCGTAGGTTGGCGGTTTTCATTTATGTGTTGGTTAAAGATGGGTACAAGGCTAGGATATCAAACCCTATGCAAAACTTGGATGAAAGGCAGGTCACAGAACGGTGGAATGGACATCAGTGCAGCAAAGCCCGCTAAAAATACGTGTGTGTCAGAGGACGCTGTCAGAGAACATTTTCGTGCCCTTCTAGCAGTCTGTCGCCCTTCTCCCACCCACCTCCTGGAAAAAAAACTACGATTTTTATGCCCCCCTCCACGAAGTAGGGAGGGGCATATAGTTTTACACTTGTCCATACGTCAGTACTACTGTCCGTCCATCATACTTTATAGTACTGTTCGTTTCTCCGCAACTCCTACAGTATTTGATGTAGGGATTTGAAAGCTGTAGTACAGTTCAGACATGTGCATAAAGGAAACATAACTTTGATCAAGTTAATTTTCACAAAATTATGTCCCCTTCAATGACAAACATTTTTGACCATATTTCACACTTTTTAGTACTGTTGGGTTCTCCGCAACTCCTCATACAGTGTTTAATGCAGGGATTTGAAATTTGCAACCCTATTCAGGCATGCAAAAAACATGTGCATAAGGGAAACGGAACTTTGATCAGGTCATTGTTGCAGACTTATTTCCCCTTAAATAACACATAGACTTTGACCATGTTTCCGTACCTTATGTACAACTCATCTTTCGTTATTGCTCTAGCGACCTCAGTTATAAATCGATTTTGATATAACATCACAGCTATATTGGATATAAAAATACTTTAAACGAGTCCGCGTTTCAGGTTGGTAGACCTATGGTCAAGGTCACATGTGGTATTTTCAGAAATACTTTGTTAAGCTCTAGCGCTTTAATTAATGGATCGCCTTTGAAATAACTTCACTCAAATATTAATTTTGAAAATGTCTTGGACAAGTTTGCTTTGCAGTGCTGTAGGTCTAAGATCGAGGTCAGTTGCTATTTTTAGAAAAACTTCATCATCGCTCTGGTCCCTTTATTTATTGACAAATTTTGCTATAACTTTACCCAAATGTTTAGTGTGACAATATCTGGGAGAAGTTTGCGATCCAGAATGTTAAGGACCAGGTCAAGGCCACAGTCGCTTTTTTAGAAAATTCTGTGTCATACTTCTAGCGCCTTCTTTTATTAACCGATTTTGATATTAATTCACACAAATATTAAGCATGACTAGTAGGTACAAGGTCAAGGTCACAGATGCTATTTTACGTAAAACTTTGTCATGGTTCTAGCCCTTTTATTTGTGAACTGATTTTGATATTACCTCACACAATTGTTAAGTATGAAATATATTTCACAACTTTGCAGTTCAGCATTGTAGATCAAAGGTCAAGGTCTCAGTTGTTATGTTTAGAAAAAAATCTTAATCATCCCTTTAGCATTTTTATTTATTGATAGATTATGATATAACTTCACAAAAATGTTTAGTGTGACACTATCTTAGACAAACTCGAGATCCAGCCTTTGAGGCAAGGTGAAGTTACAGTTGCTATTTAAGGTAAAAAAGACTTTGTCATCTTTCCAGCACCTTTATTTAGTGATTGTCTAGTTTCATAGTAAAATTCGCATGGAATTTTGGCTATATTGTAGAATTCTCTCCCGGAAACATGTATACATACACCTTAAATTCTTCTAAGATTTATAGTAGATCCATCGCGTTAGTTATATAGACATAATTTAAAAACTCTGAAAGTGAAAAGTCTTATTTGTAAATGGGGTGGGAGGGGAAAGGGGAATACAGCTAGCCGGATGTCTCTCAGACGTCTTGACTGCATTTTGATCACGTTGGTGCGACTTGACCTATCATTCACTTGTCAAGTGATCGAGGGAGAATACACTCTCACACGGAACCTCGTCGCACGTTCCGAGGAAATGCATTGGTCACACATACAGCCCAAACTGCGATCCATATTGATTTGTTATAGCTCGTTAAATACGTTACTCGATAAGATTACATTTAATACGATAATGAAAAACAATGCAGAGGAACACATAGAAAAATATATTTTATGGTTTTCATTTTCTACTATGTAACAGTTTATGTATATTTCTTTCAAAAACAACTTTTGTTTTTGAGATTTCGAATGTTTTTGAATATTCGAATGGCTCACGTAGCTTATTTAACCGGTACTGTACGTTATCAGCAAAATCACGTTTAAACGTTAATAGTTTCATCTGGAAACATGTCTTTACAAACATTCTCTTTATTCTTTACTTATTATAAAGGCTAATAAATTTCCTTCACAAAAATGCAAAATTTGTTTTCTACTATTTAGTACGGTAACTTGGCATTTCAAACAAAGCCCTGTATGTAACGTTTCGGTTTTCATTAATTGAATGAAGAAATGGTCTATATTACAAACTACTTTTCCATAAAAACTATCATTGCTTGGCTAGCAAATAAAACACACCATGTAAAAGCGTTATCGAACAATAATCAAACATATTGCTTTAGAAGTTATAACGTAAACTACATAATTAAATGAAACTTTATGCTTGTGATTCCTACTAGACATGTATTAACATGGAACTTTAATTCATGCACGTCTTAAACCGGACTGATTAATGTTTACACCAGTTTGTGGTGTGATGTAAATGTCAAGATGCTATGGCCGTTTCACACCATCTGTTTTTCAGCTTACGTAGACCATATGCCATCATGAAAAACAACAAACAGCCACCGGTTTTTTTTTGCAACACCGGTTTTTTGCAAACTTCACTTGTCTTTCTTGTCTTCCTAGACACTTAAAACCACTTAAATACATAAATATAGGTCATAAACATTAATTTCTATATGTTTTGAGCCAAAAAATATTTAGTCTTGGGGTTGAAATAACGACTCGAACTTAAAAATCCCATGGGAATTTTGAAAATCCCATGGGAAAATTTTTTTCCCGTGGGATTTTTTAAAATTCCCATGGAAAAATTTTCCCATATTATCAAATGGGAATATTTTCCCACAGGAAAAATGAGAAAAAATAAAATATTTGTTTTATGTCTTTAATCTTCATATTAAGTCATAGATATTGTCGAAAAAAAATATCACGGCTTAATTCAAAAGTTTAATTTTTCCCGTGGGATTTTTTCCCATTTTGCCATGTGGGAAAAAAATCCCATGGGATTTTCCGATTTTTTAAACATAGTTTATTTATGAAAAAATGTCTACTGAACAAATCAATATACATATATCTGTATTATAATGCTGAAATAATGCCCATATTTTAATATTTATATTTTCCCGTGGGAAATTTTTCCCGTGGGATTTTTTTCCCATTTCGGAAATGGGAAAAAATTCCCACGGGAAAAATATATTTCTTTATCTGACACTAATTTGACACCAGTACTGTATAAAAATGATGGCGGTGATTATGTTTAAGTGTCATAATAATTATTTTCGACTAAAATTTTTTTTAATTTTTCCCACAGGAATTTTTTCCCGCAGGAAATTTTTCCCACAGAATTTTTTCCCGTGGGAAAAATCAATTTGGATTTTTCAAATATTGTTTCCATTTGACAAATTTTGTGCAATTGTGTTTTAGAAAGGATTACATCTAATTTATTATTTTTTATCTTAACTATACCATATTTATCCTATTGACGGTGCCTTATGCATGTAATTAAGATGAGCAAAGCGGACACCGGAAAGAACATGAGGTAAATACTGAAGGCAGAAGTGAAAATATTATCTAGGAATAGCTGATGAGGTTTGAAACTGAGCTGGGCATTTAAGCATCCTTGAAAACATTTGGCCCAACTGGCTTCTCGTCCGAATCGCCTTGTCAGTGCGGTTCAGATAAGGAGACTCAATATGATTTTATGCCGATTTAACAGATAAAAATGTTAACTATCACAAATGAGACTCTTTTTTATCCAGAGCTTTGGTGAGCATTTGCTGCAACCTTCTTTGCATGCATTTGCTATATCTATTGTTGTTGTTTTTTAACAGCACCACGAGCTAGCACGTATTAATGTGCGTTAAGATCCTGTGCGTTAGAGGGTTTTCACCTCGTTTGTAGAAATATCTGTACAAGGCGAAAAATTTTACAATTTGCCATTTTCTTCTGCTTACTACAGCTCCTATTTCACCCGTTTACAAGAGGACATGATATACAGAATAGTATCCTCATCTGAGTTCTGACATAGTGTCTAGTTTTAAGATGGCTGATTCAATAAGTTTGTTTATATGAAAAGCAATGCAGTTACAGATGTACTTTAAAGAACAGACGCGAAGAGTTGTCCAAGACAGTAATCCTGCTTTCTGTGTTGGAGCAATTTGGGGTAATATAATCCGTTTCGAAATATGGTCCTTCGGGAATTAACCAAATATTTGATATTTATGGCAAAATGGGCTACAGGCAAGCCATATTCGAACTAAATGTTAGCATACCATCACGGTCGCGGACGAAGGCATGTTTTCGCGGATTCACTTGTACTGGCAGCTCACCTTCTTCCTTGGTTTTCTACAACTGCTGGCCAGCATAGAGTTCTCGAATGCGTTCTAGTCTCTGAGTTCTGTTTTTTTTTCTTTCCGAAGGCAAAAGAAGAAATGGGAAGACAATATTAAAGAGTAGACCAGAACTGACTTTGCTAGCTCAGCTAGGGAAGCAAAGATAGGACTCCGCAGAGGGTATTGTTATAAAGCCATCAGTTAGCTGTACTTGCAAGCGTATGGGATGCAATAGACCATTTCCGAATATACCTTATTACACAACATTACACAACGTGCAAACAGTGAAGACTCAGCCCAGACTGCGCATTCGTATATTAAGTTAGAGTCTTCCGCCGTTTGCTATTTCAAGTGCAACGTTACGATCATTTGGTTTTTGAAGTGCAACGGTATGATATTGATTGTCTTTTGCAGACGTTACTTGCTGTGCGTACACGGCAATGTGACTTTTCATGCGCCTTCGCTCCTCGAATATGAGAACATCTCTCATGTTTTCAGACATTTTAGCAAAGGAAAACTGCTGTCGCGCTTTCCTATTTGCCTCACCCGAGGTGGAGTCCCTTCCTAATGATAAATAAAAAAAAAAAATAAATAAAGGCTGTTCCCTTCACGTGTTTCTCTTACTTCAAAGAATTTACCTTCAGAAAAGGTACCTTTGCAGTCAGAAAATATCCATTTGAATGATTTTATACATGTTTGGCCACAGGGTAGGGGCAGATAAAGCCTAGGACCAAATCTTGATCACAACAAGAAGCTTTTACTACTTCTATCATTTGTTGCTAGTTTTAAAAAATCTAATTTGAATTTACATAGCTTTTATATTACGCAAGAATAAAGTCTCGGGGTAGAGGGCGACAAAAACACATATGGAAAATTTTGAGCACCACAGGATGCTTTAATTACCCTGATTGTTTGCTGACAGTTTTAGACAAAAAAAAACACTTTCTTATTCTGTTTTTATCTACATTTTGTATGATTGTATGCATGTACATATAGTGCCAGGGAAGGAGCAAGTAACCGCTGATAACAAAATTTCGATGGTAAAGCAA
Organism: Ctena decussata; assembly: GCA_963989385.1. Lineage (NCBI taxonomy): Eukaryota > Metazoa > Mollusca > Bivalvia > Lucinida > Lucinidae > Ctena > Ctena decussata. Next base: position 3,035,859 of record OZ022512.1, on the reverse strand, counting down.
ATGCTGTTGTTACTTTGATCATTTTTGTGAAGTTCCATCGTGATATTCAACCCCGGATCCAGGGGGTGGGCTTTTGGGCTTCATATGCCCCTTGACTATATTGTCGGGGCATGCAAACCATTATACCAGCTAAATAACCTATAGGGCTATAAAACATTTGGATAAGTAAAAACGATCAGGTTCTCTCCTCAAACCCCGCTATCGTCCCATCCCGGACAAAAACACATGACAAAAATATATAATAAATATACTTCTACATACTTTTACTGTTTAAGTTGAAAACCATCACAAAATCTAAAAAAACTGACAGGTTTAGTTATGTTGAAGGTAATTCCCTCGAAAGGCTGGTTGGTTGGTTGTGTTAGATTTAACGGCTGTTAACTCGTTGGGAAAAACCGATAAGATGCTCGGCATAGCCTCGCATCTTATCATTTTCCCCAACTCGTTTAATAAATTCAATAATACACGAGCACTCATGTAAGATCCTCTATTTACAGATAATTGATAATTAGGGCTATGCTACTGATTAATCACCTGTGGAGCCAAAATTTATCTATCTGATATATACGAGTACATGTATAGTGTTTGTGAAAAGTCAATTTACAAAAACTTGAATAAACTGTTCAAATACGCCATTCTGAGCCAGTTTGCTTTGAGTTAAAGCACTTGTTAAAATGTTGGAGTTGTCACCGTTTATGTAACGAACTAGGACAGGCCACACATTCTGATAAAGTTATTCTCACTATCCTGAGGCTAATGACTAGCTTGGGACATTTCAACGATGTTGGAAGACTAGCTGCGGACATTTCAACGATGTTTTAGCACAAACTTACATGTATGTCTTAAGCGGAAACAGTACAGGAGCAAAGCGGACGCCATACGTAAGGTAAATGTTGAAAGGCGGAAACCGTACACAGCATCTGTTTTTCTCTTTTTGTTAACAACTGGCAGTCTTTCAGAAGTGAAGTCCCATGGCTTCTCAAAACAGAATTCAGCTTACATATTTTGCACAGAAATATACTGCATACTTCAACAGAATAGCTCATTAAATACTGTGGGTAAGAAATATCGTTATTCTAACACGTAAGTCTAAAATACGACCTTCTTCTGCATTTTTGTCGGATGGAATTTCAAGGGTTTTGTTTCATAAGGTAAACGAAATAGCTAGATGGCAAGAATAAACATATATGAGAAAATTAAAGCAATTTTCTGACCGAAAGATGTCATTTCTGTCTCTGCGGAGACCGTAGTTCTCTGCAGGAAGCAAAATATAGCGTACAGGCTCGGCGGAAGCAATATACGATGGACAGTCTCTGCAGGAAGCGAAAATTAGCGGAATCGATTATACCCTGTGATAAAGTAATGCCTATATTAATGCACAGTTGGAATAGCAACTGTGTAGACCTTGATCAGGCTGGTTCCGAAGGAGCAGTGAAATCTCGGTGTCCACCTTTTGTACAGACCTATCTGCCCGAAAACTTAGGACCTTTACGGAAGACATTGTTAGTGTATGTTTTTATGCAGACCGCTCCACGGTTGACTGATTTCATCACGAACAATAACTCTGTTTTGATTCAACAAATAAATAACTGAGTTGTTCATGATCTTTCTACCTAAACGTCGGAAAGAATTCGCATAATGGCGAGTTCAATCAATCACTGATTAGATATAGTTTTAAACGTTAACTGTCACCAATCACTCATCTGGTTTTATTTTCATTGAACCTAGAGTGAACATTAAGATGATTTTACCGACTTGAACAATGCGAAACGCTTGCACCAGATGCTGGGGCTGACCAGTGCACCGGCATGGGATGACCAGGCTATTAACTTTATGTTATGGATTCCTTGGATTCCTGGATTGTGCAGGGCATACGCTATATATATAGTGATATACGTTACAGGTCTTGAATGATGGATAACTAATCTTTATAAAATATTTCAGTTTGTTTTTATATATCAAGAGATTTAAAATACGTCATATCTTTACATTTATCTGTTCTCTACATTTCATATGAAACAGCTGGCTGCTGTAAAGGCTAATGTTACCCACCCACTACGTTGACCAGTTTCTAGGTAAAACACAGAAATATGATATGGCAACATCATTGTTTTTTTAGTTTCAAAGAGCCCGTCCTTGATGACTATGATAAAGGCATGAAATTGACAGTAATGTCTACAGGATCCCACTTGTATTTCACATGACCCTGGATTATTAGCCATTGGATAAATTAGTTACGTAACGTAATGTTACTGTCTGGGTGCCTTTGTAATAAAATACCTATGTTATTATAGTAGAGTGAATGTAAGAACGGCGTTTTTCATGCTAACACGACCTTTTTCACCCTAAGCCATAATACAGACTTCAATCGCCGTTAGATCTTCTTTTATAGTGTTTTGGGAATTCTTAAGAAATAAGTTACATTCTGTCTTCAATTGATATTGCCACTGCTAAATGCGACCTAACTGATTCAAAGTATATCAAGAAATTATTTCAAAGACAAGAAATGTTTTTCACAGAAAAACTGATGTCCCCCCCCCCCCCACACACACACATACACACACCAGCCCATTTCCCATCCCCTATAATGAATATAAAGCCTGTACAAGTAAAATATCTAGGCAAGTTTGGAGAAAATCCATCCATTGGTTCTAAAGATATCCTACATATATGACTATGTCCTTGAAAAAAGGGTCAAGGTCACCAATTACTAAACATGTCTTAAACCTGTTCTAACGATATATTCATGCAAGTCTGATGAATATCTGTCAACTGGATCAAGATATAACTAATTTTTAAAAGAAAAAATAAGCATTTTTAAGTTACATTTTGACCTTGAAAATGGGGTCATGGTAATCAAAACACAGTAAACTCGAGATTGTCCCAAAAGTGTATCTATGAAAGTAAAGTGGAAATCAAGCCAAAGGCTAATGAGATATATCAACTTCAGTAAATATCTCACATATCTAAGTCCTCCTCTGACCTTGAAAATAAGGTCAAGGTCACCAGAATCTGATCAGCTCTTAAGCTAGTCCCAGTGATGTATCAATGCAAGTTTGGTGACATTCCATCTATTGGTTCATGAGATATTATGGGTACAAAACAATTGCCATCTAGGTCCTCCAGTGACCTTGAAAATGAGGTCAAGGTCACCAAAATCTGATCAGCTCTTCAGCTGGTCCAAGTGATGTATCCAAGCAAGGTTGGTGAAATTCCATCCATTGGCTCATGAGATAGAATGGCAATAGGAAATTGTCATCTCAGTCCTCCTGTGACCTTGTAAATGAGGTCAAAGTCATCAAAATCTAATCAGCTTTAAACATGTTCCAATGATGTATCCATGCAAGTTTGGTGAAATTCCATCCATTGGTTCAGGAGATATAATGGGTACAAGAAGTTGTCCTCTAAGTGCTTCATTGACCTTGAAAATGAGGTCAAGGTCACCAAAATCTAATTGGCTCTTTAACTTGTCCCAATGATGTATCCATGCAAGTTTGATGAAATTCCATCCATTGGTTCATAATTTATAGTGGGTACAAAAAATTCTCATCTAAGTATTCCAGTGACCTTGAAACTGAGGTCAAGGTCACCAAAATCTAATGAGCTCTTAAACTTGTCCCTATGATGTATCCATGCAAGTTTGGTGAAATGCCATCCATTGGTTCAGGAGATAACATGGCTACATAAACTTGTAATCCAAGTCCTCCAGTGACCTTGAAAATGAGGTCAAGGTCACCAAAACCTAATCGGCTCTTAAACTTGTCCTAATGACGTTTCCATGCAAGTTTGGTGAAATACCTTCTATTGGTTAAAGAGATATCGCGCACGCAAAGTGGGTACATGAAATTGTCATATACGTCCTCCTGTGACCATGAAAATGAGGTCAAGGTCATCAAAATCTAATCAGCTCTAAAAATTGTAACATTGATGTATCCATGCAAGTTTGATGAAATTCCATCCATTTATTCAAAAGATATTGCGCACGCAAGAAACTGTCACGCCGACGCCCGGGATCCGCACTGAAAACAATATGCCCCCCACCCCCTCACCTTTGGTGAGGGGACATAATAAGAGGAGCACGATCCAAAGACAAGTGATATCTTATGCTCTTTAAGGATTGGTATAATTCCCTTACTTCATTCGAATATTTGGTTACAGTTATATATCATAACAGCTGACCAATATTTTAAGACTGAATTTTGCTTTTTTATATATAAGAACATTCAAAAAGGCATATTTATGACAAAAACACTTTCTACAACTCATTTGTTACCACTGGGTGTTGTATTGGGTCAGTGTTCCCCTACCCACCACTTTGGCCATTTTTTAGGTAAAATGAAGAAAGAAAAAATGGCAACAACCATTTTTTTTAACCTTCTAAAAGACTGTCCTAAGAGATTACGATAAGGGCATAAAATTAACATTCATGCTCACGGGACCCCCTTTTTTACGACATATGCCCCTGGACTAAATCTGAAAACAAGTGAAAATATAATAAAAATATCTATAAATTAAAATATTTTCTGCATAATTAATTACCGCATTAACCATAATAAACGCCCCTGCTCTAATAAACGCCCCCTGACTATTTTCCAAAAAAAAATGTTATATTAACTTGCATGATAGCCTGGTTGCTTCTTTGATTGCGGTTGCTCTTTGAAACAGGGTCTACTCTTAAAGGAAAGACTTTGCTCTTAGGGGGCACATTCTTTGCTTTAAGAGTTGACCCTTACTGAGAAGGGAGGCAAAAATAGTAGAGTTTGTTCCGCTGAAAGTATTTCCATGCACAATTACTGCTTATAGGAGGTACTTTGGCAGTGGCTTATTTTGCTACACTTTAGACCCTAAATAATGCCCCCAATCCAAAAATACAACGCCCCCGAAGCATTAAATAGGAATAATACGGTAGTTTGGGGTCCGAATGTCTACGAGAACACTGATAGAACTTCGGGGTTTACGAAAGCTGATGGAGTGGTCGGGTCGGGCAACGGTGCTCGGTAACTTTCATTGCAGTGGCGTCCTACTAATTCAGTAGGCTAAAAGTTGGACAAGGATTTGCAGTAGGTGCGGGTGAGGGTGTTTGGATATTTTTTCTCTCTCTCTCTCTCTCTCTCTGCCTCTGTCTCTCTCTCTCTCTCTGGGAGACAGCCCGATGTAGACTGAAATACTGTCTCAAAGGGCCGTAAAACCCAAAACAACAACAAGAACGTAAGCTGAGTGGGTACACCTGTTCAACATTTCCGCCATTTTCCTAGAGGAGAAAGTTCTTTTCTTTAAGAGTTAACTCGAACTGAGAAAAGTGGCGAAATTGAATTAGGCAGATTTCTTCACCCTGGAAATGTACCTATTCCCCCAAATATTCACATTTTCTGCAGTACCCTGGCGCGATGGGTGTTAAAGGTGAATGTCTACAACTCCATATTTTCCAACCATTTTTACAAAGGGAAACAACTTTTGTGACTTCATGTTTGCTTCGCTGGACAAAAAATGGGATCTACCCGTAAAGGGAAGAATTTGCTTCAAGAGGAGCAAATACTTTCCTTGAAGATCTGATTCCCATTTTAAAGGAACGTGAAAATGAACGAGTTGCTTCTGCTTCCCCTGAAAGTGTAACCATTCATTATAAAAATTGAGCCGCGACACGACAAACCAAACAAAATGGCATTTTCGCCCAGCGAAGACTCAGTTCAGCCTGGACATCCACCCGGTCTGATCAGAGTCTTTGCTGTGCGCTCAAGGGGTAGCTAAGTGTCAAAGCTACCTCCGTGCTGACAGCGGAGAATCTGATCAGACTGGGTGGATGCCAAGGCTGATCTGAGTCTTCGTTTGGCACACATGCCACATTGTTGTTTTTGTTTTGTCGTGGCTCATTAATACTTTTCGCTACCTTTTACCTTATTAACTATACAAAAACTAAAGAAAAATAAAGTATTGAATTACAAAACAAGACTTGTCAGCGTACAGGAAGGCTCGACTGACATACCGTTCGACAATGGTAAAGTGGGACCGAGAGTGGGACGCCAAGGCTGACGCCGTTGTGACGGCAATAGTTCTTCCGTACTTTCGTACAGCCGAGCTCATTAATAAACGATTCATGCCAGTTATGAAAACGTAAATCAATATGGGATTATCTAATGTTTATCTTTTTCTCCAAGTCTAAGGCAATTTACTTCAGAACCATCAGGGGTCCGAGTTTATCATAAAACACTGACCTTAACTCTAATTTGCCCACCTAACTCATCATAAAAGTTTGACACATCATAAGTTATTTTGATAAATCCAATTTCCACTGAATAACCATTCCAGACCCACATCTTAGCAGTCGATTAAAGTGTATCCCCCCCCCCTGCCCTAAGTCAAAATGATGTTACATCGCTTGGGAGTATAGTTCCAGAAACATTCAATGTATTAAAAACGAGCCATGCATCGTTGCAGCCACAGAGAAGAAAACATTTTCCCCATGTTTTTTAGGCTGACTGACAGAGTTCTACACAATGATATGGCAGGTAAATCTGACGGAAAATAACGTAAGATATTGCTAACCAGCAGTTACCACTGACATATAATGGAAGAACGAAATAACTTCGATGAATTAAAAAGTACTAAAGCATTTCTCAGGAAACTTAGTAAATGGACACTTTGGATTGAGGAAAGCCGCAATAGCTTTGGAGCTAGCGGTCCCGGGTTTGATTCCTGCTGGCATGGAGGTGAACTTTTTTTCACCTGTAATTGGGGTTTTATAATCAGCCTTCAGTCGTCCTGATATAACTGAAATACTGTTGAAAAGGACTTGAGATCGCAAGTCATCCACTCGGTTGAGAACAATGGCTTTTGACATATAACACTTTTTTCAGCCGAAAACGGAGTAATAATTTTATAATGACGATTATGATAATAATAATAAAATCTGTAATCATGCTAATTCACCCGTTTCAAGGTGTCAGTGTCAAGTTTTAGACAGTCCTCTTTTCCTTTACAAAAAATATATTCCCAATCAGCCTAAGAGGTCTTTTGATGATCCCCATCCCCTTCTCACCATCCCCCACTCCACGCCCCTCTTTATTCTAACTTGCTTGTATGAAAGGGACATGATATGAGGGCCGATATCAACGCCCACATTCGTGAAAAATATGAAGCACAGTTACTGTCTCCGCGTGCCATGCTGGTCCCCCAAATACTGGCACCATCCCCCTTAAGCCCGCCCTCATCCTCCCCCCTCCCCCCCCCCCGCCACACACACACAAACATACACAATAGCAATCTCTTCGAAAGGAAATACAAATTAAATACATATCTGTACAAGACAACTCCACACATCTTATCCAAAAAGGGTATAGCTGCAACTGCACTACTTCACTGATTAACAAAAACGTAGACTACATAAGTCAATCAATAATGTATAGTATTTTTGTTTTATATGACCCGCGAAACGATAGTCAATGTGCATTATGTGTGACCTTAGTCCGCCTGCCCGTGCGTCCGTCTGTCCGTCCATTCATCCCCTCTAAAAAGTTTATAAGTTTTTAACCAATAAATCTGAACGTTTTAAATATTTTGCATACCTATGAAGACATGCATTTCATTTGTTGTGAAAATATCTACTTGGGTCACACCTGCGCTGGGTTTTAAAATATAACTTTTACGAGAAAAAAATCTTTAAATCGCAGGGCAACTGTGCATCGCCGGTGTGTTTTTACGTTATGAAAGAATTGAGTTTTTCGCTTTACCTTGACGAATAAAATAGGAAGATATTCACAAGACAACCGGATCGGTAGACATTAGACATTAGACATGTCGGGGGGAAAACACAAAGTTCGTCTGTCAGGAAAGGGTACCTATTTTACATTGTAGGCGTATAATATTATAAGGCACATTTTGTCAAAATTTTAAGTTGGGTCATGCCTGCGCTGATACTTTTCTTGATGTTGATGTTCGCAAACTGGTGATTTTTTGCTGTTTTTGCCATTTCTAGGGTAGTTTGTGATAAAAATTGCATATTCCTCTAGGGAGATTGTCAAACATACGAAAATAGATCTTCATAATAATTGAGCCGCGACGCGAGAAAACCAACAAAGTGGTTGTGCGCCTAGCGCCGACTTAGATCAGCCTGGACATCCGCCTAATCCGCTCGGACTTTTCGCTAAACGCTTAAAGGGTAGCTAAGGGTCTAAGCTATCTCCATTAGGACAGCGAAGACTCTGATCAGACTGGGCGGATGCCCAGGCTGAACTGAGTCTTCGCTGGGCGCACAACCACTTTGTTGGTTTTCTCATGTTGCGGCTCAATATTAAAGGACTGGCCTGTTTAAAACTGTCTTTATTCGTGCCATGGAGGCCGGGATTTTAGTATGGTTTGCAAACCAAGCCCATAAACAGTTTTTCAGTTATAAGAGAGATGAATCATTTGCGGTTTGCTTTTCATCAGCAGTTCAATCATGTTGGAATGGTGATAATGGAAGCTTGTGTGCAATAAAACCGCGTTTATGATTGAAAAGAAATTCACTTCCAACAGGATTCAACCCAAACCGCTACCTTAGCAAGTCAGTGCTTAACCCACTGAGTTATCGGGGTTCCTCCGTAACACAATGCCATAGGTCCTTACTATGTAGCTATAATTAAACTTTAGGTGGGATGAAATTTCTAAATCTTTAAATTTATAGTTAAAAAAGTGAAGAAAATACTTTATTTTAACGTAAAATGGCTATTACCAGTCGACTGTCATTAGCGGTCTTAACGTAAAATAGCTACATGTATTACCAGCCGATAGACCTTTCCGATATTTAAGCAGTTTTTATCATATTCATGAATGTAGGCTATTAATATTTTCCAGAGTTAATTTCTCTCTCTCTCTCACACACACGCACACAGACGCGCGCGCGCGTGCGCCCATCATTATAGTTTGGAAACAACTCGCTTTATCTCCATTATTCTCACTTGTGAGTTAAATTGTTAGTTTGAGTTTCGTTTTTATCACCTCTCTCTCTCTCTCTCTCTCTCTCTCTCTCTCTCTCTCTCTCTCTGAGACGGCATAATATCTTCATTCTTCTGTTAACTATTTTTGTGTTGTTTTGATCAAAGTTAACTCACCTCCTCTCTCTCTCTCTCTCTCTCTCTCTGTTTCTCCCTCTGCCCTCATTATGATGACATCAGCTACCTTAATCTTTGTCCTTCTCATTTGAAAGTCATTATCTCGTGTTTAAATTTTGGACAAAGAATTAATTTACCCAAACCAAAAAAGGCAGCAACGGTAACATTTGCAGTATGCTGACACATTATTTCACCACCATATTTCGAAAGTAGAATAACTCTACCCACATCTGGCGGATGACGGATTACTTGCGATTTAACGATCTTTTCAACAGTATTTCAGTCGTATCAGGGCGATGAGAGGGTGCTAATGAAAGGCTGCGTGCAATGTATGCCAGCGCTTAATCTACTGAGCCCCCGGGGCTCCTCCCACATCTAAGATTATAATTTTTTCCAGTTCAGGTGAACTGACACACCTTTATTGCTATTCCCTTTTCATATTTACATCCCTTTCCCTTGAATACCAAGTCTTGAAAAAGAATTAACTCTTCAAGGAAGCAAACAGATTACAAAAGTTATTTCTCTTTGTAAACATGGCGGGAAAAATCTGAGCAATACCATCCATGATTTGATCCATACCACTTTATGATAAAAGTGTTCTTTTATATGCTCACAACACGTGTTGGGGCTACCCTAGCTATTGAAAACTGACTAGTAGTGTGTGTATTTCATTTATCGTAACGACGTTACCCCCATCACCTCAGCGGAACGTATCCATAGTCGCAGTAACGGGGCGCCTTTCGTCCGTCCAGGGCTCAGGTTCACAATCATTCATAAAGTTAAGGATCACCTTAAAGTTAAGGTGGAAAATTTCGCCCTCAGAAAATCCATATTTAAACCATATTAAAAACTGCAGTTGCTACGTGAATCTACTGACAATTGTCATAGAAATGTAATACGAAAGATAAATCAAATACATTTAGGTTTTGTAAGCTTCTGTCTACACATTAAATTTTACATCTTAACTTAAAGGTCGTCCTTAAGTTTAAGGAATGATTGTGAACCTGGGCCCAGAACTGACAAATAGAAAAAGTAAAGATTTTATGTAAGTCTATGCTTAATTGTGAGAAAGTTGGTAGTGTCTTAGGCGGTTTAAAGATTACACGTTTGCGAAAGCATATGCCTTTAGAAAACCAGTATTTGGAATGCGGGAACTGCACTGGTTCAGACCAGCAAGTTCACGAGTACAGCTCGTCTCGGATGTTTCGGACCCAGTAAAGACCTAGATCAGACTGTCTTTGAATGAGCAGCATGATTGAAACATTTACAAGACACTTAATAGAGAAAGCAAGCGAGATTGGTACATTGTTCTTTTACGGTAAATGGACCAAGATGTGAGAAAGTTGGTTGTGCCTTAGGCAGTTTAAAGATTACACGTTTGCGAAAGCATATGCCTTTAGAAAACCAGTATTTGGAATGCGGGAACTGCACTGGTCCAGACCAGCAAGTTCACGAGTACAGTCTCGGATGTTTCGGACCCAGTAAAGACCATGATCGACTGCCTTTGAACAGTGACCTATGTATTTATAGGTCACTGCTTTGAATGAGCAGCATGATTGAAACATTCACAAAACACTTAATAGAGAAAGCAAGCGAGATTGGTATATTGTTCTTTTACGGTAAATGAACCAAGAATTTGAGAAAGTTTTTGTTCATTGGTAATAGTAATACCGGTTTATTGATTACACAGGCACCGTTGTGTGTGTGTGTGTGGGGGGGGGGGGGGAGATGGGGGTGCTCGATGAGACAGGCGTGTATAGCATGGTGGTGTGATGGTGATAGGGGCCGGGGGTGGGCTGGGTTAGAAGGCATTTTCAGGGTCGTTGGTGCCCAGGGTATTGATGAATGGGTGGATGACGCCATCTTACGTCGCTTGAAACAGATTGCTGTTTATCAGGACGAGTGGAGGATGATAACGAAAGACTGTGTATAAAGGAGCCGAGTTTACAGTTGTAAAGAAGTCCGCCTTCAGTCGAGTTCAAACCCGCTTAACCCACTGAGCCTCCCTGCATATTACTCATCCTCCCAGCATATTGAAAGTTAATTGAATCTTTAGTGTACCTATTGTACAAACCATGATGATGCTGCGCATCCCGTCGCGTCTGGTCAGGGTTTACACTGTTTGCAGGATTTTTTTCTGGCAAATGAATTATCATAACGACGTTCCCCATGAGGCATAATAGAGCACTGAAATCTATAGCATGCACCTCCTGGCATCCAGCTTGTTTGTGTAGAATTCTCTTTGACCATAGCTTTTTACCGCGGACGTAAAGCAACAATCCATCAATAAATCTCTAGCAAATTTCCAAATAAGACTATCTTTAAGTTTTAGGGTAAATAGTGTTTAGGTGTCCAAACATCGTAGGCATAAGTGATATTGTATCTGTCTTATGAAAACAACTCTGTAGACAAGTTCTGTTTATTGAATGAGTCCGAAACACTTCGATTTTGGTATTACCAGTATCCAGCTGTACTTAAGTATCGGGACACCCTGAGTTTTTTATAGTGTTTTGGTCGTTGACATGTAATAAAAAAATAGTTTTGGTGTCCGTTCTTGGGTGGGCTGAGGAGGGGCTTTGGGGACTGGGGTGCGGATTTTCCAGAATTTGATAAAAAGAAACGCTCTCTCTCTCTCTCTCTCTGAGTCAATGCATCATAGCAGAATCTGTCAGAAAGTTGTTCCCTCTTTTCTCGGAAAGATGGCTACTGGAAAAAAAAAGACGACAGTGCAGGGGAATACCGATCTCAGAGAGCTACTCCTCTCCTCCCCCCTCTCCCCACACACCCAACCCCCTCCCCTACGAGTCGTTTTTCCCACCGGGATTGATTGGTAAACGGTACTTTAGTCATATGAGACGAAAGGATGATGATAATGACAGGCTGTATGCAGTGGAACTCCGTTTACGGTTGGAAAGATTTCCAACTCCAGCGGGTCTCGAACCCGCGACTGCTAGATCAACAGGCCAGCGCTTAACCTACTCCAACCCGGAAATAAATTATCAGAGTACTTAGTATGAAGTGCGATATAGCTGAGAATACACACACGCACATACACAGGAGCGAATTCTGTCTTTATGTGTAGATCCCCCTTAAAATGGAGCCCTCCTTCGGTAAAAACTGGATGACTCGAACGTTGCTTTTTTTTTCAAAATAGATATGCTTAGTTTTGTTGACTGGGGTTCGAATCTCTTTATTCCATGAGACGGTATTCTTGGGTACTGACAGGTCAAAGATCGGATCACACCGCGCTTTAAGTTTGAACAGACTGCCTGCGCAGGTTGCCAAGATACTGAAAATGGCACATGACCTGATCAAACTGCTCAGTGCTGAGCCGGCAATAAATAGTTTATCGAGGCGAAAATCAGATATCAGACATCTAAGTCATGGCATGCGCTGACCAGACTTCAAGTGAAGATCGAATTGCCAACTGCGCATGCGCTGAATGGATTGCGCATGCGCTGGATAGGCTGCATTCCTTTTCTCGCATCTACAGACTGCACATGTGTTGACCGTACTGCCCATACGCGGATCGGAAGGTGCATACGCTCAGTAGTGGCCTCAACAGAGTGCATATGCGTTGACCACGATGCGTGCAATGTCTAGAAAAGAGTTATACTACTATTAAACATTTCCTACAGCCGATTTTTTCATGGCCTGAACAGACTGCTCATACACTGACTAGAGTCACCAGACTGCGAGTGCGGACCGAAGTGCACATGCGCCGACCTAGGACAAGTCGAGTTTATCATACTGCGATATGTCAAAACAGTATAAACCCTGATCAGACTGTTTCTACAAACTAGGTGGGCATTGTTTATTTGGCAGTTTAGGGCATTAGGCGCATTACGAACAGCTGGCGCTTCTGGGTAGTGTGATAAGCATTTACTCGTGAACGTCAATCGCAGTTCTGATCTGAATCTATGCAGTTCACACACGATGTAAACAAAGGGTAACAATACACGTAAGAGGTGACGCGCAAAAGAATATTCAAGTGTCACCTATAATGTGTATTGTAAGCTGTAGTATACATCTATTACCACACCACAGCAACATAATATTTGCAGGTAGTGTTCGAGTAAATCGAATTTACATATCACCTGGACACTTGGAAATATAGACTTTCCCAAGACCCTATATTTATCTAGACTTCACTTTCAAACAGGGAGGTCTCTCTAAGTGAAGTAATATGAAATAGTCCCTTTCAGAGTTATCTCTGAATATATATGTAATTTCAACAGTGTTAAACAGGAACATTTTTTCTCGATTTTTTTTTTGTTTGTTTGTTTGTTTTTCCTCAAAATACTCAAATTTAAAAAAAGAAATGGAATATTAATTGACAGACTTGGGCAAGTCTAGTGGAAATGTACCTCTTGAATGTGAGACAAATGAAGACTCACATTAACCTGCCTATTATGACAGTCACTAAGTACATTTCCGACAATATTAGATTGATGACGTGACTCGGCAGCAGATACTGTCCACTTATAGAACGTAGAATTATATGACTTCAAAGTAGAAGAAAAAAAATCCGTTCAAAATTACTTTCTCGTGTCATATCTGAAGTGTTCAAGCTCAAACTATTCCGCACACATGTGCAGTCTGGTCAAAACTGGCTAAGTTTGCATGAAAAAAAAAGCACGACTATATACAGCATATTTTGAAAAGTGACTTGCGGTCACTTGTAAAAAAGCTGGTGTGAACTTGTGCGCATGTTCTAAACTCAAGTTTCCTTAATTGTTCAAATTTTCTAGTATGTGACAGCGCAAATATTTAGTTATTAGTGAATTTCAGTACATGTGTGGACTTCGCATGCCGAGTGGCAAATAATCCGCATTGTTCAAATTTTCTATGTGACAGTGCAAATATTTATGAATTTCAGTATATGTGCGAACTGCGCATGCCGAGAAGCGAATAATCCGTTTTATAGCTCAGTGCATACCCAGATTAGCTATGCGACCACTAATCTGGGTCTGCACTGCGTTACTGAACAGTGGACGGTAATTTTACTGGATTTCTTAAGTGTAAATATGTTTAAAGGACGCCCCAGACTTTAGCGTCAGATCAGGGTTTTCACATTTTGCATTTAAAATCAACAATTTCTGCATAAATTAAAACAATAATAATAAAGACTTGATGACCTCGCAAAATAAAAGAGTACACAATGACAGTGACCTATAAAAACATATAGGTCACTGATAACGAGCATCAATATTTGTGTTACTACTTTCAACACACGGTTTGTCATATCACAGACACAGCCATGTATTGTCGTATTGACCTAAATATTAAGACATCGCTAGAATTGTGTCACCCTCATTTTTTGTCAGAGGTACACATATTTTAGGGAGCCTAAATCTTCGCACACAGGTCTGTTTGGTTTATCATGCTGTCCCGTAAAATTTCGGACACAAAGGACGCTTTCTCCGTTTTCCGATTAAACCTGTCTTGCGTTATAACGGTAACTAAAGAAATTCGCTGTTGCCATAGTTACTGACAAGAAGTCCTGTACAAAATTCATAGCCTGTGGTCATAAAACTCTAACAGTTAAGTAGAGCCACATAATATCAAAGATAATGCCATAATTAATACACAGAAATATGGCACGCTGCAAAATAATATTTTTACAAACGAAATGAGACATATCCTGGCAGTTTTATAAGGGTCTTTTCTATTCAAAGTTCATGTGATGGAATTTTAAAAGTTTAAAACGAAAACAATTGTGTGTGTGTGTGTGAGCGCGCGCAAGCTGATTCGAATGTTTGTTTTATGTACATGGCTTAATTTTTTTCTCGTGTCGCCAATCCAAAACATTTTCTGATAAGGCTTCTATTCGCACATATATTTAACGCAAGGTGGCGATGATATAAGAAACGTCGAAATGCACAGCAAACAGTTCAACACAGCCACATAATATCAAAGATTAAATAATAATACCAAGTGACTCTGCATGTAAAAGTTTATTTGACTTATTTACAACGTTTTTATTATTGGTGTTTCAGTTGTTTTCTATATTCGATCAATTCCAAATAATCACCTGTGTTCAGAAATCCTTGTTTCGATGAAAACAGTGACGGGCCAGATCAGACACCGCTTACTGTGGCGTCTGATCTGGGTCTACCCTGTTTTCAAAGACTCTTTTAATTAAAACACGCGTGGTACTGTTGCCGACAATAGCAATATCCCCGCCCGCAGCTATGTCAGTATGCAGTCTGTTTTGCAGATAAGGCGCCGAAATCATTACCGCATGAACAACATATTTTAGGACATATACAAATGGCACATGCTTAGATGATCGTGCACAACTGCACTGAGCCGTAGTTTCCGTAATTATTTAAGCTGATGGAGACATTGCATAGTTTACAGCAGTGGAGCCACAGTATTCGTACAGTTCAAAACAGGTTGAACGATTTTTTACACATCAGAAACCAAAATGAGATATTTTTTTCGCTTCATTGCATATGAGGAAATTGCGTATGGCTGCACAAATATACAGCTTGGTGGTATGTGTTCGCGTAAGAAAATATCGAACTTAGACTTTCAGTAGGCGCTTCGCTTAGTGTCAGGTATTCGACACTTATAGTGGCCCCGGTAGCCTGGGTCCAGTCGTCAATGTTATTTTTAATCCTATTCTAATAAAGAATAAATAAAATTATAATTATTAACCTTTTGTAAATCTTGATTAAATCATTTTTGACAATAAAAAAAAATGATCAGACTGGAACCCAGGCTATGGCCCCGGCAGCTCAGTAGGGTAACCTTTGGCCTGCTGATCTAGCGGTCCCGGGTTCGGGGCCT
This sequence comes from Ctena decussata, assembly GCA_963989385.1. Classification (NCBI taxonomy): domain Eukaryota; kingdom Metazoa; phylum Mollusca; class Bivalvia; order Lucinida; family Lucinidae; genus Ctena; species Ctena decussata. The sequence continues at coordinate 3,019,978 of OZ022512.1, read as the reverse complement.
GCTCGAGGCGGAATCTTTCTAACCGTTAACGGGGTAATATTGTATACAGCCTTGCTTTATCATCCTCCCTTCGTCCTGATATGACTAAATACTATCAAAAAGGACGTACAACCGCGCCATCAATCGATCCAAACAGAAACGTAACAAGTTGAATGAGATTTTGACATACAGATTTCACAGGACTTTAGTATTATATTTCACAAAGTAGAAGTGTATGTCTAATTTGACTGCATATTACCAAAATACTTCAAGTATGGTTGAAAAGACCGTTAAAGTCAGTGCACTTTTTGACTGCTTTCCCATTCTGTCAGTCTAATAATTACACAGCACTTGTATAATTTGATATAGATACGGCTATTAACAGTATGTACTAACAGTGAGGACTCAGATGGGGCTACGCATCCATGCATCTGTAAAGTGCATGAATGCACATATTTGCTATTTTGTCGAATAAGCTTCTGCGCATGACGGCGGGAAACTTCTAATTAGAATCAAGTTAAGACAGCGAAGGCAGGCATTTGTAACACTGCAATGAAAAAGACGCTGTTTTTCGCCGATTTGCGCACTTAATAATAATAATAATAATAATAACAATAATAATATTTTCTCGAACTTAATCTGCCCATGGTATGGTATTCATCTAAATTCATTAAAATTGAAAGGGAACAACTTTTCAGATTTCGGACAAATGTTTCTAAGGAGAAATTATTTTGGGTAAAAATCGATTCCTGCTCAATGGTAGGCAAAAATGAAATAAATTAGCAGAGTTGCGTCCATTCACCGCATTATGCCAATTGCCTTTTTGTAACAGAGGAAATTATGGAAATGTGTCATTGCATTTTGGAAGACAAAGAGAAATAAATCGGTTCTAGCTAGGTCATAATATTACGTGTGTTTTGTGTCACACCCATAGTGAAGCATTGTAAAAATGACACACCCAAAAGAGCCGTATGGCCTGTGTAAACATAGACTCGAATGAGCCTTTATATCCTTTCATCTAAGAACCTAACCTGTTCGCATAAACAGCGTCTAACGAATCGACAGTTGAACCATGACAAAAAGGCAAAGTGACATGTGGGCCACGTGAAGACTCACATCAGCCTGGATATCCGCCTAGTCTGAGCAGAGTCTTCGCTGTCCGCTTAAAGGGTAGCCAAGGGTCTAAACTACCTCCGTGCGGACAGTGACGATCTGATCAGACTGATCTGAGTCTTCGCTGGGTACACATTGTTTTGTCGTTTCGTGGCTCGGTAATTTATCTGAGTCTTCGCTGTGTACACATTGTTTTGTCGTTTCGCGGCTCGGTAATTTAGACGCATAGGCCAAGCTTAGGCCGTAAGGCTCAGTTTTGCTTGAAATGTTTGACACGTTTGTTTATTGGCAGTTCTCGCAATGAAATATGCCCTCTCATACATGTAACACGGAACAGGGCCATAAAATCACACTGCGCTCTTGATTGAGCCGTGTCATCAGAAAAGTGATATATATTATTTCGTGCTAACCGCCAAGAAAGTGATCGCAGGCGCATCAAACCAGTCTTATTTTATTCTAACCTCTCTGTCCCCCACCCCACCCCCAAAGAAAAACCGTACAGAAACTTTACGGATAATAATTTTATTGAATACCCCAATCAGTTACCATAAGTATCATTATCTTTAAATGACATACAGAGGAACAGTTCGTTGTGGGTATATACTGTTTTCGCCGCGCAAGCATTTCAGTTTCCAGTTTATAAAGGCGTTTCAGAGAATTAATTTTATTAATATTTGCATGCCAAACCAGCTTGCGAAAATGTGTTCATAATGCTGCTGACTTTTCTAGATTCTACAACGTCGAGTGGTTGCGCATGCGCTTCACGGGGGGGGTCACTTCCATTATAAAGCAGGGTATATATGTGCCGCTGGAATAGCCCTGCTTTTTTGATCTGCCAGATACATCAATAGGTATGATTTTACAGACTAATATACACGAATAGGTCTTAATTCTCCAAGCTCTGTCTATAAAAGCCAGCAGATAGCTAATAAACAGGGGCTAGCAAGTTGCATTTTGGCCTATAGGGACATGCTTTTATCAGAAGAGGCTATTTTCTGCTATATAATTGGCGATTAGTATCTGTGAATTTCCAATGCTGAAACCATTATGTCAAGAATGCTAAACTGGCACCTTAATGGGTTTATACTGTCCCTAAACTAAACAATTAAGAACCTGTCCTGAGAAAAGGCAGTCTGGTATTTCATTTTATGGAAGATAAAACTCGATCAGTCTCGCTGTATATCTAACTCTGTATGTCAACCTTGGGTGATGCATTAGGGTTACAGGGTTGGGCTTATATACTATGGAATAAGATCAGCAAAGTTCAAATGCCATTCACACACTTCTTCAAGTTTACAACTTTCCCCTTTGTATACATGCGAATTCTTTATCGGAAGGCCGGTTTTCTGCAAGAGGCAATTTGACCGTTGGTTCCTTCCCAGGTCTGTTTATCTTATTACAGAGGTGTCGCAGTTATCTTTACAGAAAATCTTAACCAATCAGAACCCTTGCTCTGGTAGAAAGTTTGCTAGCCCAAGTTCATTAGCTACCTGAAGCCAGCTTATCTGATTTTTGTTATCAAAAAGAGAACAAATTCTCAGCATACTAATTTCTTGAATTTTCTTCAAGGCTTAATGGCAAATTCATGAGCTAATCTAAGTACTTTTTCTGCAGTATACATGAATAGGGTCCAAATTTGATACAAAATACATGAATAGGTATATATTTTGGCATTTGTGTTATACATGAATAGGGTGGGTTATCAGAGTTCCAGCGGCACATCTGTACCCCTTTAAAGACCAAGTGACCCCCCCGTGATGCGCTTACAAGGCTAAGAATGCGCGTTGCCTGCCTGAGTATATGGAGCTTCTGGAATATTTTAAGTGAATAACAGATACTCTCATGAATAGTCTGGTCTTGGTTTACTTTGTTCGTATGTCCGCAATAAGAAAGTGTTCAATTGGAAAGAGAGACAACACATCCTGTTATAATTGAGCCGCGACGCGAGAAAACCAACAAAGTGGTTGTGCGCCCAGCGCAGACTCAGATCAGTCTGGGTATCTGCCAGTCTGATCAGAATCTTCGCTGTCCGCATCGGGGTAGCTTAGATCCTGAGCTATCCTTTCAGCACATAGCGAAGCCTTTGATCAGACTGGAGGACTGCATATGCTGATCTGATCCTTAGCTGGGCGCACGACCACTCTGTTGGTTTTCTCGGGACCCCATACACCGGGAGCCTGGCCACTAAATCTTTGTAAACCTGCCCAAGATCAGGAAATACTAAATGCCGTCTTCCAATATATTGAGGACACGGGCTACACAAAAATAATATTAAATTAAAAACCTTTGGGAATAAAATCTAGGGATTACAGGACAACAGGAAACAAAGAAGTCAATAAGAGAAACAGAGGTTCAGTTTACCAGTTAAATAGAGTGGGCATTCGGACAAAAACGATCCTTGCAGGCCAAGCCTCTATTGAACTTATTCTTATCATTATTATTATCATTATCGTCATCATTATCATAAAATTTTATACTATATACTATAACCATCCACCCTTACATGTATATGCGTTACATCCCGCCACCTTCCGCCATCTCTGCCGAAACATACCGAAAATTTGACTCAAAAACATGCGAAATTCGCTCAAAACGGGCCGCGGCCTGAGAAAAACGGCTCATTGCCAGCCAAGCATACATTCAACCACGGGAAAAATATCACAAAACATCTTTTTGACACTCAAACATACCAACCCACGAAAAAAATCTAGAAAAAAACCCGGAAATTTTTTCCATCATTTTCATTACCCCGGCCAATACCCCGGGAGCTTATTTGGACCAAAATACATAACACAAAAACAGCGATATTTGAAATTGGGCGGATAGGACGGAAGGAGGAGGTGAAGGGACGCTAAACTAAATAAGATAAACCTCTATACGATCTACCTACTTGGCTTCTACACTTATCAGATCGGCGGTCTATCGGGAATCAGTTGCCAAAGGTCAGGACCCCCTCGGGAAACGTCAGTGCCGAGCAGCCTAAGACCTAAAACCCCGTCTACTCTCACTATCTTTCAACCACGAATTCTCCACTAGGGTGAAACGGTATTAGGAATCAACTGCAAAAGGTCAAGATCCTCCTTAAGATGCATCAGTGCCATGCAGGAGAGCCCGAAGTACCCCACCCACCCATACTTAGATTTTTTTTTTTTTTTTAGGGTGAAACGGTATTAGGAACAACTGCAAAAAAGTCAAGATCCTCTTTAAGAGGCATCAGTGCCATGCAGGAGAGCCCGAAGTACACCAACCACCCATACTTAGAACTTTTCTTTCTTTCTCCTTTCTCTCTCTCCTCTCCCTTCCCTCTCCCTCTCTCTCATTTTCATATCCCTTATTATCATTATAACTTATTTATACTAAATATACGTTGGGAAATGGAGGACGGCACTTTCTCCCACCTATGCCTATATAAGATAGGCTCTCAGCTCATATAAGAAATTTCTTTCTCCCACCTTTGCCTATATAAGATAGGCTCTCAGCTCATATAAGAAATTTCTGTCTTATACCTGGCAACATCTTTCTTATATTAGCATCCAGACTTTTTCATTTTTTGACTAATATTTTAATTTAAAATGAACATAATGGACACGCAAGCATGTCGGATGACGTTTGATAGCAGATCATGGGTTTGTGACCAACGACAACCTCATCACCACCACCAACGCCGAAAAACACAACAGATCGACATCGACGACTCCCATAAACAACGCATCAACCGACGACACCAACAGACAACAACAACGACAAGACTCCACAACTACAACGAGAACGCAGAGACAACGCTTCTAAAAAGACCCGACCGACGATGGAACCCACGTACAGAAGACCCGACGAACAGACCCGGATACCCCAGGGTGGATATGATGCTCTCGTGGCTGTTAGCCCTGGTGGACCATCCGTGACGACTAATCGAAAAAACAACAACATAAAACAACGTAGCACGTGTGCCCAGCAAAAACCCAGTACAGCCTGGGCATCGGCTAAGTCTGATCTGAGTCATCGCTGTGGGCTTAAATGGCAGCTTGTGGCCTACGCTAGCCCAATGCGGACAGTGAAAACTCTGACCAGACAGGGTGGATGTCCAGGCTGATCTGAGACTTTGCTGGGCGCACATGGTTTTGTCGTGTCGCGGCAAATTTAAAATTAACAATCTGTGGCACCTGAGAAATCTGCAGCGCGCAGATTTTGTACAGTTAGATCTTCACACGGGTTCTAACGCATGGTTTCTCACGAAATAACCCCAACATCTACATGCCTTTGTGCGTACATTCAAAGAGATAATCGCCAGTCATATTTTCCCACCATTTTTACAAGTGGAAACAACAATTTGACTTCCTGTGTTTGTAGCCCTTGTAGCCCTTGAAGCTGGGGAACAAATATACTCTTAGAGGATTTTCTCTTTGGTGAGCAAGTTCTTTACATTCGTTTCTTTAATGTAATCCTTGCGTCAAAAGGATCTATGTAAAACTTATTGATCTCCATCAAGAAGAGTAGGAAAAATAGAAGGAACATCGTTGCTTCCCATGACGGCTTAGAAAGAAGAAAAGGAGTGAGTGAGTGAGTGAACTCGGGTTTAACGTCCCACCAACAACGAGGTCATATGGAGACGGGACCTCGGTTTAAAGTCTCATCCGAAAGACCGGAGAAGCGGGGGATCGAACTTGCGACCCCTGGATTGGTAGTCTGGAGTGAGAAGAAAAGGAAAGGGCAAAACTTTCTTGTTTAGGGCAGATTTGTTGGGTTAAAGCAGGCTGATTTATGGTTTCTGTAAGCACTTGGTATTACCATGGAAGTATTACAATTGCCTGGTATTACCTACTGTCTGTGTCTTTACCGTTTGCAGATCTATAACAAAGAAAAATACAGCTCGTGATTTGTTGCTTCATGACGCACGCAATATGGTGCTTGCTTCACATATATGCGAGCTGCTCAGCAGCAAAGGCTTAAGCCATCCTGCACGTCGGCACTGTCAGATCAGAATCTTATCTGTTCGCACACACCTTTAACTTACCCTGAGGGGAATTTGCAAGCACAAAATGAAAGCTATATGTACATCGCACGGGTTAACTAATGCACAGAGCCTGATCATAGTGTCACTTTAAGGGCAGACTTATCTGGGTCTGCTTCTTTTAGTTGATCAGACTGTCTTTGCAGTGGCTTTAATTGCAATACACTTTGATCGCTACTGGGAACACTTTGATCACTGCTGGGAAGACTGTGATCGCTGCTGGGAACTCTGCAGTTGCAGGCATAAAATATCTGCTGGAAAATCTGCAGTTGCAGACATAATGTTGAACCCCGTCAATTGGAAGACTAATAATTAATGAATAATTACTATCACTTACTTTTATGTAAAACCCAGTCCTGCACTGGATGTCCATAGATGACAATTCAACCCATGACAAACACCAGCCGAGATGGCAGAGCTACCGGAAACAGATTGCTTGGGTCCCCCTAATCACCGGAACAAGCTGGACCCCAAAGCACCGAACAACATACAGCTTTCACTACACTCCTCCCCATCATATCTTGAAGCAGTGGGGCCTGTAGTTGACTGTTACACGGTCCGGCTGTTGTTGATATTCTTCGCCATCCTAGCTAGCATTTGTGCATATATGGGGAACCAGTTGGTTGTCCCATAAACTGTCCAGACTGTTTGAGAAACCAGTTGGCTATCCCAATACTATTCAGACAAACCAGTTGGCTGTCCAAACTATTTAGACTTTTTGAGCAACCAGTTGGCTATCCCAAAATTCAACATTGTTCTCATCTGACCTAGTTTTTGGAGTACCAGATGGCTTTCCAAAAATCTTTTGTTATAACAGGTGTTAGTATCAACTTACCAAGTCTTTTATGCTGCAAACCTGAAGTACTTGCCATCAAACTGTTGTTCTGCCACAACCTGATTACTGATCGCTCTTACTGATCTGGTCAAATGTAACTTCACCTTATCTCCCCTGGACAGTCGTCCCCATACCCTTGTGGATCCCAATAACATCTCCGGCTCCAGTGGAGTGGCCAGCTCCAGAGAGCACCGGTTGGACTGTTTTGTTCACCAACGGTACTGCGTCGCCAGATCGTCTATGAAGAAACCCCAACTTTTTTCTTGGAGCCCTACCACAATATTTATAACCGCCACAAGGAAAGTCCTCCAGCCGCACCTCCGCACCAAATGCCATACATTGACCATCAGTTACCGGTAATCTGGGCAATGCACCCCATTCTGGTGCATGCGACCTACATGGCGCCATGTTAAACCGAGACAGTTCTTCCAGCTATCTCACCAACTATCCCTGTAGCTCATAAAATCCCACCTAACCACCTCAGTCTTGAGTGATCAGTTCTCACCACAAATGGTCAACCGCCAGTAGTTTCTTAACTGACTGATAAAGTGCACCACTGCTGATACCTCCTTTCTGGTGTCACAGTACTTCTTCTGCTTCTTTGTCCATGCAAAACCTTATACCCAATAACTTTTCCTTGCCTCCTTGAACCTGGATAAGTTCAGCCTCAGTCACAAAGTCTGAAGCATCATAGTGGCTGTACTAACACTCTTTTGCTTGGTCTTGATTCCAGACAAACTGGTGTTTGCCTGTTACAGCATACAGCATAGTTGCTATCTTTGAAAAGTCTTTGATAACCCAAGTTGGGGGCATGTAGGCGCTGGCCAGTTCTATACAACTTCTATATCTGAGTTCTGACTCTTGTTGCTGCCAAACTATTACCACTCACCTCCTTACTGTCTTCTTCCCTTATCAGCACTTGCTAATATGCTGACCTAGCAGCCAAGACCCATCTTGTTTGCGTATATAAGGACAGGAGCTGATGCCCAATCTGAGGTAGATTCTTGGATAACTCCAGCCTTAATCATCTTCTGTAGGCGAGCCTCTTCTTCTGCAGTGAAGCAAACAGGCGTGTGCCTCATTCGCTGTTTCACCGGTTTGGCATTACCCGTATCAATGGTGTGTTGTACCTAGATCGAATTCAAGTTTATTCGATCAAGAGATGGGCCAAATGTTCACCCTTCTTCTTGGTTCAGTCTTTGTATGACTCGTCAAAGACCTGCTGTTGATGCTCAAGAATGGCAAGGTTACCATTTGCGAAACTGCCTTTGTGCAGCGTGGGTATCATATCAGGTGATATTCTTCCCGATCTTGGTAACAATCCTAAGGCTCAGAAACTTGTCCCCAATGAGTGGTCTTTTGTCCCTCCCCTACAGGTCAGTGGGATCATTAAACACACACCGCATTCAACCAAATCAGCGCCCCGTGCGCTTAACCCAGCAGCAGAAACATAAAGCAAACTGCCCTCCCAGCAAGCGCACATATCAAAGAATGACTCGATACTCAAACAAGCAGAACCCACTGGCAAAAACACCAGACACTCTCACAGATGGACGAAGACAATTTGCAAATAAAACTTATACGATTACCTAGCCCATCCAGCCTTCGAACCAAGCAAACAAACCAATAAATCAGCATAAATGTGTGCGTTTTCAATCATCTCTCTCAGAAATGCTCGCAATGTGCGCTTTTTAGAGCATGCACGGCAACTAGGTCGAATACAGTAATTAATTAAGTTCGCCGCTCACAGACTTGTCTTACAGTAAGCATTCTGACTGCTTATCAAGTTCTAAACAATGAGTCAAGTCTTTATCAATTCTGCGTTTTATTTTGGTTTCTGAGTGTGGTCACATATGATACCATGGTAATATTCTGCGCCTAAGAACTGCAAATCTGGAAACTGAAGGACAACCTCCATCAGAATTCCACATCTTGACTCAGGCGCGAGCCATCAAAAAACAGTATTCCACTACTCATACATGTATATAATAAAATCTGACCTCTATCAACCAAAATATCAAATCTAACAGCAATTCATGCTAAATACGCCTTATCTGGCAAACAACAAGTTTCTCTGGTTTCTTATGCCCAGACCCCCCAGACCTCAGCACTTCCGGTTACCCACTTCCCTATTCATCACATGACTCTGTCGCCTGAGTTTCATTGTACCATGTACACGCCGTCACTTACTCACTGTCCCGACATCCCGCTGAATGGTGCCAGGTTCCTGCACTGCAACCTGCCCACCAGCCCCCATGTCCGACAATCCAGAGTAGAAATGATCAGCACCCTCCTCATGCGATTCCCCAGGGTTCTGGGTTAGCTGCTGAAATCTGACATTGAATGCCAATCAATTACCTGTACCATCTTAAGGGAGGTTTTGAGGTCAGGAGATATTACCTGTCTTGTTCTTGACCTCTTTTGGGGTGATATCTTTTCAGACTCCTTTTCTGAAATGCCTGGCGTCGGGTTCGACTGAGTTCGGCAGGGGAGGTCCCCAAGAATCGCGTGTCTCTGTTTCCGAATTGCCAAAGTTAAAAACACCAATTTTTGTTTCAGTTTGCATTTAAATACCACCGGTGTAGTATCATTTTTCTGAACTGGTGATGCCTGCACAGGAGTCTGCAGGAGACTGTAAATTCACTGACCTCTTCCCTGCTGTCTTTGAAGAGGAAAGAATCCCAATGCCTTTTTGCCTCCTCATGCTTTTCCCCTTCCTTGATGTAGCACGACTCCAATGCCATACAAAATAACTTTGGCAATATCAGACCAGTCCATACCGGATGGCATAGACTGGGGCTCGCCATGACTGTGTCAGAGACGGATGCCTCTGAATCCTCAGCCGGAGGGTGTTTGTGTTTTGTAAATTATGGACAGTCGATGCAAAGTTGATGGTGACCATACCGGTTGGCTCAGTCCTCACCAACTCCCCACCGACAAGTGCCTTGACATGGACGGGTGTCTCTTTCATTTCAGACATGTTTACAAAAAAGTATGCTCTCTTCCCCGAGTTCAAAAAATTGAGCGAAACCGGTTGGCTTTGCTCTAAGAATTGGGTAGCGATTTTGAAAATGGCGTAAGAAAAAAATACACCGCTGCCACCAATGTTGAACCCCGTCAATTGGAAGACTAATAATTAATGAATAATTACTATCACTTACTTTTATGTAAAACCCAGTCCTGCACTGGATGTCCATAGATGACAATTCAACCCATGACAAACACCAGCCGAGATGGCAGAGCTACCGGAAACAGATTGCTTGGGTCCCCCTAATCACCGGAACAAGCTGGACCCCAAAGCACCGAACAACATACAGCTTTCACTACAATAAAATATACAGAGTTATTTGTTGTTGTTATACCTCAACTGCGAAGTTGCCGAGTTCAAGGTTGAGGGACATATTGAATTGGACATGTCTGTCTGTCAGTCTGTCTGTTCGTCCGTTTACTTGTCTGTTTGTCCCTCCGTTATGCTTTATGTGGCTGTAGCACTCAAGAATGGTTTTAGGTAAAATCTTGAAGTTTATATATACAAAGGCAAAGGTTTCCCCATAACCTAACAGCCGTACTGAGGATAGTGGGGATTAGAAGCTCTCTGTATCTTGGGCACAACATATGTAAGGCGGAGACTATTCCCTCTTTTCGCTGCGTTATCCTTCCCTGAATCGAAAAAGGTACCCATTTACTGCTGGGTAGGAGATCCAGTAGCTTGGTTAAGCGCTGTACTACTGATCTATCGGCCCTGCAATGGGGCGTAGGCGGGAACCTTTTAACCGTAAACGGAGTTCCACTGCACATAACCTTTCATTATCACTCATCCTTTTCTGATATGTCTGAAATACTGTTAAATTGGACGTAAAATCGCAAGTCATCCACCCATCCATTTACTGCTGGGGTGACAGAGTTTTCCCGGCGCTAGTTGACCCAAGCCGGAATTCGAACTCGCGACCTTTTGCTCCATATATTGAACTCTGACAGGAAATTAAAGGTAAGTTGTCGTTCCTAATAGGTGAGAAAACCGATTATGGATTAGCCTCCCTTCGCTCGATTGTTAGGTTCTGATCCAACACTTGGCAAAGACAGGTAGAACAGGTATTAGCAGCTGGGTGAAATTAAGACAAGGACATGTATAGCAAAACTTGCTGCGTCCAAATGTCAAGTTATTGAAAGAGGAATCTGCGTCAGAGGTTTGGTGTACGACAATGATATTTTCTCACGCCTAGAAGAAAGAACAGACAACGAAGACTTTCCATGTCGTTACTTATAAAAAAATGGTTTCATTTTTTGCATAGATTGGTTCTTGTGTTTGTTTGTTTGTATCAGTAATGTGTGGCACCACTGATTACATTCTCGAATAGTTGGTTTCTGTTTGACTGCACTTTGAAATGTTATCAATTAAAAGCAATCTATTCTATACCAACCATTATTTGTTGTAGATCTTTATTGTATCAGCATGAAGAACATAAAAGTTTCCCATAACACCTATTACATGTACTTGGTGGTCGAAGGGATAGTAGAGGCTAGAACCCTATTGTGTCTTGGGCCTTTCATATGCATGGCGGAGCCCATCCATCTCCTTTCGCTGCCTTATCCTTCCGTGATTCTAAAATCGTACCTGTTTACTGCTGGGATGACACCCATGAGACACAACAGGCCGAAATTATATCGTACCGACAACGATGTGACGCCATTACGTCGCATCGACGTCGGTACGATGTCATTTCGACGTCATGTGCCTGTTGGGCAAAGAGAGTTTTCCAGGCGCCAGTTGACCCATCCGGGATTGGAATTCGCGACCTGCACCAGCCTTTTTCACCATAACCGAGTCGCTCTAATCCCCCCCCCCACCCCCGCGGAAAAAAAAACAACAACCCCATGATTGTCGGCGCGGAAGCATAAAAAGACAGCCTAGGCACGGGCGGATGTGTGTAACTAATACGTGTCTCCATCCTTTCGTGGAGTATGAATTTTTTGTTGGTTTGATTTGCGAATGAAAAAAATGAAACACCGTCAAAATGGAGTCAGAGAATCGTATATGAGTGAGTGAGTGAACCCGGGTTTAACGTCCCACCAACAACGAGGTCATATGGAGACGGGACCTCGGTTTAAAGTCTCATCCGAAAGACCGGAGAAGCGGGGGATCGATCTTGCGGCCCCTGGATTGGTAGTCCGGAGTGTTATCCACTACACTACAGCCGCTCCTGAATCGTATATGAAGCACCGTTTTACTATAAAATCAGCATTTTGATATCATATATTCTATTTTCTGACACCATAAATTCGATTTCTTGAAATCACAAAATACATTTTTTTGATATCACAGGAAATTAGTTTCATTTTTTGATAACACAAAATTGATTTTGTGATTTCACTAATTCTGTTTTGTGATATCAAAAAATAGATTTTGTGATATCAAAAAATAGATTTTGTGATATCAAAAAAGCTTATTTTTATATTAATAATTGCATTTTGTTATATAACAAATTGTGTTTTGTGATATCACAAACTTCATTTTGCAATATCATGAAATCAGGCTCATTTTATGATATCGTAAATTGTATTTTATGATATCACAATATCAAGGCGTTTTTTATATCAAAAACTAGATTTTTGATATCAATAAATTAGTAAAATTTTCTATTTTGAAAATGCCTGAAAGATTATGTGATACCACAAAATAGATCTTATGATATCTCAAACCCACTAAGAGTTTTCGATATCACATATTCTTTTTTTGTGATATCTCAAAATCAAATATGTGAAATCTATAAAAACATTTGTTTTTGTGATATCACAAATCGATCTTTCGATTCAAATAATTCGATTTATTGATATCACAAAATTGATTTTGTGATATCATGAAATCCCTATGATTTTGTGATATCACAAATCAAATTTGTGATATCACAGAATCGAATATGTTATATCATAAAATATATTTTGTGATATCAAAAATAGAGATGATTTTTAGATATCACAAATTCTATTTTGTGGTATCATACAATATTTTGTGATATCACAAAATGGAACTTTTAATATCACAAAATAGGGATTTTATAGTAAAACGGCACCTCATAATCGTAGGGGTTGGGACGAGGGGGAGGCATAGTTACCCCTCCAGGACTGTGGACTGTATGCCAAGGTATTAAAAGATTTTAAACAGTTAAGGTGGTGATTATCACTGATTTGGGGCAAAGACAAAAATCTGCATAAAATCTGGAAAATACAACAGATCTTCCCAAAACTGAGCATATGCCTTCTTTATGTTGTGTCTCACAATTCAGAATCCCAAAATGCAGGACATGTTGATGTTAAAAACGATATATATAAGAAAAGATCAAAGGGTAATTTTGTGCGCATAAATCTAAAAAATGACCATCATTATTGAAAATGTAACCGGGTCTGAACATAAATTAATGTATAATGAAGAGCGTCCTAGCAATTTTTTTTTCATTTTCTTTGCAGCTCATCAGGCTGCGCAGATAAAAAAAGATGTGACCTGTGTCCAAATATTTGTCTTAAAATACATAGCAGAGTCTGTTTTCAAGGTTGAATAATTTCAATAATACACCTGAGGTGGTCATTGTAATGTAATATTTATACTGTGAGTATGATATAGGTATACCTGACCTACCTGTATTATGAAGGCAACCACTATACATGCACTTATATACATGGTCATACATTTGAGGAAAGCTACTGTTTTTATCTGCTCTACCTTACAATTTGAGAAAGAGCTGGAACAAATAAATGCCAGGACGCTCTTTTTAATACATCAAAATATCTTCAGAGCTAAGTACATTTTCAACAACGGATTTTATTTTTCAGATTATTGCGCAGAAAATTACCCTTTGATCTGTTCATATAAAAACACCTTTTTAAACAGCATGCCCCTCTATTTTGTACTCTAAACTGTAAAGAACAACAAACTAAGAAGTCTGCTAACTTTTAGGGAGATATAATAATTTTTTTATGGTTTTATTGAGATTTTTGTATATACCAAAAAATCACCACCTTAAATATTCAAATACTCAGCGCCGGTAAATGGACCTTTCATTACATCCACTTCACATTTGAGAACATTTCTGCAAGGGCTAATTATAAAAACAAGACGCCTGGCCATAAAGTTGAATATCTGGGTCTGCAGCGGGCCCAATCACAACAGTAATCGGTGAAAGGACAATGGCGCGCATCAGTCACAGATTCCGAATATTAAAGATGGATAACTCTTACATTGACAACTACAGCTACAGTGCCAACATTCCCACCAGCGACTTCTCCCAGTAGCGATCTGTTGAGTGTTGCAATTATACACTTTTGGTGCAGTGTGAACGGTAGACCAGACACACGGATGGATGGTCAGACGGACAACTGTCTGGATAGATAGATAGATAGATAGATAGATAGATACTAATTTACTATATGCATTCGAGTTGGATAGATATCTATAACTGAGCCGCGACACTACAAAATCAACAATGTGGTCGTACGCCAAGCGCAGACTCAGATCAGCTTAGGCATTCGCTCAGTTTGACTAGACATTTCGTTAAGTGCTCAAAGGATAGCTAAGGGTCTTGAGTTACGAGTACCTCCATGCGAACAGCGAAGACTCTGATCAGACCTGGCGGATGCCCAGGCTGATCTTAGTCTGCGCTGGGCACACAGCCACATTGTTGGTTTTGTCGTGTCGCGTCCCATATGCATTTGAGATAGATAGATAGATAGATAGATAGATAGATAGATAGATCATCATGCATCGAGAATAAGAATAAAAAATATGTAATCCGCGCAAGTCTTTAGACGATTCATACCAGAATTTTTAGCCTATGTTCGGACAGGCATGCAACTCATAAAAACTGATCTTAAGATGGACTAGTTTTGATCGCATCACGACTGCTGAGGATCGGGTATGTCTACAGTATGACATTTTAGCTTTTTGACAAAAGCAACGTCATACATTCAAAAATATAGATCTTATCAAAGCCGGTCTGTGCTAGCACGTTTTCAGAACAATCGTTTTATGCCAGTCCGATAATATGACTGGTACGAAACGTGCTATTTTGCTATAAGTGCGTATTTACCGTGCCATACCTGGTGAGAATCGGATCTGATAAAAACTCGTAACCCCAGTGCAGCGAAACGCGAGAAAAAGATTACTTGTGGTGGGAGTTAGAGGGGGCTTACTCGTTTTTTTCTGGATCCAGAGGCCCTCCGACGTAATCAGAGAAGAATTCAAATTCAGCAAAAACTCCGTCTTTTTCATGAACTACTCACTCTTTGAAAAAGGATGTTTTCATTCATATTGAATATCACCCTGAAAACAAATTATAAAACGCTGTTGTAAGATGCAAGCTATGTCAGTGAGTAATTATATGTAGATCTATAATCGCTTTTTTTCTTGTAGCAAAAGTGACGCTAGCATGCGTGAGATGTCGCTCTTAGGAAGAATTTCATACATCACTATGAAGACCGTCATAAGCTAATATCGCCAAGAGCGATTTTTTTTGCTCTAGAACATATACAGTTTGTACTTTTTCTATAACTCAGAACGGGCTTAGAACTTGAGCATAAAGGAGCCCCGGTAGCTCAGTGGTTAAAACACTGGCCTACTGATTTAGCGGACGGTGTTCGAGCCTCACTTGAGCCGAGACTCTTTCCTACCGTAAGCGGGGTTTCATTGCACACACCCCTCCATTATCACCACCCTGATGTAACTCAAATATTGCTGAAAAGGGCGTAAAATCGCAAGTCATCCAGCCATCTAAGTTTACTTTGGTGATGCAATTATTTATTTCCGTCTGTGATATATAAGTTCAAGCAATATTTAGTGTTAGTACACTCAACTGTGTGACTGTAGATCCTTTGTGCCTTAGATAGCCGGAGTCAACAAGGTGTTATGTGATTGCAACTTGGCGCTAAAACTAAACGGTTTCTTTTTCACTCTCATGACAAACAGACAGGAAGAGGGACAGACAAAACTTTATTCTCTTAAGACACAGAACATGACATATGAGAAAAACATATTTTACTATAAAGCGAAGGTGTAAAAATTTTAGTAGTAGCGACGACCGGGCATTCTGCACAATATTTTCAGATATCTGAATTTCTACAATAGTTCAGGCGACTATAGAACACGGACAGACTGATACACATTATTGCTAAATATGCTCAATATGAATGAGAACATGTTGTTTTGGTAGCACTAACCAGATTTCCAACTACTATCCTACCGGGCACATGGCGTCTAAATGACGTCATTACATTGCATCAACTACCGCCTGACGTCATCTCGACGCCATAAGGCCCCATCGACGTCAGTGCAACGTCTATACAACGTCATGTGCTCGCTGGGATTGCTTGTCCCGTATTGCGACAACAGTGAGTACCCGGATGAACCTTGGCACTTGCACAGACTGATCGGCGTATGCCCTGCACAATCCAGGAATCCAAGGAATCCATAACATAAAGTTAATAGCCTGGTCATCCCATGCCAGTGCACTGGTCAGCCCCAGCATATGTTCAAGTCGACAAAATCATCTTAATGTTCACTCTAGGTTCTATGAAAGTAAAACAAGATGAGTGATTGGTGACAGTTAACGTTTAAAACTATATATAACCAGTGATTGACTGAACTCGCCATTATGCGAATTCTTTCCGACGTTTAGGTAGAAAGATCATGAATAACTCAGTTATTTATTTGTTGAATCAAAACAGAGTTATTGTTCGTTATGAAATCAGTCAACCGTGGAGCGGTCTGCATAAAAACATACACTAACAATGTCTTCCGTAAAGGTCCTAAGTTTTCGGGCAGATAGGTCAGTACAAACGGTGGACACCGAGATTTCACTGCTCCTTCGGAACCAGCCTGATCAAGGTCTACACAGTTGCTATTCCAACTGTGCATTAATATAGGCATTACTTTATCATTACTTAATCGATTCCGCTAATTTTCGCTTCCTGCAGAGACTGTCCGTCGTATATTGCTTCCGCCGAGCCTGTACGCTATATTTTGCTACCTGCAGAGAACTACGGTCTCCGCAGAGACAGAAATGACATCTTTCGGTAAGAAAATTGCTTTAATTTTCTCATATATGTTTATTCTTGCTATCTAGCTATTTCGTTTACCTTACGAAACAAAACCCTTGAAATTCCATCCGACAAAAATGCAGAAGAAGGTCGTATTTTAGACTTACGTGTTAGTATAACGATATTTCTACCCACAGTATTTAATGAGCTATTCTGTTGAAGTATGCAGTATATTTCTGTGCAAAATATGTAAGCTGAATTCTGTTTTGAGAAGCCGTAGGACTTCACTTCTGAAAGACTGCCAGTTGTTAACAAAAAGAGAAAAACAGATGCTGTGTACGGTTTCCGCCTTTCAACATTTACCTTACGTACGGCGTCCGCTTTGCTCCTGTACTGTTTCCGCTTGAGACATACATGTTAGTTTGTGCTATCCTGTAACTTTATCAGAATGTGTGGCCTGTCCTAGTTCCTTACATATCGGTGACAACTCCAACATTTTAACAAGTGCTTTAACTCAAAGCAAACTGGCTCAGAATGGCGTATTTGAACAGTTTATTCAAGTTTTTGTAAATTGACTTTGCACAAATACTATACATGTACTCGTATATATCAGATAAATAAAGTTTGGCTCCACAGGTGATAAATCAGTAGCATAGCCCTAATTATCAATTATCTGTAAATAGAGGATCTTACATGAGTGCTCATGTATTATTGAATTTATTAAACGAGTTGGGGAAAAAGATAAGATGCGAGGCTATGCCGAGCATCTTATCGGTTTTCCCAACGAGTTTAATAAATTCAATAATACAGGAATAGCCTCGCATCTTATCTTTTTCCCCAAATCGTTTAATAAATCCAATAATACAGCACGAATGCAAGATTCTATTTATCATATGACACTAAAATCGCACTTTATTAGCAAATTTTGCACTAAAACGTCACGATTTTGCCATTAAACAACGCGACATTTGATGGACGCCAACGCATAACGCTACGACGTAATTTGCATATTTGATCCACTAGCGGATTATCGTTTTTAATGCATGGCTTTATTACACTCTCAGATGCGACGTCATATGATAAAGTCTCTCTCTCTCTCTCTCTCTCTCTCTCTCTCTCTCTCTCTCTCTCTCTAGCTTTGGTATGTATATGCAGGAGCATGCGCATAAATGACTTTTTCTTGTCCTCTTAGAACTGCTTACTGTGTACAGTGTCCTGTGTACAGTTTTCTGCTTACTATATTTAGACCCCTTACTGCACATGCGCAAGACCATACTCACACTGTAGAACGTGTACTTTCTAATGCATATCATGACTATGGTTTTCATTATGCAAACACGTGCACATACTAAATGCCACCTGTATGCTGTCTACTGTTAACTGTCCTACTTTTACTGCCAACTGCATTTGTCCACCTGACTCAGCTTGAGTTCTATCCTGGCCATTGACTTCTTCTAGGAAGACTTCCGCCCATGACGCTGTGTTGACAGGTTTTGTTTAATAGGTTTTGATTAGACACCTAGCAATGAACTCCTAGGTGGACTGCCTGCCAAGGCTAAGAGCTCCAGCTACCCTCTCTAGTTTTGGTTAGAGACTGGTAACTCTAAGATAGGACACCTTCCAAGGTTGATGAGCTCCATCTGCCCACGTGCAACAGGTATTACTTGACTACCTGGTACCAGTAGCAGATTTTGCCTGACCTGACCATTTTTGTTAGTCTCAATAAAATCTTCTGTTGTGACCAATCATTAGAGCCATCTTCCAAAGGCATATCTGATTTTGGAGAGTTAAGACAAATTATCCCAAAATTATCATCAAAAATCCCACTTAGCTAGAATTCTTGGTGACTGATACACCGTCATGCTTTTCGGGCATTATTACAGGGGGGGGGGGGGGAGGCCATTATGTGACTTCCTGTTGGCTTCCCTATTTGACTAAACTTTTACAAAAATCTAGTGGAGCAAACTCTTTCCTTCAAGAGTTGACCTTCATTTAGAAGGGAAGCAAACAAGAAAATAGTACAGTTGCTTCCCCTGAAAGTGTACCCATTTGCCCGAAAGTATAATCGCTGAAGAAGAGGCTGGGTTCAGAGCTGGAAGGAGCACCACCGAACAGATCTGCAACCTTAGAATCCTTTGTGAAAAGTGTCTCCAGCATCAGCAAAATCTGCACCATGTCGTCACTGATTTCTGGAAAGCCTTTGACAGGGTTTGGAATGCAGCCCTACGGACTGACATGCGGAAGTACAATATCAGTGCAAATCTAGTTCGCACCATTGAGCGGCTCTACGACAAGGCTGCTGGTGCAGTCCTGATGAATGGCAGCATTGGAGAATAATTCAGAACAACAGTTTTAGTAAGGCAAGGATGTCTTCTGTCACCCACCCTCTTCAACATTTTTCTCGAACGGATCATGTCTGATAATCTGGAAGAACATGACGATTGGTTAGCATAGGCGGCAGAAATATTACCAATCTGCGGTTTGCCGATGATATAGACGCTCTAGCGGAGGAAGAGCAGGAACAAGAAGCCCTAGTTGACAGTATCGACAAAACCTGCACAAGGTATAAGATGGAGATCAGTGCTGAGAAGACCAAACTGATGACAAACAGCGCCAATGGCATCCAGAGGGAGATCAAGGTAAAAGGGCAGAAGCTAGGTACGATAAGAAGCTTCAAATATCTTAGAGCAATTGTCCCAGATGATGGCTCTAAAACGGAGGTTCTCTCAAGGATTGCACAAGCCACTGCAGCTCTAACGAAACTGAAGCCCATTTGGAGAGATAACAACATATGTCTTGGATCAAAGGTGAATCGTGACCTTGACAACAGAGTTAGAGAAAAGAACGCAGGCCTCTGACATGAGATGCTACCGAAGGTTACTGAACATTTCGTACAAGGACCATATAACCCATGAGGAGGTTCGCAGAAAGATCCAAACAGCCATTGCAGAGTCCGATGAACTCCTGAACCTGGTAAAAAAACGGACACTAAGGTGGTTTGGCCACGTCTCACGTCTTCTGGTTTAGCAAAGACGATTCTAATGGGCACAGTGAAAGGAAAAAAGAAGAAGAGGTAGATAGAAAAAGAGGTGGAGAGCCAATATTAAAGAGTGGAAAGGAATGGACTTTGCCAGCTCAACTATGGCAGCTGAAACAGGACAAGGTGGAAGGGAATGTTTCGAAGTCATCTGTGGTGCACCAATAACCTTGTAAGGTTATGGGATAGAATAGAATAAAATTTGTCCAATGTTTACTAAATGTTTACTGTGCACTCTTTACCACGACATTAACTTGGCGCATACAAAATCAGTGTTGAAGTAAACAGTGCACAGCAGACAGAAAAATGTCGTTTATGGTGTTCAACAGGTAGAACCCGGATAGGTTAAAAAAGAGAATAAAACGAAACGTAATATATACTCCAAAATATACACTATTTAAACTAAAGCAAAGGAGAACAGAGTTTGGGGAGGTTTGGGTGAGCTATCGATGGGTGGTATTTATATTTGAACGTGATTATTATGTGTGCCTCTGAAGGTTTACTTGAGTAGCTTAGGGTGCGGCCCCTCTTCATGTTAAAAAAAGGTGGGGCTTTTGCAGCAGACCACCTCTGAAAAACAAAGGATTTTTGAACTAAAACCTACTAATAAAATACATTCTTGTGAAAGATGGGTCTTTCGGGTGGCAGACTACCGAAACAAATGTACACATGTACATCTATGATATTTTCATCTCTCGGCTGCATTTAAACCATGTATGCAACATCAACAAATGGTGTTCTAGTCTCCCTCAGGCTGGTGCATTATAAAATACACAGTTTCCATGAAAATGTTCTAGAAAACAACAGCTGCCAGGAACACAGCTCTACATATCATTTAAAGACCAAAAAAGTAGTAGATTTAATTATATTAAGGGAAAAAACATTGATTTATCTGATATTTTGCCTGCGGAAACCATACAGTGCTTCTTTGTAATAGCAAGGAAGCCGTACTTGATAGGATCGGACGCCATACAGTGCAGTTTTTATTGCCGTTTTATGCAGTAAATTAGTAACTCTCACATTTAATGGAACTAGCACATGATTTGGTAACAATATATGATAGTAATATAGGAAAATAATTGTATTTTAACCAATTATTTACAAATAAAAAAATAAATGCATTGTTTTTGTTTTTTTTTCTGAAAACAAATTCAAAATACAGGATGAGAGTCCAACATAGAAAATATTTTTTTGCAAAGTTTGATTACAAAATTTTTTGCAACCTTAAATTTATGACTGTGGCAGGTCTCTGATTGCTACTGAATGTTTTAGACAAATTTTTACCTCAAAACCCCTTCAGAATTGGCCTGGTGGAAACCGTTGTTCTCTGCAGGAAGTCAAATATAGCGTACAGGCTCGGCGGAAGCAATATACAACGGTCAGTCTCTGCAGGAAGCGAAAATTAGCGGAATCGATTATACCCTGTGTTTATGGTAGAACCGAAATAACGGGAATAAATATGAGGCAATGGCCGGCTGTGCTTGCAGGAGGTGCAGAACAGGGGTTGTCTTTTTAATGGTCTCTATCCTCTGTATACATATTCTTTTCTTTCTCTCTCTGACTGGATGGCGGCTCGATGTAGACTGAAATTCTCATACAGCCGTTAAATCTAACACAACCAACCAACCAGCCGTTCAAGGGAATTACCTTCAACATAACTAAACCTGACAGTTTTTTTTAGATTTTGTGATAGTTTTCAACTTAAACAGTAAAAGTATGTAGAAGTACATGTATATTTAGTATATATTTTTGTCATGTGTGTGTGTGTGCAGGGTGGGACGATAGCGGGATTTGGGGAGAGAACCGTGATCGTTTTTACTTATCCAAATGTTTTATAGCCCTATAGGTTATTTAGCTGGTATAATGGTTTGCATGCCCCGACAATATAGTCCAGGGGCATATGAAGCCCAAAAGCCCACCCCCTGGATCCGGGGTTGAATATCACGATGGAACTTCACAAAAATGATCAAAGTAACAACAGCTTTACTTTACCATCGAAATTTTGTTATCAGCGGTCACTTGCTCCTTCCCTGGCACTATATGTACATGCATAAAATCATAAAAAATGGATATAAAAACAGAATTAGAAATTTTTTTTTTTTTGTCTAAAACTTTCAGCAAACAATCAGGGTAAGTAAAGCATCCTGTGGTGCTCAAAATTTTCCATATGTGTTTTTGTCGCCCTCTACCCCGAGACTTTATTCTTGCGTAATATAAAAGCTATGTAAATTCAAATTAGATTTTTCTAAAACTAGCAACAAATGATAGAAGTAGAAAAAGCTTCTTGTTGTGATCAAGATTTGGTCCTAGGCTTTATCTGCCCATACCCTGTGGCCAAACATGTATAAAATCATTCAAATGGATATTTTCTGACTGCAAAGGTACCTTTTCTGAAGGTAAATTCTTTGAAGTAAGAGAAACACGTGAAGGGAACAGCCTTTATTTATTTTTTATTTTATTTATTTATAACTAGGAAGGGACTCCATCTCGGGTGATGCAAATAGGAAGTCGCGAAAGCAGTTTTCCTTTGCTAAAATGTCTGAAAACATGAGAGGTGTTCTCATATTCGAGCAGCGAAGGCGCATGAAAAGTCACATTGCCGTGTACGCACAGCAAGTAAGCATCTGCACAAGACAATCAGAATCATACCGTTGCACTTCAAATACCAAATGATCATAACGTTGCACTTCAAATAGCAAACGGCGGAAGACTCTAACTTAATACACGAATGCGCAGTCTGGGCTGAGTCTTCACTGTTTGCACGTTGTGTAATGTTGTGTAATAAGGTATATTCGGAAATGGTCTAGTGCATCCCATACGCTTGCAAGTACAGCTAACTGATGACTTTATAACAATACCCTCTGCGGAGTCCTATCTTTGCTGCCCTAGCTGAGCTGGCAAAGTCTATCCTGGTCCACTCTTTAATATTGTCATCCCATTTCTTCTTTTGCCTTCGGAAAGAAAGAAAAAAAAACAGAACTCAGAGACTAGGACGCATTCGAGAACTCTATGCTCGCCAGCAGTTGTAGAAAGCAAAGGAAGAAGGTGAGCTGCCAGTACAAGTGAATCCGCGAAAACATGTCTTCGTCCGCGACCGTGATGGTATGCTAACATTTAGTTCGAATATGGCTTGCCTGTAGCCCATTTTGCCATAAATATCAAATATTTGGTTAATTCCCGAAGGACCATATTTCGAAACGGATTATATTACCCCAAATTGCAGACACAGAAAGCAGGATTACTGTCTTGGACAACTCTTCGCGTCTGTTCTTTAAAGTACATCTGTAACTGCATTGCTTTTCATATAAACAAACTGATTTGATCAGCCATCTTAAAACCAGGCACTATGTCAGAACTCAGATGAGGATACTATTCTGTATATCATGTCTTCTTGTAAACGGGTGAAATAGGAGCTGTAGTAAGCAGAAGAAAATGGCAAATTGTAAAAATTTTCGCCTTGTACAGATATTTCTACAAACGAGGTGAAAACCCTCAAACGCACAGGATCTTAACGCACATTAATACGTGATAGCTCGTAGTACTGTTAAAAAACAACAACAATAGATATAGCAAATACATGCAAAGAAGGTTGCAGCAAATGCTCACCGAAGCTCTGGATAAAAAAGAGTCTCATTGACATTTGTGATAGTTAACATTTTTATCTGTTAAATCGGCATAAAATCATAGTGAGTCTCCTTATCTGAACCGCACTGACAAGGCGATTCGGACGAGAAGCCAGTTGGGCCAAATGTCTTCAAGGATGCTTAAATGCCCAGCTCAGTTTTAAACCTCATCAGCTATTGCTAGATAATATTTTTCACTTCTGCCTTCAATATTTACCTCATGTTCTTACCGGTGTCCGCTTTGCTAATCTTAATTACATGCATAAGGCACCGTCAATAGGATAAATATGGTATAGTTAAGATAAAAAAATAATAAATCCTTTCTAAAACACAATTGCACAAAATTTGTCAAATGGAAACAATATCTGAAAAATCCAAATTGATTTTCCCACGGGAAAAAATTCCCATGTGAAAAATTTCCTGCGGGAAAATAATCCTGTGGGAAAAATTAAAAAAACTATTTAGTCGAAAATGGATTATTATGACACTTAAACATAATCATCGACATCATTTTTATACAGTACTGGTGTCAAATTATTGTCAGATAAAAAAATATTTTTCCCGTGGGAATTTTTTCCCATTTCCTAAAATGGGAAAAAAATCCCACGGGAAAAATTTCCCACGGGAAAATATAAATATTAAAATATAGGCATTATTTCAGCATTATAATACAGATATATGTATATTGATTTGTTCAGTAGACATTTTTTCATAAATAAACTATGTTTAAAAAATCGGAAAATCCCATGGGATTTTTTTCCCACATGGCAAAATGGGAAAAAAATCCCACGGGAAAAATTAAACTTTTGAATTAAGCCGTGATATTTTTTTTCGACATTATTTATGACTTAATATGAGGATTAAAGACATAAAACAAACATTTTATTTTTTCTCATTTTTCCCGTGGGAAAATATTCCCATTTGATAATATGGGAAAATTTTCCCATGGGAATTTTAAAATATCCCACGGGAAAAATTTTTTCCCATGGGTTTTTCAAAATTCCCATGGGATTTTTAAGTTCGAGTCGTTATTTCAACCCCAAGACTAAATATTTTTTGGCTCAAAACATATAGAAATTAATGTTTATGACCTATATTTATGTATTTAAGTGGTTTTAAGTGTCTAGGAAGACAAGAAAGACAAGTGAAGTTTGCAAAAAACCGGTGTTGCAAAAAAAAAAACCGGTGGCTGTTAACAGTCGTTTAGAGAGATCTTAAGGTTACAAAATTATGGATTAGCTATGTGTTTGAAAGGCATTCTAGCGGTAACATTATATTATTTAATTGTACTTGGTACATAATTTCATTTAGTTTCATAATTTTTTGACAAGGTTTTCATGCTCCCCTTAGGGTGAGCATGTAATCGCCGCTTTGTCAGTCCGTCTGTCCCGTCTGTCCATCCGTCCGTCACACCTTCTCCAGAGAATATCTGTGAAACTGTTAGAGGGAACTTAATGATACTGTACACACGGAAAGAGCCCTATGAGAGAAAGTGCCGGGCACAAGAACCATAAGTCTGTCACAAGAAATTACAAAGATAACTCCTTTCCTATTTTTTACAGTATTTTGCTTAACCGGAGCATATTTCTGAAAGTACTAAAGGGAACTTAATAAAACTTCATACGTTTAAGGAGTGCAATGAGAGAAAGTGCAGAACACAAGAACATTAACTATCACAAGTAATTACTAAGTGAGGTCCCTTCATAGTTTTTTTCAGTATTTTGCTTGTACGTATCTCCGAAAGTATGCAAGGGAACTTAATAAGATAGAGGACAATGAGACGAAATGTAGAGCACAAGAACCATAACCCTGTTGCAAGTAGTTTAGGAGTTTTTCCTTTTTCATTTTTTCTTCTTATTCTGCTTGTCCGGAGGATGTCTCTGAAAGTATAAGTGGGAACTAAATGAAATTTCATATATTAATAGAGGGTAATAAGAGAAATTGCAGGGAAAAAGAATTCTAATCCTATCACAAGTAGTTTTGGAGTTAATTGCATGTTATTTGCTGCATTTGCTCATTTACAAGAGTTATCCAGTAACTACTGTAATATTTAGTAGGCTCCTTTGCAGGTTCCTGTAAATGGACATCGTTGTAAAAATGTTAACTTATTGTTCAATTTGCAGGTCTTAAAACTGTCTTTAATCAAAAGTAAAATTTGTTGATAAATTGTATTATTTCACATTCTATATCATTTGTTTTTTAAAAAAGAGCAAAACAGATCCAGTTATTGAAATGAAAGTATTAACTGTCTTAGTTACTCTATGTTTAAATAATTCTGAATAATATTAACCGAATTGCCAATGGTTACGTACCGCTGAGCCACTTTTGGAAAAGCAACAATAACAGCATGCATTAAAATTGAAAGAGGGACACTTACACTGAAGTTTCACATCATAAAGTGATCAAAGTTCATTTTTAAAAACTTGGGGAAGGTGGGGTTGACCCCTCTACCCCCACAAGTGGAGCATTTAGAAACATATGCGACAAGGCGAATGCGTACCTATTTGTAGAGTTGAACAGTGTTTAAAGTTAGTATGAGAACTCATATGGTAAAGTGTAATTTACGTAACCCTTTTGTCTACTTCTCCTTTGTTATAGGGTTCAGTTATAACAACACAACGTATTGACGATTGACACAAGCAAGTCTGATTGTTCAGAAAAGATTCTGTTCCTAAATTTTATTTGTAACCATGATGTTTAAAGTTAGACCCTATCATATTATTCTTCGCTCGTAGCATGCCTATCCCTATCAACAGTCCAAACGCATATACAAGATTTATTTCAGTGAAACAATATTTTTTCAGCAGTTGTTTGGAGGCTATCATTGTTTTTGTTTATTCATTTATTGTATCTCTGCAGAGACAATTTTGTTACCAGTACTTTTTCACAAAAAATTACTTTACATCAACAATGACTGCAGCAAACAATGGTTATATATGATATATGCATGTAAAGAAGACGAATTGCAGTAATAGAACCTTTTGGTCCTTTTATCGTTATGCATTACCTATATTAGTCGTTGATTTCCCGTTCAAAGATACTTTTTTATATTTGTGCTTACTTACAAATTACTCGATTTCAACAGATGTAGGGAAGAAATTGCATCTGCATTAAATGATTTTGGTAATCGTTGGTGTAAACGAGAGGGTGTTGAAAGTAACGCTTTAAAGAAACGGAAACTAAGTATCTTTAATATTGTGAATAAACGTATAAAGTTTTATTCACACAATACTAATCTTTTACCTCCTAAGCCTAAATCTTCCTTTAGATATTTGAAGCAGGGTATCCAGGATTTTCATAGGAAGTATGTTTTGGTTCCTGCTGACAAGGCCG
Organism: Ctena decussata; assembly: GCA_963989385.1. NCBI lineage: Eukaryota > Metazoa > Mollusca > Bivalvia > Lucinida > Lucinidae > Ctena > Ctena decussata. Next base: position 2,993,024 of record OZ022512.1, on the reverse strand, counting down.
CAAACAACATTGTTGTTGTTTGTCGGATGCACTATATTAACACTTTGAAGCAGGAACTTAACGGCAACACGGCTTACGAAGAGACTTTTACAGATGAGAAGACTGTCGTTAATAGCCACTCAAATAATTTGCCTTTAAAGTTTGCTGTTAACGTTAAGGAACGCCAAGACAAACTTCCTACGATGTATTGGTTACCTAAGCTTCATAAAAAACCGTATAAAAAGCTAGATTCATTGCCAACTCTAGCTCTTGTACTACTACAGAATTATCTAAATTATTAACTTCTTGCCTCACTGCTGTGAAATCTCGTGTCATTTGGTACTATGAGACAGTGTATGAGAGGTCAGGGAAAAATATGTTTTGGTCTGTAAAAAATTCTGGTGAGGTACTTAGTAAACTGAAGTCAAGAGGGTTCCGTGCGACTAGTTTGTCCACTTATGATTTTTCTACTCTTTATACCACATTACCCCATAATTTAATAAAGGAAAAACTTGTTGATTTGATTGAGAGGGCCTTCAAAAAGTTCTCCAAAAATGAAGATACCCTTTATATTGCCTGTAACGATAAGAAAGCGTTTTTCACTTCTACTGACCGTAAAATATATAGAGGATATAGTCTTTGGTCATGTCAGAATGTATGTGACGCCTTATCATATCTCTTAGATAATATTTACATCAGATTTGGTAATAAGTTATACAGACAAATTGTTGGTATTCCGATGGGTACAAATTGTGCTCCTCTTGTGGCCGATTTGTTTTTATTTTGTTATGAAAGAGATTTCATGACTTCTCTTTCTGTTGATAATCAAGCTGATATCATTGAGGCATTTAACTCAACCTCTAGATATTTAGACGATCTTCTGAATATTGATAATCCTTATTTTGAAAGCATGGTTAACCAAATTTACCCACCTGAACTTAAATTGAATAAAGCTAATACTTCAGATACCGAGGCCCCCCTTTTTGGATTTACATCTATCTATTTCTAACGGTTTTGTATCTTCTAAAGTTTATGATAAACGTGATGACTTTGACTTTGATATAGTTAATTTTCCATTTTTGGATGGTGACGTTCCACGTCGTCCCTCTTATGGAGTGTATATTTCTCAACTTATAAGATTTGCTAGAGTGTGTAGTCATGTAGATGACTTTAATGCTCGTAATAAATGTTTAACTGCTAAACTTCTTCAACAGGGCTATCGGTATCATAAGCTTAGAAAGGCTTATTCTAAATTCTATCGCAGACACCATGAATTGGTTTCAAAATTTGATGTCGGATTAAAATTTCTTTTACACCAAGGCCTATCGGAACCAGAATTTTATGGTGACTTAGTATACAAATTCAAAAAGATTAAGGGTAGGACTGATTTTTCTGATCAATTCCGAAAAATAATAATACGTCACAAACGTATTGGCTATAATTTAAATGTTATGTGACAGTCTGCATGCTTAGTGATTAACCCAATCACGGTTGATAGCTTTGCTGCACTCTTTAATTGCACACCGGGGGATCGGTCGTCAGACTCTATGATGGCCCCGACCTAAAGCTATATATTTTAGTTGGTTGGGACCGGAGCCTTTTTGTCTGTTGCTTGGTCCACCGGGGCTCAACTGGTGACCTTCTTTTGCTTCAGATTTCCAGTTGGGTTGTTTGGCAGGACAGGGATCTCCACCTGTCAGACGGCCCGTTGTATCTGTTGAGTCCTCGTCTTTGCTTCTTCATGGTGTTGAAATTTGATTTATGTGTTTACCGTGATGATTCATTGACGAGTTAGAGGGTTATCATGCGAACCGAACAACCAACTAAATGTTTTGTACCACTTCAGAAACTGAGGGTGAGGTTGGGCCTGTAAAATCGATTTAAGCCCCCCAGTAATTCATTACTGACCGTTCCAAGGCGGTAGTTCTGTTGTGGTTCTTTGTTGCCTGTTTTTGGTGTCAGAGTTTCTGTGATGTTTTACCTTATGTATGTTATTATTATTTTTGGTTCGGTTTGGGTTGCTGAGTGGCCACCTTTTGGGAACAAGCTGCTCACTCGGTTGGCCATATGTTCTCTGTATCTTGATTATTTGTAATCTTAGTTGTTTCCAACTATGGTTTGAGGGCTGGATTTGGATTTTGATTGTTTCAGTTCCTGGTCTTTGCATACTTTTTACTTTTACATAAATACTTAAATACTGTAATACTTACTTACTTATGAGATGGGAGAAATAAATGACTTGCCAAACAGATGGTTGAAAACGTAGCTTGTTTGCTGCCCTTTTATTACCAGTGTGCGTATTACAGCTACGAAACATGAATAGCTGAGATTCCATAGAAGTCTCGAAGTACCTTTGTCCTACATGAATATAGTCTGTCTTTGTTGATATGCTTTTTCATAAGGAAGATAAACCTTTGTAATTACCACTCTAAGAAAAAACTATATATTTATTATATTGTTTAATCTAGCGTTTAGGCTGAAGCAAATCTGAAGGCGACTGTTGAAAAAGTTATAAAAAAATAACACTGGCACGGAAGTAACAATTATCATATAATGAAGCGTTTATTCATTTTTTTCTAAACTAAAGGCCAATTTGCTAAAACAGTGCATAACTTGACTCGTCGTGTCTAAGATATTTATTTATTATTTCTTATTTAATGATTCTCATATTGCACTCCCTAGGTCATGTTTAGATACCATCGGTTAGGAAATACAAGATAAAGTTATAACAATCTGTAATGCATGTTTAAATTATTGGGTTGGTCCTTGACTGTATCTGTGGCTTTATAATTGCGTATTATTATCTTTTATACCTTGATAACATAAAATACCACCATATTCTGTCAAGAAAGGACTCTTCTTGCAACCCGTCACGTTTGCTGTGATAAATAGCATTTTGTGTTTTAAAATTTCAAATTTAAATGACTGTTTTGCTTTATGTGCTCTTTATGTGCCAGATAGTTTCAATAAAAATCTGGCAACAAGGTTTACAGAGATTCCAGGTAGTTGATACTAAATAAGAGAACACTATTAAGGTTTTTTACTTTATCAGAACTATTGTATGTCTCTTAATTTGATGTCTATGTATGGTAATACTGGCCCACAACAACAGCAAATTTTTGTCTGTACTTTTTTGTTACTTATTTATCTATATTTGTATTACATCTAGGTGAGGAAGCGCTCCCGATCAGGAGTCAACATCCATAGGACAAGGAGTTTTTCTGGAGCAGACATAGGAAGTGACCATGACCTGGTCATGATGACCTTCCGAGTTCGTCTGAAGAAGGCTAGAAAGCCAACCCAGCCAAGACTGAAGTTTGATCTTGAGAAGCTAAGGGACCCAGAGGTGGAATGCACTTTTCAAGCAACAATAGGTGGAAAATTTGCACCACTCATTGGTCTGAGGGATGATGACATGGACATAGATACCATGATTACCACCTACAATACAGTAGTGACTGATGCAGCCAGTGAGACACTTGGGAAGGAACGTTGCAGGAAAAAGCCATGGGTCACTAGAGATGTTCTCGACCTCTGTGATGAGAGGAGAAATTTTAAGAAGAAGAGGTATAAAGCAGGAGGAGCAGAAGAATACAGGGAAGCAAACAAGAGGATTCAGAAGGCAGTGAAGAAAGCGAAGGAGGACTGGATAGCTAGTCAGTACGAGGAGATCGAAACTTGCCTGAACAAAAACAACAGCAAGAAAGCATACCAGCTGGTGAAGGATCTAACTTCAGAGAAACAGGGTAGATCCACAGCTATCCAGGACAAGTCTGGGAAATGCCTCACCAAGGAACAAGAGATTCTCAGCAGATGGACAGAATATTGCTCAGAAATATGCAACCATGAGACTGATGGTGACAATGCAGTTCTGGACTGCAGTCAGCCCCCAGAAGAAGATCAACAACCGATCCTTTGCGAGGAAGTGGGGATTGCAGTAGCAGCACTGAAGAAGGGAAAATCTGCCGGAGTTGATAATATACAAGCAGAACTTGTTCAAGCTGGAGGGGAGACCATGATTGATGTTTCAACAGATATCTGTAACAGGATCTGGAGAACAGGAGAATGGCTTAGGCCACAAGCCGAAGAGATAATCGCTGAGGAACAGGCTGGGTTTCGAGTAGGAAGGAGCACCACAGAACAGATCTTCAACCTTAGAATCCTGTGTGAAAAGTATCTCCAACATCAGCAGAATCTGTACCATGTCTTCACTGATTTCAAAAAAGCCTTTGACAGGGTATGGCATGCAGCCTTATGGGCCACCATGAAGAAGTACAATATCAATGCAAACCTAGTTCGCACCATTGAGCAGCTATGCGACAAGGCTACAAGTGCAGTCCTGATAAATGGCAGCACAGGAGAATGGTTCAGAACAACAGCTGCAGTAAGACAAGGATGTCTTCTGTCACCCACCCTCTTCAACATTGTTCTCGAACGGATCATGTCTGATGCTCTTACCAAGCTGAAACCAATTTGGAGAGATAACAACATATCTCTTGGATCAAAGGTGAAACTTATGCGCTCCCTTGTCATTTCCTTATATCTGTATGCCTGTGAATCGTGGACCTTGACAGCAGAGTTAGAGAAAAGAACGCTGGCCTTTGAGATGAGATGATACCGAAGGTTACTGACCATTTTGTACAAGGACCATATAACCAATGGGGAGGTTCGCAGGAAGATCCAAGCAGCCATTGGAGAATATGATGAACTCCTGACGCTGGTCAAGAAACGGAAACTAAGGTGGTTTGGCCACATCTCAAGGTCTTCTGGTTTAGCAAAGACAATTATTCAGGGCACAGTGAAAGGAAAAAGAAGAAGAGATAGACAGAAGAAGAGGTGGGAAGATAATATCAAGGAGTGGACAGGAATGGATTTTGCCAGCTCAACTAGGGCAGCTGAAGACAGGACAAGGTGAAAAGGGATTGTTTTGAAGTCATCTGTGGTGCCCCAATCACCTAGTAAGGTTATGGGATAGAATAGAATAGAATGGAACTAATTTCTGCAACATAATTATCATCACCATCTGTTACTTTGAATTACTTCACATCAGATATGTTAGTGCCACAATAGGAACAGCAGGGAAATTCATTATCTATGCATGCATGTCATTATAATATTATATTTCTACTACACGAACAAACAAACAAACAAAAAAACAAGAAAAAGCAACATCAAAAAACAGCAACGCTCATTTAAAGAGCAATTCAAACCTCAAAACTGTTAAAGTTTGGTACAGTACATTTTATTCTTTATTTCCTATAAAACGCATCTCGTAAAGTCAGGAAAAAACAGTTAGTTAAACTGATCACAGTATTTTACAACTTCAGATATTATGTCATATTAAGAAATTCCTGCGTACAAAATTGTAAATGATACCGTATTGGAATACATAGTCGAATAAATGTTATTTACGTGACTACCTCTAACAGCTAAGAATAAACACATCCCTATTTCAATTATTCTAATATCTGAACAGACTTTATGTGAAAACTGGTAAGACTGCCTAAGCAAGAATCTATCTCTAAATAATACAATTTAGGGAAAGTATGCATAAACAACCGAGCCCTGAGAGCTTACGCCCTTGTTTATAGATAGCTTAGAAGTATGCATAAAAAAGCATCGTTTTTTCTGGTTTCCCAGATAATAATAATATTCACCAAAACCACCCCTTTAGGGAAATATTGTTAGTGGGTGCAAAAGTGTAACCCATGTATACTATATTATTAGAGTTTGCATTTTCAGTCTAATTAAAGGATAAAACACCGATTCTAATCCACCTAGGTATGTAGCGCGACGTTGGATTGGCTAAAGTAAAAATATTGCGACAGTGTATCGAAGGAAATACTGTTGCATATCCAACGTCATGATGAAACGTTAATTCTCATTGGTTGGTGTCTGGTTTTACACTGCTGAAAGTAATTGCTTTGAGTGCATAGCAGTATGCTTTATAAGGTGAAAAAGTGAATATGTGCATTAGCATGCGGATAACTGTATTGAAAATGTCATTTTGGGAGATAAACCGTCGATTCTATGGTCGCCAATTGCGTTTTGCGGCGTCGCTGATGCGTCACCGTAAAACGAAATTTCCGACCATAAAACGAGAATTTACCTCCCCTAATGACAATTTGGAGGCAGTTCGACCTAATTTTATCCTGTTATAAAACGGTTAAATAGGTTGTCCTGTTTGAACTGATTTAATTGTTGTATGAATCTCATTTTGTCGAATGAACAATTATATGCACACATTTGTTGTTTACTTTAGCTATTCGTCGAAAATAAAATGTTAAACGTGTGTGAAGCGACTAAATGGGAAACGCGCTTAAGTGAGATAAATTAACGGTTATCTAGAAAAAGGTCTATCAAGCACTTAAATAGGAAATACGACTAAATATGCAAAGTGAACGGTTACAGCTTAAGTGGGAAAAACATTTACCGCTAAGTGGGAAAATAAGGTACCCTCAAGCTACTTCAGCTCTTACCAAGTTAAAACCAATTTGGAGAGATAACAACATATCTCTTGGATCAAAGGTGAAACTTATGCGTTTCCTTGTCATTTCCATATTTCTGTATGCCAGTGAATCGTGGACCTTGACAGCAGAGTTAGGAAAAAAGAAAATTGGCCTTTAAAGTGATTGTTCACATCTTTTTCTAAACCTTTATGACATAGGTTAAACATATGATTAGAATCATACCTCTAAAATGTTTGTAATAACCATTTCAATTAGCCTGTAATTTGATGAGTATCACTTGCCCTGGAAGTCTGCCATTTATAAGCCGAATGACCTCAAATATTTTATGTTGGAATCACTTAGCAGCTGCATCAAGGTACAGTGAGTAACAGACCAGCTGGAGAAATTAGCTAAGCGTAGTGCCTCAATGCAAAGCCAGATCAGTCTGTTCATTGAAATGCATACTGTTAAACGTTAACAGGGCACACGTGCCTTTGCAAGAGCTAATTCAAAACCTGTGTAGACCATGATCTGTCTAATTCTATAGGAGCAGTCTGATCTGGGATAGCACTGTCCTGTCCCAATACTTAGAATTTTATGGTAATTCTGGCATTAAAATATGGCATTAGCAGGTCCGCTTAAAACACATTAAAATAGTACTAGTACTTAATATAAATAATAATAATGAATACATTTAATAATGCATGAAAATGAGAATAATGGTAATAGCTGTTGGTTGTACATACTTTGGAGGAAGAGAAACTCAGGAGCTTATGGTATCAAAATGTGACATAAGATGTGTGTAGAACAAATTGGTCTAAATACAACAAATCAAAGTCTTTCTGTCATGTCATGTTATGGGTTATGCAGTATATATATAGGATAAACCCCAACATAATGCTCATATTCTGAGCAGCGCATGTTTTTCAAGTCTGTGCACAGGCCTACAAAAAACTGCACTTGCACCATAGGAAATTGACCCAGTATGTCAAGCTAGCAGTGTATTTGAAAGTCTGTCTGTCAAGTCATCTTCCGTATATTGGGGTTTCCCGGTGGTGCCCTTTTAATTTTTCCCTCCTCAATCACATCTGAAGACATTATAATCTCAGAAATAATTGCAATCTTTTCTATATGGAATCAAAGTCAATTCCTCTGAAAGTGGTTCCGCAGCGTAAAAGTTTAGGTAAACAGACGCTTGCTATCCAGCTGTTTCAAGCTGTTAGACTGACCTGATGGAAAACATGTCTGCTGTCTGATGTTTAAGATAAGAGCAATAAAAATGATTTTAATTACCTTAGCAGATGAAGAAATGAGCTGTAGAAATTAAATTACAACATACTGGCATATTTATTTTTGATATAGAGAATAAGTTAAAAGATCTGAACAATCACTTTAAGATGGGATGCTACCGAAGGTAACTGAACATTTCATACAAGGACCATATAACCAATAAGGAGGTTCGCAGGAAGATCCAAGCAGCCATTGGAGAATATGATGAACTCCTGATGCTGGTCAAGAACTGGAAACTAATATTGTTTTGCCACGTCATAAGGTCTTCTGGTTTAGCAAAGACGATTCTACAGGGCACAGTGAAAGGAAAAAGAAGAAGAGGCAGACAGAAGAAGAGGTGGGAAGACAATATTAAAGAGTGGACAGGGATAGGTTTTGTCAGCTCGACTAGGGCAGCTGTAGACAGGGCAAGGTAAAAAGGGATTGTTTCGAAGTCATCTGTGGTGCCCCAACAACCTCGTTAGATTATGGGATAGAATAGAATAGAGAAAAGACCCTCAAAAACGTATTTTTCCCAGAGCATTATCTACTGGTTTGAGACGGCTGTCATGCTTAAACATTACCTTCAGATGTTAATCGAAATGTGTTGCTAGAATCACTCCCTCCAGGTGGCACTGTTATGATTATGGTGTTTAAGTGCTGTTAATATTTTCTTTAACCATGGTTTTGAAGTTTCTAGATGGTTTATAGGTTTGAAATAACCAAATGCTGTATCTCTGTTTTGTTGTATATGTACAGTATTTTGAAATGAATATTGTTTAAACCAGTTAGGTTTACAGTAGGACACCGTTATAATACTATTTTCCATATAAGAGTTAAACTAGCCTGAGATAGAAATATGTTTTTCGAGGGTACGAACTATAGCCAGGGAATGAAATATTGTTGCGAGGAAAAGGTGCGAATGAAATGTTATCTAAAGGGAACGAAAAATATATTCAGCCCAAAACGAAAGTATTCGCTAACTGTTGTTTCAGATGATCATCACTGACAATACCTCTCTATTCAATATAGGAAATTTAGGCTATTTATCTATTCTACAAGAAAGTCATAATTGGAATTTAATGTCTACAGTGATGTCAGAAATGACTTGTACATTGGAGGACGAGTTTTCTGATTTCACAGCTAAAACCAAGAACATTTGATTTGTTTAAAATATCAAATTGAAATTGAAATATTATGAAATTGCAAATAAAATGTCATTCGTGCTTTAGAATAACTAGACTGTTAAAAGACAGGGATTATAACAATTCTGCGCAATATTTGGTTCTGGCGGGATTACCTAGACCAAAAACTGAGTGCTGAATTGTCACAGTTTTAGCTTGAAATTGGTTTAACAATGGAAAGCCCTAGGAAATATTTAAAATTCATAAAGAATGTATTTCTATATACTTTTTAAACACATTTTCCGTTTAAATTTATATCTCTAGTACAATAATGCAATCTCATTTCTGCAAATCCAATAATCTATAATATAGGATATTTGAAACAACTGGCGAAAAATGCAGTTATCTTGATGATAAGTTTTGATATACAGTCAAACCTGTCTTAAGGGGTGACCCAAGGAAAGGACAAAAATTGGCTGCTTAAGACGGGTGACCTTTAATACAGGTTCAATTGCATGGTTCAAGGGAACCAGAAAATGTGGCTGCTTAGTAATACAGGTGATCCATTAAAAGAGGTGACGGCATGAGCAGGTTTGAGTATATACATCAAAATGTCTTCTTGAAAATCTGTAAAGCAAAGCAGTGAAGCCGCGGTAGAAGTTAAGTAATAATTGTGTTATTTAGCTATATCGGACTTATTGTTTTTATAATATTCTTATATAAACTACGCCTAGATGAATATTTCTTTGGTACGAGACCTATGGAAGATAGTTCATAAAAGTCATATCAGAACATCCTGTCATCCCAAAACCAGCAGACAAAATTAAGAAAAATATTAGTTATCAAAAATGTAGTTCTTTGGAAAACTTGAAAAATGACAACAATATAGTAATAAAAGAGGCAGATAGGGGAGGTGCAACGGTTATAATGAATATAACATTTTATGAAAGAAAAATTACAAACATGTTAGAAAATAATGCATTTTACATGGAACTCCCTAATGACCCTTATAAAATTACGTAGAAACGATACATTAAATTGATGAAAGACCCCATAAATGAATTAACAGAAAAAGAACACGATTATTTGACAAACTTTGACAGAAAGGAAAGCAATTTTTATGGGTTGCCAAAGGTACATAAATCGAATGAAATTAAAAAGGCTTGCCTAGAATCAAACAAAAGCAACATAAAAATTAATACTCCAAATAATTTAACATTCCGACCTATCGTGGCAGGATCTGCAAACGAGAGTCACAGGTTACGCAACTTTTTATATATTTTGCAAACACCTTTAATAAATTATGTCAAAAACTACATTAAGGACAGCACAGACTTTATTAATAACTTACCTAAAGAAATACCAAAAGACGTAGAGAATCTCTACACAAATATACCCCACGATTTTGGTCTGGAAGCCATTAAATACTGGTTAGATAAATACCGAAATGAAATCCCGGGTAGAATAAGCCACACATTTAATTTTAGGATTAGATTTCATCCTGACAAAACAACAGTTTTCAGTCCAACGATAAGTACTAAAAACAACTGAAAGGCACAGCAATGGGGACCAAATGTGCCCCGACCTATACCACTCTGGTATGTGGCTATTTGGAAAAAATGCTGTATGAAAAGATAGAAGAAAACTTTGATTCGGATTTTAAACAGTACTTTGAACAAAACTGGAGAAAATAAATCAAATTTATTACAAATGATATTAAACAATTAACATACATCATTCTAATTCACAGTAGAATACAACAAGACTAGCTTACCCTTTCTTGACCTAATTGTCATAAACAGAGATGGAAAAATAGAAACAGATTTTTTTTACAAAATGACATATAGTAAACGGTATCTGTTATTATATTCATGTCACCCGAAACACAGAGAAAACAATATCCCTTACCACCTAGCCCGAAGAATTAAAACAATAGTAAGTGATGAACAACAAATGCCTAAAAGGATGGAAGAATTGAAAATATTCCTCAAACGCCGAAAATATCCATTACTCCTTATAGAGGATGGAATAAAAAAGCCCCTGCAGAACCACAAACCGATTTATAACTTACCGATCAAAATCAGACAAAAAAAACATTCCATTTGTTTCGACCTATAATCCGACTAATCCGGAAATGTTTCAAATCATAAGAGAAAATCAACACATCCTTAAGAAATGTGAGACAATAAAAGAACTAATGAAAAAAAAAAGAAATTTTTGAAAAGTAAAAGACAAATGCCAAATTTAAAAAGAATCTTAAGTAAGGCCAGATTTAGCAAACAGCAAAATTTCACAGTAACTAAATGTAAAAAAGGCAACTGTGGACTTTGCAAGCATTTGATAGAAGGTGGCCAATTTAAGTTTAAAAATGGCAAGACTTTCAATGTGAACATAAATATGTCATGTGACGTTAAAAATGTCGTGTATGTGATAATATGTCAATGATGTGTGGAGGACTATATTGGCGAAACGAGACATTTAAGACAAAGAGTGACAATACATGATCAGCAGATACGAGATCCAAAGACACGAAAAATTCGACTGAGTGGACATTTGGATAACTGCGCCGGTGGTGGTTTAAAATATAAAATTTTCCCGTTTTACAAAATGCAAACAAGAGAAGAGTGTAAAAGGAGACAGAAAGAGACACATTTCATAAAAAAATTCAACTCAAAACTAAATAGAAAGTAGTGAATGTACGAAACTTTACGGCACGAACATAACGGTAAAATTATAACGTTACGTAACTTAGCGTAACTAAGCAGCGCCAAAACGCCTCATAGGGAACTTAATGCTTCAATACGGTGGGAATTACCGATAGCGATTTACGGGTTTATCCGAGAGCTTACCTGTTCAAGTTCTGTCGAGCGCTATATGCAATTACATTGGAATATAATGTAAAATTTTAAATCAAATATATATATAATATTACGACAATTTTTTTATAAGTTATGATCATAAACTTCAGTCTTTGTCGGTTAATATGGTGTAAAAATATATAAATAAACTCAATGTTTTGATTCTTCCATCAGCTTTTGAAGATTGAAACTTCAATCACACGGAATTATATGACAGTGCCTGGGATTTTGAGCCTTGTGGAGGTGCGACGTTGACGTCACGAAACGTGAAATGAAAGTGACGTCACGAAATTCGCACGTAAAGTTAATTGGATTGCCGCGCATTGACTAATACATTTCAAAGCGTCACCTGAAAAGAGTGATTAAACATTTCTATCGGCATCTTTAATTTTCTACATCTACACTCTTTTGAGAATGTTCGCATTACAGGTCTTTGAAAAAGGATGTCACAAACCAGAATTATATTGTTTATCCAGCTACTATGTAAATTGTATCCAATCAGTGAAACGAAAACAAAAATCGGGGTGGTGTGAATTTCGTTTGTTTTTGCAGTAAACATTAGCGCTATTGCTTTGTGCTTCTCGAAATCTCTTCTAGAAGCACTAACAAATATGAAAATGTTAAAAACAAAATTTCCGAATTCCGCTCCATAAGGCTCAAAATGCCAGACACTGTCACATATATGAGTAATGTCGAAAATGCCTAAGAAGCAATTTTCAGCCTAAAATTTGAAGATGGTCGGATTTTCTATAAAACTTTTATAAGTAATCACCATCGAGAGATTTTATAAGGTTTTCATTGATGTAATTCAATGTAACATAAGTATACTGTAAGTATCTTCCATGGATCTCTAAACGTACAGATGTCGTGTTTTGAAACAACCTCGCTCATAATAATGTCTCAAATACTTTATGTCCGAATGCGCCTATATTGCCCAAAGGCCACAGCACATGATTTCTTGGTATTCATGTTTTGTTTATATATTTAATGTGTGCTTTTATGATCTAATTTAAAAAGGAAGAATATTTATTTTGTCCGATTAAGAAAGAAAGAACGAACGAACGAACACAAGAAAGGAAAAAAAAGAAAGAAGTCACTTACCTCCTGCACGTGACCTTCAAACATGAAAAAACAGCTAATCGACTAAACAGTAGTTTTAAAAATCCCTTAATAAGCTAAACGAAAACAACTTTGTAAACATATAATTCCATATTTTATGGTAATGTTAATTCAGTCTATTGATTTTATATAATTTTTCATGGTTGTGCTTATAGTTTTGATTGAAATCTATTTGAGTGTGGCGGGGCGTATTTATCAAAGACCGAAATATGTTTTGTCTACCCTAGGGTAGAATCTTAGAATCCACAGAATAGTATTTTAATTGAATTGAAAGTGGAATGTGCGCCCAGCAAAGACGAATATCAGCATGGGCAGACACCCAGTCCGATCAGAGCCTTTGATGTGTGCTTTAAGGGTAGCTAAGGCTCAGAGCTACCTCCATGCAGATAATGAAGCCTTTGATCAGATTATGCGGATGCCTAGGCTGATGTGAGTCTTTGCTGGGCGCACATGCACCTGTGTTTGTTTTGTCATGTCGCGGTTAATTTGATTGTTTACCTAAGTCATCGACTGAGAAGCCGCTGTCAGTAAAAAAGTGTGAAAATAAAGTGGGTCACATGTCTTGTCAAAACAATGCGATATCAAAATTAACACCTGAGTACGGCAATGAAGATCAGAAATCGATATTTAATCCAATATGTATTAAAGAACGACTTCTGATGTTTATTTTTTTATTATTTTTTTTTTTTGGAAAAAAAATAAATTAACTTGAGCCGCGTCGCAACAAAACCAATGCAGTTCCGTAGCACTCTGCGAAGTCTCAGATCAGCCTAGGCAGCCGCCCAGACAGATCAGAGTCTCAGAGTCGTCGGTATGCGCTTACAGGATAGCCAATGTTCTAAGCTACCTCTATGCGGACATTGAAGGCCCTGATCAGTCTGGGCGGGCATGCCATTTTGTTTGTTTTGTCGTGTCACGGCTCATTTATTTATTTTTTTTTTTTTTTTTTTTTCGCAAAAAAAAAATCGTATAAATTGTCGGCAGCTTTTTCATACTAATCGTAAACATTTAATATTAAATGTTTTAAATAACACAACTTAGTAACATGCCGAAAGACAGAATTTGCATAAAACTTTTGAACACAGTTTTGTCAAAAGAGAATATCAAAAGAAAAGGGTTGTCGTTGAGTTGTGGTTTAAGGTTTCAGTCATGTCGAGATGTTGCCTCTGAATTTGTAGGACTACTAGTATTACTCGGCCTGCGATGAATGACACTCAGGTCTAGCAGCTCCGTCGCAGGGGCACCAGGCAGCCAATCTATTTCGCGAGACCCGATGGGCGGGGGAAAAGAAAAACCATAGCACCAATTGTCCTGTAGCTCACCTGACACCTTCTGTCAACAGACACAATTTGTCATTTCACTCATTTGTTACAAAATTGAAACCAGTAGCTAAAAAGGTGTGCATATTCTTAATTTTGAAATCTCAGTGACCTTGAGCAAAGTTAAAAAATGACCTTGATCTTTGATGACCTTATGTCTTCATGTGTTCATTTAGTTTACCATATTTTCCAATTATTATATCTAGGCTTAAAAAATTCCATGAAATCAACTGTTTAAGCATTTTCCTATATAAAAGCATAACAAACCAAAGTTGAACTTGCAATAAACAAGGCCTATGCACCGTCATAATGGTACAAACAATGATGGGCCCGAGTCCTCAATGCTACATACCATGCCACGAGGTCATTGTTCCTTTGGTGCTGGAGAAGAAGAATTTTGAAGGCGTTTTACCATATATTGGGTTGGTGTCCATTGTGGTTATGTGACCATGATGAGCTCAACAAACTTTGGTTCTTTTAACCCAGTGAAGCTCCGTTTGAAATATAGCTTCAAACAGCCCAGTGGCTTCAGAGAAGATGTTTGAAAATGTTGACAAGCAACAGAATCACAGTGACCTTGAACAAAGGTCAACGAATGGTATTGACCTTTAACGACATAAAATCTTCATAGGCACACTTAATTACCAAATATCATATCTTAGACTTGAATGGTTTCTGAGAAATCTACTGTTTAAGCATTTTCCAATGCATCAAAATTGACCTGGCCATAAATTCAGTTACACGCAATGCAGAGGCCTGATTTGTATAAATTACGATGGGCACAAGTTCCAAATGCTATATACCAAGTTTCAAGGTCAAAGGCCTTTCGGTTCTGCAGAAAAAGATTTTTGAACGGGTTTTACCATATATGGACATGGCGGCCATCTTGGTTATGTGACCCAGATCCAGGGAACTAACTTTCGTTCCCCCATCCCAATTAGACTCCATTTGAAATTTCGCTTCAATCGGCGAAGTGGTTTCAGAGGAGAAGATGTTTGAAAATCTTGACAACAGATGGACGGACAGAATGACCTTGAACTTTAGTGACATTATATTTTCATCTTGATATTCAGTTAACCATAGATTCCAATTAATGTTACTAAGACTTGAAGAGTTTCTGAAAAAAAAAAACACTGTTCAAGCATTTTCCCATATAAAAGCCTAACATACCAAAGTTGAAGATGTCATAAATTAGGTCAAGGTCAATGCATGGTCATCATTTGTACAAACTATGATGGGCCTGAGTGTCCAATGCTACATACCAAGTTTCAAGGTCATAGGCCTTTTGGTTCTGAAGGAGAAGAGTTTTAAAGGATTTTTACCATATATGGTCATGGCGGCCATCTTGGTCTATGACCCAGGCCCTGGTAACAAACTTTCTTTCCCTAATCCCACTGAGACTCCATATTAAATTTCGCTACAATCGGCGAAGTGGTTTTAGAGGAGACAATGTTTAAATATCTTGACGATGGACGGGCTGACAGGATTACCTTGATCTTTAGTAACATAGTATCTTCAGCTGTTCATTTAGTTGACCATAAATACCAAATATTGTACCTTAGACTTTAAATAGTTTCTGAGAAATCCACTGTTTAAGCGTTTTCCCATATAAAAGCCTAACGTACCAAAGTTGTCCATGTCATAAATAGTAGCCGGTCTTGCGTGCGAGACACATCGTCTCAGTAACTTAATTGATATTTTACTGAAACCATATATTCAAAAAGTAAAAAGTCACATTAGAGACGATATTGACTTCCTTTCACATATTCCAACAACTGTGCCACAAGATACCCTTTTAGTTTCATTTGATGTCGTAAACCTTTATATGAATATTTCTCATGAATTAGGTCTTAGAGCCACTAGCTTTTGGTTGTCAAAACATCCAGAACTAATACACAAACGATTTTCAAAAGTATTCATAATTGAATCAATAAAGACAATTCTCGAAAATAATAACTTCTCATTCAATGACGTAATGTATAATCAAATTAGGGGAACGGCGATGGGAACAAAAGGACCAGGTATGATTTGGGCCATATTTGGCCCCCTCATTTATGAATTTTCAAAATTGCACTTCTTTAACTTGTGTTCATGTAATGTATGGGTTTCAACCTTTAACCATCAATTGTGACTAAAATAATCTATACTCTAATAATATTTAACTTCTTCTGAGCCTCTAAATGTACCCCTCCTCAGCTGGTTTTGGCAATTTCGGCCATTTTTGGCTTGCATTTGGGCCGAAAACTACCTGAGCGCAGGCAAGTGCACAGCTGATTTTCTGCATAATAATGCATTTTAAGAACATCAACAATGTGTGAAAAATTCAGCTGTGCACTTTCAACATAAGCATTTTAAAACTTTGATTTGAAGCCATTAGTCAACTAATATCCAATTTGGTGCTAATTTACTTGCGCCTGAGTGGCGCACTTAGGATGTCAGAAACGGTTATCTTCTGCGCACGTTCGAAAAAAAAATTAAGTGCAAAATTTACTGAAATCATTTTGCTGTGATAACTCTGACAAGTTTCAATGATTCGGAGTCTAAGAATTTTAATGCATTTTATATTTGGATGTCTCGCAAATTATATTAAATGAAAATTTAATCTATAAAGAAGAATATGATGTCAAGAATTCCGACGGTAGTAGTGGGCACTTTTTATTAATCGTAGGTATGAATTAATTCGTGGGAATGAAATGCATTTCGTGGGGACAACGTCAAGATATGTATCGTCTCATATTCCCAATTACGCTCCATAGAATAGTACTATATATAATACCAACAGTGGCACAGATGATTATTATATGGTTAGACTCCGTGCAAGGAATGAAAGTCATGTTTTTCTTCCCTTGTGCCTCCTCAAGAACTTTGTCAACAACTCAGACACGAAACGAGAAAACAAGTGGTTGTGCGCCCAGCGCAGACTCGAATCAGCCTGGGCATCCGCCCAGTCTGATCAGGGTCTTTGCTGTCTGCATGGAGGTAGCTTAGACCCTTAGCAGCCCTTTAAGTGCAAAGCGAAGACTCTGATCAGACTGGGCAGATGCGTACAACCATTTTATTGGTTTTCTCGGGTCGCGACTCATTAAAGTTTATCATATACGGCACGTTTGGCATATCACTGGGATAAACCCGAATAATACCTAGGTATCCTCGGGCTACTCGAAGACATACCGTGTATTCGGTAATTTTGTAGGTACAAATTTTCGAGGTTAAGGTCAAAAACATAATTATAATTAATTTTCGCGATTTATAATTTTCGCGGTTTACAGCATGCGCGAAATGTAAAACTAATTGTTTTTCACTTCAACCAGTTCGTTCATTAACCTGCGGCAGCCCTGCTGGAAGTACCAGCAATCACTGAAGCAAACAGAAAAAAAAGATATATGAACGCTATGTCTACAGAAGATACTTTGTAAGAAACAGGAAATTATTTCACCATTTTAATATTCGCGGTTTCTAAGTGACCGTGAAATACCGCGAAAAATGGAACACTGCGAAAATTAAAGCGTATATGGTACCTTCGAGCGGCCTGATGAATGTAAAAAGTATGCAAAGACCAGGAACTAAAACAATCGAAATCCAAATCAGCCCTCAAACCATAGTTGGAAACAACTAAGATTACAAATAATCAAGATACAGAGAATACCTGTGTTTTGCTCGGGTTAACCCACTTAATGATGTAGAATGTGCCCCTAGTTACCTGCGCCTGCTTCTACATGGCGATAAAGATCAAGAATTTCGGTAGAGGCGTAATACTGCAACACCTTCAAGGCATTTTCGTTGATTTTATCACGCCCTTCATCAATATAATACGTCACCACTTTATCAACACCAAGATACTTGTACGTTTCCATCCACTCTATGATCATTTCTGCACTTATTTCTCCAAAAGCAGCTTTGGTTCCGATAGCTAGCTTAGTATTTATCTCTCTTAGTGGTCTGTTAGGCTGCACAAAGGCCACTTGGTCTTCATTACAGTTAAGTGTATGTAGAGTCAGGCCAACTCCGATGGGTACCGCTCCAGATCGATGCCTTACATTCGGACAAGTAAAATGGTGCGCTTTAAATAAAGGCTCAATGAAATGCTTCTGTATATTTATGGGGTAAACTTTAAGAATATCCGTCTTCATTTCAGTTGTTTTATACATCAGGCAACAAGATATGTTGGCACCGTCGTACGCTGTCGCATTTAGCATTGCATATATTTTGACCACGTCCCAGACCTCAGTTTCTGTAGAATTTCCCATTGCGGCGCCTAGAATATATACTGGACCAAAGTACATCTTTGTGTAACTGCTTTGTAATATTGAGTCGTTGGAAAATAACAAGGTTCCCGTCCTAAAGTTCTTTGTAATATCTGAAAAAAATATATCTCGTTATATCTCTGGAGTTCCAAATATTATATTTGAAGCAGGCATTAAATGTTGTATCTAAAATGAATCAATATTGACAATGGAATGGGCTGGACTGGTAGGGATAATCTCCACTTATTTGAGATGTTATTCTTATAGGAAAGAATTTGTTCTCTCGGAGAGAGAAAAAGTCTTAATGTAAGAGTACCTGTCATCTTAGGCTCTGAGAGCGAACTGTAGCATGCAATGGAATGTATACTGAAGGGATTTTAAAAACAAAACTTCCGTAGTGCAGAATATATCTTATTTTCGTCCTTTGAGATCAGAGAGTATAAACTGAGAAATCTAAAATTTGAGACTGGTTTAGACTCTTATTCTAGATCATCGTCTTTTTTATTAGTTGGACCCTTTTTGATATAAATCAGTCTTTGAATCGACTGCCCAATTAAAATTAAGAAGTTGCAGTTTGATTTTCATTGGTTTCGTCACCAGATATTGTCAGGGTCACTGATGAGGCATTATTAGGCGATACTACGTAGTCTGACCCACGTTCCTTCTTCTGAATGTATGCTCTGCTCTTGAAGGAACTCTATAGAATTTTAATTCCACTTTGTACTGCTGGTTGATTACCCTTTCGCTCGTAACATTTTTTTTTACAGTTTCCGACAAAATGCTTGAAACTTATCAGATTTAAAGATTACACAGTTTATTCGCAACTTTTACTTAAGGTGGGATGTACCTAATGGGCTCTCCCATAGATTTTTTTTATTTTTTCTGTACAGGTGTTATTTGTTTTGAGTGACACCCGTATGTGGAGAAACAAAAGATACCAAAACCGAGCTTGTTTTCGAGTTATTTGCCTTCAATGATGAGAAGAAATGGACGCTAAAGACACTGATATTAATAATTTACAACAAAAAATCTTACGGTACATTTCTATACCCATAGATTAATATATAAATCTTAATAACTTATTATTTCGGCCATCGACTCAAAAGAAAAAATCCTTGGTTACAGACTTCATTTTGACAGTATACCCGTCCAAACGTAACTTTTGTGTATTTTAAGCGTGACGTTGTTTTGGCGGCAAAAGCGCTTGCTCCGGACGTTACGTGATCGGAGACTTTTGTCACGGGTAGGACTACATTAAAGCCTCTCAGGGGTGAACACTGCAATCAATAATAATAATAAACGCACATTAACTAATATTCTGGTCACTCAATAGATAGATAGTGACGTGGTTTTACGGCCTTTTAAACAATATTCATTATGTATATGTGCTTGTTTATTTGACTGTATTTATTAATTTTTGCACCAAAATCTTCTACAAGCTCCATGAACTCTTATATTTAAGCATTTTCCCATCTAAAAAGTACCAGAAAGCAAATTTGACCTTGCCATAAAAAATGTCAAGGTCAGCCCAAGGTCATCATTTGAACAATCTTAAGCCAAAATCTGCAAAACTTTCAATGAAATCTCGTGCTCTAGCATTTTCTCATATTTGATCTTGCGATAAAATGGTCAAGGTCAACCTAAGATCTTCATTTAAACAATCTTGCTAGTGCTGCTACATATCAAGTTTCAAGATCAATTAGTTCTGGAGGAGCTTGTTTAAGGTTTTTACCATTTATAGGCATGGTGGCCATGTTGGTCATATGACCTGGACCATTTGAACAGATTTTTATTCTCTCAGTCCCTGGAGGCTCTATATGGAATTTGGTTATAATTGGCTCTGTGGCTTTTGATGAAATGTTTGTAACTGTCAAAATATGAGAATCCTGGATCAAGGACAAAGAATGACCTTGACGTCTTGTACTCATCAATCTTTATGTACTTATTAAGATGACTGTGTATACATATAATATTTTTAGGCCAAAATCTTCAAAATTTTCCATAAAATATTTTGTTCTAGCAAACTTTCCACACATTTGACCTTAAATAATCGTGTCAAGGTCAACCAAAGGTCACTGTTTGAACAACTTTGGTAGAACGTGTGTACTTGATGCTACATACCAAGTTTTAGGGTCATTGGTGAATTGGTTCGTGAGAAGCAATTTTTTATAGGATTTTATCATATGCGGGCATGGCAGCCATGATCGTCATGTTGTCTGGACCCTTTGAACAAATTTTCATCCCCTTAGTCCCTGGAACTCTGCATGAAATTTGGTTACACTTGGTGCAGTGGCCTTTTAGGACATGTTTGAAATTGTCAAAATATGAAAGTCCTGGGTCTAGCGTCAAAAATGACTTTGACATCTCGTACTCTTCATGTACTCATTCAAGTGACTATATATACCAGTTTTTAGGCCAAAAGCTACAAAAGTTTCCATGAAATCTTATGTTCTAACAAATCCTATATATGGCCCTTGTCGTAAAAACGTCAAGGTCAACCAAGGTTATCATTTGAACAAACTTAGTAGAACTCAAGTTCCACCAATAATACATACCAAGTTCCAAGGAAAACGGTCGATTGGTCCTAGATAAGAAGAATTTTAAAGGTTTTTACCATATATGGGAATGACGGTCATGTTGGTCATGTGAATTGAACCTTCGAACAAATTTTTGTTCGATGCTCTGTATGAAAATTGCCTACAATTTACACAGTGGCTTTGGAGGAGATGTCTGAAATTGTCAAAATATGAGATTCCTGGGTCAAAGGTCAAAGAATGACACTGACCTCTTGTACACACAAACCTTCATGTAAAATCTTCAACAATGTCCATGAAATCCTAATTTCTAGCATTTTTCAGTAGAAAAGCACCGAATAGCAAATTTGACCTTGCCGTAAAAAAGTCAAGGTCAGCCTAAGATCATAATTTGAAGAGTCTTTGTAGTACTTATGATGCTACATACCAAGTTTCAAGGTCACCCGCCTATTGGTGTTGGGGAAAAAGATTTTAAAGTTTTTTCCCATATATGGGCGTCTCGGTCAGGTTGGTCATGTGACATCATCGGCCATGCGGTTTCAGAGGAAAAGTCATTTCAAATTGTGGACAGACGACGGGCGGACGACGGAGCCTGTCTATCCTATCAGCTCTCCCGGAGCCGCTGGCTCCGGTGAACAAAAAAGCAGGTTACTGATTTCACTGTCACAAAATCAATAATTTAGTCCTTACCAGCGTTGATGAGGAATAAATGGATGATTTGGGAGTTTACTGTCATATCATAGTATTTCGGTTATATCGCACAGACAGAAGAATTGATAAGATGGTGATAAGTATAAAATGACCGCACAGTCGAAATCGGCAGCTTTAGAAAAGTATACATAACAAGGACCCATACTACATTTGTAATCCTTGCATCAAAGGCACTTTTGAATGTTCATTGTTGCAAAGACAATGTCAAAATGCAAAAACTCGGCATGTCCGGAAGCAAACCCGCTGTCCCACTGCCAATACGAACGGAGACGACAGTCTGAACAAATTGTGATTCAAAATAGCTTTGATTCATGATCATCATCATCTTGCGTAATTGCGTCCCCTAATACTTGAGTATTCTTGCTATGATTAAATTTGAGTCGCGACACTACAAAACCAACAAAGTGGTTGTGCACCCAGTGCAGACTCAGATCAGCCTGGGCGACCGCCCAGTCTAATCAGACTCTTCCCGAAGCGCGTAAAGGGTAGCTAATGATCGTACCTACCCCCATGCGGACAGCAAAGACTCTGATCAGACTTGGCGGATGCCCAGGCTGATCTGAATCTGCGCTGGGCGCACAAACAATTTGTTGGTTTTCTCGTGTCGCGGCTCAAATTTTGTTTTAATATAGGTTTAACTAGCAATTTTCTCAGAATTTGGTGACGTGAGTTCTACAAACCCCTTTCCCAAATGTATGGAACTTCATTTTGTAAATTTAATAGCGAGCATTCACTTGCAGGCGCGTAGCACCTACAATTTAAGGCCCCGAACGAGCTTTGAAAGAGCGGGAGCTTTATGGTAGAGGATTGGTAAAGCATACTTTTGCCTTTAAAATGCATTACTTTCAATGGATTGTCTTTCGTCGCGACACCAAACGGTAGTGACGTATTTCTGTTGCTACGTTACATATTGACGTCAAACGTTCCGTTCCAAAAAATCAAGATGGCGTAAACTTTTTCCGCTTTGTGCGTTGATCACTGCATGGTGATTTACAAAATGCAAGGAGGCTGAGCGTTGGGTGAAGTTTGAAGGAAATAGAAAATGCCGCAGAGAAGAAACTGAATAAATAGCCAGTTTTCCGAGGGGAAAGATTAGGTGGGGAAAACTGTTCTCGGTCAGCTCTCATCCGTTTGTCAGACGGAGTTCGCAGTTGATGAGTTGCAATAATTTTAATATGAATTAGGCGCCACCTATATAGCAACCAACCAACAGTATGACTTCAAGAAAAAAAACTGAAACAAGAAATTGTAGCACAGCTGCATTGATAGTTTTATGCAACTCCATCCTACAGCACAGAAAACTTATAACTAGTAAAAAAAGGACAGCTCAAAATAAAATTACGACGCCCAAAGGAAGCAGACGGGATTAAATATTTTCCCTTTCATTGTAACAGCGCCTCTGTCGTCCCTACCTATACTCGGAGTACATGTATACAGCTTTCGTCGTCTGATATGAGTATTCCTTATTCACATTCGTATATGATCAATTAAATCCGGAGAATCTAAGATTCTTCACTAATTTGCTAAAATACGCAGGCTGATTCAAGTATTCGATGTATTCACATGGCTAAAGGCACCATTTCAGGCGACGCCAATCACAGAGAGACAGAGAGAGACAGACGGCTAGAATGTTATTATTGGCAACAGTAAAACCCTGCACAGTATCGGCAGCCAATGGTTCCATTGGCAACCGTTGGCACCACTGGCAAAATTGCCAATGCCACCACTGGCAGTTCTATTGGTAGAGCCAATGGTGCAAATGATACCACAGGGAGAGCCGATGGTGCCTATGGTACCATTGCAGAACCAATATTTTTCTGTGCTTACAAATTTTGTTCTTCTAATTTTCTTTCATTATTGTGGGGAAAAATTCTCCTGTGTCAACTCGAGTGTTTATGATAGGTTCAATGAATTACCTGATTGAATGACGCAAGTTACCCGCCATGGTAATTTTCCACATGTCCTAAGTTGTCTGCAGTATTGGCAGCCAATGGTCGGCATTACTGGTTTGAATGGTAGAGCCATTGTTGCCAATAGTGAAACTCAGAGCGGCAATAGCATGCCACTGGTGACATTGGCAAAACCCCGAACGCAACCAGTATTGGTTTGACGTCACACATAAAAGATGCAACGTCACACTGGTGCTTCAACCAATCGATTTCCAGATTATTTATATAACTGAGGGAAAATCGATATGCCTAGTGGAAGTCAAAAACTGATTTGCAGAAAGACAGCCCTTGAGGTCGTTTCTAGAAAGTTGTAAAGCTTGTTAGCTACATCCATCACGTAGCTGCCTGCTGCCGACCTAGAAATATTATGCGTGTCACCAATAAATAGGTGCCGAGAAGCCGCAGTGAAGAGGTAAGGGTTTTTTTTTCTTGAGCTGCCGAGTTCTGACGGCCATCATATGATTTTTTTTGAACATATCCGCGTGTTCCTAGGGAAGTGGCGACGGACGTTCAGGAATTTATTTTCGAACAATAAAAATGCCAGCTACTCGTTTCTATATAGAAAGAAAAACGCCGACGGGAAATTCAGTGACACAAAAATTTCGAAGCCTTAGTGGTACGGGACAGAACCGCGGCAAACAACTCGTTGGTTGGTTGCTATTACAAATTCAAACGACAACTTGTGAGATTGAATCCAGAATCGTAGGATGTTTAGTTAGATCAGGGTCTACACTTCGACTATGCATTTCTGGACGAAACTTTAGAGTTAACATGGTATCAGCCAAAGAGGCTTTATCATACTACCCATAGGTGTAAAAAGCGATGTGCTCGCCTAAAGTCAGTGCCTATTTACATATTATCGACTTTCAGAGAGATTTTCAGCTTTCAGCATAACGACTGTTATCACCATATGTAACTGCAATACACTGAACGTCAGAGTATGTCGTCATGTTATAAATGACGCCAACCTGAATGAATTACGGTGACGTTACATCCTTCACAACGCACGTAATTTATAGGGCCGTTCTTTACGTACATCCCACCTTCAATGACGTCAGTAAAAGAGCGTTACATCTCTGAAACGCATTAGGCGAAGACGTTGCTGTCTTATGCAAAACTCTTTTGTAAATAGTCTGTCTCAATATTGTTATGTCATCCACGCTGGTTTGCAATTATTATTGCAGTAGATGCTGTCGCACAAAACCTATTACGGAGACGGAGTCGACGTAAATCGTCGTCACGACCTCTGGTTTTGAATCTCATGAAGTGATCCAACAGTATGTAAACTGTACTAAGAACACACGGAACAAGTGCTTATTCCTGACCGATTCGTTTCAACGATTGCAAAATCAGGACACACACATTAACAGATGAAAGAGAATATATATGTGTCAAATTTTGGTGGGGGTAGCAGCATCTATTTTTGAGATATTCCCAATTTAACAAATTAAAGGGTGGAAGTTTCTAAATACGTTTAGACTTTTATCACCGTGACTATTAAAAAGGTAAAGGTTTCCCATAGCCTTATAGCCGTAGGGGCAGTGGGAGTTACAGATCCACTGTAGCTTGGGCACAGCAGATGAAAGGGGGAGTCCATCCCTGTCCTTTCCCTGCCTTATCCTTCCCTGATTCGAAAAAAGGTACTGCTGGATTGACAGAAAGTGTTTTCCAGCCGTCGGAAGGCGAAACCCGGGCGCGATCTCAGGACCTTCCGGTGAGTTTCTGCACCATAATGGAGTCACTCTAACCACTCGACTACGGCACCTCTCATATGAACATTAGGAGCCTCGGTAGCGAAGTAGGTTAAGCGCTGGCCTGCTGATCTAGCGGTCCCGAGTTCTAGCCCCGCTGGAGATGGGAATCTTTTGACTCGTAGACTGGGTTTCGTTGCACACAGCCTTTCATTATCACTCACCGTCGTCCTGATTTGACTGAAATACTGTTAAAAAGGACGTAAAATCACAGGTCATCCATCAATCCGTACTATGACCATTCTATTCTGTTCCAGCCCATTCGCCGGACCGGGTAGTGCAATCGGTAGGGCACCTGACTCGTAAGTCAGAGGTCCTGGGTTCGAATCCCGGTCTGGCCACATACTTTCGTTTCTCCTTCCGCTGATTCAAGAAGGGCAGTTGTCAGTTACTGGCGAAAGTATGTGCACTTAGTACTGGTTAACCGCTTAGGAGGTCTAAGCCTGCCCAGGAATAGTGTGGTTAGGTTAACTGACCGTCCCGACATGACCTTAGTTATTTACCGTGGACGTTAAGCATCAAATCAACCAACCAAATCCAGCCCATTCATATCATATTTCAAGCTATGTCCTCCGTTTTCCGAACACATTCAGCCGTGCAAATATTGCTGCTAAGACATGTTTTACGCTGACGAAAACATGGAAAGGCGCTTTACTGCCATATTATATGTAACACAAGAACACCGATGCAGGAATACATACACGAATAAAAAATGCTTAATAAGTTTCAAAGATTAATGGAAATTCTAACATGACGTTACGTTTTCCGTATTGAGCCTATAAGAAGCGGCGCCGTGTGAACATCTGTGATAAATCACGCTGTTAACGCTCGGCGTGCACATTTTGCGCCTTGATGACCTCGAACGTAAACAGTTTTGCTTCTGGCGACGTCCGCTTCAAAAGAGTCCATTAGAAAACGTCGCAATTTCCATGCAATTTGATCGTAGATAATGTTAGAATCGAAATAATTTTTCCTTAGGCCACAGTCTCACTGTCACGTATTGAGGGCTAGGTTTTACAACGTTTTTAAATGTGGCAAAACGGCAGAAAACTTTGTAAAATGCAATGAATACGTATATAGATATAGCTTAATACGTGGCCTTATTACGCTTGATTTAGAATTTTCAACTCAAACATGGCGTTTTAGCATAAACGTAATAAAACGTACCAGCACGTAGTAAAACGTGATCAAAACGTACTATAACGTAGCCAAAACGCATTAAATACGTAAAAACATAACAAGAATAACCTTGAGGTCTTCTAAGTCTCAGTCTCACTGTCACGTTTTAAAGACTAGGTTTTTCTACGTATTTAAAACGTACCAAAACGGGAAAATGAGTATTAAAACGTAGTGAATACGTATTATATACAGACATAAACAGTTACGTACGTGGCCTATCTACGTTTGATTTGAAATATCAGCTTAAAAGTAGCATTTCGAAAAACTTACTGTATGCGTAATAAAAGCTTATTGAAACGTAGTCTAAACGTACTGGAACGTAGATGTAACGTTTTTAATACGTAGCCGTACGTGAAGGTCTTCTACATACTAGTACGCATTATATACGCTTTGCCACGTCTTAGAACGTTTTGTGACGTTTAGATCTGCGTTTTATTACGATTTGGTATGTTTGCGATACCTACTGAAGCGTGACTTTCACTAGGTAGTTATCCCGGTCACTACCTAGAAGTCCCTAGTAAATCGTACGGAATCGTAGTAGGTAAGTAAGCTGTTCTCATCTTTCTGAAAGCGTGGTACAAAGCCGTTTGGCAAGCGGGTAATACGAAGTAAATCGTAGTTAAACGTATTTGAAACGTAATAAAAATGTAATTAAAACCTAGATACCTACAGAACGGGGTACATTTCTTTGCCAAACGTATGGAGGGAAACGTAGTGCAACCTAGCCCTCGAAACATGACAGTGAGACTGGGCCCTTATTCTATTCTATTCTATTCTATCCATAACCTTACAAGGTCGTTAGGGCACCACAGATGACTTCAAAACAATCCCTTTCCACCTTGTCCTGTCTTCAGCTGCCCCAGTTGAGCTGGCAAAATCCATTCCTGTCCACTCCTTGATATTGTCTTCCCACCACTTCTTCTGTCTACCTCTTCTTTTTCCTTTCACTGTGCCCTGAAGTATTGTCTTTGCTAAACCAGAAGACCTTGAAACGTGACCAAACCACCTTAGTTTTCGTTTCCTGACCAGCGTCAGGAGTTCGTCATATTCTTCAATGGCTGCATGGATCTTCTTGCGAACCTCCTCATTGGTATTATGGTCCTTGTACGAAATGTTCAGTAACCTTCGGTAGCATCTCATCTTAAAGGCCTGCGTTCTTTTCTCTAACTCTGCTGTTAAGGTCCACAATGCACAGGCATACAGAAATATGGGAATGACTAGGGAGCGCATAAATTTCACCTTTGATCCAAGATATATGTTGTTATCTCTCCAAATGGGTTTCAGCTTGGCAAGAGCTGAAGTGGCTTGTGCAATCCTTGAGAGAACCTCCTGTTTTGAGCCATCATCTGAGACAACTGCTCCAAGGTATTTGAAGCTGCTTACAGTACCCAGGGTCTGCCACTTTACCTTGATCTCCCTCTGGTTGCCTTCTGCGTTGTTTGTCATCAGTTTGGTCTTCTCAGCACTGATCTCCATCTTATACCTTGTGCAGGTTTGGTCGAGAGTTTCAGCTAGAGCTTCTAGTTCCTGCTCTTCCTCAGCTAGAGCGTCTATGTCATCGGCAAACCGTAGATTGGTAATATTTCTGCCGCCTATACTAACCTTTCCGTCATGTTCCTCCAGAGCATCAGACATGATCCGTTCTAGAAAAATGTTGAAGAGGGTGGATGACAGAAGACATCCTTGTCTTACTCCAACTGTTGTTCTGAAGCATTCTCCTGTGCTGCCATTTATCAGCACTGCACTTGTAGCCTTGTCGTATAGCTGCTCAATGGTGCGAACCTGATTTGCACTGATATTGTACTTCCGCATGGTGGCCCATAAGACTGCATGCCATACCTTGTCAAAGGCTTTTTTTAAATCAATGAAGACATGGTACATATTCTGCTGATGTTGGAGATACGTTTCACATAGGATTCTAAGGTTGAAGATCTGTTTTGTTGTGCTCCTTCCTGCTCGGAACCAAGCCTGTTCCTCAGCGATCTTGGCCCTTACCGGTAAATTATCGCAGATTAACATGTGTTGTTGGGCTGATACGAGTATGAATTCACTCCGGCCTGCGGCCGTCGTGAGTTAGTATTTCATGATCTGCCCTCCAACAACATGTGTTAATCTGCGATAATTCACGGGTACGGAAAAATATTTCTTAAACAAATGTTTACATGCAGACGATAAGATATTCTTATCTCCCTGTTTGCATCAATAGACGACGAGGGCCTTCATGGGTTTTCCCATCATTTTTACACAGAGAACTGCTCTAATGGTTTCCTGTTTGCATTCCTGGGCGATGTTGCCCTGCATGTTGTTATGCCACCATTTTGACAAAGGGAAATGGCTTAATGGCTTTTATGACTTCCTGCTCGCACCGATGAGGAATGAGGCCGTTCCCGCTTTTTTGTCCCACCGTTTTATAAAGGGAGACGGCTTTTGCGGCTTCTTATTGGATTTATTCTTCCATAGCGTGTCGTCTCTTGGAGTTGCAGTTTCCTGCTGGAGGAGCGAATTCTTTCCCCTGAAGTTCTTTCCTCCTAGTATAATAGTCATCTTCTAAAAGTCTCATATACAGTTCCTGACTAAAGGCATTTAACCACTTTAAGTTCCTATTGTATATATTTCAGAGTTAATCCATTATTATTATTTTTTGCGGATTAAGAAATAAAGTCCTGATGAAACGTATATGAGAAAAAGCAAAATAAATGCGGCACTGAAATATAATAATTAAAGTATGGGTGTTCAAATTTGATCAGATCTTTTCGGAAAAAAATATTTTGCATTGACGTCAATGGCGACGTCGTCAAAATTAATCCGAAAATAACACCATTAGGGCCCAGTCTCACGGACACGTTTTGAGTGCTAGGTTGTTCTGCGTTTCCCGCCCTAAGTTTGTACCCCGCTTTGTAGGTATTTAGGTGCTACTACGTGTCTAGTATGTTTATAATACGTTTAACTACTGTGTCACGCTTTTAGAAGGGATGAGAACAGTTTACTTACCTACTACGATTCCGTACGTTTTACTAAGGACTATACGGTAGTGTCCGGTATAACTGCCTAATCAAAGTTAGATTTTAGTAGGTATCGGAAATATACCAAATCGTAATAAAACACAGAATAAACGTCACAAAACGTACGAAGACGTGGGAAAAGCGTATGTAATGCGTAGCAGTATGTAGAGAACCTTCACGTATGGCTACGTACTTGTACGTTTAGACTACGTTTCAATACCTTTTTAACTACGCATACAGTAAGAATTTCGAAATGCTACGTTTAAGTTGAATTTTCAATTCAAATGTAGCTATGCCACGTATGTAGTTGTAAATATCTGTTTCTAAAACGTATTCACTACGTTTTTATACGCACGTTCCCGTTTTGGTACGTTTTGAATACGTAGAAAAACCTAGTCCTCAATACGCGACAGTGAGACTGAGTCTTAAAGGACCCCTAGGCATTCTTGTTACTTTTTTGTGCGTAATAATGCGCCCAGCCCGAGCAGACCCTTCGTTAAGTGCTGAAAGGGTAGCTAAGGGTCTAAGCTACACCCACGCGGACAGCGATGACTATGATCAGGCTGGGCGGATGCCCAGTCCTATATGAGTTTGCGCTGGGCGCACAACCACTTTGTTGGAGTTCTCGTGTCGCGGCTCATTTTTTAAAATAGACCCAGTAATTCCGCTTTCTATCAGCACGTTTTTTTTTCAAATTGGACAATTAGAACCAGACCAAATGATTTTCTTGCACACTAAATATACATGTAAGTAAATGGAATTTTGGGAACTGATAAAAATACTTTTGGCCACTGACTTTATATAAAGAAAATGGCACAAAATAAACCCACATACTCACTCCATTATTATTGGCCCGACTTTGACAATGAAATTACCTGCAGCTGCAATTTTTACAACTTGAGTGAGATAATAGACCGGTCTCCAGTTAATTGTAAAATTGGATGAGGTTCTAAAATCCTCAAAAAAAAAAAGAAAGAAAGAAAGAAAGAAAATAGTTTCACATTACAGACGCAGCATATCGAAAATAGTTCTTACCTTGCCTTATTGTATTTACTCGTGCCATCTGTAAAATATAAAAATATCTAAAACAAGATATATTCAAAAAAAGTAAAAGCGTCAGGGTGCCTTAAGTATATAAGAATTTTCATCATTTATCCAGCGTTAATATAACGTAAAGGCAACGTCGCAATTAACGTCAAAGCAAAACGTCATGACGCTGACTGACGATGATAACATGTTGCATAACAGTTGGAACGCAAACCCCCGAAAAGCGGTGATTGTTTTTACAATGGTGGATCCCTCCACATAAAAATAGGCTCTAAAATGGCGAACATGGTTCTTGACGAAATTCCCATTATTCTCAAATGTATTTAGAGACACTGGCTATATTAAAATGATTCAACACATAAAATTGCTTTGCATACTAGTATTAAGCATGCTTTCTCAACAAAATTGAGGGCCAAAATTGCTCGAAATGCTTAAATATTCATCGCCAAAGTACAATACGCTATACTGGTGCTACTGAAAACTTGCATCAACATAAAACATAATTTACAGAGAGCTGGGACATTCTCCAATGCGCACACCCATGCCATCGAAAACTTTATTATTTCTTCTTTGTGCATGTGAAATTTCAAGTAATAACGTTTTGGAACATTTTTAAATTGCAAAATGAAAGATTGCATCAGTGGTTTTAACGCTCAAGAAACGGTCATGCACGTGATATGAGCACCAGCAATACTTGCCGGACAGCCACAATTTAGACACAAAATCAAGATCGACAGCTTGTCAAACATGAGCTCAAATTGCTAAAAATCTTAAAGAGGAGAAAAATTACGAAGTTAGTGAGCTAATATAGACTACAAACTGGTAGAACGTACCTCAGCGGGGGCTCACCCGACTGCTGGCCTGACTGGCACTGTACCAATTTGATCTGCCACTCCAATTTATGACAATATTATCCTTTTCAAACTTTATTTATCTTTCAAACAGTCATCTGTTATCTGTCAAATAATTTATTATTTCACTTTGTCGTTACGTCATTCGTTAGTCATCCATCCACCTACTCAAGAATTGACTTACTTTTATTACTATTAAAATTCTAAGGGAAATACTTTCAGTGTAAAGCAACTTCAAAATACTGTCAATTATTAACTATATGAGTTGAAAAAGACCAAATGTTTTGCAGGCAATTTTATGGACAATTAGCGGTCTTTTAATTTTGTGTCTAAAACCCTAGTTTTCTGAAAAATTTGTGAGAAGATGCAAATTGTTCGTGTTAATGTAAGCAGAGATAAGTCGATAGTGGAATCACTTGCCTGATTCATCTTTCCTGAAATCTGTTCACACAAGTCTTTGAAGCTAATGATGTTATTCTATTTTTAATAAATCGATACAGGAATAAAATATTCAATAATAAAAAATAAAAAAGTTACTTTTGGTTTGAAGCATACCTTAGTCTGGCACCATGTTAGCAAGGAACGTCAACTTTAGCTGATCTTTGGGATCATGGAGTTCATTTAGAGTCATTTTAAAAAAAAAGAGTTCCACTTATGCCGGTGCCAGGGGAATGGCAAGTGGTGCACAGTTTAGTACTGGTCATGAACAGAATAAATTATACCGAGTTTGCCATTTTCGTTTCTTTGGTGTATTCTTTGCTTCCAAAGGATCTAACTTTCAGATCTTATTTGTGTCATACAGAGTCTTTATCCCAAGCAATCATGAGCATATATCAAATAGTCTTCGAGATAGAAACAAAGCTGAAAGCAACAGGTGAATGTTTTTGTAAGTTCAATCAACCGTGAAATATACTTCGTGGCCCGATATGCATCCCTGCCTTCAGTAGATTTTCTCCAGACGTATCCATAGAGCAATGTTGATTACTAAGAAACTGAGCTAAACGCAACAGGTGAATATTTTTTTGATGTTCAATCAACCATGAAATATAGGTCTAGCCCAGATTGCGTCATTGCTTTCAATAGACCTTCCTCAGACGTATTTCTGGAGCAAGTTTGAGGACTCTAGCCCTACTGGTTGCTAAGAAACTGAGATAAACGTAACAGGTGAATAGTTTTTATGTTGAGCCAACCATGAATTTTAGCCCATGACCTGATATACATCGCTGCTTTCAGTAGATCTTCCCGGACGTATCTATGAATAAAATTTAAGGCTCTAGCCCTTGTCATTACTTAAACACGGAGGTAAACGCAACAGATGAATATCTTTATATTCTTTTACTCTTTTATATTATCGGCCAGTCGATGGATGGTTGCTGATGCAGACGCTATATGAACACTGCATTTAGAGAATTAGATGTCTATTTAATTTCCAAGTGGATATTTTTTTAAGGACTGACAATGTGCAAAAGATGGGTTAAATATATTACTACTTAAATACTAGTAGTTAGAATGGAGCTAATTTGATTGTATAAGTAGCGTAGAAAAGGAAGATAGTGGTCTTTGGAGTGTAACATTTGTTTTATATATCAAAATGATTGTCTTGGTCTGTAGTACCAAATTAGCGTTTGCCACCTTGTCAGGAGAAGAGCTATATAAGCTAGCAGCTTTCGTTCTGATCCTATTGCTTTCTGTAATTGTGTTATTTGTATGTTGTTATGTGCAGTTTTGAAAATAAAATATGTTTAAACCAAACCTTGTATAACTCTATATTGGCCAGTTATTTACACTACCCAGTTAAATTTTGAATATCCAAAATATCTAATGAAGTCGATCAGAAGTATGCTCAAACATTATAACAGTTCACAACTTAGTTCTGTTATTTTTGTTACAACATATTATGTGCCCCTACAAAAATCAAAATAATAATTTAATTCGTGGAATTTTACAAAGACTCTGTGTCAAAATGGCCCAGAATGTTCTTTTTTCTGTCTAATTGAGCCCCCTCAATACGTCACTGCGATTATCTGTTGCTACAGCCAAATATGCCTAAGCATTATAAGATGGAGTTAAAATATTTTTAATAGCATTTTCGACTGGTTTAAACGTAACCTATGTAAATCGTGAGTGACATTTACAAGGCGGTGTACCCGATTTGTAGTTTGTGTTGTCCACTTATCTATATTCTTCAAAATCGATTTGTTTCCTCTGTTTATTCGCAATCATTCTGATGTATATAGAAACAGAAAGAAAAATGGGGAAAATAGACAATTTGTGTGCCTAAGTAAGTTTGATTAATGCTAGGTTTGTGGTCATCTGCATGGAAAGGGTGGCATGTATAGTTTTCTACCCGCAGCTATTGTTCAAGTACTCGTCTTAAAACTCTATATTATTATTTTTTGTTTGGTGTTGTGGGAGGGTTGTGACATTAATTTAATCAATTCCTGATACTTGCCCTTTTACGCTATTTTATCTGTTTTGACCTTTTCTCTATAAAAACGATGTTTAAACCATAGTCAAAAATATTTTGGCCGTATAGCATGTATTTAAATCAAAGTAATGTATATAACACGTAAAAAAGAAATAGTTGTTTCATTCCGCTACAGCTATTGTAAGTACCATGTGGGTGCCGTGAAATGCTTCCTGTTCTTCATTTTGATGAAGCAAAGGTATTTTCTGGTTATTTGGGATCATCTAGGCTCATTCCGAGTCAGTTTGACGAAGGAACTGAATGGGTACCCATTTACGTGAAATAATTCTGCCAATTTTACTTTTGCTTCCCTTCTGAATGGGGGTTAACATTTAAAGGAACTATAAATTGTATTTGTGAAACACTATGCCCCAACCATATGCTTGCCACTAAAGGTTCCAAACTTTAGAATGTCTAAGTCTGAAAAGGCTTTACCTAACCTTTACTAAAATATTTAACTGCACCAGAACTTAAACCAAAAATCAGCTTTTTAGATCAAGCAATTCAGAAGTTGGAAAAATGCCAAATTCAAACAAGGGCTATAACTCCATGAAATTTTTACGGAATTTCCCCAAAACTTAATCAGGTATTCTATTCATCATATCTGATCAGTATAAAAAAATATAGACAATAACTCAAATACTTATTTTAGATATCTTGCTAACAAGATATCGATCTCATGTTTTTGAAGGGGTATCACTCCAAAATGTGTCAGAACTTGAAAAAAAAAATATGTGTCAGTTATTAATTCATGAGGAATCCATAAATAAAATATCAAAACCTTATGCATAGTAGTTCTAGAATCCAGTAGCTGCATAAATACTAAACATCAGGGGAAATAACTCCAAAACTAATAAAAGCAGAGTTACCTATCCTAAAGTATTTAACTTTATAAGGACTACTACTAAAACTAAAAATCAGCTTTCTTGCTCAAGCGGTTCAAAAGTTGGAAAAATGCCAAATTCAAACAAGGGCCATAACTCCATCATAATTTTACGGAATTCTCCAAAACGTTGATCAGATAAAGTTCTTCTCTGGCCCAATCAGTATACCAAATATCTAGGCCATAGCTTAAACACTTTTTCAGATAACTTGCTAACAAGGTAGTCACCTCATTTTTCTTAAAGGGTCATAACTCCAAAACAGTGGGGAAAAAAATACGTATCAAGTATTTTTTCATGAGGAAGCCATATATGAAATTTCAAAACACTATGCCCAGTGATTCTTGAACTCAGTAGCTACATAAGTATTGAACATCAATGGAAATAACTCCGTAATTATTGAAAGCAGAGTTACCTAACCTGTGTTAAAGTAGTTTACTTATCAAAGGCTACTATTATACCAAAATTCAGCTTTCTAGCAGTTCAGTAGTTGGAAAAATGCCAAATTCAAACAAGGGCCATCAATATTTTACAAAAACTTTCCCAAAACTTAATCAGGTAATTGACCTCTCTTACCAAAATAAGCATACCAAATATCAAGGCCATAGCTTAAATACTTTTTTAGATATCTTGTTAACAAGATAGTTATCTCATTTTGCTAAAAGGGGCGTAGCTTAAAAAGGAGCATAACTGGGAAAAGAAAAATATACGTATTAGCTTATTTTCCATGAGGAACCCATATCTGAAATCCGAGACCCTACCTAGCAGTGTTCAAAAGTTACAGCAAGCATGAAAAAGTGTGACGCGCATACAAACACACAGAAAAGCCAAAAGCAATATGCCCCAATAACTTTTTGAAAGTTGGGGGCATAAAGAATTAGATACTGTAGGAGAAAAGTGTTTACTCTAATAGTAGACCTTTTTGGAAGGGTTATATCTTCCACAGAAGCAAATAGGAAGCATCTACGGAAGCAACTATTGTTTGCATGGTTCCAAATTGCAGTAAACATTCAGGTTTGTCCATTCACATTAATACAGAATTATATCCAAGACATGCTAGAAGATCATGTGGAAACTAGGAACACACACAAAAAAACAAAGCAAACTTGTTTTTATTGATTTCTTTCAACCTTAGACGATATTGTCCATGCATGAATAATATGGTTATGACATTATTATTATAAAATCATTGTCAAAATGACCTTTAATGGAGTCATTGATAATTCAATTAAGCCCCAGTCACACACACACACATTACGGTTAGGGCGGATAGTTGCGGATAAAATCCTCAGTTTATCCGCAGAATTTGTGGGCGTGGCCTAATTTTGTTTAATGCATTTACGAATATAGTTACCATTAGATGCGTATGGATACGGATAGGTACGAACTACTAACCTTCCGTTACCTTCTGTAACCTTTAGATGCGGATAAATACCTTCAGATGCGGACTGTTGCGCATGCCTAGCGGATAGAAGACTAGAAAAGATTAACTGCGACGTACACATCTGTGTCTACTCCTTGTTGCTCCAGTCACACACACACATACGGATTGTACGGATACTACGGATGACCCGTCCGTATATATCCGTTTTATCCGTAATGGATCCGTATCAGATCCGCAGAGTCCGTAACTGTCCGTATCATATCCGCAGAGTCCGCAGGATCCGCGTCGAAATTTTGAAAAGTTTCAAAATTCGGGCGCGGATGAGTAAACCGTAATGGTGCGTTACTAAACGCATATATCCGCATCTATCCGTATCTAATCCGTGTCGCATACGTATCTATTCCGTATCTTATCTGTTATTGAACCTATCATTCCGCAGTCCCACTCCAAGTTGAGGACCGTTACGGTTTCAAGCGGATCGTTACCTTTCGTTACGGAAGTTACGGGTCTCGTTCGGCGTACTGTAACGGACTGTTTTCTACAGTAACGTTTCAATACAAAAAGGTTGCGTTCCAATACTGACAGATACCTACAGGATGGTTTGGAGAGGCGGCTGTACGGCAACAACACCAGTAGGGGGGGGGCGGGGCAAAGAGACAGAGACTGTATCTCAAGGACTACTACAACAGAGAGGCCGGGTCGGTGCAATGGCAGTGACGTATGGTGCAGTTATGGTGCGATGTTATGTTTCTTATTTGTAACAGCCTAGTGGGGTCATCTTTTCATGAACATGCCAATAGCAAAAGTAGGGCCATCATTCCATAATCTTATTTGACTTTTATCAATTTGAATTAGTTGTCCAATATAGGACAAAGTGATTTTTTTATTAATTACAATTAGTTGTCCAATACAGGACAAAGGTTAATGGTGAAATGAAGCAATAAAGATCTACTGGTCAGGATTGAGTAGCCGAAACTTCGAAGATGGCCCATCTTCCTTCTTTCGAATGTGTTCTGTGCTCTTGAATGAACTCTTTTAGATTTCTATTTTACTTCAGTGCCACTGGTTTCGTGCCGTGCGGCGACCGTAAAACGTCTTCCCGTACGTCACCTATAGTGCAATTTATATATATTGTTTTTCCTTTGAGATCAAGAAAATATTCTGAGATATCAGAAATTTTCGTTTGGTTTGAATTTATAGTCTAGATTATTGCATTTTTTCCTTTTAGATCTTTTATGGTACTAATTAGTCTTTGAATTTACTGCCTTATCAAAATTAAGAAATTACATATGCTTTCTCTGGTTTTCGTAACCAAATCATATCGGGGTCACTGATGCGGTTTGAGTAGCCGAATTCTCAAAGTATGGTCCACGTACCTTCTTTCGAATGTGTGCAGTGTTCTTGAAGGATTAGAATAGTATCTACTTTATCAACTGCCAACTGAATATCTATGTCAACCAAGCAGTAGAACGGTACCTTTCTCAAATCAGGGAAGGACAAGGCAGCGAAAGGAGAGAGATGGGTTCGCCGTTCATATGCTATGCCCAAGATACATTGACCCTAACCACCTACTCCCACCCCTCCTCCCCCAAGCCACCGCCCCTACGGTCATTAGGCTATAGGAAACCTTTACCTTTACCCAATTAATAGTTTGAATCCAGGTATACAGGTATTTTTAAATAAAAATCTAATCCTTCATGAGCACAGAACACTAAACACATTCGAAAGAAGGAGCATGTGCCATACTTCGAGGTTACGATTTTTAGAGCCTCATAAATGACCCTGACATGACCCATTACTTCCGTAACTAAAGGTAAAGCTCCGTATGAAACCGTATCAGTCCTCAACTTGGGACTGCGGAATGATGGGTTCAGTTACGGATAAGATACGGAATAGATACGGATGAGAAACGGATTAGATAAGGATAGATGCAGATAAATGCGTTCAGTTACGGACTTTTACGGTTTACTCATCCGCGCCCGAATTTTGAACCTTTTCAAAATTTCGACGCGGCTCCTGCGGACCCTGCGGATATGATACGAACAGTAACGGACTCTGCGGATGTGATATGGATCCATTACGGATTAAATGGATATATACGAATAGATTCGGACGGGCCATCCGTAGTATCCGCAGAGTCCGTATATGTGTGTGTGACTGGGGCATGACTTTGACTCCTTGGTTTGATACTTAAAATATAACGTATACAGCATTCAAATGTAAACGATTTGCCAGACTAGAATGATGATTTAAACGGTATTGTCTGTTTGATATAATGCAATAAGGTGAAGAATTGCAAGTAAAAAGATAGTCAATGAACAGGAATTAATAAAATCAAATTCCACATCCCGCTCTCAAAACAAGAAGGGAAACACACACACACACACACACACACACACACACACACACACACACACACAAAAGGAATTAAGCGGACGGACGACGACGACGGAATACGGAGCCTGCCTATCCTATAAGCTGCCCCGGAGCCTTCGGTTCAGGTGAGCTATAAAGGCAAAAATGGATGTTTCAGCTGTTGTAATTAAGGTAGCTGAATAATGACCACCTGCTTGGGAAAAGGCTGCTCATATGATTTACCTAGCATGTCTTTCGTCGTCGTCCGTCCGCTTAATTCCTTTTTTTTAAAACTGGCTCAGAATGAGCCCAGATGATCCCAAATATAATTTTCGCTATATTGACGTGCGAGTAAACTTTTCACAGAAGCCACATGGCACTTTGCACTCAATGCACTAGAGTAAAATAACTAATATTTTTAACCTGTTATATACGTTACTTTGGTGAAAATATATGCTACAATGCAAACAAATTGAAACTCTGGTTTAATATATTGCTTTTATGGGAATAGGTCACAACAGATAAAGTAGTGTAAAGGGCAATTATCAAGAATTGATTTTATCGGCTCTCCAGACACCAAATTGGAAATAAGATGATAAAGTTATAAGACAAATAGTAAGACGATAATAGCCGGTAGCAAAACACACATGCAGCCCATTACAAGTTGATGGCTTCGAAGCTAACCTTTATCAAACATAGAAAGGCACACAAAACGTCTACTTTCACCTATTTTTTTCTGTTGTTATATATACATCACAATGATGGCAGATATACCAATGTAATGAAACAAACCGATTTTTCGAAGACTACAAATTAGTGGATAACACAAACTAAAGCATCGATACACCACAACTAATGCTTAACCTTGGAGCTGTCAATTAGGTATTAGATGGGATTGGTTAAAACTGGTCTAACGTGCCGTTTTAGAAAATATTTTTGTGTTAACTCAAAATAATACGCATATTTGGCAGTAGCACTATTAAATCTCAGGGGCTTTATTCAACTAAAGGTTACAAATTTTACATTCCTGAGTACAAAACTGTAAGAGATTATTAGGTATTTGATAACTTGTGGTTTTGTTTAAAAGTTGTTTGGATATTAATGAACAAAAAATAGTTCATGTATAGATTGATTCACAAAGACTTCATTTGAACATCAGGACAATCACAGCTTTTCATGTCATGTAATTAACATTGTTTTCTGTCTAAGTAGGCAACTAAACTGTGCAAAAAATCATTTTACGATTCACAATAGACATATCTTTTATAACTTTACAACTGCCTTGTTTAAGAGTCAGAATTTTAAAAGAGTGCCTTTCATATGGAAATGATAGATCTTTACTCAAACATTTTAATCTGTTAATTACGTAACTTGGTAAAAATATATGTTGTTAGGTCAAGATGATTTTTGAAGTGTTGTTTTATATCATGTTCAACATAATCATATCATAACAGGTTTAATCCGTCAGATTCAGACAGCTTATTAGCCATTTTTTGTACGAACCATTGTGTGAAAATGGTCCTGCAGCCACCAACACGGAATAGGTGTAACCATGTTCAACGCTACAACGTTGAAAAAGTATATAAGCTAGATATCTTAAATTTGTTTTGCTGTAAAGATTTTAAACGGGGGGCAATTACAAAATTGAATCTTATGGGCCATTTTATAACAGCATCTTTGAAAAGAGAAATAACCTAAGTTATATTTCGAATTTTCGAGGGGTAAATAATATAGATTGTAACAAAAATAACAGCCCAAAGTTCTGAAGAGTTTTCTGAGTGGTCTGATTTATAGAATATCAACCGTACTTTACAGAAATATTAATATTTGCTACTTTTATATTGTTCAAATACATGTCTTATTGACTTTAAGAAATATTTTTGATATTTAAATTTGCGGGTAACGTAAATAACTTGCCACTTCAGAGGTTTGCAAGGTTTGCAAAAGTGGCAATCCTTGACTTTGCTAACTACAGACCAAGACAATTATTCAGATATACAAAAACAAACGTTAAACTCCGTAGACCACCCCCTGAAAGGTAGCCCATCAGGTTTGCAAAAGTTTCATTGTAAACTTTTCTACGTATATCAAGCTATTTTGTCTCATTCTAATGGAAAGTGTGCTCTTTCTATGGCTGTCAACTATTACTCGCCATAACAAAACGTTAAAACATGTTGCCTTGTACAAATCAAGTGGAATGAATATCATATATTTAATAGTGGTCTAAATAACCCAAATCATAAGTTCGAACTCGTAAATCGTATAAACATTGACAATTCCGAAATATTTAAGATACATAGGCATAGATCCAAAAACGCAGAATTACCTCCACAGATAAATTTTGATATCTTTACAATACTCCGTCTGTCATGTCAAAGCTTTTGCCATTCATGTCAAAGTTTTTTTATGCCCCAATGATCATAGCCTGGGGCCATTAAGATTTGCTCCTGTCTGTCTATTTGTATGTCCGTCCGTTCATTATATTTTACGGCATAAAGTTTGTGTAATCAACTCCTCCCACAGTTTAAATGGATCGTTCTTAAAGTTTGCATAGTTATTGATGACATATTTAAGACAGGCATGTGGGTTTTTGATGGAGCTAGAATAAATTTTGACAGAATGACAGCTTTTCGAACTTAGTCATTTTAGACAAATAGATGCAATGTAGAGTATGGCAGTTGTGTAATCAATATCTCCAACAGTTTTCAATGGATCTTTTTCAAACCTTGCATTCATACTGTGGACATATTGAAAATGTGCATGTGGGTTTTTTGTTGGAGCTTTAATTGATTTTGACGTAATTATGGCCTTTTGAATTCAGTCATTTAGGCAAATTTTTGCATTGTAGGGTATGGACTTTGTGTAATCAACTCCTCTAACAGTTTTCAATGGATCTTTTTCAAACCTTGCATACATATTGTGGACATGCTGAAAATTTGCATGTGGGTTTTCTTGAAGCTTAATTAATTTTGACAGACTAACGACCTTTTGAAATTATTCATTCTATGTAAATTTTTGCATTGTAAGGTATGGAGATTATGTAATCACCTCCTCCTACAGTTTTCAATGAATCTTTTTTAAACTTTACATATATATTAAGAACATATTGAATATGTGCATAATGGTTTTTTGTTGGAGTTAGAATTAATTTTGACATAACAATGGCCTAATGAACTTAGTCATTTTAGGCAAGTTTTTGCACTGTAGTTTATGGAGATTGTGTAATCAAATCCTTTAACAGTTTTTAATGGATCTTTTTTTTAATTGGATACATATTTTGGATATACTGAAAATGTGCATGTAGTTTTTGTAGGAGCTAGAATTGATTTTGAAAGAATTGTGGTCCCGTAAACTTAGTCATTATGGGCAAAATTTTGCATAGTAGGGTATGAAGATTGTGTAATCAAGTATTTTACAATTTACAATGGTTCTTTTTCAAACCTAGCATACTTGTTGTTGACATATTGAAAATGTGCATGTGGGATTTTATTGGAGCTAGAAATGATTTTGACAGAACTGTGGCTTGTAAACTTAGTCATGTGGAGCAGCATTTTTGCACTATAGGATATGGAGTTTGTGTAACGTTTTCAGTGGATTCTTTGATGATAGTATTTGTCCTTAAAAAGATGCTTTAGGGATGTACAAATGACCTGTGGCATGCGCTGCACGGGAGCATCATTCGTGTCTTACAATTTTCTAGTTTCTTATAATTCCATAAAGCATCAGATCTCACCTTTTGGTTCTGGAGACGATTGATATGTTTTTACCATACGGACATGGTGGCTGCTAGTCAGGTAACTTTGGATCACTTAAATAAACTATTGTTTCCACGTCTCGAAGAGCTTCCATATAAAAGGGCCTGGTA
Source organism: Ctena decussata (assembly GCA_963989385.1). NCBI lineage: Eukaryota > Metazoa > Mollusca > Bivalvia > Lucinida > Lucinidae > Ctena > Ctena decussata. Next base: position 2,950,687 of record OZ022512.1, on the reverse strand, counting down.
TGATTTGGGCCATATTTAGCCCCCATGTTTAAGATTTTTTTCAGAATTATATCTTTTAGCCTCTGTTAATGATATATGAGTGGTGAAACCACAATCTATTTTCATTCAAATTTTCTACAGTCTTGCGGTTTTTATGTATAATGTTGCGCGTCTGGTTGCACCCTACTCAACTGAATTTTGGCATTCTGGCATTTTCGACCATTTTCCGCCTGCATTTAGACTATAAAATATGTCAGCACAGTCAAGTGCACAAATATTACTTTTCAAAATGATGCATTTTAATAATGACAACAATATGTGAACAAGAGGGTCATCCATGATGACCCTTGATCACTCACCTGAGTATCCTGTGAACTCAACCGCAGAGACACCCATACGACCGACAGACAGAGTTTCGCAAAGATTTAATGGAACATGAACCCCTTATTGTGTACCTTAGGTTTTTATAAGATTTAACCTAATGACCTAGTTTTTGACCCCCTCATGACCCAGTTTCAAACCTGGTCTAGATTTCTTGGATATGAACATTCTGACAAAGTTATCAAAACTGTGCCCTCTAGTGTGTACACAATGTTTTTTTCTACGGTTTGACCTAGTGACCAAGTTTTTGATCCAACATGACTAAGTTGCACCTTTAGTCCAGATTTGTTTGAGATAAACATTTTGATAAAGTATCATGAAGATTGTGTCCTCTCAATCGTTTACATTGTTTTTCTAAGAACTTACCTAGTGACCTAGTTTCTGACCTGACATGGCCAAGTTTCAATTCTGATACTGATTTTATAAAAATAAAGATTCTGACAAAGTTTCATGTAAATTGGATCATAACTGTGCCCTCTAGGGTGTACACAAGGTTTTTCTAAGATTTGACCTAGTGACCTAGATTTTGACCCCATAGGACTCGGATTCAAACTTGGCCTAGATTTTATATTGGAAAACATTCTGACAAAGTTTCATGAAAATTGGATCAACACTGTGCCCTCTAGAGTGTGCACAAGGTTTTTCTAAGATTTGACACAGTCACCTAGTTTTTGACCCCACATGACCCAGTTTCAAAGCTGGTCTAGATTTCATTAAGATAAACATTCTGACAATGTTTCATAAAGACTGGATCATAACTTTGCCCTCTGTGTCATTCTAAGATTAATTTCTAGTTTTAGCTCTGGTGGCCATTTTGTTCAGTGGAGTGGAAACATTTTAGCAAATTTGTTCAGGGCCATGAGTCAAACATTTCTGTAATATTTTTTTCTAAATCGAGCCATTGGCTTCAGAGACTATGTTGTTTAAAGGTTTTTTTTTTCTATTTTTAGCTCTGGTGGCCATATTGTTCAGCAGAGCGGAACCATTTTAGCAATTTTGGTAGAGGTTTCCTAAATAACATTTCTGTGAAATAATTTTAAAATCTGCCCAGCAGTTTTGGAGGAGAAGTCGTTTAAAGATTCTTCTGTTTTTAGCAATGGCGGCCATTTTGCTCAGCGGAGCGGAACCGTTTGAGCAATTTTGGTAGAAGGTCTCCTAAGGAACATTTCTGTGAAATCATTTCAAAATCTGCCCAGCAGTTTTGGAGGAGAAGTCGTTTAAAGGTTTTTCTTATATTTAGCACTAGCGGCCATTTTGCTCAGCGGAGCGGAACCGTTTGAGCAATTTTGGTAGAGGGTTTCCTAAGGAACATTTCTGTGTAAATTATTTCAAAATCTGCCCAGCAGTTTTATGGGAGAAGTTATTTAAAGATTTTTTTTTCTACTTTTAGCTCAGGTGGCCATAATGGTCAGCGGAGCGGAACCGTTTGAGCAATTTTGGAAGAGGATGTCCTAAGGAACATATCTATGAAATTATATCAAAACTTCCCACCGGTTTTGGAGTAGAAGTCGTCTAAAGGTTTTTCTATTTTTAGCTCTGATGGCCATATTGTTCAGCGTAGCGAAACCGTTTGAGCAATTTTGATAGAGGGTCTCCTTAGGAACATTTCTCTTAAATTATTTCAAAATCTGCCCAGCAGTTTTGAAGGAGAAATCTTTTAAAGGTTTTTATATTTTTAGCTCTGGCGGCCATATTGTTCAGCGGAGCGGAATTGTTTGAGCAATTTTGGTAGAGGGTCTCCATAGAAACATTTCTGTGAAATTATTTCAAAATCTGCCGAGCAGTTTTGGAGAGGAGGAAGTTTAATGATTTTTCTATTTTTAGGTCTGGCGGCCACATTGTTCAGCGGAGCGGAACTGTTTGAGCAATTTTGGTAGAGGGTCTCCTAAGGAACATTTCTGTGAAATTATTTCAAAATCGACCCAGAAGTTTTGGAGGAGAAGTCGTTTAAAGGTTTTTTTTTTATTTTTAGCTCTGGCGGCCATATTGTTCAGCGGAGCGGAACCGCTTGAGCAACTTTGGTAGAAAGTCTCCCTAGACACATTTCTGTGAAATTATATCAAAATCTGTCCAGCAGTTTTGGAAGAAAAGTCGTTTAAAGCAAATTTGACGACGGACGGACGACGGGCGACGGACAAAGACCGATCACAATACCTCACGTTGAGCACTTCTTACTCAGGTGAGCTAAAAACTCAGCTGTGCACTTGACGGTGCTGACACTTAAATTTATATATTTTTTTTTCAAAAAACCTCGCAGCTTCTTGGACACTTTACCAGTGGTCTGAACATAAACATGACCATATCTCCGCTCAGAGACAAAATAAACATATGTTCTGGGTACTCATTTTCTTAGTTAGAAGACTGGGAATCATTTGGCACACATTTTATTTTGATCGGTTAAAAATTTTTGATTAGAGTCTCTCCACTTGCTAAGTTGATTGGGTGGGATACCTGGACAGGCCTTGAACAGTACACATCTGTTTAGTAGCAGTGTTGTACCCCTTATTAGTGTACTACCAAAACCCTATCATCAAATGCTCTCTAAAGCTTTATTAAATGTCTCATTTCAGTAAAGGAAATCCGTCTATACACGGTTTTCTCGCCGTTTTTTTATTTAAAATTACTGAAACAAAACAGGCATGTCTGAAATCTTATTATTTTGAGGGATGACAAAGAAGAAACATATTATTTCTGTCTGAACCTGTTTACTCAGATGATGAGCAACAGAAACCATGCAATTTTAAGTAAATTTGAATTTAGGCCAAAAACGGTCCATATCATTCTAGGCCCTTTGCTCTAAATTGTCCAATTGTTTTCGGGAAGAAAATATTTGTAAACGGACAACTGGCTACGGATGCCTTGCCTCAACTATGAGCTCATCCTATGAGCTCTCGGCAGAGGTGAGCTAAAACAGGGGATTAACAAAATTATGAATATTTCTATAGAACGGGAGCCTAGGCACATACCCACAAAGGCGCCATATGGGGGTAACCATATGCCCCATCCACACTAAACCTTTCCCTATAGAAGCTCAACACCCGTAACTTCTGATGCTTATAATGATCTCTCAGAATGATCTGTTAAATTTGCTATATGAACGCCTCTTCTTACATTACATTTTCTCCACCAAGAGAATTTGTAACTACTTACTTACTTGATTTATTAATTTAGTGCATCTGTATGTTTCAAATTCACAATAGCTTTGTTTTGGTTTATACACTGTGTTATTCAAGAATAATTTTTACAACATAATACACATACATCAAATAGGCCAGGATTTGAAAGTAAACTTGAAGCTTGTATTTAGCTTTGTTTCATATAGGAACTGTTACAGTAGAATTTCGGTTGTATCTACTTCCTGTCCAGTTTTGCATTACTTCACTGTCACTGTGACTGTTTGACATAAAACGTGAATAAACGATAAATTGGCACAAATACCTTTGGCCTCGACATACTGAAACAGTGGTCCTAGATCAAATAAAACATTAACAATGAGAAACAGTTCGGATTATCCTAACATCGAGTTTAGTAATAACACTGCGGAATAGGTTGTAACACAAATTCCTGTTACAACGAGCACCATTCTTTCTGTTACATCCAACCCTTCGCACTCACTACTTTAACTAGTCTTATCAAAGATCGGATACGGAATCATCCCTGTTTAGACGGATATCTGTGTAAAGCTTGAAAGATACGCTTTCCATTCATGGTAAAAGCAATGACCTGCAATGTTTATCAAAGAATCAAGAACAAATTTGGTAATTTTAAAAAATTACCAGAAAGGAAAATATATGTGCCATCCGCTCGTCTCTGTGAAGGCTGAAATGTTGCGAATTATGCAGACGTTATATGGCGCCACCATTTTGATGTTAAAATGCATAAACTCTACCAGTAATCGCCCTTGTTACAGGCTCTGAACCAGCACCGGTCTCCCTAAAATACAAACCATGCAGATTTAAAGATCTTTTTATAGATTTTTGAAAACCAGCACAGGCATGACCCAAATAAATATTTTCACTGTAGGTGAATAAATAATGTAAAGTAAAAGATAAGCAATGATCAGGAATCAAAAAGTGTAAAGTAAAAAGATAGGCAATGATCAGGAATCAAAATGTGTAAAGTAAGAAGACAGGCAATGATCAGGAATTAATACAATCAAATCCCACATCCCGCCCTCAAAACCAATCAAGAAAGAAGCACACACACACACACACACACACACACACACACAAAATTGACAAAAGTCAATGGAAGACACGTACTGTAAACCAAATGAACAGCTCTTTCCCAAACATGTAGTCATCCAGCTGCCCTAGTTAAAAGCAGCAGCAAGCAGGAACATCTATTTTTTACCTGTTTTATTTTAGATTACAAAACAAAATATAACTGAAACAAACCAACAACAACAAAAACAAGAAAAACAACAACATACACTATAATGGGCAGCTATTCAGGTGACAAGACTGCTAGACACCATAGACAAGCGGACGTAACCACATGAAACAATGAGGAACCATAACAGAAGTACCGCATTGGAACAGTTAGCAAGAGACTATTGGTGTGTGTATGAGGTGGGGGGGGGGGGTAGCTAAAAATAGTTCTACTGGATCTAAACGATCGCCCTATACTTCTGCGGCTGTTTGAGCCATTTAGTTAACTGTTTGGTCCGCATGCAGGTTTCCTCAGCCATCAATGCCTCATTAGTGGAGACAAACAAATCACGGATAAGACATATGATGAATCAGAGAGAAGGATTCGACAGAAACAACGAATTGCGACATCTGGAGATTCTTGGGGTATCAAACGACACCACTGAAATACCGGAGCAAGAAAAAGAAATGATAAAAAAACATCAGACACTTTTTGTCAAAATTTTAAGTAGGGTAATGCCTTGCTGAAACTTTAATTGGTGTTGAAATTCGAAAAACTCGGGATTGTTTTAATGTTTTTTTTTTTTTTTTTTTTTTTTTTTTTGCCGCTTTCGAGGTGTTTTGTGGTAAAGAATGATGCATTCTAGGAAGTTTGTAGAAAATACAGAAACTGACCTTCAAAATATGAGGACTGGAATATTTGAAAATGCCATTATATTCTCAGTAACTGCATTCTGAGCTTTCGTGAAAAAAATGAATTGGGCCGATATAGCACCTTTACGCAACTCGCTCTTCGATATAGCACCTTTACGCAACTCGCTCTTTTGCAATCATTCGTGAGAGCTTTAAGTTAGTGAAATCGGGTTTAACGTCCCATCAACAACTAGGTTAAACGGAGACGGGACCTCGGTTTAAAGTCTCATCCGAAAACCTGGAGAAGCGAAGGATCGATCTTGCGACCCACGGAAAGGTAGTCCAGCGTTTTATTCACTAAACTGCCGCTCCTTATGTGTGAGAAGAGGAAAAGAAGGAGAGAGAAAAGAATGATATAACTATGAAAGCATATAACTTTTCAACCTTCAAAAATTGTAAACTATGGGCTTTTAAATTCATTTAAGTAAAGTACGGCTGAAATGTTAACTATCTTACCTGTATTAGTATATACGCCAAGCAGAAAACGTTAACACAGCCGAAAAAAATAACGGTTTTGTGCATTCGAGACATGCTTACAGATTACAGCCTAAAGAATTGCACTAAAATCTTTAATACATTTGATATAAGCCTTATAGTCGCGTGTGAAAAATCAATCGTGTTGTATCTGCACTGTAGCTCTGTAAAACAATGTAATGAACTGAGAAATTTAGCGTATTCATATTTCCCGACTTAGAACTGAAGGAAATAGAACACTCGGGGGATCTGACTATGGCCCCGCTGTGCTGCTTTCGTAATAAAATGTAATGTAAATAGAGCAATAAATAAGTTGCAGAGAAAACTGTAACACAAATTTTCAACATTCTAAATATGAAAAGAAAGAAAACTGGATAACTAAAAAATGAATAAGAGCAATTATCTTCTTTTCCATCCCATTATACAACAACTCATTGTTTATCTGTTTACCATATATTAAGTGTCCAGGATAGATAGTTCCTAAAAATGCGTGACAAAAATTTACTAGAAACTTAGACAGAAAAAAATAAATAAAAAAGATATGCAATATGAACATAATTCTCAAGTCCACAATAAAACGAGTTGCTAAAAGGTCCTAGTTTGAATAATTTCTACGCTTACTGTGACAAAAAAAAAAGAGAAAAATAAAAGCAATGAGCCCGAGTCTCAATTCTGTGATACAGCAATTCCATTTCTATATGCATGTCAAAGTGGAAATTCTAGCTTGCATTATATCTAAGGAAACTCTGACAAAAATTAAAAGACGCAAAAAAGATAAATAAAGGAAAATATAAATGCAATATGACCGTTAAGTACGTTCCCGGTTCCTGGTTCCCGGTTCCCGATTCCTGGTTCCCGGTTCCCGGTTCCTAGTTCCCGGTTCCCGGTTTCTGGTTCCCGGTTCCCGGTACCTGGTTCCCGGTTCCTGGTTCCCGGTTCCCCGTTCCCGGTTCCCTGTTCCCGGTTCCCGATTCTCGGTTCATAATTTCGGTTCCCGAACCTTGGTTCCAGGTTCCCGGTTCCTGGCTCCCGGTTCCCGGTTCCCGGTTTATAATTCCCGGTTCCTGGTTCCCGGTTTCTGGTTCCCGGTTCCTGGTTCCCGGTTCCCGGTACCTGGTTCCCGGTTGCTGGTTCCCGGTTCCCCGTTCCCTGTTCCCGGTTCTCGGTTCATAATTTCGTTTCCCGAACCTTGGTTCCCGGTTCCTGGCTTTTCAGATGCAATGGCAACCAATCAAAATCAGGTCTTTGGGCAAAATTCATATGGCCGATAGAAGACTACTCTAGAAACATTTCTGTAAAGCTTTTGTAAAAATATCTGCAGTAACACAGAAATTAATACCAAATGTCCACTTTCCCCATTGTAAGTCTATGGAACTTTAAGTTGCCATAGCAACCAGTCCACCTGGGCATGGCTTCACTTTTCCCATTATATGTCAATGGAAACTATATGTTGCCATAGCAACCAAAGTTCTTATGGAGTTTGAAGAAAAATCAAAATTCATTTAGAGGCTTCTGTCATCAACATTTTTGCACAATATTAGCTTCATGCCCCATATGGCTTCTGCGCAGAAGATGTTTTACATTTTATTTTTCTTTTCTTTTTTTTCGAAAATTTACCCTATATTTTGCCATGGCAATTAATCAAATTTAGCAATTTGGAGAAAATTCATATGAAATATAGAGGACTATTCAAGAAACATTTCTATAGAAAGAAAACCTAAATAAATGCACTGAGACAGCAAAAATTGCCAATTTCCATTTTCCCCATTATAAGTCAATGGAAACTAATTGCCATGAAAAACTGTAATTCTATAGAGGCTTGTACTAAGGTTCTTTCTGTAAAGTTTGAGCTTTAGTTGCCACACAGTTTCTGCGGAGATGATTTTTTAATATTTTTCTATTTTTAACTATTCGGTTGCAATGGCAACCAGCCAAATTGCGCAATTTGCATAAATTCAACAAGGCTGGTTAAAGACTACTCAAGGTACATTTCTATGAAAGTTTTGTCAAAATATCTGCAGTGGCATAGCAATAAATGCATATTTTCTATTTTGCCATTTTAAGTCAATGGTAACTTTAAGTTCTCAAAGCAACGAAACTGCCTAAGCAATTGCCAAGAAAAACAGTACTTTTGTAGAAGCTAGTACTAAGACCCTTTCTGTGCAGTTTGAGCTTTATTGGTTGCATAGTTTCTGAGGAGATGATTTTGGAATATATTTTCTATTTTCAACCTTTCGGTTGCCATGGCAACCAGCCAAATTGTGCAATCTACATAAATTTCATGTGGTTGATAGAGGACTACTCAAGAAACATGTCCAAAAAACGTTTTGTTAAAATATCTGCAGTGACATAGCAATAAATGCAAATTTTCAATTTTCCCCATACAAGTCAATGGAAACATCAGGTTGCCATAGCAACCAAAGTTAAAAAGCGATGTGGATAAAAAAACAGTATTATTGGTTCGCCCTGCCTATAGATGCCATATATGAAATTTGGTAACAATGGGCCTTGTTGTTTCAGAGGAGATGTCGTTTGAAAATGTTGACGGACGACGGACTGACGGACGACAGACGACGGATGGTTGGTTGGTTGATTTGATGCTTAACGTCCACGGTAAACAACTAAGGTCATGTCGGGACGGTCAGTTAACCTAACCACACTATTCCTGGGCAGGCTTAGACCTCCTAAGCGGTTAACCAGTACTAAGTGCACATACTTTCGCCAGTAACTGACAACTACCCTTCTTGAATCAGCGGAAGGAGAAACGAAAGTATGTGGCCAGACCAGGATTCGAACCCAGGACCTCTGACTTACGAGTCAGGTGCCCTACCGATTGCGCTACCCGTTCCCCAGACGACGGATGCCTTCTTATACTATAAGCTCACTTATGAGCCGTCGGCTAAGGTGAGCTAATTATGATAGGCCCGCATGCCCGATGCTACATACCAAGTTACAAGGTCATCGGTCTTTTGGTTCTGGAGGAGAATATTTCTGAATGGTTTTTACCATATATGGGCGGGGCGGCCATCTTGGTCATGTGACCCAGATACCCCTAACAAACTTTTGTTCCCCCAACCTAGGTAGGCTCCATATGAAATATGGCTTCAATCGGCCCAGTGATTTCAGAGGAGAAGATGTTTGAAAATGTTGATGACGGACGACAGACGATTGAATAGAATAGAACGGTTGCCTGGCTATACTATAAGCTCACCTATGAGCCTAAAGGCTCAGGTGAGCTAAATAACGCACGGCATAAGAGGTTCAGATGAAAAGGAGTACCTGATGAGTATTGAGCTATTTCTATGCCTTTCCATTAAGCTATGTATACCTAGTGTTGTCCCATTAAAATCGCCTCCATTAGGTGATTCTGACAGATGTCACAACGTATATTTTAAAAGAAAAGTAAGAAACATTTTACATTTTTTTTTATCGAATTTTATTTATTATCTGGAACCATGGTATATCGGGAACGCCAAAATTAATCTGCGTCAGTATGTCATTTTCATTCAACCGGCAAATTTTGCTACCGCAAATATTAAGTGTATTACAGTGAATAGAGATGACCCCCCCCCCATGCCCCCACCAAAATCGTAATAATAATGAACATTTTCGTGTGTCTGTTTGTATGCTCGTCCGTCCGACTGTCGGTAAAGAAATGAAGATGAAGGAATGATCAAAACTGTTTTAAAATTCTCTTTTTTCTGTAGCCACTGCAATACAAGAAAGAAATGACAGTACACCATTGTCTTCATACACATGTGACCATGAATATGTTCTTGTATACTGCCAAAATGCCCCTGTGCGTGTGTGTGCACTCGGCTATAGTGGATATAGTAAGGACTGGAAGTACCACTAGAAGTACTTAGAAGTACTTACACTGGAAGTTCTTAGTCCTCTTATAATAACAGTTTTAACAGGAGCGGGGGGACAAGAGATTATTGGGGGAAAGTGGCTATATGAGGTCGCGATATTTAGCTGTATAGTCGTCTTTCCTTTAGCCACTTTTTTGCAGTTCTCATCGATGTTTCCCAGGAGGCACACCGGATCGAAACTATGATTGCACACTCCTGGCACCGAGTATGTCATCCGCCTTCCCCACCGCCTTTGACCCAGCTACCCACTTTCATATGTCGCGTAAGTATGAAACAGAAAACTGAACACGAAGCTGGTTGAGTTATTATCTACCCACATAGGACAAAGTTACACGACATTCTGTTTACAAGAACCATTTAGCAGAACACCATTATCATTGAATGGTCTGTATGATCTTGACATCTGAATTGGGTACCTAGGTCTTGCGCGCGCCACATCGTCTTGACACTTGTACCAAATTACAGGATTTTAAAATGCATCATCAACTAAGAAAGTTGTTACAGACCGAATCTAGTCTAGTCTTTTCTATCCCGTAACTTTGTAGGGCCGTTTGGGCAGCACAGGTGAATTGAAAACAATCCCTTTCTACCTTGTCCTGTTACCAGCTACCCTAGTGCGGCTGGCAAAGTCCATCTCTGTCGACTATTTTATAATGTCTTTACACCTCTTCTTCTGTCTATCCCTTCTTTTCCTTTCATGGTGCCCTGTAGAGTTGTCTTTGCTAAACCATAAGACCTTGAGACGTGGCCAAACTATCTTAGTTTCCGTTTCCTGACTATCGTCAGGAGTTCATCATATTCTCCAATGGCTGCTTGGAATTTTCTGCAAACCTCCTCGTAGGTTATGTGGTCCTTGTACGAAATATTTTCATCCAAATGGCATGCATTTTTGTCTCTCTCTGCTGTTAATAAGGAACATGCAACTAGTTCCCGGTTCCCGATTCCGAGTTCCCGATTAGTATTTGTGTTTTCTTTGAGTTACAAAGAACATTTTATAAGAACAAATGACTTGTCACATTTACCCGATTTCAACATGTTATATGTCAGAACAAATAGAAGTGTGCCAACTACATAATAATCAGTATTGTTGATAAGAAACCGGGAGCTGGTTCCTTGTTGGCATTATGCAGTTCTCTCAGATTGATGAGTTTTTCCAAATAAGGAAGAAGGAACCAGTTACCGGTTCCCGGTTCCCGATTCCCGATGCCCAGTTGCCGATTATATTGCGCTTTTGTTTCTTACTTACAAAGTTGACTTTTATTGTACTTAAAACATCATATTTACTCGTTGCCAACATTATCTTATGCCTAATATCATATCATTTTTCAAAAATTAATTATTCATTTAACTTGCCATAAACCGCTTTTTGTTTAATAAGAAAGCGGGCACTGGTTCCTTGTTGCCGATTTGCCGTTTTCAAACAATGACGATGGATAATACAAATAAGGAACAAGGAACTAGTTTCCGATTCCCGATTCTCAGTTCCCGATTAGATTTTTTTCTTAGTTACAAAGAAGCATTGTAAGAAGTGACTTTTCACATTTACCCGATTGCAACATCATCACATTCCTTACAACATTTTATATGTCAGAACAATATTGATGTCCCAAATATTTGATAATCAGTTTAGTTCATAAGGAACCGGGAATTGTTTCCTTGTTGCCCTTTTGCACTTCTCTCATATTGATGATTTTTCTACAAATAAGGAACAAGGAACTAGTTCCCGGTTCCCGGTTCCCGATTCCCGATTCCCTGTTTCCGATTATTTTGTACTTTCATTTCTCACTTACAAAATTGAATTGATTGTAATAAAAGCATCACATTTAGTCTGTGGCAAAATCATCTTATGCCTAATAATATGTAATATGTCAAAACAATTATTCATGCAACTTTATTTAAATCGCTTTTTGTTTTATAAGGAACCGGGAACTGGTTCCTTGTTGCCGATTTACTGTTTTCAAACAATGGTGATGGATATACAAATCAGGAACAGGCAACTAGTTCCCGGTTCCCGATTCTCAGTTCCAGATTAGGTTTTGTGTTTTCTTTTAGTTACAAAGAAGCATTTATAAGAACAAATAACTATTCACATATACCCTATTGCAACATCATTATATGCCTTATACAACATGTTATATGTCAGAACAGATATCGGTGTGCCAACTATATATTAATCAGTATTGTGCATAGGGAACCGGTCTGTTTCCTTGTTCCTCTTTTGCAGCTCTCTCATATTAAAAAGTTTTTTTCCAAATAAGGAACAAGGAACTAGTTCCCGGTTCCCGGTTCCCGATTCCCGATTCCCTGTTGCCGATTACATTGTGCTTTCGTTTCTAACTTACAAAGTTGAATTGATTGTGATTAAAGCATCATATATACTCGGAGGCAACATCATCTTATGCCTAATATCTTGTCATATTTCAAAAAAAAAATAATCATTCAGCTTGATTTTTACCGGTATTTGTTTTATAAGGAACCGGGAACTGGTTTCTTATTGCCGATTTGCCGTTTTCAAACAATGATGATGGATATCCTAATAAGAAACAAGAGCTAGTTCCCGGTTCCCGAATCCCAGTTCCCGATTAGATGTTTTTCTTAGTTACAAAAAAGCATTGATAAGAAGTGACTTTTCACATTTACCCGATTGCAACACCATTATATGCTTTACAACATCTTATATGTCAGCACAAATATTGATATGCCAAATATTAAATAATCAGTATTGTTCATAGGAACCGGGAATTGTTTCCTTGTTGTCCTTTTCCAGTTCTCTCATATTGATGATTTTTCTCCAATAAGGAACAAGGAACTAGTTCCCGGTTCCCGGTTCCCGATTCCCAGTTTCCGATTATTTTGTACTTTCATTTCTTACTTACAAAATTGAACTGATTGTAATAAAAACATCACATTTAGTCTGTGGCAAAATCATCTTATGCCTAATAATATGTAATATGTCAAAAAACAATTATTCATGCAACTTTATTTAAACCGCTTTTTGTTCTATAAGGAACCGGGAACTGGTTCCTTGTTGCCGATTTACTGTTTTCAAACAAAGATGATGGGAATAAAAATAAGGAACAGGCAACTAGTTCACGGTTCCTGATTCTCAGTTCCCGATTAGTATTTGTGTTTTCTCTTAGTAATAAAGAAGTATTTGTAAGAACAAATGACTTATCACATATACCCTATTGCAACACCATTATATGCCTTATGCAACATGTTATATGTCAGAACAGATATCGGTGTGCCAACTGTATAATAATCAGTATTGTGCATAGGGAACCGGTCTGTTTCCTTGTTCCTCTTTTGCAGTTCTCTTATATTGATGAGGGGTTTTTTCCAAATAAGGAACAAGGAACTAGTTCCCGGTTCCCGGTTCCCGATTCCCTGTTGCCGATTACATTCTGCTTTCGTTTCTAATTTACAAAATTGAATTGATTGTAATTAAAGCATCATATATACTCGGAGGCAACATTATCCTATGCCTAATATTATGTCATATTTAAAAAAATAATTATTCATTCAACTTGATTTAAAACCGCATTTTGTTCAATAAGGAACCGGGAACTGGTTCCTTGTTGCCGATTTGCCGATTTCAAACAATTATGATGGATAAACAAAAAAGGAACAGGGAACTAGTTCCCGGTTCCCGATTCTCAGTTGCCCGATTAGATTTGTTTTCTTAGTTACAAAGAAGCATTGATAAGAAGTGACTTTTCACATTTACTCGATTGCAACATCATCACATTCCTTAAAACATGTTATATGTTAGAAAAATATTTAATGTCCCAAGTATTTGATAATCAGTTTTGTTCATAAGGAACCGGGAACTGTTTGCTTGTTGCCCTTTTGCAGTTCTCTTCTATTGATGATTTTTCTCCAAATAAGGAACAAGGAACTAGTTCCCGGTTCCCGATTTCCGATTCCCTGTTCCCGATTTTTTGTGCTTACATTTTTTTCTTACAAAATTGAACTCATTGTAATAGAAGCATCACATTTACTCGGTGCAACATCATCTTATGCCTAATAATATGTCATATGTCAAAAACGATTATTCATGCATCTTTATTTAAACCGCTTTTTGTTCTATAAGGAACCGGGAACTGGTTCCTTGTTGCCGATTTGCCGTTTTCAAACAATGCCCGATTGAAACATCATTATATGCCTTATACAACATGTTATATGCCAGAATAAATATCGCTGCGCCAACTATAGAATAATCAGTATTGTTCATAAGGAACCGGGAACTGTTTCTTTGTTCCTCTTTTGCAGTTCTGTCAGATCGATGCCTTGTTAGTTATCGAAAGTCGGTTCCCGATTCTTATTTGTTCTTGTCACAATTCTGGTCTGACTACTAGTAGGTGCTGTTATGTTTTTGCATTTTCCTTTTGGATAAAAAAAAGTAACATTCTTGTGGATATGATAAAAACAAACGCATTGTTAAATAAAACTTTCTGTTCTGGGCGGTAGATAAAACCTATGATTAAATGTTCGCATATTTGCTATTATTTGATCTTATATAAGTTTCTTACAGATTTTGCAGCACATGGGCAGCCTGATCTGCCTCGCAAGCGCATTGTGGACTTTGCGCTGGCTGCTGCAGGCAGTGACTGACATGGTATAATAGACTGATCGTTTGCAAATAAAAACAAAACAAAACAAAATTCTATAAAAAACAAACAAAATTAAATGAAAAATAAATGTTTGACGATAATTGCAAACTGTGTCTTCAAATTCAAGTGGCAAATGCCGCAAGTGCACTGAGTTAAATTTTTCACAATCTGAATAACAATTTTAATAGTAGAAAAAAGAATGACCGTTAAGTACGTTCCCGGTTCCCGGTTCCTGCGAGGCAGATCAGGCTGCGCCGAAGTGGATGCTGATCTGAAACTTCAACTAAGATATTATTCAGTTATTTTTAATCAGCAAATTAACACACTTTGCAAACTGGTGCTTATCACGCTTCGGCATACTAAACATAAAGCGCTAATGAGACTCTGATCAGGCTGCGCCGATGCCCAGGCTGATCTGAACCTTGCGTACGGAGATTCTTTGGATTTTTTTTTTATTTGTAAACAGCGAAATGAATTTACTGTGCGGAGGGGCAGATAGGTGCTCATCAAGCTGGATGCTCATCTTGTTTTAGGCATTGATGAGCATATTCAATCATAAACTAAACAGAAAAAGACAAAAATATTGGCTTTTCAAGTATAATAGTGGTTAGCAGATTACATTAAGTCATTTACAATTAAAAGTATCGTCTAATTATAGTGTTTAAAAGTCCTAGTCGAAAAAGGATTAGTAGTTCCGCGTTACGTTCTTTGCATACTTTTTACTTTTAAGTTAGCCTGATTATTCGGGTTGGCTTTGATGCGTCGCTTTAAGCCAGAAAAAAAGATGAAATAAATGAAAATGAAAATCAAAAATCAATATAAGAAACCTTTTAATATTGGTTTCTTGAATAAATAAATAGATAAATATGTAAGATGTTTAAGCCGACAAATATTACTATAAGAATCCAGCACCTACATGTTTTTATGCGGACTTAGAAAATTTCGCTACTCGTTCTTCTCTTTTGATGAAACGCCGTGGAACTTGATTTTCTAAAGGATTTGGAAGCAAGAAGATCAGAACCCACATTTATGAATTGTACATCAATGTAAAGCTAGGAAAGCAATAGGAGTATTTATAACAGGAAAAAATATCACATTTTAACAAAAAAATATTTTTGATTGTTAAAAATGAGAAACATTGCGTTTCAGCAAACTCTGCCTATCTTCCTTGTCGAGCTGCTACCCAGACTCTTAATACCTATAGGGAAGCAAGAAGATAGCAAAATAACTTTATAAAATGGATACCAACGCAGAGGTAATAAAATTTCCTGTCCAAATATAACAGGAAAAAATTGTAATTTTTATAGAACATGGATTTATACGGGTTTTTAAAATTTTCCCCTATACCTTTAATGTAAAATATTGGACAGGTAGGTCAATTCACACCTTTTCACGGAAACGGACAATCATCGGCTATTTCCGCCTCTATGATGTCGATAGCTGGACATGCCCCGAAATCAAGGTGTGATCAGGTGGTCGCGAGTAGTAAGCATCACCTGTCTATTGTAATACACCCGCCATGTCTATGTATCAGTAGAAAAAGTCAGTGAAAAAGAAAGTCCGGTATTTGAAAGCTTAACTCAGCTTCGGCTGAGGCCATCAAATCAAAAATAAGCTTAGAAACGGCCACATTGTAGGTATCAACGAGGTCATGGTGTATTCCATAAAACTTTTTAACTGTCGACACAAGCTTTACTGTCTGATAACCCTGTGTCAACAGTTTACGGTTGAGCAGCGTCCCTCTTTCAACAAAGTCATGATAAGAGTTAAGGATATTTAAGTTTTACGAGGATGGCATGCCAGTTAGCTTAATCTTCATCAGCTGAAATTCAGTAGTCATTTTGCATGTGTTTATTATAAAAATTATGTAGACAAACTGCTGTTTGATTTATTTCGTAAAAGTTTATGCTGAATTGATTTAGCTTCTCAAAGACTTTAAAATGAAACAGGGCGAAAGATAATGGACAGACTAAAACATACTCTTGATTAAACTATACGAGACGTAAAAAAGTAACAATCGCGGTATTCTATAGGACAAATAAATTTTCCTTTCAAAGCAGTTTATATGAAGGACTATTGTAAATAAATATCATTAACTATCACTGAAATAGACATAGCATGAACCTATTCCTACTGACAATGCAAAGAAGATTCCAAATGTTAAGCGTAAATATTCAGAAAAGCGTTTAAATTAACACAAGACATTATAAAAGATTGCAAGATGGTCTGGAAAACCATATGCATTGGGAGGATAGCTCTTGCAGTACTCTACTCTTTCTTTGATATATGTTTTGTGTAGGGCGTATCAAAAAGGCTGCACTTTAAAAGTACAGGCAAATGGTACTACCATTAAATATACTTTATATACTTACTTAGTGCATCACAGGCATGCAATAGAAAGAACGGCTGTCATAAAGGCCCTATTTCTGAAATGGTCATCTATTTTGAAAATTTTTAACTTACGTGTTTTCTTCAGATAAACACGCAAGAAGCGTTATAATTTACTATTCGAAAACCTGACATTTGGGCGTTAATTTTAGGGTCCAAGAAAGTACAGTTATAGAATTTTATTGAGACTTATTTTGGGGTCAGAATCATGTAGGATCGTCTTGTTGGAAAACTGTACATGTTAGATAATTTCGAATCCGTAGATTTTACGGTAGAATACCCGACAACCAGCTGCCAGTCCATTCCCGTTATTTTTTCGGGCGTCTGCCTGTAAAACATTTTTTTTGAAATCACGATATAGTAGAGTTATGTGAACTGACCGCAATCGAAAATACTTCGATAACGTCGAAGAGCTATTTGACTAAGACAATATCTGTCTAATTATAGTCTACTCTGCGCAATGATTCCTGTGCCTGTTTACGGGCGCCCGTTAAATGTCTGGAAAATGTCTGGCAGCTAGTTGCCAGTTATTTTACCGTAAAATCAATTTTCTGTTTACAGTGTACCACAGTTATCTGGTCAGACCTACAATAAATGATTTTTGTACAGTTTCTATGGGCTTTGCAAACTAACTATTATTTGGGCTGCGGTAAACAACAATCAAATATTTTTCGTATAAGATACATATTTAAAAGTAAATAAGTTCTGAATTGCCAAATCCTTTTGGAGCAAGGAATAAACCAAAGAAATGAAAATAGCAGACTCGGTTTGATTTCATCTGTTCTTGATGAGTAATGCAATATGCAACACTGGCCTGGCCCTGGCTTAAGCAGAATGACTTAATATGTACTCAGTTTTCCCAAAGGACAAGAACAAAAATCTGCACTATGATGATGTACGCGGAGACGTATAAGGCCGACAGAGAAGAAAATAAAATATGGATCAAATAACTTTTCAAGGTCTATCTTCAATATGGACATCCTAGCTTCAGTGGTTTTTCCAGGATATTTGCGAACAAACTATCAAATACATCTATATCTTTTTCAAGAAATGAGCTTTACACTGTAAGTGCAAGGCCGATAGACATTCACTAGTTTTTTCTCTTTTCAGTGAAATATCAAGGTCCCAGCAGTTATGATTCTTGCGAGACAGTAATATTATTTACGGATGGATAGGCAGTCGGGCCAAAACGAATTTGGGGACATTAAAGGAAACCAGATGTCTGCGGAATACTGTGTCTCGCCTGGAGCGCATTCAATTTGTCACAAATGTGAGCCAAACCAGAAAACGCAACACCAAGTTTATGCCGCCGTCGACGACACCAGCGACGACACCGGAAAAGTGATAACTATGTTTCACTTCTGCTTTTTGCAGCAAAGGAAACAGCCTTGCATAAGCAATATACCTTATGAATTTGATTTACAAAGTTTTTTTTATTACGAAACGCCTATCACACCCACGACACTCAAATACAAACACACTCTTTCAATTAAAATCTTACAGAGTTCCTTCAAAGGCAGAGAATATATTCAGAAGAAGGAACATGGGCCAGACTACGTAGCTTCGGCTAATAAAGCCTCTTCAGTGACCCTGACAATTTCTGGTGACGAAACCAGAGAAAAGCATACTGTGATTATTTAATCTTAATTGGACAGTCGGTTCAAAGACTGATTAGTATCAAAAAGGGTCCAAATCATATACAAAACAATGGTTTAGAATATGAGTTCTTGGTTCTTTTAGAATTAGAGAGTTTCTGTGATTCGCTAATGAATCAAATGACGTCAACGTTTTTAAAACGTGCTCTAAGTGACGCTGTGACATGGGTAACGTGTGACGTAGGTTACATTTCACACTAATTAACGTTTCTGACTCATTTAAAGTTTCATAGTACTGACTTGAGACACATAATCTTATTGTGGTCACTCGGCAGCATTTGGAATCTGAGTTTCAGAGCGATTGCTTGTCTAAGTTGAAATTAAAGCGCGTGGCGTACGGTCACATTCATGATAGGAAAAATGCCGGGGTAAGGTACTTTGAAGTCGAGTATATGACACAGTGTCAAATAAAGTTACAAAATATATATATCACATATTTGGGAACACATGTTTCAGCGAAGGAACTTGTATGTTTTATGATGCTGTGTCATATCAGCTATTATTTGAACACGGATTTACCATCGTGACGTAGGTTACACAAAATTTGTGACATTAGTTCTCAGTACCATTTCTTAATAATATATACCCTTCTGATATTGTTTAAGTATAAACGTATTCATACCGAATTTAGTGCGACAGACGCGCGTTTCTGTATTTAACTTCTTCAATGTCTTTAAACCCCAAAAGTTTGAAAGAAAAGAGATGATGGGCAGCTCTCGGCAGGCATCGAGCATCCCTCTCCGAACCACACTTACTGCCACATTCCGCGGGACACATTAGCCGAGAAATATGAAAGAAAACACCTTATTTTAAGAACAGTACTCGGTTTTGATCAGTGGATAAAGTATTTTAACCATGCCGCATTCAAAACTCTACAAATGCAATATTGCGACATTTAAAAACGTAGCCTTTTCATACTAGGGATCATCATTTGGATCGGCGTTAGAAATTATAAACACGACGCTTGTATGTCCTGATTCTTGGATTTAAACCTGTTGAGAGCAGGCAAGAAAAGAAAAGATGAGAAAAAAAATGATATAAAATAGCCTAGCTTAATTGAGAACGTCTCACATGGACCGTTCATAAAACGGACCGGGACTAGTTGCATCACGACCGATGAGGGGCTTATCAGTTTTTATCAGGGTGCAAAGGGTGAGTCGGACATGAACAACTACCAATATCCGAGTACCCATGCACAACACATAGTGGTCAGGTGTTAATACAATAATCTCGCCGAAAAGTATACAAGAAAAATGTAACTGCCTATTACTGAGATATCGGGCGAACGTATCACATGCCGAAATGTATATGCTTTACCGCCTATAAAGTATATATCCGCAAAGAAATAATGTGCATATACGATTGTGGAATTGCTTATGTTTTTCAATGTTAAAGGAATGTTTCACGTATAAGTAAGATACACAGCTTTTTGTGCAAAGCAGCGCAGCATTTGATTACAGTATAAATGTAATCACAATGTATGTAGGACGCAACGAAAGAAGAAATGGATATGTAGGAATTTATTAAGATATCATTTTAGATATTATCTCTACAGGTTATACTGCAAACTTTGCAAAAAATGTTTTAGTATTTTGATAAAGCTGACGCACATTGACCTGTCTCTTTTACCCCTAATTTGAAAATATAAGTAGGTTCAGTTGATTTCACAGACAGGGATGCAAGAAATATAATAAATCTTAAGGCCATCCTTTAAAAATGTGTTTGTTGTACTCGATGAATGAATGTGTCACGGACTCTTAAAAAATCTCACGCCCCGACCGATGATCGAACCGGGCACCCTTCGATCTAAAGTCGGGCACTCTACCAAGTCGTTTTAAAAGCCGGTTTGCCGAGAAATCTAAAATTTGAGATCGATTTAGACTATTATTCTAGATCATCGTCTTTTATATTATTTGGATCCCTTTTGAAACTAATCAGTCTTTGGATCGACTGTCCAATTAAAAGTAAGAAATTACAGTATGCTTTCTCTGGTTTCGTCACCAGATATTGTCAGGGTCACTGACGAGGCTTTATTAGCCGAAACTACGTAGTCTGGCCCATGTTCCTTCTTCTGAATGTATTCTCTGCTCTTGAAGGAACTATTTCAGATTTTAATTGTACCGCAAGGCAGTACAAGTGTGAGTGTACGATATACCTAATAACCTACACCCTGTGACATTCTCCCTCTCCATATTGAATTCGTCTTCGAATTCTCAAGAGTTACAAGAGTCTTAAGGAGTTCTAATGCACATCTGGGTCATTTACGTTGGGCGCCATTTGTCACGGACTCTTAAAAAATCTCACGCCCCGGCCGAGGATCGAACCGGGAATTCTTCGATCTAAGTCGGGCACTCTACCGCGTCGCTATAAAAGCCGGCTTGTACCGCAAGGCAGTACAAGTTTCAGTGCATGATATACCTCATTACCTACACCCTGTGACAGATGGATGCAATACGTCGTTTTTAACAGTATTTCAGTCATATCAGAAATATGGAAGACTGATGAACAATGCCTCTTTGACCGTTGGAAAGATTTTCGCCTTCAGCAGGGTTCAAACCCGGGATCGCTAGATCAGCAAACCAGCGCTTAACCTACCGTCACTCATCTGCTGTGCTTAATGTAGTTCGATACCTTTGGCGACGTCATGGGTAAAAAATCGAAATACCTTGGATTTTGATGAAACTTGCCTGAATTATACTCTGACATGTTGCACTTTTGATGGTATTACTTGTTTTGAGGAATTTGTATTCGTTTAATATTAATCCGCCAACTAACGTAATACGATGGTTCTTATTAAAAAATTAACGTCGTTTTTGTACCATATCTTGCGTATTCCCTGTCGGATTTTGTTCTCAGAACACTCAATCAACAGTGTTTTAATCTCTCTGTTATTTGGTATAAACATTTCGATGGTGAAGAACAGCATTTATGACTTAAAAACGTTAAATGTTGGCACCGGTATCTCTTTTGAAGCTATGAAAGTTCGAACCCTTCAACTGTTGAAGCCGACATTTCTCCAAAACGAGTCAGGCGACACTATACAAAATTACGCCGAAAATAAAGAGCGGATTTCGTAGAAAAAGAAATGCAAATAAAAATATAGGGTGATCGCGTAAAGTATTAATGAAAAATTCATCTGAAAGAAAAAATACATATTAAGCGACGCACGTCAGCGACACGTAACGTTATACACTCTTCGTCATTTTTTTTCAAAGTTGCGTACTCTGATCAATTCTCTACTGTATACTGGAAATAGATAATACTATTTTTTAACGTGGAAAAGTCTATATTACTTTTCTTTTTTGTTAAAACTGAATTTTACAATGTGCACTCCAGAAGGATAGAAATAACCTAATACGGCATAAAAAACATGGTACTGTATGCACATTAATCTGTTTAATTTTTAACGTACTACAGCTGTATAACGTGCAAGACTCGCAGGGTCACAGCCACACTAACTAGCAACACCGGACGAACGAATGCCCAAGCTGATCTGAGTCTTCGCTTTGCGCACCTGACACTTTGTTGGTTTTGTCAGGTCGTGGCTCAATTATAACCTGCCACAGGCGATATTCGAGCAGTATTAGAGGTATCACCAGATCAGTGATTTTATTACCAGTGAGTTCCGCCGCTTCATATAACGTATTTATTCGGCTATAAAACTGGGGTTCCCATCTCTAGAATGACCCCAAATATCTAAATCAGTCTTAAGAAATTCTGCTATAAGATGGGGTTAGCTCTTCGAAAAAAATCCCAAAAAATCTAGATCCGTCTAGATTCTTTGGGATCGTGTTAGAAGGGAAAAAAATCCATCTTATACACGAATAAAGACGGTTTTCAAATTTTCCCCTCACAATTTATATTGTTGCGAGTCCCAAGACTCACTAAAATTCAGTGCTGTGGAATCATGTTTTTATTGTAGGACGCACTGAACTTATAAACATACTGAGTCCCAAGCGGGGTCCCAAGATTCTTTGGCAGCAAAATTGTAAATAAATCACTGGCAGATAGATACATATGAGCCGTGACACGACAAAACCAACAAAGTGGCATGTGCGCCTAGCCAAGACAGCGTGATCAGCCTGGTTATTCGCCCATTCTGATAAGAGTCCTCGCTGTGCGCTTTTAGATGAGATAAGGGACTACGCTATCTCAGTGCGGACAGCGAAAACCCTGATCAGACTGTGTAGATGCCCAGACTGATGTGAGTCTTTGCTGGGCGCACATGTCACTTTGTCGGTTTTGTCGTGTCGCGGCTCAATTATAGAAGTGTACCAATACACCTTAATCGAATGCCCAGGTGTGGGTCTTTTTTATAACTCGAAACTCGCTTTTCCTAACTCGATATTCACTTTTTATGACCTGAAACTTGCTTTTTATAACTCGAAACTCGCTTTTTATGACTCGATACTCGATACTGTAAAAAAAGAAACCCTCGGGCAACTTAGACTTAAGGTCAGTGTTTTATAATAAACTTTGGGCCTCTGATGGTTCTGAAGTAAATTGCCTTAGACCTAGATAAAACACAAACATTAAATAATCCCATATTGAACTTGTTTTGCTCTTACATTTTCATAACTGGCATTAACCTTTCATTAATGAGCTCGACTGTACGTAAGTACGGAAGAGCTATTGCCGTCACAACGGCATCGGCCTGGCGTCCCACTCCAGATCCCACTTTACCATGGTGATGTTCAAGACAGTATGTCAGGCGAGCCTTCCTGTACGCTGACAAGTCTTGTTTTGTAATGCAATACTTTATTTTTCCCCAGGTTTTGTGTAGTAAATAGGGTAAAAAGTAGCTAAAAGTATTAATGAGCCGCGACACGACTACAGCAACGAAGTGGCAAAACAAACAAAGTGGCATGTGCGCCCAGCGAGGACTCGGATCAGCCTGGGCATCCACCCAGTCTGATCAGAGTCTCCGCTATAAGCACGGAGGTAGCTTCAACCGTTAGCTACCCCTTGAGCGCATAGCGAAGACTGGTCAGACTGGGCGGATGTCCAGGCTGATCTGAGTCTTCGCTGGGCGCACATGCCACTTTGTTGGTTTTGTCATGTCACGGCTCAATTTTATATGAATCGGAACACTTTTAGGGGAAGCAGAAGCAACTTTTTCATTTTCATTTTTATTTCCCTTTAAAATGGGGATCAAATCTTCAAGGAAAACATTTGCTCCTCTTGAAGCAATTCTTTCTGTTAAGGGTAGATCCCATTTTTGTCCAGCGAAGCAAACATGAAGTCACAAAAGTTGTTTCCCTTTGTAAAAATGGTTGGGAAATATGGAGTTGTAGACATTCACGTTTAATTCTCAGCGCGCAAATGTCTACAAGAACACTGTTTGATAGAACGCGTTTCTCTGTACTTGGGGTTTACGAAAGCTGATGGAGAGGTCGGGTCGGGCGATGGTGCTCGATAACTTTCATTGCAGTGGCGTCCTACTAATTAGACTGAAAGTTGGACAAGGGCCTCGCAGTAGGTGCGGGTGGGGTGTTTGGATATTTTTCTCTGGTCATTTCTGTTTTCTAACTCCCTCTCTCAGCTGGGAGACGGCCCGATGTAGACTGAAATACTGTCTCAGAGGGCCGTAAACCCCAAAACAACAACAACAACGTAAGCTGAGTGGGTACACCTGTTCAACATTTCCGCCATTTTCCTAGAGGAGAAAATTCTTTTCTATAAGATTTAACTCGAATTGAGAAAAGTGGCGAAATGAATTAGGCAGATTTCTAGACCCTGGAAAAGTACCTATTCATCCAAACATTCACATTATCTGCAGTACCCTCGGACCCCAAACTACCGTATTATTCCTATTTAATGTCCCGGGGGTGTTGCATTTTTGGAGAGGGGGCGTTATTTAGGGTCTAAAGTGTAGTAAATCAGCCACTGCCAAAATACCTTCAATAAGCAGTAACTGTGAATGGAAATACTTTCAGAGGAACAAACCACTAATTTTTTGCCTTTCTTCTCAGTAAGGGTCAACTCTTAAAGCAAAGAATTTGCAAATCTAGGAGCAAATTCTTACTCCTCTAGAAGCAAATTCTTTCCTTTAAGAGTAGACCCTGTTTAAAGAGCAACTGCAATCATAGAAGCAACCAGGCTTTCATGCAAGTTAATATAACATTTATAAGAAAATAGTCAGGGGGCGCTTATTAGAGCAGGGGCGTTTATTATGATTAATACCGTAATTGATTATACAGAAAATATTTTATTTAATAGAACTAGAAAAGAGCCCTCGCAAGCGCGGAAATATTTCATGATGGTCAAGTTTATATAAAAAAAAGCGAGTTTTAATTTTTCAATGTAAATGGCCTTAGGCCCAGGTGAAGATATGACCTTTACCATGAATACCCACTAAAGCTTCATTCACCTAATTAGTTGTCTGCATCTACAAACTTTCAGGTAACAGACTGCATTGTTTCTAAAAAAAAATCAACTTTTTTCACTTTTTCCTATAGAAAAAACTAAGTGACTCTAAAGTTGACCTCGTCGTAAAACAGATCAAGGTCATCCCAGGGTCATCATTTATATAAATTTTGTTGAGCTTTTGAGTCCTTGATGCGACATGCTAAGTTTCAAGATCATAGGATTTGTGGTTCTGGGGGAGAATTGGTTGATTTGATGCTTAACGTCCACGGTAAACAGCTAAGGTCATGTCGGGACGGTCAGTTAACCTAACCACACTATTCCTGGGCAGGCTTAGACCTCCTAAGCGGTTAACCAGTACTAAGTGCACATCCTTTCGCCAGTAACTGACAACTGCCCTTCTTGAATCAGCGGAAGGAGAAACAAAAGTATGTGGCCAAACCGGGTTTCGAACGCAGGACCTCTGACTTATGAGTCAGGTGCCCTACCGATTGCGCTACGCGGCCCGGCGTGGTTCTGGGGGGGGGGGAGATTTTTTAAATTTTTTACCATAATAAATGTTTGCCATCTTGGTTATGTGACCTGTCCTGGGTATTTTTTTTTCTGGAAAAATTGTGTCCTGGAACGTTTTGGGGGAAAATATTCAAGCCCTCTGAAGACTAAAGGCTTATTTAGCTTCGTTGAATCATTGAAATTAATTTGTCTGCTTCGCTGGAAAAAAATGTCCTTTCTTACCTGGCGCATGTGTGTTAACCTTAGACAATTGTAATTTTTGTCTTTTCAAAAGTTTAGTTTAGTTTGAATTCTCCTAAGTGGCTCAGCGGTACGTAACCATAGCCGCACACACTTGGCGCCCTGTGTCCGTCCAACTTTTCGAAAGACCATGTGCGTTGAGCATTATTCTTCAATGGGCGAGTTCGATTGGCTACTCGTATTGACTATCGTTCTGGAAAAAAATGGGTCGTTTCGAGCCAGGGCTGTCGGGACTATGACTATTTAGTTCTTCATCCGTTTAGACATATGAGCAAAAATACAAAAATAAATCGTTATTTATGGGGAATGACGTACGTTCGTGGGTCGGATTTTTGCATTAGAACCTGCTAAATTTGGACTTGCTAAGCAGCGCGCCGGTATAACGACGCAGAACCGAAACGACCGGATTAATTTAAAACGTGTATTCGAGTACTCGATAATTTCACTCGAACGCACACATTGTTGACATCGAAGTTTCTAGAAAAATACTTGGGAGAATTTAAAATGAAAGACGAATTTAATTCCCAAATTCTTTAAATCTACGTGAAACTAAAACACACGCTAACCGCAATTATCAATGATAGCAATATGCGAAAGAACCAGTATAGAAATTACGCTTGAAAAAGCCACCAATTTTGCAGTTTATGCGTTACTTCGTTTATTTTGTATTATAGATTATTTTATTTTCACTTTTTTAGATCATGTTTACTCAGGATGTTTTGTATGTGTGGCGTCGTGTGAAACGGCACCTTACGCCAGGTGCGACCAGGGAAGATTCAGATCAACTTGTGCATCTGCACATTGTTTTGCTGATTATATAAACAATATATGGACCCATGAAAATATATACAGCTGAAAATGAGAACGCTTGTCCGTATGCATTGATTCACAGACCGAACTTACTGCTCGCGATGCCTCTCGTAGGTTCGGGGCATTATTAATTTTGTAAATATGCCAGATATAATTTGTTGTGACTTTTATAGACTGTATTCATTTGTATTGTATATAAGGTTTTTATTTTTAATTGAAACTAAAAGAAAAAAAAATACTTACAATAATTAAAATTTCGTCATCATCGGTGTTATGCTTCTTCTCGGCCGATTCGTAAGCGGTTGGTTAGCGGGCACACAGCGTTGAATCAATATTGAATTAACGTTGATTCAGCGTCATTTTATTCTTTGATTTTCGAGCAGACCCCATCTTTGAAGGGCTACTTCATTCAAGAAAGCACGCAGTAAGTTACTAAACTTCCCATTACAAAATAAGGCAGACAATTTGGAGGTGTATTAATTTAATTTTGTCTTAATATGTTTCAACAAAATCAGAAATTTTATAAGAACATCACACATATTTCAAAGTGACGTCGCACGCGCAGCTTTATTTTTTCTTGCAATTTTTCGCTTAAGTCCGATTTTTTACCAATTCATTGCGCGATGACCTCCTCTTTTTATTTCAAAACCTGTTTTGTAACTCTGTAAAGAGCACTTTAGTGACATTTTTATATGGCCTTACCGGGCGTTTTTCTGAGATAAACTCGCATTAATCTGTGAAGGGTAGCACTTTCCTAACGTCAAAATAATGTTGGTTACTATGGTAAAGGCTTTATTTTTAGCTCTGTTTGGTTCTATACCAAAATAAAAATTTAAGTAATTCAACAAGCAATAAACAGGTGTTAATAGAGAAGATTTAAGAAGGAGCTGGCCTAAATGTTATAAAATTGTAACCCTATAAAGGCGGATTTTCTCTAAAATGACATACTGCCGCTAGGTGGCGCTTCATGAAGAAATAAAATAAACTACATGACAAATGAATACAGTTAAAAACACTAGACATGTAAGACAACGATCAGAACAAGTTTCATCAAATTCCCTGATGTCGGCGATTTTTTTCATGAAATGCGACAAAGGTAACGAACTACCTTAATGCAGCTCTGAATCACACTAGTCTTAAGAGCAGTCTGTTCTGGGTTAACACTATTTGCCATCTTATATTGACAGTTTGAACACCGTTAAGCAGTAACCCAGGTCGAATGATAAACATGACAAGGATTAAAACTACAATGAAAAGAAAAAGGAAAAAGTAAAATGAAAGAAATCGCAAAACAATTGGGTAGGTAGGAAGACTTCAAACAGAGTTTTCATTAATGGCCTAATACATAATCAGACCTCTAATGATTCACGAGCATTTCCACATGAAAATGAATAACTTCATGCATTTGTAAATAGTTTACCAATTAATCTTGCATCTATATATAATATAGATATGGAATTTTGGACTGTCTTAGAAGCAATCCGCATGTTTGATTAAGCTAAGCTTTCATACTCTTTATCCAGCCCGCCGGTCAGATAAAAGCTTTTCCCGGTCCGATAAAGCTTTTATCAGCCCGGTTATTTCTGAGAATGGATAACCAAATTCTTGTTGAATGCTTTGTATATTTCTCTTTTTGAATTGAAAACGCGGACATAAACCAGTCCATTACTAACGTCAACAAAGTCTCGTGAGGCACTTCGCAGGGAAAATAGTAAGTGCGGTGCGCGTCCAGGGCGAAAAAGTTCTAGAATCAGTATCAAATCGTTTGCATTAGCTTGTTTCGATCACAGAAAAAGAAAACAGACATAGAGAAGTGACGGACAATGACACAAAAGAGTTAAAAAAAACCACCGCCAGGAAATCGGCAGGGGCATGCTGATTCTTACAGAATGGCTCAATGAATAAAGCGTCTATCAGTCAGTAGAAACCATAGACCCAGACTCTTTGGACACTTTGTTAGCAAGGTTTTTCACGTCTGTCAGAAAAGAAGACCAATAAAAATACGATCCAGACTCAGTTAAATCTTTTCAAGGCTCTGTAATTCAGCATCTTAAAGAAAAAAAAGTACCCCAAGAACATTCTGGCCGATGATGAGTTTCAACATTCTCGGGCGGTTTTATGTGCTCAAAGAAGGGCGTTGAAACAGCTTGGTATAGGGAATAAACGTAACAGAGCTGACCCTTTTACTGATGATGAACTCACACTACTCTCTATGAAAGGTCTTCTTGGAAGAGGTAGGTTACAACGAATATATGCGTTAATCGAGCATTGTAAATTTGTTGCTAATTTAAACAAAGTAAAGAAAGAGAGACAATTATTATAGGAACAGAGACAGCTAAACATACTTTACAAGCTTAGCTTTTGCAAAAGCTGGAGAGTAATACAGAGTATACATATATAGTACATAAGTTGCAGAGTAGGAAACTGGCAGTATTGCCAGTACATTTTATTGCATACTTGGACATTGTTTAAGACAAGGTACTTTGTGCATTGACAGCTTGGCTTTTGCTTCAGTTGTTATAGGTGAACTAAATTGCATAATGACGGCCTTTGTAGTAAGACACTATGTACGTCTTCCAACTTTTTCTCCATGGCTTACTTTGCTGCTCAGTGACAGGTGTTATAGAGTAACATAGTGTCTGATGCCAGTTCCCCAATAAGTCAGCTTTAGTAGATACGGCCTTGCAAGTTTGTTTTAAGGTGAGTTACACTAAATGATGGCGTTTTGCGGCGTTTGATCTTGGTCGGCACTGTTTGGGTGTGTCCTAATTTATTGTGACCAGAGTGAGAGAGAGAGAGAGAGAGAGAGAAAGAAAGAGTTTTTTATCTAATAAATTGAAAGATGATCTGATCTAGTTACAGAAATATTACGTAAAATGCTTGTAATATTTACATTTCAGAGAATCCAGAAGCACTAATAAACAGTATGTGGCTGAACAATTCTTTACACTTTGGCCTGCGAGGAAGCCAGGAGCATGTAAATATGTTATGGGGCGACTTAGAGCTGAAAAAGACATCAGCTGGTACTGAATATGTTGAGTTTAACGAGAGGCCGACTAAAACTCGGTATGGTGCCACCAACGATGTAAGACGATTTCCCCACAAAATGTTCGCAAAACCAAGTAAGTTACAAATAAAAGCATGAAACTCTATCAAGGTGAGATAGTTGGGAAAGCAAATAAATTTAGCAACTACACATATCAAACACGTTATGATAAAATACTAAAGTCAATTAAATCAAGTAAGCAGTCTTTTCTGCTGATAAGCGTCACCTACGTTGTGTGTAAACAGTGATATCTCAGATCAGCCTATGCATCCCCTTAATCTGATCAGAGACGTCTCTTTTCACATTTTTATATTCATGAACTGAAATCGAAGCTGGCAAGACAAACCTCAGATTATCTTAGCGGCGGCAAAGGCTAATCTGAAAAATTATATTAAGCACATGGCTTAAGGCCTCTTTTCCTATGACGCTACCCGTTTATTATATATTCTTTGAAAATTCTATTTCAAGTGAACCTGACTGCCCTGTGGCATTGTTTAAAGAATATATCAGGCATCGTCCAGTGGAGATGTTAACTCTCGACTTCCCATTTTACTTGGGTATCAACAAGTCCTACCTGAAGACACGATCTACGTGTTTCATAAGAACTGTTATGGGAAAAAAACCACCATCGGACGTTTGGCTCGCGTGATGAGCGAGAAAGCACATCTGCAAGAGCGTCATGTTAACCACAGTGGCAGGAAAACAACTGTTACGAAATTAGTTGAAAATAAAATTCCTGCCAATGAAATAATGCAACTTACTGGACATTCGAACATCCAATCAATGAATAATTACCGCAGCATTAATGTAGAAAGGCAACAAGAATTGTCAAACATATTAGCTTCAGTGCCGGCTAAGTCTGATTCTACTGAAACAATGGCTATGGATACAAGTACAGTTACTCATACTGAATTAGTGTTATGATCGACTCATCGACAACGCTAATAATAATTAAGACATACATGCAATAAAAAAGAATCTGAGGACGGGATTATGGAAAAGCATGACACGAAATTGATTACACGGCAATATTACTCGGTTACTGATTCGTATCGATCGAACTGATAATTGCTGTAGACACCTTTATCTGTTTTATTCACAGCCACTATACAATCACCGTCTTTTGATTTATGTAAAGAATTATCAGAGTAAAAACTGTCCTAACTACACTACTTTTCCATTGCTTTCCGGTGAATACTTTGACTTTTTATACAAGCACTTTTAATTTTCGCGCACATGGCGGACTGCAAACATTTAAGATATCGAAAATTGGTGCTTATATTTTGGACCCAAACCGGCGTAAATTAGAACCCGCGAAAATTATCGCGTGTACGGTATTCAATAATGATTGGTTTTGAGAGGCCAGCGTGTTGTTGGGGGCATTGTATTTTATTAAACTATTTTCTTGTTATTTTATTACGTTCTCTTAAGGTTGTGCCCAGTCATATCCATATCGGTGCTACAATTATACATTCTTTCAAGTAATTATTTTCCATTTGCTTCGCAATGCAGCAGCTTGTGTAACGGATCCAATTAGTCTTTTGTTGCGTGCAAATGACCATATAGATAGTACAGTTTATCTCATCTTCTTGATAGACAGCTTCAATTTTATGTCAGAAAATTTAAGATAAAACGTATTATTTATAATGCACAATATGTCTCAGCTGAAAAACAACTGATATGATTTTCTTTTAATAAAATACATCAACAGTTGTTCCTGATATGCGGTCATTAAGGTTGCAGTGTGGCGTCTTATCTGGCTTCCAACATATGGCAGTTTTTTCATGTGATATTCAGATCATCCTTCTCATTTGTACAAGGTAATCAAAAACCTTTTGGGGTTTATTTTTACCTCTCTATACACATACCAGAAAGGTTTAGATTTTGTTTTGGCGTTTGTGGAATCTGGATTATTCTGATTTAGGTGGGTGAGGTGGTGGGGGGAGAAGGAGCTGAAACAGACGCCATTAGCCTTAGGCATTCGTCATACCTTGTATGATTCCATTCATAAACGTAATGAGCACCCAAAAGAATTGATAAAACGCTTCATATTTTGCATGGGCATTTTTACGCTGGTACTTGTATGCCATTTATTGATAGTTTTTTATCGGAAGCGCTAGGAAGCAGGGAAGCTGTGACAGCAAAAAGTTTAACTTAATGTATTCCTTACACAGCCACTATGGCGAGTATACGCGTTATCTAGATAGATGTTTCGCGTCGGCCTTCGGCCGCCGCTACGCTCCTGTTTACAAAATGCCGGGCAAATAAATACATCTTGGGAAGGATAACTCTGGCATAAATAAAGAGGGTTTAATTATTCCAGCCTTTGCGTTGGTAAACATGGTCATTATTTTAGAGTTTATTATTCCACAGTATGTAATTGTGTTTTTCGGTCAGTTTAGTGACATATATATCTTATATATCTTAGAGGAGAGGGAGTAATGTTCATCCATTTTATTTTATTTTATTTTTTATTTTATTTATATTTCTATTTTTTATTTATTTTTGTGTGTGTTTTTTTTTTCAATCTTTATTATTCCCGTCATATACTATTTACTTTTATTTGATTAGGAAAACTACCAAAAATTTATTTTTAGGGTCATAATGGACAGATTAAACCCTTACTTTGAAGTATTTTTTCAAGGATGGTACTAAATGAAAAAAAAAATACCTTTTTGACAGATTTTTATTCTTTCTCAATGCCATTTTGTCAAATACACCAGAAAATATACAAATAAAGGCATTTTTTTTGCAAAATATACACTAAAACATGCACGGGGGGAATATATAACCCACTACCACATGAACAGGTGTCGAAACTAATGAAATTTCCCTTTCTGGTTGCTAATTATTACGCTCTATGATGGTGGCTCAGGTAGCCAATGAACACGGGCAAGCACGTTGCATTTTGGCCTATACAGACATGCTTTTACCAGTAGAGGCTATTATCTGCTGGATCATTGGCTATTCGTATTTGTGAAATTCCGATGTTGAAACCGTTGTTTGTGACAAAAATTGTTGAACTGGCATCTTAATTGGTTTACACTTCCTCTAAACAACACAATTAAGAGCCTGTCCCGAGAAAAGGCAGTCTGGGGTTTCATATACTAAAGATAGAACTTGATCAGTTTCTCCGTATTTTTTAAAGATTAACTACACTTCAGGAACTGACTGAATCAAATCCCAAACCCTATCCCCAACATCAAAGGGAAAGATTGACAAAGACATCCCAACAAACAATATTTTACAAGTGATAAGCAGAGTCAGCAGCTCTTTCCCAAATAGGTGGCAACTTAGCTATCTTTATTGTACTAAATAATTTAGACCAACAAAAGGGTTACAACAGACTAAGCAAATTATACGAAAAACATGTAACAACTATTTTTACCTATTTTCTATTTTTACTATAGAAGGGTTAAAATGAGAACCCAATAAATTAAACAGCACCGAGCATAAAACAAATGCAACCGCAACGAAAGTACCGCCTTGGGACGGTCAGTAATAACTACTGGGGGGTTTAAACCGGTTTTACTGGGCCCAAACCTTCACTCTCACCCTCCGCCGCGGTGCAAACAATTAATTGGTACAGTACCGGTTTCATGGATTACTCGTTTTCCACGCTACACGGTGTAAGAATTAATTAATTCACGAACGGTCCACCGTGTTTGTATCGTGGTACAACGCGTGGAAGCGTGTGCATCTGTGGGAATTCACAGATAACCGTGTCGATCAACGCTCAACCGTGGATTTAATAATTCGTGGATTTCCTCTAAACACGGTGTGCAAGCGTGACAATCAACGTTCCACCGTGATTTAAAAAATTCGTGGACTTCCTCTCAACTCGGTTTGTTTGAAATCGTCGCAATCAACGGTACATCGTGCATATTATAATAAATTTATTTCCTGTCAACACGGTGATGGTTAATTAAGCTAAGCAGCTGTGAAACATCTAAACGCTAATTAGTCGAACAGTTTTGTTGACAATTATATGCACTGGCACAATAAAAACAATTGATATTTTAGCGATACTGATAGATTTATATCGTTCCGATCTCTTGAAACTCGGATGGATGGATGGATGGATGGATAGATGAACGTAAGGACGGACGAACGGACGGACGGATGGGTGGATGGATGTAATTTTCACATTCCTCTCAATATGATTTCAGTCATATAGAGACGATGGTTGATGATAATGAAATGTTGTATGTTAAAGTATTCTGCTGCCCGTCAAATTAGAAGCAGGCACCGCTAGCACAGTAAGAACGCACTTAACCTACTGCCCTAAAAAGCAAATTAGAATTTATGCTACTACTTTAAGTTAAAGTTCATCTTTTTGAGATACAATAGGCTAGTAGTCAGAGGTTGAAACTACGGTAACTACGGAATATACACTTTGCAAATTATTTGTCCCAGAAAAAGGTGTAACACATAGTCTATGCCAAACAAGCTAATTCGTTAAATTTATATTCCCCGCTCGAACAGTGGTTTGTTGAGTAATAAATCTTGGTTAGAGGTCAATTGGTCAATAAATCATATCACGAGTGCGGAAGCACGAGTGATATATCTACTTACAACTGACACACAAACAGTGATTTATTATTCAGCAAATGACTGTTAAAGCGAAACTATTTCGATTCTAACACACACAATCACAGAAAAATATCCATTTTTTCTCAAATTCTCTAAACTATCATTCTAATGTGCGAACATTTCCGCCAACAATGTAGGCTAGCGTCTATATATTTCCTTCCGCACCGTCAAACGTTAAGGTATAGCTGTTTGACGTCATGTTTACGACGACGTATGTGATGAGCTCATGCTCGACGAAATAGAGTGTTGCAGAAAAATTCACTGCAGTTTAGTTCTCAATTACCTCTATAGGCGCGCTGTTTGAATAAAACTTTACCATATAAAATTGGCAATGAAAATGTCAAATTATTTTTCATTCACACGACCATATTTTCATTCACACGACCATATTTTCATTTTCCCATGTGGACATACCTTGAGTCAGTAAATCTATGATGACAGCATACGAGGTTCGTCAATATTCAAGAAGCAGATACACTGGTATATTTCTCTGTCTCCGTAAAAAGAGTTCCCGCTTTATTAATACGACCACTTGAAATTCAAGGCTTACTTTTGTTTATGTGATTATTGCGGGAGTAGTCGTGCCTTCAAGCCCATAGCATGGCGAAAAATTTAAAATATAGATAAGGATTGATTATGAAATGTAGATTTTAATGCATTAAATAATTTTGTAGTCTCTTATATTTCATTGAGGGGCGCCGTGGTCGAGTGGTTAGAGGCACTTGGTTACGGTGCAGGAAGTCGCCGGAGGTCGTGAGATCGCGCACGGGTTTCGCCATCCGACAACTGGAAAACTCTCTGTCAACCCAGCAGCAAATGGGTACCTGCTTCGAATCAAGGAAGGATAAGGCAGCTAAAGGAGAGGGCTGAGCTCCGCCATTCATATGCCGTGCCTCTAACCCCCACTGCCTCTGCGGCTACTAACGATAGGAAACCCCTACCTTTACTTTTTTATTTTATTAAGAATGTTTCCACCAAGTTTAGTTTTCAAGATCTAAGCATTTGTGTATGTAAAGGATATGTCTACTTAACTTATCTTTAAAATGACGGCCATCAATTAAATTTAAAGTTTCAATTGCATACACGAATGCCTTATCAGTGCCATAAAATCACGAAATACGGTATGATAGCACGGGGTATCGCTGCAAGCCTCTCACTGCGTTTTGCCATTGTAATACGAGCGCGATTACCAGCCTTGAACAAGTACAAGTATTAGCTTTCGCAAAAAAGCTTGCCTCACCGTTAAAAACACATTTCACTGAGGACCCTATCAATATGTTATGCATTTCACTCATTGTCTGGATTGACAACACGTTTGGACTTGTATGGACTTGTATGAGGGCTAAGGCGGGACGTCCCATATGAGCTTGGAGGTGTGGTCACCAAATAGGATTTGACCTCACTCTGGGTACACAAATTTAAATCAACATTGAATTGAATCTACGTTGATTCAACGTTGTGTACCGGTTGGGCTTTGCTTAAAAATGTTTCGGCACTTAGTGACTCTACACGAATGTGTCCATGTCGATTGTGTTTTTGTACATGTACTTGTGTATCTATTCAATTGTTAGGGAGATCATCCTTGACGAAGGATGATGTGCGGGAGACGTTTTACGGTCGCCACTCGGCACAACACCACAAGTCGCTTTTGTTCATATTTCATTGCTCAACAGGAAACCGGAAACAAATTGTTATGAAGAGACTTGTCATTTTCAAAAACAAAATATAAAAAAAATAAAAATAATTTCTTCTGCTGCCCGCCAGTTATATGGCGCAAGAGAAGCGCACCAACCAACATATTGTCATTAAGTCTTGAAGGCTGTAGAGCTTTCAAAATGATATGTGCTTTGACAATTAACCACTGCCAGGACTTTGGAGACTTTGAGGTGAATAGGTACACTTCTATGGGAAGCAACTCCGCCATGTCCACTTCCCCTCTTTGCTATATGCTGTCAACTTTCAAAGGAAAGAATTTGCTCCCCAAGAGAAACTATTGCCTTTAAGGTGAGAAAAAGCAGCATGATTCTTTCGGGCAGAAAGAAAGAAATTGATCAGACATGAGCAGCCTGTGCGTATCAAACCCACGGTCCCTTGCTCAGGCGCTCCTCTATACTTATAGCGACTGGTAATATATAAGTTACAGCTCTGTGTTGTGCCATATCAATTAGACTTTCATGGCCTGGGTTATCATTAACATATACTGGCGACTGATTATCTTTAATTAATGGCTGGTTTTGCGTGTTGTGCTTGATCTGATTTCTAAAGATTCTACCTGGGGTAAACAAAACGTATTTCGGTCTCCTTGATAAATAAGCCGCACTATTATTCAAATAAATTGCTATCATAACCGTAAGTGCAAACATAAGCAATTACAGCATTATAATCGTCAAAATTTAGATTATGTTAAGTACTTGTTTACAACGTTTTATTGATTAGCTTATAGAGGGATGATCTGAACTACAATTAGTCAAATAAAGGCCTTTTGATGTTTGATTGTCGCGTATAAGACATGTGACTTTCTTTCTTTTCCTTCTTTCTTTCTTTTCCTGCTTTCTTTCTTTTCATTCTTTCTAGCTTTTTTCTTTCTTAACCCGATTCTTCATCCGATTATTAAAGCATACCTCAAATATATAAAACAAAACAAGAAAATTAAGAAATGATGTTCAGTAAGCCTTTGCACAACATAGCCGGATTTGGATTTCAACTATTTCGTAGACATACGAGCGAGGTTTGTCGAAACGAGAATTTCTGTATGTTTGGAGACAAATGGAAGATACTTATGTTACTTTCTTCTTAATGAATTACATCAATTTAAACCTTATCAAAATCTCTCTTTGGTGATAACTTATAAAAAAAAATTCAGACAATCCGATTATTTCCAAATTTAAGGCTAAATGTGGCTTGTCATGCATTTTCTACAATATGTACATGTATGATTCTATTTGATTAGCTTCGAATTTCAAAAGCCGATGGAAGATACAAAACATGAAGTTATTTTAATTATTTTTGCATCATATTAACAAGGAAAGAATACACTCTATGAATATAACTTATAAAAAATTGTCGTAATATCAAATATGTAATTAATATTACGTTTTACATTAGATTCCTATTAAATTGTGTACAGAAGTAGACATTATTGGAACAGGTAAGCGCTCGGATTAACCCGTAAGTCGATATCGGTAATTTCCACCGTATTGAAGCATTAAGTGCCCTATGGGATCTTTCGGCTATGCGCCGGCTGAATGAGGTTGCTCAAACCAGCCTGCGCAAACAATCAAATGTTCCCTTTCTATATTTTAGTTTCTGCATAAACGTTCAAAACAGGGAAACTCAGATTATACTAGATTATGCGTATACACAAGCTGATTTGAGTATACCCTGTTCTTACATAGGGTGGGCGTGGTGCGGTCGGGCGATGGTGCTATGTAACTTTCAGTGACGAGGCGTCCTACTAATTTGGATTAGAGTAGGGCAAGGGCCTGCTGTGCTTGCAGTAGATGCGGGTGGGGGTTGTTTAGATATTTTCTCTCTCCCTATCGTTTCTCTTTTCTTTCTCCCTCTTTCTCTGCGAGACGGCTTGATATATGCTGAAGTACTATCTCTAAGAGCTGCTAAACCCAAAACAATCGTTCAATAGAACGTTCCTTTCTTTCGCAATGCCATTTATGTGTGAACAGAAAAAATTAACACATGTATAGAAAATCTTAAAAGAGGCAAGCCCCTGAGATAAATTAGTAAAGAACTTTGATCCCTGAGATCTTAATAACCGATGAACTTTGAAAGGCCTGAGGCTTAGGGAAATAAAGACACGTGACACCCTAGCTGGAGTGGTTCTTCATATATTTTGTTCACAAGGTTGATTCTGACAAAAGCGACTTAGTCCAGGCTGTTGTTTTTCACAATAGCAGGCCCCTGTGCCATTGTTTAATACAAAGTGCCCTGGAGCAGCCTGGTGCGTTCACTAAAAAGGCTTGGAAGGTGTGCAATGTAGACTATCTGGAACATTTTTGAAACAAGACCTGGCAACAGTTACAGGCCAGTACAGGAGCGTGGGGACAATACCAATATCTGTACATGTGCTGGCGGCCGAGCCAATCAGTGGCATGTGCGCCCAGTGAAGACTCAGATCAGCCTGGGCATCCGCCAGACTGATCAGAGTCTTTGTTATGCGCTTAAAGGGTAGCCAAGAGTCTGCCGACAGCGAAGATTCTGATCAAACTGAGCAGATGTCCAGGCTGAAATGAGTCTTCACTTAGCGCACATGTCACTTTGTTGATTTTGTCGTGTTGCGGCTCAATTAACGATTATATAGATTTCAGTTTTGAGCAAGCATATACTACATGTATGTTTGGTTTTGTTTGTTGCTTTTCGTCCACGGTAAACAGCTATGGCCATGTCGAGACGGTCAGTTAACCTAGCCACACTATTCCTGGGCAGGCTTAGTGAGTGCACATACTTTCGCCAGTAACTGACAACTGCCCTTCTTGAATCAGTGGAAGGAGACACGAAACTATGTGGACGGACCGGGTATTGAACCCAGGACCTCTGGCCCGGCGATACTACATCTAATATATACTGAACGCAAAAAGTCGTTGTTGTGTTATTGCTTTACGTCCGCGGTTAACAGCTATGGTCATGTCGGGACGGTCAGTGAAACTAACCACACTATCCCTGGGCAGGCTTAGATCTACTCAGCGGTTAACCAGTACTAAGTGCACATACTTCCGCCAGTAACTGATAAATGCCTTTCTTGAATCAGCGGTAGGAGAAACGATAGTAAGTGGCTGGACCGCGTATCGAACTCAGGACCTCTAGCTCTTGAGGCAGACGCGCTGCCCACTGCGAAAGAATCGTCAACAAAGTATAAATAATAAATTTGTAAAAGTACTGACTGTAGTGAGCTCCTATGAGTTTTATTCTTGTTAGTTTTATAAGCGCCATGAGTTTAGACAAAACGAATGGCTGAAATACTTCTGAATATAAAACTTTCACTAATTCGAATTATAGCTGTATTAAAGCCAAAAAGCATAAAACGGGCGAATATAAGGCATAATTGCGTTTGGCACCTTGCGTACTTGCTTTTTCATTAGCGCGTGTGTTTCATGTCTCAGCCATATAAAAGGATTTACTTGGATGATACAGGCCGCCTTAGGCGAAAAATTGCTAATTATCCTGGTGATATGATCTACCGGTGGTCTTAATATTTGAGTCTCGACATGAAAAAACTAACCAAGTGGCATGTGCGCCACGCAAAAATTCAGATCAGCCTACGCATCCTCCCAGACTGGTGAGCTTCTGCTTGTCGGCATGGTTAAGTGCACTGCGAAGACTCTGATCAGACTGGGCGGATGTCCAGGCTGATCGGAGTCTTCGCTTGGCATGCATGCCACATTGTTGTTTTGTCTTATCTCGGTTCATTTACAGTGAACCCAGTTATTATCTGTTATGGAATATCTTAACACTTTCTTGATGAATTTGAAGAACATGTTTTCTTATCCCTTAAGGTTTACATGTTTGTTCCTAAAACCAACTGCGCGCGCTTAGGCGATGACGTAATATGATCTTCTGTTGAAAACAGAAAGAAGTGTCGAAGTCTTGGAATTAATTTTACCAAGTACATTTACAGAAACATATTTCTTAAAAAAAAAAAAAAAAAAAAAAAACACTTAAGAATTATAAAATTTGATTTTTCAGCGTTCATCGTGTGATGAAGCCAGTGGGCGAGCTAAAATTCCATGAAGCGCGAAGCGCGTGGCTTCTCCACACCATGAACGCTGAAAAATCAAATTTTCATTCTTATATTTACACTTTATTTGTGAACCTCTCTATGCAGTTTTCGTGGTAATTTGATGTAGAATAGGCAAAATATGGATCGTAGAAGAGTTAGTAACGACATGTTCGGCCATAACGTTAAAAAGCCGTCGCCCTGTCGTGGCGTCAATCGAACGTTACTAGAACCAATCAAGACGTTTGTTTACATAAGACGTCGCTTGACGACAACGTCATATAATCAGTTGTCCTTCATCGATGTATGAAGCTAGTTGCTCTAAATGGTTCACCTATAGGAAGTTAGTGGCAAGTGTAAATATTTGAGAATGACGTGAGCAGGAGTTGGAGCTGATTGCATAGTTTTGCAAGATTATTTTGCTGATACAGGGACAATATTATGTATTTAATAATTTTAACATATCATTCTAGACGAAAAAAACAAAACAAATATAATTATGCATCGTAATTGCAGTAATGTTACGAAGAGAAACTCCTTTGGCTGTTTATGATAGATACCGGGAGTTTTCGTGTCCACTAAGCCGGAAAGGATCAGATGTAAGAAAGTCGAGTGAAAGATAATTCGGAAGTTTTGGGTTTACACCGTAGAACATATATGCGCCATACAATGTATCCACAAACAACCAACTAAGACCGAAACCAGTCTGCGAATCAGTGAATTTTAATAAGAGCTTCCATGTAAATTCCTGAGGGGTCGTGCTTGGTCTTTCTACACTGCACAGATCTGCAAGCTAGTCGCAGACTCTGCGTTTGGCATATGCAATAAACACTTCTTTTTCGTGTTGCGGCTCAATTCATTCTTCCGTGAGTTCCCTTAAGCTCCGCCTACCCTCATTTGCATAAGTAAACAATTATTTTCGAACCAATTTTTGTCAAATGTAGAATATATTTTCTTATAAAAGTTCTTCCGCAAATTTCAGAAATATACCTTTTATAGTTATATAGGTAAGAATTTACAATATATTTTAATCATTTTCAGTTTGTATGTGGGACTTGTCCCCAAACCGGCTGAATTTGATCTTATCTTTCACAGCATGCTCAGTCAGTGGCACTTCTGACTTGCCAGTGAGTAATTGTGAAGTAGGTGCCAATTTGCTTTGAGTGGCATCTCGGAACCATGAATTATGCATTTTACTATCTTTCGTTTATATTTACGTGAAATAACACGTATTACAATACCATTACAATACTCTGTAACATACATGTACCTGTACGTATAAATTAAAAAACATCTATAAGAAAGAGAACTTTGATAATAACGCAAGTTTGACATATTACTTCTGGGGTGCAGCTTTAATATTTCTTCCCTTATAATAGATATCCATAATTTCATTTGTGAATAAACATACGTCAAATTAGTGTTATCCATAATTCAGCACATTTATTGATATTACTAAGTGAATTCGAATAACGAATTTACATAATTCGAATAAGTGATATCCCGTTTGGAATTATGGATATCCGTAATTCGAATGTATCATTTGAAATATAGATACCCATAATTTCAACAAATGATATCATTAAATAGGACAGTATTATTGATATCCATAATTCAAATTATGGATATCCATAAATCTCCGGTAAATGAAATTATTACGTGCGTTCCCGACGACGCGAAGCGTCGTCGTGCGGAACGCACGACTATAGACTGAGGTTGTTAGTTCGTTTGTCGTGCTCCCCATAGGCGCACGATCGAGAAAACGCCTGCATTTCAATGCTTTTGCGATGATCAAGCAAGGAGCACGCCTCAGATTTTGCCCATTCAGTCCACCTCGGCTACCTTTGGCGATAAACTGGTCCCATGTTGGCCAATAATCAATAGATATGACTACTTATTAGGTAAGGAACCAATCTACCTTGGCGACGGCAGGAAATAATTTCATTGGCCAAGTTGATCCCATGATACCGCTCGCCAACGCGGCTATTTTCAATCGGCCATTGGTAACATTTCGTCGCTTCAAAGAGGATTTATTTATCTAAACAGGTTGTTTATCAGCTGGTAAGAACAGAAATCATTTGAACTAGGCATGTACGTTATAGGCAGTCTCAGTC
The DNA here is from genome assembly GCA_963989385.1 of Ctena decussata. Lineage (NCBI taxonomy): Eukaryota > Metazoa > Mollusca > Bivalvia > Lucinida > Lucinidae > Ctena > Ctena decussata. The sequence continues at coordinate 2,908,852 of OZ022512.1, read as the reverse complement.
GAGAGTGCGCAGCTATCTTGTTTATGAAATATTCAGGAAATCGAAAAGGAAAATGCAACAGTACTGGTGCTCGTATCCTATCCGTTTCGTACCACAGGAGGTCCGCTGTTCAGTCACGATGGTGTATCGCTTGAACAAGTCCTCGGTCAAACTGAATGGTACCCTGGTCATTCATACCACACCCTGTACGTTTGATATGACTGTGATTTCAGATTTGAGCCGCGACACGACAAAACCAACAAAGGGGCAAGTGCGCCCAGCGGAGACTCAGATCAGCCTGGGCATTCGCCCGGTCTGATCAGATTCGCTGTCTGCATGAAGCTTGCTTACACAGCCTGCTTACACCTTTACCTTTAGGAGAAGCGCGGTGGCTCAGTGGTTAGTGCACTTGACGCTGAAGCCAGAGATCGTGGGTTCGAATCCCGCCTGAGGCGAAATCTTCCTATGTCCGAACGCATTTTTCTAGCATCATTTGCAGGGATGATGCTAACAAGTGTGCTGTCCTTCGGATCGGGACGTTAACTGGAGGCCCCCTGTGCAGGGAGAGTCATCCCCTGTGCAGGTTAAAGATCCCTACTATAGCTACATGGCTATACGTAGGCTTTCATCCTGCAACACCGGAGTGTACAAAAGTATATCGTCTGTGTCCCCTTCGGGGGCTAAGGCGTAAATGGAAGAAAGAAAGAAAGCTTCCATTTAGGCACACGGCGAAGACTCCAATGGAACCTTGAAGACTGGGCAGATGCTGATTTACAGTGCTGTCGGCCTTTTCGGCGAACTTAAGGGTTCATCACACCACCAAGTGGGTGGGGAATGGTCTGAAATCAGACTTTGAATTTTTTTAATATACTTGTGAAATATGAAGTTTTGCTTATACCAAATGCAATTTCTTAGTGTTAGCAATATATATTGAGAGTTACTTTAAACATAACATTTAAAATGAGAAATTAGAGGAAAAATACGAGGTGGCCAGGACTTCCATTAGACCTCATAAACCAGAGATAATGGCATAAAACTATTTCGGCACGTTGAAAGCGTCAAGCATGAACTACAATCTCCCAGAGTTGCAAAGCCTGTAAATGTCTACTTTTTAAGAACCCCCTTCAATGTTGGCCTCGTGTATCATGAAGTCAATCAGGTCGCCATTTTTTCATTCATAAAAGTGTAAACAAAAACTTTCAGTACCCTATCTCAACAAAGCAAGTATTGCACACTGCATGACTGTATCAGTTAAAAGCAACTACTATTCTAAATGCAAACATGTGCATGATATGGACGATCAATGCGCAGATGTCGACATTGTAGCAGTACAATCTGCAAGGTCTCAGATAAGTTTCTGTCTTGTTTACATTGCACTCAAGAACACACGAACCGCTTAACAATTTATTCTTGCGCATTTCGCGGGGTTGGTAAAAACCCGAACCAGATACAAAAATCCGGAACTAATTTCCCGGTACCAACTTCACAACAATATGGTTTGCATTAATTTAACAGTCTAAGTCTATCTTATTCATTGTCATGTCACAGTACCCGGTCTTTGAATCCTGTCTCCGTGTCAAAGAAAAAAAATGAGACAATATCAATAATGAAAATTGTGATTCAGTAGAAACATGTTCAAAGGTCCCAGAATTAAGCATAAATTCACAATACAGTATCTAAATAGGTTCGACATTTCTGAATTTATATTTAGGAAAAAGCTGTAGGATCATATTGTCATAACACTGGGTGATTTTCCGCTTAGATTTACTAATGGAACTGTGGTACCGGAATCGGTACCGGAATCGGGTCCCGGCTTTTGATTTGCAATCTGGGTTTTTAGAATGGGATATGGGATAGCCGGAGAAAATGGATGACGTGTTTTTGAAAGCCGAAAAGTTTTTGGTGAAAAACAATGGACAGGCTGGACAAACCGCTTACTAGTGTGATTCCCCAAACTCTTCTGGATTGCCTTAATGTGCTGGACAAGGGAGACTTACCTGTTTCATGGAAATTAACCAGAAATTTTAAAGGATTCTCACTTGTAGTCAGCACATTTGGCGCCAAAAATGTCACGCCATTGAAGGACGGTCGCACTGCTTTTGGGTGTCAACCAGCAAATCGTCAGGACAAATCTACCGATGACTTGCCACGGAGAAAGCCAAAGCGGAAAAAGAAATCCCCATCTACCATTGCTAGGGATCGTGCCAGGAGTCAGAGGTTTTGGAAAAAGAAGAAATCTGCCCAAACTTCTCCTCTGAACACCCAGCAACAGCCAGCAGAGACCATTCTTGAACGTGATAACTCCCTTCAAACTGAATTGGATTCATCTGCAAGCTCCGCTGTTTGTAAAGACAGCTCCAGTCGTTTAGATTCCGATGATTTGTCCAATCACAGTGATTTAAATGAACTGGTTCACTCTTCCGAGAGTCCTTTCATTCTGAGTTTGGATAGAGAGTTAGCATCCCAGGATTATGATATAGAACTGGATGATAACTCCCCTAACTACTGTGCAAACTGTAAACTTGCTAGAAATAAACTTGACCTAAGACGCTGTACTGGTTGCAAATTTATCAAGTATTGCAGCAAAGAGTGCCAAGCAAGACATTGGAAAGCCCATAAAGGACTCTGCATGGCTATCCAGGGCCTTCCTAAGCTTCAGTAGTCTTGCAAATTGATCTCGGAAAAGTGTGTGGTGGTGGTTTATATTATATTATATTATTTACTTTTTCAGTGACTGACAACTTTGACTGTATTGGTGGTGGACGGGATTTTATTGTGTTGACATTTATTCTATAGATTACAGTGGTGGTGGATTACTTGTTCTACTCGATTACGAGGTGTGCCTATAAAGGCAGAAATTATACTACAACAACAACAACAATGCTGCACGGGAGACTAATCATGCTATCCTGAGTAACTCTTCGAGAAACAATTCCGATGATTAAAAAGGTATAAAACGCTACTAAATATAGTTACTTACTACAGCGCTTATCCATGGATTATTCCGTATTTTCAAGCAAAGCAGTCTGTGTTATAAATAATGAAATAAGGTGGGTACTTATTTTATGTCGCACCTTTTTCAAGATGAGTTGTTAGGCATTTCCGGTCCAAACATAAACAAACTAAACAAGCGATTGAAACTTAATTTTTCGCCAATATATTCTGAAGAAAGCGTTAATCAAGGAAAGTATTGCTGAATAAAAACACAGACAGTTGTTCTGCATCGGATGAAAACAATCTGTGATTGTGTTACGTTGATTAAAGGTATTTAAAGCTTCTAAAACAATTTACACATTTCAATGACACGTGTTTACGTGAAAGTGAAAAAAACACGTGCTAGGCAAGCTCTTTAGAATTTTGACGAGTAGGGTGGCACATTCATACAATGAACAGATGTTTATGAGATAGAAAATAAAGTTGTGGGTTCAAGGACAACTCACAGGAGTGACTGTGTATTTTGGTTTTGCTGTGTCCTAATTCATAAATGTATAATGGTGTTGTGGACACATCAGTGCAAATTTATTGAAAATGAATATGGAAAAGAAGATGCAGAACCAGTCCCGGATCCAGGGGGTGGTTCCGGGACGTTTCGTGCCACAACCAGTTCGTACCGGGACGTTTCTTCCAGGACGATTCGTCCCATTTTTTTGTGGTGGGCTTTGGGGCTTCAGCCCTGCCACCTGGGCCTGGTTACATTCAAATATATGTTGTGATATCTCATTAGAATCGCCTCGCATAGGCGATTCTAATGATATATCACAACATATATTTCAAGGCGAAATTGACATAAAAACCTCATCAAAGTCATCCCTTATAATGTCATATATTTCTAAGCTCCCATCCCCCCCCCGCCCACCTCCTCCCCCCCTATCCACACACACATTTTGGTACCTCTGAGCCCCACCAGTTATCCAGAACCCCACCAGTACGGCGTGGTCTGGATCTGGGTCTGAGAACTGTATAAGAAAATCTGAATGTGTCAGTGACACCCTTGTGTGTGTGTTTTTTTTGTTGTTGTTGTTGTTGTTGATGTTTTTTCACAATAAAACCAATGTTTCGGGGCAGCAGTTCAAGGACACATCTTTCATTTGAAGATTTTGCATCGAAAAGAAAAAAGTTAAAAAAGTTGACCGTGATAAATTAAATTTTTCACATTTAATATCATCATATCAGGCAACCAGAGGCCATTCCCATTCCTGTTACATAAGTCTTGTGCCAGACTCCACAATCATATGGTCTAGCAGTTTTTCAAACCATGGAAGGCATTGCCAGATTGTTGTTTCGGCAGCCTTTAATATTAACGTGTTCAAGAATAGTATGAACATTCACTGGCATAACCATCCTTTTAAATGTTATCGCACAGGCTACATGACCCACAACAAACAGGACAGGACAGAAAAGTCAGAAGCGCTTATAGAAAGTGAGAAAGCTCAACTGAGACTTACAGAGAGATTGTATTTTATTGTCTTACCTGCGGCTACAGAAGTGAGACATAAGTATAAGTCCAAACATAAGTATTACTTTTCTGGCAGCATTATTAGTGTCAGCAGCCTAAACTTTTGTCAACTTTTCTGATTCAGCTTTCTTTTATGACAGTGTCATGACAGGGGAAATACCGTCAACCCTGGAATTATTATTACATTTCCGCCACTAGAAATTTGTCTGTTGGTTAAATTAAAATTAGCCATTCGTTCATTTCCTTGCGAGTGAATTATTCATTTTATACTTGATTTCAGTCCATTTCATGTGAACTTCATGGAAAAAAAAAAAAAAATAAAGATGTTTTTGTGAAGTTAATTTTTTGGAAGAAAAATATTGTAACTGTGTACTATAGGTACAAAGTATTTGACTTTTTTACATTAGATTTTTGCACAGTGATCCAGATAAGAGGAGGTTACAGGGATAATTTAAAGATAATTTCTGATACTTCTGCATAAAAGATAAGTTCTGACCACTCATTAGAACCATCTCACTGAGACAGTTCTAATGAGGGGTCACAACATATTTTTTGTTAAGAAATAAGAAAAAGCATCTGAGAATTATCCAAAAAAAACACCTTATCTGGAGCCCTGAATTAATTTTACACATCCTCATTTTTTGATGGTTACAGAATTTGAAGGCCAAAATCAAGTCTTCATAATGAACTGTTATCAACTGTATCCATGAAAATTCTTCAATTTTGTAGGTGAGCTGCCTCTAAAATGTATGTCGTTGAATACTGTCTTAGTTGGGGCATGCATGTTGATTTATAATGTACTTATAAGCTTACTCAGTTACTGGCTTTTCCAACATATTTTGTTTGAGTGGATTATCATTTTCAGAGACCCTCAAATTTTGGCACTTTAAAGCCCTTTTTGGAACAAAGTCAATACCAGTGAGGAAGAAGAAAATTTCAAAAATACAATATTTTTTCTTTCTTCTTCAAAGTTGAATAGGCATATTGTTTTTGCCTTGTTTTGTTTTTAATTGGGTTGATTTGCATGTATTAACCTTCAATCATCTTCACTGACTGCTAATTTATGTATGTGTGTGTGTTGTGGAGGGGAAGAGCGTGGAGGAATGGAGGGAAGGGATAGGAGAATAATATTTATAGCTGTCCAAAACAGTTGTGCAGGAAACAGTATATTACTCAAAGCATGCTCTGACTTTATCTCCCCAAGATTTATTTTATTGCTTATAATGTCCACCATACCTTTATTTTGGAACTATTTGGTGACTAAAACATGGTGGATATTTCAGATTTTTTTTTCAAGTAGTGGGTGTCTGTTGAATTGATTTTTGTATTTGTTATTTGATTCTGTGCAATTTCATTCTGGGACATTGTAGAGGGGTATTTGGAAATTTTATCAGGGTAATTATTTTTGGATAGAATTTAATCCACATGGACTTCTGGCGTCCTTCCGATAGACAAGTCTCAAGTATGCTAATTTTCTTCATAATTGCTTTTATTATACATGCTATACCCTAGAATGGTGTTCAGGTGGTATGTAACATTGAAGGCTTGAAAGCTTTATGACAGTCCCAGTTATTTTCAAAAAAATGTAACTCACATTTTTCAACCTACCCCACCCACTTCACATTGTGATGAACCCTTAAACAAAGAATCGTTAACTGTGTAAATAAGAACGGTAAAAAATAAACAACAGATATTGTGCTTATAAAGTACAATAATCACCCTTTATTTCATCTCAAGTCCACCATCTGGTATTGATCACAATATGAAAAGAAACTCAAAACTCATGTACCATTGTGCACGAGGGACCCCGTTTTTGTCGGCCAATTCGACGCAGCTTCTGAAAATGTCTTATTCCTGACATAATAATGGGCTAATTTTTGAAGCAGGCTATACTCATGACATCACTCCGTGGGTTGCAGAAGGAGTTTGTGGAAAGTTTCAACGACTATTTGCTTTAGCAGTGTTAAATCCTGATCCTTTGGACATTAGCTTAGTGAGTTATTTTATAATTCACTTCTTTACTATGTGCATTTATGCAAGGCATGCAAAGAGTGATAACTATTATTTACAAATTACAAGTGCTGCTGAAGTGAGTTGACCTACATTCGCGATGTGTGCTCAGAGTTGCGAAATACGGTGTGAATTCAACATATGCCAAGCTGCAAGTAACATTTGCAAATATCTGCATAAAACCAAGTGCAAATAACCCCTCTGGACAGACATGATCTTTTTTACCGCATATAAAGATCTCCGCTTGAAGGACTGCTTGGATAACAGCCGACAAAAATTATCAACACATGTTTAACGGTAAATTACGTTACGTAACTTGCGCTGATTAAGCCTATACGCTGAATAGGCCGACACGACAGTAAGTCTGCGCTGCGCGCACAACAGGGATAAAGACTAATGATTATGCCAAAATTCAGAATTTAACATTAGGGGTATGGGCATTTTCTTCCAAATTTCAGGGGCCCAGCCCAAAGTTTAGGGGCTTTGGGCAACTGGGCCCCTGTTAGTCTTTATCCCTGCACAACCACTTTGTTGGTTTTCTCTACATGTTCCTGGTAAGGCCAGTTTCTTAAAATTTGTTTCTTTTAAAGTGTTAGAAATAAGGCCCAGACAGGAACTTGCCCAGGGGGCAACCTGAAATGAATTCCAACTTGTCCGCCAAGATTTCAACATGTCTCCCTGTATTTCATTGCAATTAAACCATTTACATGTCATTTTCTTCCGAAGTCACCTAAGTAAACATAGTCCAAAAATGCTCTCCCTTTCTAAGACACTAAGCATGTCAATTCATGAACTTCAGAGATAGCTGACCAACAGTTTTGATCACAGCTGCCTAATCATTTTCACAGTGCTACTTTGACAGGGATTCTATTTATTTTTCTCCTTCAAATCACTACATTGGTGGGTTTCAAACTTCTCATGCAAAACTTCAAAAAAGACATGAAACAAAGTTATTTTTACAGAATTTACCAGAATAATAGGTTGTGTCCAGGGGGCAACCTTCCAAGACTGTCAGCTTGCCCCCAGCAAATTTAACCCGTGTCGGGCAAGTGGGCAATTGCTTATTTCTAACACTGTTTTATGCTGAGCTGGGCCGGGTTGTGTAGTCAGTAAGGCATGTGACTTATAAGCCAGAGGTCCTGGGTTTGATACCCATTCCGGCCACTTACTTTCATTTCTCTATCTGCTGATTCAAGAAGGGCAGTTATCAGTTACTGGTGAAGGAGGAGCACTTAGTAATGGTTAACGGCTTAGGAGGTCTAAGCTCTAGTCTCAGCCTGCCTAGGAGTAGTGATGTTAGGTTAACTGACCATCCCGACGTGACCATAGCTGTTTACCATGGACGTTAAGCACTAAATCAGTCAAAAAATCCCCCCCACCCCCCACACCCACTACAAAACCATTTAACAGATTTGGATTCTTTGTCCAAATTCACCTACTTGAGAGCTCAAAATTAGGTTTTTAGGGTTTGTGCTAAATAGAAATTATTCTTCACACAATCAAATGTTGAGTGTATCATATGCTATACATCTGTGTACATGGTGGCTGTTTGAGATTTCACCTCTTTTTAGCAGTCAAGCATAATGTTTAAGTTAGTCTGAGTATAAGATAATAATGCATCTGGTAAACAGATAATGTCAATCAGAAGCATAAAAGAACGACAATATATCACTTATATGTGTTTTGAAGTGCACCCTTTTTACCAAGGGCTATGGGGTCTTCAGTTGGGGGATTTGCCATCTCCTCTGATGGCAATTTTTCTACACTATAGAGTGAGTCAGACAAGTACCAACTGTGTGAATGAACCCAGTTTGCATCCCAGTTACCTAGTGTAATTAAGTGGTTAGGTGCTTCAGAACTTGGATCATAGACTCACAGATCATTCGAGTCTCACTGGACCGTAGATTCTGTCTCTATTTAAATGGCACTTACGTGTTCAAATGATAACCCTGAGTTGATCTTGGCCATTTTACAGATAACTCATAGGTCAGACGTGTGCGTCCTAATGCTTGAAAAATTTCTGCAATTTAATGAGATATCTTTGAATTTGTTGAAACCTTTGGTATAAAAGTTTGTATGTACAGTCAAATAAATGGCTACTTGAAGTTTATTGAGTAACAGAGGTCAGTATCAGTTTTTGATCAAGGTCACTCATATTTCACCAACTTCGAATTTTTCCTGGTAACCACCAACCAATATGGCTGTCATGCACATATCATTAAAAAGCTTCCACAATCAAATGACCCATGACACTGAAACTTGGTACATGTACACAGCATTTGAAATTAGGCGAGGTCTCCTGCCAGCCGGCTGGCAGGAGACTTTTTGGTCTCCTGCCAGCCGGCTGTCACTAGACCTAAAAGTCTCCTGCCAGCCGGCTGGCAGGAGACCAAAAAGTCTCCTGCCAGCCAGCTATTGGAATGGTAATAAATAAATAGTGACATCACATTCTATGGAATTCTTGAGTTAAATGTATGTTTTAAAAGTTGATATGACATATTATAATTACCATTACAAAATATCTGCAATCAAACAAGAAAAAACGCAAATAAGAGGGACATTCTATAAATAGATTTCCAAGGGAACTAACTCAAATTATAAATACTTTGCAAGGGAACTAACTCAAAATACTACTTAGCAATTTTCTCTGAAATTTTATATGCGAATTCTGTTAGCAGAACTGCCTGTAGGATAAGTGGTACTTTCATCTTATAAATTTGTAGTATATTTTTCCTAGTGGGAAGAATTAGTAAATAAACAATTATGCCTGACTGAACAGTAAAAAATACAACTATAGCAAATAGCTTGTGATGGTAACCAGTATTAAATTTTGTGTAAATTTTTTGTAATGTATTATGTATATATATGATGTAAATGTATTCTTTGAGCTATTTGTGTTAATGATTAAATGACTTCCAGACAATAAAAATTAGGATATAGAACCAAAAAAAAAAAAGCAAAAATTTACATCTGATTTGCTTGATGGTTTTTTAATAGTTTCATGCTATTTCCACAATTAACTTCAAACTTGATCAAAGTGAAAGCAAATATCTATCTTTGTTTAATATAATAAAATATAGCTGTCTAGTCTTAATGCCATGCAAAATATCATTTCTTTATCAGTATTCCAGTAGCCGGCTGGCAGGAGACTTTTAGGTCTAATGACAGCCGGCTGGCAGGAGACCAAAAAGTCTCCTGCCAGCCGGCTGGCAGGAGACAATTCCTTGAAATTAATATACTCTCAGATTTGTTCAAATGGTGACCCTAGGTCGACCTTTGACCTTTTGACTTAGGTGAGCTATTCAGGTGTTTTTGGTACATGTTACATGTACATGCATTTGCATGTACTGTAATGAATAACTGAAAAATCATTTTTCATTTTATACATTTTAGGAGATTTTAACTGTAATCCGGCACATCTGATTGGGAGACAAGTCACAGCCTAAAAAGACTTAGATATTTGTATTGGCTGGTTCATACACATTGGTGTTTGTCTGTGATTAACTCAGCAATCATCAATTCTGTAGATTATTTTGAGCTTGCCTTACAAGATTTCAACAACTTCGACAAAGTCACCAAGAAGAAAAATTGACAATGCTACATACTGGTTTGAGGTATCTGGTGTTAAGGAAGCCTTAGATATAAAGCTTTAATAGGAAGGTATGTATGATTATTTTTTATGTCTCCCCCCGAAGGGGTCGGTTGGTTGGTTGATTTGATGCTTAACGTCCACGGTAAACAACTAAGGTCATGTCGGGACAGTCAGTTAACCTAACCACACTATTCCTGGGCAGGCTTAGACCTCCTAAGCGGTTAACCTGTACTAAGTGCACATACTTTCGCCAGTAACTGACAACTGCCCTTCTTGAATCAGCGGAAGGAGAAACGAAAGTATGTGGCCAGACCGGGATTCGAACCCAGGACCTCTGACTTACGAGTCAGGTGCCCTACCGATTGCGCTACCCAGCCCGGCTCCGAAGGGGTCGGAGACATATTGTTTTTGCCCTGGTCGTCTGTCTGTCTGACTGTCCATCCGTCTGTCACAAATCATGTCCGCTCAATAACTCTGTAACTGATTGAGATAATTTCACGAAACTTAGTACAAATATAAAGCATCATCAGACGACATGCAGAGAGCAAGACCCGTAACTCCACCTACATTTTTTATACAGAATAATACCCCTTTGAAAATTTTAGTATGGTAATCCTGTCCGCTCAATAACTGTAACAGATTGAGATAATTTCACAAAACTTGGTACAAATATAAAACATGATCAGACGATGTGCAGAGAGCAAGACCCGTAACTCCACTTACAATTTTACGGAATTATGCCTCTTTGAAAACTTTAGTATGGAAATCGTGTCCTCTCAATAACTCTGTAACAAATTGAGATAATTTCTCGAAACTTGGTACAAATATATAGCATCATCAGACGACGTGCAGAGAGCAAGACCCATAACTCCGCCTACATTTTTTACGGAATTATGTAACTTTGAAAATTTTAGTTTAGAAATCGTGTCCGCTCAATAACTCTATGACCGACTGAGATAATTTAACAAAACTTAGTACAAATTTAAAGCATCATCAGACGACATGCAGAGAGCAAGACGCGTAACCCCACCTATATTTTTTTTATGGAATTATGCCCCTTTGTAAATTTAGGTATGGAAATCATGTCCGCTCCATAACTCTACAACTGTACGAGATATTTTCATGAAACGTATTACAAGTATAGAGTATCATCAGAGGATGTGTGGAGAGCAAGACCTGTTACTCCACCTACATTTTTTACAGAATTATGCCCCTTTGAAAATTTTAGTATGGAAATTGTGTCCCCTCAATAACTCTGTAACCGATTGAGATGATTTCACGAAACTTGGTACAAATATAAAGCATCATCAGACGAAATGTGGAGAGCAAGACCCATAACTCCACTGACATTTTTTATGGAATTATGCCCCTTTGTAAATTTTAGTATGAAATCGTGTCTGCTCTATATCTCTAAAACTTTATGAGATATTTTCATGAAACTTAGTACAAATATAGAGCATGATCAGAGGATGTGCAGAGAACAAGAATCGTAACTACACCTACATTATTATGTCATTATGCCCCTTTGTAAATTTTAGTATGGAAATTGTGTCCGCTCCATAACTCTGAAACTATATGAGATATTTTCGCAAAACTTAGTACAACTTTAAAGTATCATGACTTGATGGGCAGAGAAAATCCTGCTTACATTTACTACAGAATTATGCCCCTTTGAAAATTTTAGTATGGAAATCATGTTTGCTCCATAGCTCTGAAACTATATGAGTTATTTTTGTGAAACTTGGTACAAATATATAACATCAGACAATGTGCAGTGAGCAAGGACTGTAACTCCATCTACACTTTTTATGGAATTATGCCTCTTTGTAAATTTAAGTATGTAAATCATGTTTGTTCTTTAAAAACTTTAAAGCTGTAATAAATATTTTCAGCAATTTTTATACAAATATAAAGCATCATCAGACGATGTGCAGAGAACAAGATCCATATGTTCTGTATCTTAAAAACCTAAAGAGATATTTTCATGAAATTTACACAGATGTGAAGGAAACATGACAGTTATTCCGGATGTTTTTGAGTTATCCCTTTTGAGCATTGAAAATAGTATATTTTGCCCTTTCTGAAAATAGTACATTTTGCTTTAATTAAAGATATTTTCATGAAATTTTGTTCAATTATAAAGCATCATCAAATGATGTGCAGAAAAACAAGATCAGTAGCTCTGCCTACATGTTTAATGAAATTATGCCCCTTTGTAATTTTTCAGTATAGAAATGGTGTTCCCTCTGTAACTTTATAACCGTTGAAGATATTTTTACAAAACTTGGTTCAAATATAAACCATCATCAGAAGATTTGCAGAGAAAAGAACCCTACATCCACCTACATATTTCACAGACATATAAATTTTGGCCTAAACATCGTTATATTCATCCATCTTAAGAAGTAGCCATATCAAGTGGATGGGAACGCACGTATATAGGTAACACCTATTTAATTCATATTATTTGCAAAGACGAATTATTAAATAAATGTCTATAAATAGTCCGAATCACTGACATCAAAAATTCGCTTACGAATTTCTATAACTTGAAGAATGGATATGTTTAGTTTATATCACTTATTCGATTGCTTTATCAATAATGTACCTAAATGTGCAGAATTATGGAAACCACAAATTTGAAAGCGTGTTACATAAATCGAATAAAGTGATATCCATTTTTCGAATTTCCTATTCATAATTCGAAAAAGTGATATCCATAATTCGAGTTATGGATATCCATAAATAATTTCGGGAATCCGTAGATAATAATAGATTTCACTAATTCGAATTAAATAGCTCTTTTGAATAATTATGGATATCTTTGAATAGGAAATAAATAGTAAAACAACATCCCATATCTGTTGGCCCAAACAACAATTTGGAGATCTAGAACACGGAATTACCAAATGTTTTCACGTCAGTACAGATAATGTGATGCTAACGTCTTTTCAAACAAAGAGCCGACAATGAATGAGATTAAGCGCAAGTGGGATTTTTTTTTTATTCTAACAAAATAAAAAATTACTGTTTCCCGCGTTTTCGAAGAAAAGCAAGGGGACATAGTATTTGGCTTTCCGTATTTCCGTGGTTCCGCCCACCTTGACAGTAGAAGTCTTATGTGTAGTATTTTCATAACTTATTCTGAAACTTTGCGGGCTTCTTTTTTCATGGCTTGTAAATACGCACATGGCTTAGTCAGGGGTTATGATCGAATATTTTGTATTCTTTCTCTTTGCGAATTTAGTCACTTTTTCTGCATCCGAAGACCCCTTCAGATGATAAACTTGTGTGCGCAATCCCTCTTACAGTTTTGAGGGCTGGATTTGGATTTTGATTGTTTCAGTTCCTGGTCTTTGCATACTTTTTACTTTCATAATTGCGACTAAGGGACCTATTGAGTTGGCCTTCATGCGCGCATCTCCTCCTGCAGGTTTCCATGAATTATTCTACAGTTTGCATGCTTCTTGTTCATGGTCTGTATTAATTATGCGTATGGCTTACTGTATGTGCTAGGATCGGTAAATTTTACCACTTTTCTCCCTTTGCGAATTCAATCAGTTTCTTTTTGCATCGGAAGACCTGTTGAGTGTATGCCTTGTGTGCGCAACTCCTTCTACAGTTTTTTTTTTACTAATCATTCTCTGAATCTTTGCGGATTTCATAAACATTGACATTGAACGGCGGCGAGGAGTCATTATCAAACGAGCACTGGATATTACGACGTCGTTATACAACCGATTTTATATATTAGGAAGCGGCGATTAGACAAACATACATGAGCGTCCCAATTCCGCAATAAGCCCTCCTCTACCCACTCTCTCACGTAGCAGCATTTTTCCCATGTTTCAATCAACATTTGATTATTTGTCGAAACAATAGCATTTTCTTCAAAACTGTAATGTAAGGCGAAGTTAAGTCATTTCTGGTTCGAGCACCGAATGGTGGATATAAATAAATGAATTATATGCTAGAAACGAAAACAATGTATATATAGAGAGAAGCCGACAATACGCATCTCCTCGCGGACCGTGCATGCACAGGAGCTATTGATTATATACACCGTGTATACATTGATTATATACACCGTGTAGCGTGTTGATTTGATCCAGGAAGGAAACACGATACACGGTGTATTTAATTAGGACCGACTTAATTAAATACACCGTGTACCGTGTTTTGACTTGATTCACGATTCGATCGTGGAAGCAAATACTGCTCGTGGACGGTTATGTAATTGCCCACCGTGTACATTGATAATCCGTGTATCCACGCAAGCTGTAGCCCACCGTATAACGAGGAAATAGAGTGATCCATGAAACCAGTACTGTAGTTCGGTTCGTATGGAGGTCCCCAAACTCATTAGAGAGTCATCACGGTCAACAATATAAATCAAGAAAAGACAGTGATGAAGCAAGGATGATGACTCGACAGCCAAAACGTGTTGAGACACCTGGAGATCCCTGGGGCGTCAGCAACACCACTGGAACACTGGAGCAAAAGAAGACCACCAGTTGAACCCCAGTGGGCCAAGAAACAGAAAGACTTCCGGCTCTAACCAACTAATATATAGCTTTATGTTGGGGCTATCATAGAGTCTGAACCCCGACCCATCGGCGTGGAATTAAAGAGGACAGCAAAGTTGTCAACCGTGTGTATGTCTGTCTCTATCTATCAACCTTGGGTAATGTGGCCTGGCTTTAGATACTGTGAAGTAAGATCGGCAAATTTTTAAAAAGCGTTCGCACATTTCTGTATTTTCATACCTTTTCTCATTGTAAGCATGAACATTTTTTTACCCGGAAGCAAATTTTCTGCAAGTGACAATCTGACCCTAGGTTCCTCCCCGTGACGCTTTATCTTTTTACAGAGATTTCAGTTATCATAACAGGAAATCTTAAACAATCAGAACCCTTGCTCTGGTTGAAACTATCTTTCAGTTTGCAAGCCCCAGTTCATTAGCTACCTGGGTGGCTATATTAAACAAACCAAAGAAGGAATATTACATCCCACCCTATAAGTAAAAAAAACTGTGTACCTAAACGAGCAAATATTAACAGGGTGGAACATTTCAACCTCTAAGTTAAGTGCCATTCGCTAAACTAACGAAAACAGCCATGACTATTTGCTCAACTTTATACCCTATGATTATTCCACCATGCTCTACACTGTTTGGAACGTAAAAAGGAACACAAGAACAATATAGTAGAAAAAAGGAGATTATTCCACATTCTCAATTATGTATTAATCGCAACAAACAGAAAATTACCATACGATTACTGGTTGCAGAATTTAAGGGGCCTTTACACTATAACGAATTGGCTCAGCGTATGCCAGCGTACGGAGTAATTTGGCATTCGCTGACATACGTTGGCATACGCTGAAGTTTTTTAGCTCATCGCTTTAAGTTCGTTGAAGTTCGTTGAAGTACGTTCGCGTACGTTGTTGTTTGCTCAGTACGTCGAAAATTTTTGTGCATGCTCAAAATTTCTCGACGTATGCCAACGAACAACCAATACGCAGCACATTGAGCACATTAAAACATACTTCAGTGTTACTTCAGTTCTGGTTAGTAGCTCGACCAGTAACGATATATATATAGAGTGTGCAGCGAGACTACGGCGCCAGTATATTTTGGCAGTGCTACACCACGATAGCATCCAAACAGAAATTGCATTGCATATCTATATTGGAGGCAATTTAGGCATGGGATGAAGCACCAACATCTCTGCTGGTGGTGAAGGAGACCTTGATCGAGATTTTTGCAAGTCCTGAGGTGTGTTTATTTCATCATGTGGTGGAGATGATGCGGATTCTGCCTTTTTCCTCTGCCTCTTCCCCTGGAGAATTTCTTTCGCGTGCGTCTCTAGGCCATCTTCTTGTACATATACCTGTAAGTTACGTGATCGGTTCGAATACGCACACTAAACACAGAGCGCACGCAGAGAGCACGTAAAGCACGTTAGACGTTCATTGAGAGATCGTTGATATTCGTTTCGCATTAGCTCTGGTTCGTTAATATGTAGTTATTCATACGATATGAACTCGTTCTGGTGTCGTTTCAAATTCGTTTTCAGTTCGATATCTTTAGCTCCGATGAACACATTTGTCGGGGTTTTGTGCGTATTTGTGCGTATTCGAGCTTTGTCAGTTTTTTGCAATACGTTCACGGTACGTTCCCTCAATTCGTTATAGTGTAAAGGGGCCTTTACACTGACGCTATGAGTATGACTATATTAAACAAAACAAATGGAGGAATATTCCACCCATCTCTATGCATCGGAACACAATAACACAATAAAAGCAGGGTGGAAAATTCCACCCCTAAAATAAGTGTCGGTCACAAAGCTATCAGACAATTACTATTGTTCCGAATTTAACACTTTAAAATTAAATACTAAGTAAAGTAAACTACATGTAAACACAAAAATATTCCATCCATCATTTTGCGTCGACATATAGAGAACCCAAAATACCACATAAAAAATAGTTGACTATTCCAAACTCTAAGATATGTATCAGTCGCTGAAAAAAGGAATATACCGAATATACCACTACAATCCGATTACTGCTCCGATTTGCCATTCTATTTTTATGTTTATTTATACTTCTGTTTGTATTAAACAATGCTTACGGAGGAAAAATTAAACAACTCTCTATCCGTTGAAAAATCCGAAAAATGAAGGCCAAAGACTAAATCCCAAACCATAGCGTGGAATATTCCACCCTCATAGATATATATCAAATACCACACTTACAGAAAGAAGAAAGATACCATTACTGATTGCCCAGTTTTACACTTTGAAATTATGACTTCGTTAAGCATACCAACTGGATGAATATTCCACCTATCTTTGTGTATCGAATAATAAAATATCAAAATAAGAAGTGGAATATTATATTCTCTTCTCTAATGTATTGGTCACTAAATTAACAAAAACTACTATTACATGTTGCCGAACTCTACACTTTATAATTATGACTTTTTTTTTTTTTAACAAACGAAAGGCAGGAATATTCCACTCCCCGTTACGTCATTATGCTTCGAAAAGAAAGAGCATCAAAAACACACATAAACAAAGGGTGGAATATTCAGCCCTCTATGCTACGAATCGGTCGATAATCTACCAGAAAATTACCTTCCACCCTTGGTTCCGAATTTGTCACCCAATGATTCTGACTATATTAAATAAAGCAAAGTGAGGAATATTCCGCCCCTCTCTGTGCATCGCAATACAGAATACACAAGACAACAGAGTGAAATATTCAATCTCTTTTTGTGGGCCATTTGGTGCACTATTTTTCGATGCATAAACATGGTTCGAGAATTTTTCCCTTTCGTTTTCACATCTTAGTCATTATTATAGAGTGAAAAATTTGGCGACCGCTAATGGTTATTTTACTGTTGGTTTAGGGATCGATACATATCATAGAGGTCGGAATATTCCACCCTATTGTCTTTTGTATTCTGCATTGCGGTGCATAGAGAGGGGAAGGGGAATATTCTTGTATTTGGTTTAGTTAATACAGTCAAGATCATAGAGTGTAGAATTCGGAACCAAGAGTACATTTAATTATCCATTCGCAGCTTTCTCTGGAACGTTGCAAGCTAGAATCTTCGATTTTGGTATACATATGGGGAATGAGTTATTGTATCATTGCGTAAACACTCAGGCTTATTTCTATATTTTGTTATTATAATGTTTTTTTTTATCTATTTTTCTTTCCTTCCAGTTTTGCATGTTAAATTTGAAAATTTGTGTCGCAGCCATCTCAGCAACTATTAAAGTTGGAAACATGAATAACTGGTATACATATGAACAATTTATTTTTGTATCATGGGATCAGCTCATTGCTTTGATTCTCCCTTCAGTTGCCCATTTTTCTGTCTTTTCCGACACTTCTGTCAGTTTTCTCAGGAACTACGCAAGCCAACACCTTGAACATTGTGATAACTCTAGAAAATGAATAGCTGTATCTTTACGTTGGCTCATTCTGTTATTTTTCCTATATATATCTAGTTTTTTTTCCTATTTCATAAATTGAAATCTTGTGTCACCCTATTCATTCCAGTACCTCGTAAATTGTTACACCTTAGAAAAACATTTTTGTATAACTTAGAGTAAGATATATATCGGAACTTCGGGCGGCATATTAAAATCGCACCGTCCGTCCGTCTGTCCGTCCGTTACAAATCATGTGCCTGCCATAACTCAAAAACTACTGAAGTGAATTTAATCAAACTTCACACAAAGGTAGACCATAATTAGAGGATGTTTTGCGCACAAAAATCAAGCTCCCATGTCCAAGGTCAAGGTCACAATAAAAGGTCATAGGTCAAATCTTGTATTGGCTCATACAAATCGTGTGTCCGCCATAACTCAAAAACTGCTGTAGTAAATGTAATCAAACTTCACTCAAAGTTAGTTCATAATAAGAAGATGTGTCGCGCACAAAATTCAGGCTCGCATGACGAAGGTCAAGGTCATAATAAAATGTTCTAAGTCAAATCTTGTATTGGCTTGTACAAATCGTGTGGCTGCCATAACTTATAAATTGCTGAAGTGCATTTAATCAAACATCACACAAAAGTAAACCAGAATGAGAAAGTGTGTCGCGCACAAAATTCAGGCTCCCATGACCAAGGTCAAGGTCACAATAAAAGGTTATAGGTCAGATCTTGTATTGGCTGGTGTGTTCGCAATAACTCATAAACTGCTCAAGTGAATTAGATCAAACTCCACACAAATGTAGACAATAATAAGAAGGTGTGACACGCACAACATTAAGGTTCCCATGACCAAGGTCAAGGTCACAATAAGGTCATGGATCAAATTTTGTGTCAAAAATTACTCAAAAACTACTGAAGCGATATAATCAAACATCATATAAAAGTTAACTTTAACAAACAGATTTTGTCATGCTATGAGCTTATTCCCATGCCCAAGGACAATGTCACAATCAGGGGTCAAAGGGCATATCATTTGTATGCAGTTAGTCAAAACCTACATAAGAAAACTGGATCAAACGTCACAGAAAGGAAAAGCGTGATGTGAAGCTATGTATTATGCAAGCTCTCTGTGTCCCTGTCCAAGGTCAAGGTCACAGTGAGAGATATCTGTGTTTGAATTTGGACTCTGCTCTTACTCAGAACTTACAAATGCAAATCATATGAAACTTAAAAAAAAGTTACAGCATGGTCAGCTGCTACGTCACTTGCAAGATTTAAATTTTCATGTCGCGGTCAAGATCAGGGTCAAAGGTTAAACCATGCTAGCAGTTACTGGAAACTGCAGAGATGTATTCTTATCTCTGATGCAAGATTTAAAAAGCAAAATGGAAATGTTTTGAGCAAGAGTTTGGTTCAATATCCAGGGTCAAGGTCACAGTCTGGGGTCAAAGTCAAACTTTGTTTTTGAGATTACTCAAAAACTACTAAGCAGAACTTGATGAAACTATACAGAAAGATAAAAGATATTGAAGAGGTATGTCCAGCACAAGATTTATATACCCCTACTCACTGTTGAGGTCACTACAAGGGATCAAATGTTAGATTATGTATCAGTGATTACTTGAACACTGCTAAAGCAATTATGGTCAAATTTCACAGATTTATGACCCGAGCAAGATTTTTATTCCTATTTCTAGTCATTGTCAGGGACAAATATCGGGTTTAAGGGTCCTTCGGGGGCATTTGTTACACACTGTAACATTTCTTGTTCCTTTTATATATATTTTGTCTGCCTTTTCTAGTAAATGTGGGTCAGATTTTTTCAGGAACTATTTAAACTAGAATCTTGAAACATAGTATAAATATGGACAATAAACTGTGGGGGTCGTACGATTTAGCATAGGGTCGATGTTTTCCCTTTATTTGTCCATTATTTTTCTTTTCGAGGATTTTTTTTCTGAGAAACTATACTATCCAAGCAAAAGCCTTCAAACTTACTATAAACCAGAAAATGTATTTGTGAAACACTATGCCCTCAACCATATGCTTGCAGTTAAAGATGTGAAACTTAAGATGTCTTGTATAACCTGCTCATTTTGTGACGGAATAATCCGGTGATCTACATCGTAGCCCCTAGCAGTATGCCAAATTCCCAAAATTTTGGGAACAAACTGTCTTTGTCAAACTTTCCCTTTGATGATGGGAATAGGGTTTGGGATCTGATTCAGTCAGTTCCTGAAGTGTAGTTACTTTTTAAAGTTTCGTGTATTTTTTTAAAAGGGGCATCATTCTGAACAAACATGGCAGACAGAAAAAAATGCGGGTTTGTTCATTTTTATGGTCTATCCATTTCATAAACATCAAGACCCCAGCAGTTATTGTTCTGCCACCCATAGTTATGTTTTATGTTTTAACTTTGTCATTGATAAATGCATCATAACACAAATAACATTAGAAAAACAGTGCATCGAATACTGATAGTAAACCAAACATTAGGGTTCTAGGTCAAACTATTAAAAAGTTGAAAAAATGACAATTTCAGCAAAGAGCATAACTTTATGACAGAATTCGCCCAAAAGTTAATCAGGTAATTTACACTTTAGCCCGTAGCAGTATGCCAGATATGAGCATCTAAAATTAAATAGTATTTGCAGGATTTTTGGAAGGGAACAAACGCTCATGTAACTTTTCGAGAAAGAGGCATAATTCAGTAAGTACAGACGGTAAAGATAAAAAAACAAGGCATCGCAGGCGATACAAATCCCCTCACACAAGACTAGTTGCTCGAGATATTGTCATGCCCTACAGTGTGTGAATGTATTTTAAAATCCATGGAGAAATGTAGGCGGTAGAGCGATGACAAAGTTTTTCTAAAAATTGCCACAGTGACCTTGACCTTAAACGCAGCACCCTGAAAGTCAGACTTGCTCGAGAAATTTGTCATGCCCTACATTTGTGTGAAGTTATTTCAAAATCTATTGAGAAATGTAGGCGCTAGAGCGTTGTCAAAGTTATTCTAAAAATAGCCACAGTGACCTTGACCTTGGGCACAGCACACTGCAAGTCAAACATGCTCAAGATATTGTCATGTCCTACATATGTGTGAAGTTATTTTAAAATCCATTGAGAAATGTAGGCGCTAGAGCGTTGTCAATGTTTTTCTATAAATACCCACAATGACCTTGACCTTGGGCGCAGCACCGTTTAAGTTGAACTCGCTAGAGATATTGTCATGCTCTACATTTGTGTGAAGTTATTTTAAAATCCATTGAGAAATGTAGGCGCTAGAGCACTGACAAAGATTTTCTAAAATAGCCACAGTGACCTTGAGCTTAGGCGCAGCACCCTGAAAGTCGGACTTGCTTGAGATATGGTCATGCCCTACATTTGTGTAAAGTTAATTTAAAATCCATTGAGAAATGTAGGTGCTAGAGCGATGAGAATGTTATTCTAAAAATAGCCAAAGTGACCTTGACCTTAAGCGCAGCACCCTGAAAGTCGAACTTGCTCGAGATATTGTCATGCCCTACATTTGTGTGAATTTATATAAAAATCAATTGAGAAATGTCGGCGCTAGAGCGCTGACAAAGCTTTCCTAAAATAGCCACAGTGACCTTGACCTTGCTCGAGATACTGTCATGCCCTACATTTGTGTGAAGTTATTTCAAAATCCATTGAGAAATGTAGGCGCTAGAGCGCTGACAAATTTTTTCTAAAAATAGCCACAGTGACCCTGACCTTAGGTGCAGCACCTTGAAAGTCGAACTTGCTCGAGATATTGTCATGCCCTACATTTTTGTGAAGATATTTCAAAATCCATTGAGAAATGTAGGCGCTAGAACGCTGACAAAGTTTTTTTCCAAAATAGCCACAGTGACCTTGACCTTAGGCGCAGCACCCTGTAAGTCAACCTTTCTTGAGATATTGTCATGCCCTACATTTGTGTGAAGTTATTTCAAAATCCATTGAGAAATGTAGGCGCTAGAGCGCTGACAAAGTTGATCTAAAAATAGCCACAGTGGCTTTGACCTTGGGCGCAGCACCCTGAAAGTCGAACTTGCTCGAGATAGTGTCATGCCCTACACTTGTGTGAAGTTATTTTAAAATCCGTTGAAATGTAGGTGCTAGAGCGATGACAAAATGTGAACGTACGTTCTTACGTACGGGGCAAAACCTATATCCCCTCACCACTTCGTGCTGCGAGGGGATAAAAATACTGGTCTGCTCATTTTTATGGTCTATCCATTTCGTTACTATTAAGGCCCCAGCAGTTATTGTTCTTGAGAAATAGACCACCCATAATTATGTTTTATTCAGAGCAGAAAAGATTAATAACTCTGTCAATTATGAACGCATCATAATGCAACTGACATCAGAATGATCAGCACATCAAATACTAATCATATGCCAGTCATTAGGGTTCTAAGGTAAATTATTTAAAAAAGAAAAGAAAAATAACAAATTCAACTAAGGGGCATAACTCAATCATTTTTCCACGGAATTCGCCCCAAAGTTAATAAGATAATTTACAACCAAGTCCCAAGCAATATGCCAATATGAGAATCCTAGCTCAAAAGGGTTTTTGCAAGATTTTGGGGAACACTTTCGTGTACCTTTTTGAGAAAGGGGCATAGAACATGGCAGACGCTTGGGAATAAAAAAAAATCTCCTCTTTTTTATGGTCAATCCATTTAATAAATATCAAGGCCCCAGCAGTCATTGTTCTTGAGAAAAAGACTACCCATAATTATGATTTATACAGATGAGAAAAAAGGAATAATTATGTAAATAATGAACCCATGACATCAGAATGATCAGCACACCAAATACTAATAGTATCCAAAAATATTAGGGTTTTAGGTCAAATGATTTAAAATGGGAGAAAAATGCAAAATTTAACTAAGGGTCATAATTTAGTCATTTTTTTTTCACGGAATTCACACAAAAGTTAATCAGGTTATTTAAACCTTAAGCCCTAGACGTATGCAAAATATGAGCACCGTAGCTTAAACATTACTGGCAGGATTTTGGAAACAAACTTTTATGTCTTTTTTTTTTTTTTTTAAATGGGCATTAATCTGTTAGTACATGGCAGGCGTAAAAGTAAAAATTAAACGGGTCTACTCATTTTTGATTGTCGATTTATTTTATACTTCCAAGGCCCCCTCAGTTATTGTTCTTGTGAAATATACCACTATTAATTATGTTTTATACAGATCAGAAAATGGGGAATAACTCTGTCGATAATAAATGCATCATAACATCAGAACGACATCAGAATGAACACCACATCAAATACGAATAGTATGTCAAAATTAGGGTGCTAGATCAAAGAGTTCAAAAATCTGAATAATGCCAAATTCAATAAAGGGGCATAATTCAGTCATTTTTCACGTTATTCGCCCAAAAGTTCATCAGATGATTTACACCTTAGCCCCAAGCAGCATGTTAAATATGAGCATCCTAGGATTTTGGGGACAAATTTTTATTTAATGTTTAAAAAAAAAGGAGCACAACTCTGCAGGTTCAAGGCTTATTGACAAAAAAGCAAATACGTGCCCTTTTTAGCTCACCTGAGCCAGAGGCTCCGGGGGAGCTTATAGGATGGTAAGGCTCCGGCGTCCGTCGTCCGTCGTCCGTCCGTCGTCCGTCCGTCCACAATTTCAAACGACTTCTCCTCTGAAACCGCTGGGCCGATTGTAACCAAATTTCATATAGAGCCTCCTGGGACCTTAGGAACGAAAAGTTGTTCAAACGGTCCTGGTCACATGACCAACATGGCCGCCATGCCCATATATGGTAAAAACCTGAAAATTTCTTCTTCTCCAGAACCAATAGGTCGATGGTCTTGAAACTTGGTATGTAGCATCGGGTACATGAGTACTACCAAGATTGTTCAAATTATGACCTTGGGTTGACCTTGACCTTTTTTACGGTAAGGTCAAATTTGCTTACTCATGCTTTTATATGACAAAATGCTGCAACATAAGATATCTTGGAAACTGTTGCAGATTTTGGCCTAGAAATTGGTATATACAGTCATCTTAATGACTACATGAAGATTTATGAGTACAAGAGGTCAAGGTCATTCTTTGACCTTTGACCCAGAACTCTCATATTTTCACAATATCAAACAATCTCCTCAAAAACCACAAGGCCAATTGTAATGAAATTGCATATAGATCCTCCAGGGGTTGAGGGAATGAAAGTTTATGCACACAGTCCAGGTCACATGACCAACATGGCCACCATGCCCATATATGGTAAAAACCTTTAAAAATCTTCTTCTCCAGAACCAGTAGACCGATGCCCTTGAAACTCGGTATGTAGCATTGGGTACTCAAGTACTATCAAGATTATTCAAATTATGACCCTGGGTTGACCTTGACCTTTTTTACGGCAAGGTCAAATATGGGAAAATGCTAGAACATGAGATTTCATGGAAAGTTTTGAAGATTTTGGCCTAAAAATTAGTACATAGAATCATCTTAATGAGTATATGAAGATATTTGAGTACAAGAGGTCAAGGTCATTCTTTGACCTTTGACCCAGAAATCTCAAATTTTGACAATTTCAAACAATCTGCTCTAAAACCACTGTGCCAATTGAAACCAAAGTTCATATAGAGCCTCAAGGGGTTGATGGAATGAAAATATTTTCTAACGGTCCTGGACACATGACCAACATGGCCGCCATGCCATATATGGTAAATACCTTTAAAAATCTTCTTCTCCAGAACCAATTGACGGATGGCCTTGAGACTTTGTAAGTAGCATTGGGTACTTGAGTACTATCAAGATTGTTCAAATTATGAACTTGTGTTGACCTTGACCTTTTGCAGCAAGGTCAAATATGGTAAAATGATAGAACATAAGATTTCATGGAAAGTTTTGGAGATTTTGGCCTAAAAATGGTACATATGGTTGTCTAATGAGTACATGAAGATTTATGAGTACAAGTGGTCATGGTCATTCTTTGACTTTTGACCCAAAACTCATATTTTGACAATTTCAGACATGATAAGTATAAGCCACCTTGCCAATTGTTCAGGTGAGCGATTCAGGGCCTCATGGCCCTCTTGTTTTCTTTATAATCTACCTAGCTATGAACTATTAAGGCCCCAGCAGTTACGGTTCTGGAGTAAATGAAGTGTTACCTACGAACAGACAGACAGAAGTACGTATGGACGGCATACGGACAGATCGTCAGGCCCAAATCATTTTGAACCATCAACTTCTTCGAAGTTGGGGCATAATTATTGAAAACAAATTATTGTATCGGGGGATTAAGACTTCAGTGACTTCAGATTGCATGTTTTCTGAAAGAGAAAGCATTGATTCTCTCCTATAACAGAACAGAAGCAGATCAGCTACAAGAGGGGCTCAATTAGTGCGCATAGGAATACCTGCAATTTGTCTATATAATGTAGAGCAAAATCTAGCATAAATATTGTCCAAGAGAAAGGTGAGAGCTTCACACACTTTCTGACAAAACCATAATTTATAATTCCTGACCTCTTCAGAGGTAGAGAAAGCATGTCTATCATTACCTGCAACATAAACCCTGCTACAGAGAATTACGTGTTGTGGAAGTGAGGAAGACATCTGGTGAAGACGAGGACTAGGTACCACTGGCCAGTATTGGACCTTAGTAATGACTCAGTGAATTTTACATACGTTATAACTCCTGTGTATAAGTTGATATGAATATGGTGTTTAAATGTTGTAATTTTTTCATCTATGGCTAGAAAATTGGTGAGAATCTAGAATATACCCGCAGGAGAAAGAATTGTCTAGAAATTTATGTAATTTGTTCCTCATTGTCAAAAAAAAAGGTTTTGCAAGTTTCAAGAAACTTGTGTCAAATTCTGTGTATATGTGCTTCTTTCCCTATTGGTTTCGAGAGCGGAATTTGGATTTGATTGTATTAATTCCTGTTCATTGCCTGTCTTCATTGATTTCAAAAACAAAACTTTGACAGGGTATGGCATGCAATGCAGCCTTGTGGAACACCATGCGGAAGTATAATATCAGTGCAAATCTAGTTCTTACCACTGAGCAGCTATACTACTAGGCTACTAGTGAATTCCTGATAAATGGCAGCACAGGAGAATGGTTCAAAACAACAGTTGGAGTAAGACAAAGATGTCTTATCTCACCCACCCTCTTTAACATTTTTCTCGAACGGATCATGTCTGATGCTCTGGAAGAACATGACGGAAAGGTTAGCATAGACGACAGAAACATTACCAATCTGCGGTTTGCCGATGACATAGACGCTCTAGCTAAGGAATAGCAGGAACTAGAAGCTCTAGTTGAAAGTCTCGACCAAACCTGCACAAAGTAAAAGATGGAGATCAGTGCTGAGAAGACCAAATTGATGACGAACAGCGCAGATGGCACCCATAGGGAGATCAAAGTAAACGGACAGAAGCTAGGTACCGTAATCAGCTTCAAATACCTCTGAGCAGTTGCCGCAGAACAGGAGGTTTCTGAAGGATTGCACAAGCCACTTCAGCTCTTAACAAGCTGAAACCAATTTAGAGAGATAACAACATTATCGTTTGGATCAAAAGGTGAAACGTCACCAAATATTGTCAGGGTCACTGATGAGGCTTTATTAGCCGAAACTACGTAGTCTCGTCCATTTTCCTACTTCTGTATGTATTCTCTGCTCTTGAAGGAACTTTTTTAAAATTTAAATTATGCGCTCCCTTGTCATTGTGATATTTCTGCATGCCTGTGAATCGTGGACCTTCGTGGAGCCATGGTATTTGATTAAAAAAATAAATAAATAAGGGACAGAAATGAGGTGCAAAAACGGACCGTAATATCTCATTACATGCAGAAAAGGCACTTGGGATGAAATAACAATTCTCAAAGCAGGAATGATTTCTACATCTTAGTTCATCACAAGTTGGACTAAATATAAAATCATGTGGAAAGATAGAGACAGTCATTTATCCTGTAAGAATTTATTATTGTTTGTCCATAACAACCCAAAAGTTGAAAGTTACGCAGCACCGTCGCCCGAACGTCTTAGTTGCAAATGCAGATTATTATTATTATTATTATTATTATTATTATTTATATATATATTTTTTATCATTTAATATTTTAAGGGGGATGGTGGGCTGGGGCAGTTGGGGATTATCCCAAAGATGACTTCCATACCAGATTTGCATAGCATTACTATAATGTCAATTTAGAAGGGGCCGTTTCGCAAATAAAAAAGTGTAGACCCGACAGGTAAACGCGCGATTCTATTCCCAACTGGAAACAAACAAATTCTAGCTTCCGCAAATAGTTGGCCAAGACATAACGATGCTATTCGACACGTTTATATACTGAATAAAATAAAGAAACGCAACACTAGGTTCGACAACACTTTCCGGCCTACTAGCCGCTGTATATAGTTTATACACTTTTTTCGCTACATGAAAGCGTCAACAGTCTGATTTTGACATGACTTTTCATTTTTTTTGTTTGAATTCTAAAAGTCGTCAGAAAGCAGGAGCCCATACCACTGTACCGCGTACAAACTCTGAAAAAAACAAACTTAATTCTGCATTTTTTAAAAGATTTCGAAAACAGGCTTCATGAGAAAAGATCTAGTGTTTAAGGAAAGATTTGAACACTCAATCTTCGATTACGTCCGTAAAATGATGTTTGCATCATTGTAAAATTCCAGCAAATTTAAAGTTACAGATATTCTAATTGATTTTGCTAAATTAAATATATTCAATGAATAAGGCAAGGAGCTTAGTTTATCTTTCAGAAGATGACTTTCATAAAAGTGTTTCGCTTACGGTCAGATCCTGTACCATTTTGCGAATTGAACTGTTTTGTAACCATGTAGTTTGTAGTAAATAAAATATTGTTTAAACCAACAATTTAAACGAGTTTGAAATTGCAGAAATATCTCCAAGATTTAAGCACCTTCTTATCATTGGATTTAGATCTGAATTAAAAGTGGTCAAAGTAGCAAAACCAAAAGCTCGAACTCGAAATTCTTTACACATTGACTATTCCGAAATGATAAATCATTGTTCATGTTTTACAGTCTGATAATAAACTGAATCGCTGGAATATTCCTGCAATTTTAGCATGTTTAAGTTATCACGGACTGTGCATATTAAATGTGTTCATTGAAATTATTTGATTCATCTTACATTACTCGAACTTTCAAACAATTACAAGACGTTTGAATTTTTAGCCATATTCCAGTGTGAAGTGCTTTCTATTTTGTAAGGATTAAGTACAGGAATTACTATTAATTCCAGCTGATTGGAGATTGAAAACAAGATATTGAAAGGGTAAACAATTTGCATTATCCAGAATAAGCCTATTAATTTCAAACCAAGCAGTATTAAAACAGATAACGAAGTGAAAATAATGGAATAACATCTGCTTGTTTGAAAATATTTCGGCAAGTATATTATTGATATTTTTCATAGTCATTTCTTGTCAATCCGAACATACGTTATACGTCAGAAACAGAGGCATCGATGTACATGTGGAACTGACCCAACTGATATATTAAAAGGTTGTACATACATAGTTTTTATATACTGGACAAAAAAGTTAAGGATCAAACATTAGATTGAAATTTTTATATTGAAAGATGTAATTTTCAAAAAATCATTTTCTTCTGTTGAATACATCTAACAATGCTGCACAACACTGCATGATACATATTGGAATTTGATCACGTGACACACCAGCAGAAATGAATAAACAGGCATACCCCTAAAATCAAAGTGAAAACTTGCATTAATACAAAACTGAATGTCCATTATTTTTGCTTTATACATGCAAATTCATTTTCAGTTCTAAGTGTGACCTCCAAGGGCCTGAATAACTGCATGACAGCCATGCGGTATGCTTCTGGTAAATTCCGAGAGGCCCATTTAGGGACTCAATTTCCATTTTTCACGAAAAGCCTGAATGAGCTCTCCTTGAGTTGCAGGAAGCCTCTGGTGATCAAGATTGGCGGTGTAACATGTCCAAAGAATGCTCAATCGGATTTAAAACTTGTGATCAAATTGACATGTCATTGCGGGCGATTGTTTCTATCGCTAGGTACTGGTCCACCACATTTACCCTGTGATTCGATGATGTCATCGCCAAAAACTGCAGCAAACGGTCTCGTAATTGGATAAAACACGTCATTTCTAACTCGAACAACAATCAGAGCGCCTCCGTCTGGCATACGCAAGTCCACACAGCTGCCAATCCAGATGCCGCACTATACCATCACCCATCCTCCTCGAGACATCTCATATTCCTAAACACAATTTAATTCATAGTCTACACGACGTGTACCTGGCAGGTGTCACACCCTTTTCCCATCATCATGGATATCTACATGCAAATCTGGACTCATCTGCGAAAAGAACATGATTCCAATGACCCAGCTGCCAATTTGTGTCACTTTTTGCCACCGTCGCCTCGCATTTGTATGGAATCACATCAATCCTGGCCTCATTACCAGCATGCAAGTGTGCAAATTAGCTGTGTAAAGTCTGTTTTTAACCGTTTTCGCTGGAATTGACCGACTGACCATTAAATGGACAACCACTGCGCGTCCTCACAGTGTTATTGTGATGAACCAGTAGCTTGGGACAGAGACTATCGTCCGTATGGACAAGTCTAATAAATTGCAAGTTTCAAATCTGATTGAACATGCTTGACAAATGTTACAAAAGGCCAATTCTAATAACCAGAGGCTTCAGGAAACTCCTACAGAGCTAATTCTGGCCTATCATGAAAAATGGCAAACGAGTCCCCAAATGAGCCTCTAGCGCTTTACAAAAAGAACACCGAGTAGCTGTCGTGCACTTATTCAGACCCCAAGAGATATTGATGGGCATCAGCAATGGTTTTGCATGGATAAAGCCAAGAATCACGGCCATTCAATTTTGTGGCGATGCCAATTTTCACTTTAGTTTTAGGAGTATATCTGTTTATTCGTTTCTACTGGTGTATCACGTGATCCGATTTCAATATTTTTCATGCAGTTCTGTGCCGCTTTAACAGATCTATTGAACAGAAGAAAATTATTTTTAGATAATTTATTTTTCACGATTTATGCTTAAGTCAAATATTCGATCCATAACTTTTTTTGTCCAGTATATTTTAGCAAGACATTATGCGTACGTATCAACTGATAGACCCACCAAACAGAACAGTACAAATATTGATATTGCTGTTACTGCTGACTTCTGGATGTATGCTTCTGTTCCTGGTAAGTAGGAGGAATATTCTCAGGAACTGTCACAATTCAATCCCAGATCCAACCCAAGACACCATGTGGAAACGACACAACACAGAATTAGTCACTACCATGGGCAACACCAGTGGCAGCCATGTGAACAGCCAATTCCCATGCAAGCGTTCAACGGGCTAGCCTGAACATCACAAACAATATATCAATGACAGACATAGCGAAAAACAACGCATAAAACAACCAAGAAGAACCCAAACAGAACTGTTTTATCCATGTGATAATTGTGATAAGCTTTTCTACCTTAATCTTTAAAGTTTGCGTTTCCAATATCCTAGAGGCCGTAGGAGCAGTGGGTTAGAGGCCAACTGTATTTTGGGTACAGCCTACAAAAGGGGAAGCCCATCCCTCTCCTTTTGTTGCTTTATCCTTCCCCGATTCGGTATCCATTTACTGCTGGGTCCACAAAGAGAGTTTTCCAGTCGCGAGTTAACCCAAGCCGGGATTCAAATCTGCGGTCGTCCGCACCGTAACAGAGCACCCCTAACCACTCGACTATGGCGCTTGTCTACATTTCACTTGTCGAAAATTTAAGGCAAATTTACCTTTGGTCGGGGCCACCGGATTCATTTATCCAGCGTTTTAGTTTTTGGTCTTTTTGTCTTTGGTCGGGGCCACCAGATTCATTTATCCAGCGTTTCAGTTTTTGGTCTTTTTGTCTTTGGTCGGGGCCACCGGATTCATTTATCCAGCGTTTCAGTTTTTGGTCTTTTTGTCTTTGGTCGGGGCCACCGGATTCATTTATCCAGCGTTTCAGTTTTTGGTCTTTTTGTCTTTGGTCGGGGCCACCGGATTCATTTATCCAGCGTTTCAGTTTTTGGTCTTTTTGTCTTTGGTTGGGGCCATCGGATTCATTTATCCAGCGTTTCAGTTTTTGGTCTTTTTGTCTTTGGTCGGGGCCACCGGATTCATTTATCCAGCGTTTCAGTTTTTGGTCTTTTTGTCTTTGGTCGGGGCCATCGGATTCATTTATCCAGCGTTTCAGTTTTTGGTCTTTTTGTCTTTGGTCGGGGCCACCGGATTCATTTAACCAGCGTTTCAGTTTTTGGTCTTTTTGTCCTTGGTCGGGGCCACCGGATTCATTTATCCAGCGTTTCAGTTTTTGGTCTTTTTGTTTTTGGTCGGGGCCATCGGGTTCAACTGCTTCAAGGAGAGGAACTAAATAAGTATTTATGCTTCCGTTCCAATCCTGCTAAATTTATTTATTCACAATGTATAGTTGAATTATATGAAATTTGAAATAAAATATGTTTAAACCAACTGCTTGATGATTATTTCTCCAGCGTTTCAGTGTTGGTTTTTCTATGGAGTACTCATCTAAGTGACGAAGCTTTGATTTATATACTCGGCAAAAGCAAACAATAAACACAAATACAACTTCTCTGCAATGCTAAACAGTGCTGAACAAAATGCAAGTACACGTAAACAAAGAAGAAAGCAAGACCTAACCTGAAACGACCCAAACTAAAAACTGTTTGCCACACAAAAAGAATACCCAAATAGTTCCACATCAGAAAAGCCAGTAATGTAAATTAGGAAGAAGATGAAAAAAATGCTATCGACAGGAGTTCGTCTTCGGTTCCGAAGTAACTCTTTATGCTAAACAATAAAACATAGTACGATCAGCTGGCATAAAGGGTCCCTTACTCAATCCGCTAGATGAATCGCAGTGAAAACACACACTGAATTAATCACTTATATGAATTAAAGACAAAACCTATTGCATCTGCTGTCGTGAAATTTACCATTAAGCCTGTGGAATTTAGAATTGCCTTGTACAATTAGTAATATTAGTATTGCCTTATACACGGTCAATGGATTGTTCAAAATGGCAATACTTGGATGCGTGCTCATAAGTATATTTCTGCTGTTACCGTAACGCTATTTATTAACAAAACGTGGAGCTTGTTATTTATTATCTAGCTTTACTCTGATCAAGGGTGAAGAGGTAATGGTTTCCTTGCAAACACATTTATAGTAAAAAAAAAACAATGATCAGGAATTAATACAATCAAGTCCCACATTCCGCTCTCAAAACCAATAGGGAAAAGAAGCACATACACACAGAAATTGAAACAAGTTTACGAAATACACGCATAGTTAACCAAATGTACAGCTCTTTCCAATTCAGATACAAAAAAGTCACTGACTTACTTCTGTATCCCTTTCAAATATCTGCTATATATATTTGTGTATGTAAATTGTCTATGTAAATTATTATGTATCAGTATTTTTGAATAAAATACTGTTAACACTAATTTTATGGTAACATCGCTTGGAATGAGGAAGCTGATCTTTGTGCTTCTCGGGTATTTTGTTGTTGTTTTTTTTTTGCAAGTATAACTTTGTGTCAATCTTCTCTTCCTCTTGGTGTCAGGGTTGGTTGCAGTTTGTGATTACGGAATACTCTGGACTTTTCTATTACATTTTTACTCGTATTCCTAACGGAAGGTTGGAATGATTCTGGAAGAAGCCCCAATAAATGGTTTATTGTCTCGAGTCGGTTATAAATTACCAAAACATATATTTGACAGTTTCCCTTACTGGTAAGAATACTTTTGAATTTTTGTAAGTCTTTGAGGCTCTCAAATGAGATGCATAAAGGATTCATAAATATTTTTATACGGCCATCACCTTTTGGGGAGGCAGTGATTGAGGTACCCAAACTTACCTTTGGTAAGCATGTGCGTCCGGTGCCTCTGTAAAAACATCAACATCGATTGGTCTCTGTGAATACGAATCATACCTCCTGTTTAGTTGCAAACTAAAAGTATGGCCCATGTTTCTTATTTGGAAAATGTTCTCTACTCTCGCAGGAAATCTATACGATTTTAAGTTGAAAAAAAAAAAACATCTAAAAATATGTATTGTTTTTTACCATTGAATGCTGATTTAGATACCAAAGCTTAGTTGTCTGAGTCACTCTATTTGCTCTAAAAAAACGTACTCAACCACCCAGATTTTCTGACGCTTATACATTCCCAGGATTGTGAATGAAATTTTTATCCCAGAGTGAAATCACAAAAGAACCCAAATGTGGCAAGTTCTGGTGGGTAGGTAGGAAGCTAGGAGCACTGTCAGCCGAGATTGTTCATGCCGCTTTTTAACATTCATAATTTATCTAAATGAAAGTTGGAACTCATAATATACCAATTCAGGCAGTTCCTGAATTGTAGTTACACTTTAAATTTGCTAAAAGCTACTATATGTCGCGAAACCGCTATTACATTTTCGCATGACGCCTGTTTTAACGAGACATTTTTCCGTCTCTAATTCCGAGGAGTTTAAAAAGTATAATGTCGGTCTATCGGTCCGCCCGCTCGTTTTGCTATTCAAACGGTCAGAACAATGATCATCTGTAATTGTAATATTATGGGAAATAGCTAGTCTTTTTTTATCAATCGGACTTATCATTGAAACCTTTATTGATTTTTTATTTTTAAACTTAGATTGTGTCTAGGGGGATATGAAGTTCTTAACTTTAGGCAAAAAGTTGAATTTTATA
Source organism: Ctena decussata (assembly GCA_963989385.1). NCBI lineage: Eukaryota > Metazoa > Mollusca > Bivalvia > Lucinida > Lucinidae > Ctena > Ctena decussata. Next base: position 2,875,074 of record OZ022512.1, on the reverse strand, counting down.
GCATATAAATTTTGTGAACAAAATATTTCCACTTGTTACTGAATTCCCTAAGAAGAATCGGTGTGAACCAACTGGCTTCATTCACGGACGAACGGCATAATCGAGCGACGATGACAGACGGTACGTTCGAACGACTTTAGGTCATGACGTCGTGTGGTTAACTTCCTGACCAAAAAAAAGTGGTTACTAAATCTTTTGTGCTGCTGAGTTACAGTTTACACTGATCGGCTCTAGAAATACACAAAGTTGAAAATAAAGCGTTCTTATGCCTTAGACCTTAAATTTAATTTTTTGCGTTAATTGGATGATGTAGCAGGTATTGGTCGCTAAATTTCTACAAGTACATTATTAATAAGTTCCGTCAATGAGCCTTTTCTTTCGATCGGTAATATTAGTTGTTTCATGTTTTCGTATAAATTGTTCTTATTGTTAGACTTGATGCTTTCGTTTGTATGCTGTGTGCGTTGTTATAGTTTTGGTTGACTTGTACAACAAAGTATCTCTCAAGAACCAAGGCAGAACCAATATCTGGCCGTCGCAAGGCGGCACTTCTGTTTTGGTTCTTCTTGGTTGTTTTATTTTTGTCTGTTGCTACGTCTGGTATTGATATATATTGTTTGTGATATTAAGGCTAGCCTGGTATTCACATACGTGGGAAATAGCTGTGCACATGGCTGTGCACATGGCTGCTACTGATGATGTCTTTGGTGGTGACTTAATATGTTTTTCCCTTGTCCCAAATGGTGCCATGGTGGGATCTGAAATTAAATTGTGTCATTTTCTGAGAATTTTCTTAGTTATTTCATTCTTGATAGTAACGCAACTTTGTTATCAAAGTATCTGAAACCTGAACTACTTATGGAAGGCCATGAGACAAAACATATAGTTTGGGTACATAGTGTATGTGTTACTTCCTGTTTTAAACCTATAACATATCTTGAGAAAGGACATTGTATAATATTTACATAAGAAATGTCTAAGGTTAAGATGCCTGATTATCTTCAAATTTTATAAAATTTTACTAAAGACTCTTTAATCTTCAATGGCAAACCTGTGTTCTGTGCATAATTTCACAAACAAAAGTTCTAATTGTTATTTTAGTTTAAAGTTTCAACAAAATAAAAAATAGCCATCAGAGGAGATGGCAAATCCCCCGACCAAAGACCCCCATGGGCCTTGGTAAAAAGGGTGCACTTCAAAACACATATAAGTAATATATTATCATTCTTATATGCTTCTGATTGACATTATCTGTTTAACAGATGCATGATTATCTAACACTCAGACTAAAATGGTATGCTTGACTGCTAAAAAGAAGTAATATCTCAAACAGCTGCCATATACATAAATATATAGCATATGATACATTAAACTTTCAAAATGTGTGAATAACTTCTAAACTACAAGCCCTACAAACCTATCTTTGAGCTCTCTAGTAAGTGAATTTGGACAAAGAATCCAAATCTGGAGAAAAAAAAATTTTTTTTTGGTGGGGTGGGGGGGGGGGGGTGGGGGGGATGTGGAGGGGTCCGAGAGAGTCAGGAACACTGATAAGATATCACAGCATGTTCATCAATATTCTAAAAGGTATAAGGTTATTAAAAGTGTGGAGCAGGCCAGGGTTATACAGATATGGAGCAGAGACTCAAACAGCAGCTCAAAATACCAAAGGGAAATCTCACAAAGTATGAATGCAAGAGTTGTCATTCATGTATGAGACACATCATGATGACCTGTTCTTCATATCTGTGAAGTATCATGAAAATATTTCAAAAGGTATTCAAGCTATGAAGCGGACACCTAAAATCATCAAAGGAAAATAACTCTAAAAGTAAGAAAGCAAGAGTTATCATTCTTGTTCGTGACACAATGTCATGACCTGTTCTACATATTTATGAAGTATCATATAAAGGTTTCAAAAGGTATTCAAGTTATAGAGCAGACACGAAATCATAACTAAAACCATCAAGGGGAAATAACTGAAAAAGTAAGTAAGCAAGAGTTGTCATTCTTGTTCGCAACACATCATCATGACCTGTTCTACATATCTGTGAAGTATCATGAAAATATTTCAAAAGGTATATGAGTTATAGAGCGGACACGAAACCAAACCTAAAATGATTAAGGGGAAATAACTCAAAAAGTAAGAAAGCAAAATTTGTCACTCTTGTTTGTGACACATCGTCATGACCTGTTCTACATATCTGTGAAGTATCATGAAAATATTCTAAAAGGTATTCAAGTTATAGAGCGGACACGAAATCACACCTAAAACAATCAAGGGGAAATAACTAAAAAAGTAAGAAAGCAGGAGTGTCATTCTTGCTCGCGACACATCGTCATGGTCTGTTCTACATATCTGTGAAGTATCATGAAAATATTCTAAAAGGTATTCAAGTTATAGAGCGGACACGAAATCACACCTAAAACAATCAAGGGGAAATAACTTAAAAAGTAAGAAAGCAAGAGTTGTCACTCTTGTTCGCGACACATCGTCATGGCCTGTTCTACATATCTGTGAAGTATCATGAAATTATTCTAAAAGGTATTCAAGTTATAGAGCGGACACGAATCTGCCAAAAAATCACACCTCAAACCATCAAGGGAAAATAACTCAAAATGTAAGAAAGCAAGAGTTGTCATTCTTGTACGCGACACATCGTCATGACCTGTTCTACATATCTGTGAAGTATCATGAAAATATTCCAAAGGGTATTAAAGTTACAGAGCGGACACGAATCTGCCAAAAAAACTCACCAAAGGGGAAATAACTCAAAAAGTACAATAGCAAGAGTTACCATTCTTGTACGCGACACATCATCATGACCTGTTCTACATAACTGTGAAGTATCATGAAAATATTCCAAAGGGTATTTAAGATTTAGAGCGGACAAGAAAATGTTTACGACGGACGGACGGACGGCGGACGGACGGACGGACGGACAGACGGACGGACGCCAGGCTCATCGCTATATCCCCCGAACCTTTCGGTCGGGGGATAAAAATAGTAATAAATGTTTCGAATAATATAATACTTTTATATTTTCTTTCAAGACAATGATACAATATCCTGTGGCAGAGATGTGGTATGGCACAAAGAGGTCAAATGATATGTACTTTAAAGAACAAAGCCAATCTTCGCATATTTTTGAAAACAAGGCTGGTGAAATTGTAATACCGGATTCCAACATACTGAACAACACGTCTCACGCCGATCTTCGGGAGCTTTACCATCGCTACATTGAGAATATTCAGATCCGTTGTCGTCGTCAGATACACCTTGGTGCGGAGCGGGATGGTGGATACCATGTCTGTGAAGATCCGAACGTGGCCCCCGTCCGCCCATGTCTGGTTTATTCCTTTGGTATTCGACGTGATTTCAGTTTTGATGATGACATTTCTAAAACATTCGGTTATGAAGTGCACAGTTTTGATCCTGGAGACGGACAAAAGGATCGCCGACATTCACCGAGTGTAATGTTTCACAAACTCGGCATAGGAGAAACCAATACTGACACGACGGCAGGTTGGAAATTGAGAACTCTATACACAATCCGAAACAAGCTTGGGCATTCGAAACGACGTCTAGAGATTCTAAAGATTGACATTGAAGGTGCAGAGTGGTCGTCAATACGTGAAATGTTGCAGAACAAAAATATAGGCGATGTACGCCAGCTAATAGTAGAATTCCATATTTTTCTTGGGTTTAGCAATAGCTGGCTGGATCGAAGAAACGAGATACATTATAGGGCACAACTTAATCTCCTTCGAGGCTTGTATGAATGTGGATTTAGAATATTTTACTTCAGAAAGTGGAATTTCGCTGAAAAGCAACTGACTTTTAAGGATGAAACTGGAAGCGTTCGCACTGGATGTCATGAAATTCATTCTATGAAGGCTACTGATGGGCATAGCTGCGAATAAATAAATAAATAAAGACTGCAAATAGCGTATGGCAGTGAAAAGAAAGTGAGTGCGTGGATGTGTTTGGGTGTGTGGGTGTGCTTTTAAGATTATACTACGACACACAATGTTGTGATATATGTCATCTTTATGCGGTTTGCAAACATTTTAGTCGGTTACCAAGAACTTTCAAAATAAAGCTAAATTATCTCTGTCACGTAATACAACTTATTTCAGATACTGGCTGATATTATTAGAAAATATACAATATACGTATATCCAATGACAGTTCTCGTGTTCGCATGACGACAAATGTACCATCGTTCGTGACTGGCAGAAAGACTTTATGACAATTAAACATACTGATGTAGTGAAACATTTAGACTTTTAGTTTGAAAGGCCAATAAAAACTTTTATGTGCCTAATTAATAAATAAATCAGCGAAGAATTCCTTTCGGATATTTGTCATTTGATAAAGCTCTGCGAACAACCAGATATTCCAGAGATACTGAGTGAACCAAAACAAGAGCTAAAGGAAGTGTCACAGATACAAATGGGACCCAGGGGCCGTATTTATAAAATGACTTAAGTGGTTGCTATGCTGTTGCTAAAGCTGAATATCTATAAAGGAGATACCCTACAACAATGAAATTTGCTCTGGAGGAACAGTCTAAAAAAAAACTGTTCCTCCAGAGCAAATGTCATAGTTGAAGGTTATCTCCTTCATAGAAATTTAGCCTTTGCAACAGCATAGTAACTACTTAAGTGGTTTTATAAATACGGCCCCAGAAAGTTTCAAAGTCATAAAGTGTTGCATTTTATTTATTTATTTTTTAAACATTTAACTGACCCTGTTCAATGTGAATCGTGCAATTTTGGCTATTTTTGTATAACCATATTGTAAAATTTACATTTCACAATTTAATTCAAAGCACAAAATACTATATTCTAATCCATGCAGAGAAACTTTGATTTATTGTTGCAAAACTATGGCTGATAATCAGGGGCAAGGCTAGACATACAGAATGATATTTCTTTATACAAAAGTCTCAGACAAGCTGATGATACTCAAGCTCATGTCATTGAAGCATTCAACTCAACGTCTAGATACTTTGAAGACCTTTAAAATATTGAAGTTCCTTATTTTGATGGACTGGTTAATAAAATTTATCCAGCCGAATGGCAGTAAAATAAAGCAAATACTTCTGATACCGAGGCCCCATCTTTGGATTTATATTTATCAATTTTAAACGGATTTGTTTCATCTAAAATTTATGACAAACGCGACGATTTTGATTTCGACATTGTTAATTTTCCTTTTTGGATGTTAATGTTCCCCGCACCACTTCTTATGGTATTTACATTTCTCAACTTATTCGTTTCGCTAGGGTGTCTAGTCATTTGGCTGATTTCAATGCTCGTAATAAAAGTTTGACTCCCAAGCTTTTACAGCAGGGGTATCAGTCTCATAAACTTCGGACAGCTTTTTTCTAAATTTTATCGTAGACACTTTCAATTGGTTTCTAAATTTAATACAGGGTAAAGGTCAGTTTTGCAACAAGGCCTATCGGAACCTGAATTTTAAGGTGACTTAGTATATAAATTACGCAAAATCGTAGGGAAAAGAGAGTTTCCAGATCAATTTGACAAAATTTACATGTGATTTATAACATAGATGTAATGCGACAGTCTGCATGCTTAGTGGTTAGCCTAATCACGGTTAACAACTTTGTTGTCCTCTTTAATTGCACGTCTATGGGTCGGGGTTCAGACTCTATGATATCCCCAAAATATAGCTATATACTAGTTTGTTGGGGCCAGATGTTTGTCTGTTTCTAGGCCCACCGGGTATCAACTGTTGGTCTTCTTTTGTTCCAATGTTCCATTGGTATTGCTGACGCCCAAGGGATTTCCAGGTGTCTCAACACGTTTTGGCTGTCGAGTCCTCATCCTTGCTTCATCACAGTCTTTTCTTGATATTAATTGTTGCCCGTGATGACTCGCTGATGAGTTAAGGGACCTCCATACGAGCCAAACTTCCAACTAATTGTGTGCACCGCGGCGGAGGGTAAGGGTGAAGATTTGGGCCCAGTAAAACCAGTTTAAAAACCCACAGTAGTTATTACTGACCGTCCCAAGGCGGTACTTTCGCTGCGGTTGCATTTGTTTTATGTTCGGTGCTGTTTAACTAATTGTGTTTTCATTTTAACCCTTCTGTTGGTCTTAATTTTTTCAAATATCAAGACTTTGTTGAAAGAGGGAAGCTACTCACTCAGAAACTGTTGAAGCAGGGTTATCATAAAGCAAAGCTTGTGTCGACAGTTAAAAAGTTTTATGGGAGACACCATGACCTTGTTGATCCCTACAATGTGGCCGTTTCTAAACTAATCTCCGATTTGATGGCCTCAGCCGAAGCTTAGTTAAGCTTTCAAATACCGGACTTTCATTTTCACTGACTTTTTCCACAGATACATAGATATGGCGGGTGTATTATAATAGGCAGGTGATGCTTACTATCCCGCGGGCACCTGATCACACCTCTGTTTTGGGGTCCATGTCTGTGTATCTAAAATATTCCGGAATTGTCTATGTTTAAATGACTTACGAGTTCGGACTTATGACTTGGGTACCTTGACCACTATCATTTAGTTCAGTAACGATAGCTGAGTTGACACCTACTTAGGAAAGAGCTACTGACTCGGCTTATTACTTGTAATTTACTGTTTGTTGGGATGCCAATATTTCCCTTTGATGTTTGGGGTAGGGTTTGGGACAGAAAATATTTCTCCTTCTACTAACATGATAAAGCCCTACTACAAATCATTGATTATAATTTATGTACATACAGCGGTAAGACAACATTTAAAAAGTAGCTAAGGGTAAAAGCTAGCCACATGCGGACAGTGAAGAATCTGATCAGACTGCACATATGCCCAGGCGGATCTGAGTTTGCGCTGGGCGCTAATGCCACTTTATTTGGTGTTTCGTGTCGCGGCTCAAAGAATGCTTACAGACACTGTACTTTCTCAATCTGTTATGATTTTATCCTATTTTCATTCAGCGAGGATTTCTTTTTCTGTGATTTGGCCAGTATAGTAAAATGGCATGACGTGCACTATGTCTTAACTTGTATAATTTAAAGATGATAACAACGAAAGATAAATTTAACATTTTATAAGTAGCCATGTATGGGATACTCGATGACGAAATGATGTTCAAACTGGGCTCATATGTAGTGTGCTGCATCAAATCCTGAATCCCATATCCCGTCAGTTTACAAATGACGCTGGAACATTCAAAATTGACAACCAGTTAACTATTATGTTTGTTTTTTTTCCTCCCTTAACCATGCAAGTTCGTCGAACAACTTTTTTCTGAAGAAGTTAAATACAGAAACGCGCGTCTGTCGCACTACAATCGGTATGGATACGTATATATTAAAAGCACATCTATTAGAAGCGTAATTTCAAAGCTTAAGTCCATTCATTTTCGACGCTGACTGAATGGTTGCGCTTGCGCAATGACGAAATTTTGTCACTTGTTTCTGTCACATGCGAATAGCGAAACGGCATGAACATAAGACGGTCAAGCAGCAATTAGCTGACGAAAGCGAACCTCGCGTTCGTATTGCTACAAACATTCTTAGCTGCAACCATCACTATCTTCGAATATTTCATGAAACAGACTTTAGCATACTTGTATATGCTGCAAAACGACAGCTGACTGTGAGGTATTTACAAATGTATAATGTTAGAACGTTTAAGCTTTCTTGCAAAGGTCTGGGTAACTTCACATGTTCATTCTCCAGGTTGAATTTAACGAACGTATCAGACTTCACCAGGGCACACATATGCCGTTTTTGTCAATGTGCAGGTAATCCTGTCTAAATTCCTTTTTGCAAGCTGAGCCAAGACAAAAAACGTATCCCCGGGCCGGGAGCATAAGACGGGGCCATGACATAATATATACAGTTCTACATTTAAGGTGGACGAATACGCAATAACTCTGTTCTTACTTGTTTAAAAAAACAGAGTTATTGTTCATCATCAAATCGATTAACTGTGGAGTATGTACAGTTATAATACATACTAACAATGTCTACCGTAAAGATCCTAAGTTTTCGGGCACATAGGTCTGTACAAACAGTGGAAACCGAGATCAGACTGTTCCTCAGGAACCAGAATGATCAAGATCTTCACAGTTTCCATTCCATCTAGGCATTTTTGTCGACATTACTCTATGGTAGAACCAAATAACAGGAAAATAAATAATAGGGCAAGGACCGGCTGTGCTTGCAGCAGGTGCAGAATTTGGGCAGTCTGTTTTGGGGATATTTTGAACTTAAACTTTGTTTTTCTAGGGAACAAAACGGTGAAATGTTTTTTTTTTTTGTTTTATTCTTTAACATACGATGTAAGTGTTACTAAAATAATATGCATAAGCATGCCCAATCGATTGAATATATTTTTCATGACGTTTTCATGAAATTCATTTTTCTTGCATTTTTTTAAAGAATGTAAAAATAAACTTATTAACAAGAAAACCACTTTTTTGTTATCAGTTTGTTTCAAATATCCTATATTACAGCTTATATGATTTGCTAAAATGAAAGTGCGTTCATGAGCTAGAGATATGAATTGTAATGGAAAATGTGTAAAAATGTATGTAGAAATACAAAATATTGTTTTTTTTAGGAAAACAAAAAGGTAAAAATTGTTTTTTTCTTACCCAAATGTTTTATAGCTCTTTGGGTTATTTAGACGGTATAATGGTTTGAATGCCCCTCCAATATTTCTATTCAGTATTCGTCTACCTTAACACCTTTGCCATGGAAATATGATGTACATTTTGACTGGCTTTCCAATCAATACAGACTGGAATGTAGCACAGCAAAGAAAGCAAATGAGTTCAGTTTGTGCAAAACCGTCCAATCTTATTATTGCTGTATCCAAAAAAAAAAAGATATAAAATAATAAGGTTGGACCCACAACTGGCTACCCACAAGGCTACAACCCTTTCAACCTGAAACCTTCCGGGGCGGGGAGAAGTTTCAAATGAGGGGTCACAATGTGTTTTAATAGAAAAATAAGGTAAGTATCCCTAAATCATCCCTGTTACCCCTTCTTATCTGGAGCCTTGATAAGATACTAACCAGACCCACAGATATAGGAAAATATTTTTACTTATCCCCTTGGCCAAGATTTAGAATGTATATGAGCCGTTCTCTGTAAAAACCGGGCTTAATGACATTACGTTATAATGACGTTGTTTACGTTTGAAAAACACCAAAAATAATGTTTTTTCTGACCTCTCTTTGTTTTCATGAAAATACCTTAGTCGTTGAAATGTTACAGAATACTTATGAATTCTGACAAAATTTAGTCATTCATATGATAAATGTTGCCATGACAACGCTTAATCCATGGTAACTCCGAAGCCTTGAAAACATGTGGTATATCAATACAAAGACCCATAACTTGTGAAAGAATATTGCATCATGCAAATTTTCACGTGTGTGCTATCATATACACATTAAACATGAACAAACACTCATTTTTTCTGAGTTATTTTGCCTAACACGCACCAAAGCTCATACAAACAAACGATATGACGTTGACGTCAATACATACTTGCATGACGTTTACAACGTCATATAAAGAAACTGCACTACCTGTATGATTCTAAAGACCATATCTTCGAAACAAATAGTGGTAACCGTGTCAAATTTTCAGGAAACGTTTAAAAATGATAGTACTTTCCAGTGATGTTAATATCTAAAATTTAATTGAAATGTCATTAAGCCCGGTTTTCCCAGAGACTGGCTCATATGAATCGTTTATTGCACCTTTGCTGAAGGGAGACAATTTACTAGAAAGTGCTATTTCTGGGTAAATTCACTAATGGTGGTTTTGTTGCCATCGTGACATTAATATTGAGTATTGTTTAGAGTCCTATACTTTCCCCAGCTCAGCTTCGAAACCGCGGAAGTAAACCAACACATGTGCCTATTACAAATTAAAAAATTACAGTATGTTTTTAGCTCACCTGAGCCGAAGGCTCACAAGGTGAGCTCATAGTATAGGCTTGGTCCGTCGTCCGTCGTCCGTCCACACTTTTTAAACATTAATATCTGCTAAAGTAGCCGGCCAAACTTAATCAAATTTTATGTGTAGCATTGTTGGGGTGGGGGATTGATTGCATATAGTTTTGGTACAGATTGGTTCAAAACTGTGGTTACCATGGCAACAAAAAGGTCCCATAGGCTTATAATGGAGAAACTTGTCCGGACCATAGCTTCTTCATTTTTAATCGTAACTTCGTGTAACTTGCCGATATCCAGGACAGCCAAAACATATCGGACCAGTTCGAATTTGGGCCAGGTTGGACGATTCTTTACAGAGTTACTTGCCCTTGAGCGATAAAATATTTTCCTATAAACTTATAATGGGGAAAATGTTGTCTGGGCCCTAGCTTCATCATTTTGTATCACAACTTCTTGCAACTTGCAGGTATTCAGGACAGCCAAAACATTTCGGACCAGTTCGAGTTTGAGCCAGGTTGAATCATTCTTTTCAGAGTTACTTGCCCTTGAGCGATAAAATAAATAATGGGGAAAATGTTGTCCGGGCCCTAGCTTCTTCATTTTTGACTGCACCTTCTTATTACTTGCAGGTGTCCAGGACAGTCAAAACATCTCGGACCAGTTCAAATTTGGGCCAGGTTGGATCATTCTTTTCAGAGTTACTTGCCCTTGAGCGATAAAATATTTTCCCATAGACTTATAATGGCAAAAATGTTGTCCAGGCCCTAGCTTCTTCATTTTTGATCGCAACTTCGTGTCACTTGCAGATATCAAGGACAGCCAAAACATCTCGGACCAGTTCGAATTTGGGCTAGGTTGGACGATTCTTTACAGAGTTACTTGCACTTGAGCGATAATATATTTTCCCATAGACTTATAATGGCGAAAATGTTGTCCGGCCCTAGCTTCATCATTTTTGATCGCAACTTCTTGCAACTTGCAGGTAACCAGAACAGCCAAAACATCTTGGACCAGTTCGAATTTGAGCCAGGTTCAATCATTCTTTAAGAGTAACTTGCCCTTGAGCAATAAAATATATAATGGGGAAAATGTTGTCCGGGCCCTAGCTTCTTCATTTTTGACTGCAATTTCTTGTAACTTGCAGGTATCCAGGACAGTCAAAACATCTCGGAGCAGTTCGAATTTGGGCCAGGTTGGAACATTCTTTTCAGAGTTACTTGCCCTTGAGCGATAAAATATTTCCTATAGACATATAATGGCAAAACTGTTGTCTGGGCCCTAGCTTCTTCATTTTTGACTGCAACTTCTTGTAACTTGCAGGTAATCAGGACAGCTAAAACCTTTTGGAATGTGGGCCAGGTTGGATTATTATCCTCTCGCACTATGAAGTTTTGGACGGGATATAGGATCTGTCCCGTACATACGTATGTATGTATGTACGTATATTCACCGTTTGTCATCGCTCTAGCTACCTCATTTATCAGCCGATTTTGATGTAAGTTCACACAGGTATTTGGTATGACATTACCTCAAAGGAGCTTGCATTTCAGCATGATGGGGTCAAGGTCAAGGTCACAGTGGCTATTTTTAGAAAAACTTTGTAATCGCTCTAGCGCTTTCATTTGTAGACCGATTTCGATTTAACTTCACACAAGTAATAAGTACGGCAATATCTTGAACAAGTTTGCGTTTCAGCATTCTGAGGTCAAGGTCAATGTCATAGTGGCTATTTTTAGAAAAATTTTGTCATCGCTCTAGCTCCTTCATTTATGGACCGAATTCAGTTTGATATCACACAAGTGATTGGTATGATAATATCTTGGACAAGTTTGCATTTCAGCGTTCTGAGGTCAAGGTCAAGGTCGCAGTGGCTATTTTTAGAAAAACTTTGTCATCACTCTAGCGCCTTCATTTATTGACCGATTTTAGTGAAACTTCACACAAACGTTTAGTATGACAATATCTTGAAAAATTTCGCGTTTTAGCGTCCTTAGGTCAATGTCAAGGTCACGGTGGCTATTTTAAAAAAAACTTTGCCACCATTAAAGTGCCTTCATTTATGGAATGATTTGGATTGTACTTCACATAAGTGATACGTATGACAATATCGCGGACAAGAACGCGGACAAGAACGCGCTTCAGCATTCTGGGGTCAAGGTGAAGGACACAGTGGCTATTTTTTTTAAAAAATTAGTTATCGCTCTAGCTCCTTCAGTTTGTGGACTGAATTCAATTTGATATCCCACAAGTGATAAGTATGACAATATCTTTGGCAAGTTTGCGTTTCAGCGTTCTTGGGTCAAGGTGAGCTTATAGTATAGGCGTGGTCTGTCGTATGTTCACACTTTTAAGCATTAATATTTGCTAAAGTAGCTGGCCAATCTTGATTGGCAGCAAAAAGGTCCCATAGACTTATAATAGGGAAAATGTTGTCCGGGCCATTGCACCTTTAGTTTAGACCCCAACTTCTTCAAACTTGCAGGTATCTAGGGCAGCCATAAAATATTGGACAAGTTGGAATTTGGGCCAGCTTGATGATTTTTGTCTTTTTCATTTTCCACCCTGAGGGTCACAGGTATGATACAACCACCTATGTGTTCAATTTGCCCTTAGAGTAATTTACCCTAGAGTACTGAGGCTGAATGGACTCAGGTGAGCTACAGGACCAACGGTCCTCTTGTTTCTGGTTTCGTCACCAGATATTGTCAGACTCACTGACGAGACTTTATTAGCCGAAACTACGTAGTCTGACCAATGTTCCTACTTCTGTATGTATTCTCTGCCCTTGAAAGATCTTTTTAAGATTTTAATTTTACCTCACTGCAGCTGGTGTTGTGCCTGGTTGCGGCCGTAAAACGTCTCCCCATACAGCATCCATAGTGCAGATTATATTTTATTTACGTTCTTTGAGATCGGGGGATAGATTCTGAGAAATCTAAAATTTGAGATCTATTGAGACTATTATTCTAGATCATCGTCAATTATATAATTTGGATCCTTTTGATTATAATCAGTCTTTGAGTCGACTGCCCTTTTAAAATTAAAAAAATTACAGTATGCTTTTCTCTGGTTTCGTCACCAGATATTGTCAGAGTAACTGACGAGGCTTTATTAGCCGAAACTACGTAGTCTGGCCCATGTTCCTACTTCTGTATGTATTCTCTGCTCTTGAAGTAACTTTTTAAGATTTAAGTTTTATTCTGAAATCGTGTCAGCATAATTTGACGCTACGCAGAACTTGTATGTTTATGTTGAAACGTGTAAATACACAGACGGCTAGCTGTGAAGAATTTGCTTGGAGAATTTGCATAGATTCTGGTCCAGATTAAATGATATTTAGCTTGATGAAAGAAATTTAACTATTATTTTCCGTTTCTATGGTTGACCAATGAATGTTTCACACGCGGTTTGAGTGGTATAACAGCAGATGCTGTGAACCGAAGGCAAAACTGGTAAGACACTGCAATTTTATGACTCGGAAAACACTGCAATTTTTTATCTCTCCGAGAGAAACTGAAACCGGAAGTAGTTAGACAATTTTAGAACTAAAAAATGGCCATAAACAGATTTTGCCCAGAATTGACATAATCAAAGAAACATCTATGTCGGATTTGATGGAATAAGTGAGAAAATGTGACCTTGTCGTTTATTTTATCTATTTTGTAGTTTTCTGAGCCCTCTCAAGTTGTTACATTTTCGCTAGCTTTAGCATGCAGATACGATCCTCCGTTGCGTCGTCCGCTGTTTGTCTGCAGTATTTTTGACAGAAAGCTTTATAATCTTTGATTTTTATGCAGTATTTGACATTTTCTCCATCAAATAACGACAGAGATAGGGTGCCAAGATGGTTAGTTGCGGCTGCTAACCATTTTAAAATGTAGTGCGTTAGAACGTTTTCTCGAGAAATATTTTTTTTGATTTCTTGCGCTGGGTCACTATTCAGGCCTGCTGGTAACCACAAAAAAAATTTCTCCACGCACTGAAAGGAATTTTCATGACACTTATTTCAAATGAAAGGGTGTATCAAAAAACGATAACGTTATACTTTGTTTTGAGATTCTTCTCTTCGCTGTCATGGAAACGGCAGATGAAATAAAGAAATGTTGAAACTGATAGGAAAGTACAGTAGGTGGATTTCAGAAGATTTTAAACAGTTAAACTTTGTCTAAAACTGACCAATTTTGCAGCTTTTGTATGAAGTAGACAACAAATAAATAATTCAAAGTGGAAAGTGTATATTCTGAAACTGCTGTTTGCTACAATTATCACTTAAATGTGAAATTTTAGGTTTTCTTGGCAAATCATGGCCTCCAAAACGCACACTGATACAGATAGTGTGCCATATTCGAGTATATAAAGAAAAGCCTATAATATAAATTTCATTTAAAATCTGAGTGGGGAAAAGTAGTTTTCTGCATTAATTCTGGAGGTGGTTGGGCCCCAATTTCCAAGTTTTCTTCAATTCTATTCTACTTTGGTTGATTTGTAGTTACTTCCCTTGTTAGCTCTTCAAAGTAAAGCAGAGAAACTTGTAAACAATCACACTATAATTGAAGGCGGGTTTTTCACAAGTTTGACAGAACTTTGTGACTTTGTATGCTGAGTTTTTATTCAATTATTCATTGTAGCACCGTCCACAGATCATGTTACATAATTCTGTGGTCACTACATGAATTTGTTATGTGTGTTTGTCAGATTTACCTCCTGATTGTTGGGGAAAGTGAAGTGCTATATAGCGACAGGTCACAGATTCGTACAGCGTGCAGATTCGTACACTGTGAGTTTAAGGGTTTTTACTGCATGCATCATATCAATTTAAACACATTAATTACTAGACTATTAAACAAACACTCATATCAGTAATTTCCAATGCACACTTGTGCCTTTTAGATTTCAGTAGTTGCAGACGACCGCTACAGCCTCTCTTATACAGCAGTTGATTTAAGGCCAACAATAAGACAAAGAATATGTGGTGTCCCTCGATATTTGTCAAGTCATATACACAAGAAAGGCAAGTGCCTCGTGGAGACAGGCGAATCTGAGAAGAGGCAGAGTACAACATCCATGATGTTACTGGTGTTGTTCTTCCAGTTGCCATATGTAAGTAAAGGAGGCTCAGTAGCTGCTAGCGGCTGCAGTCCCGCTCCGACTCTGGCCCTAAAGTATTTCAGAAACAAGTTTCTAGTTTAAAAAAAAAATGAAAATGTTTTTTCCAGCCCAGTGCTGGGCTACTAGCAGCTTGGAAATGTACTGGTCAAGAGTTTTTCCATTAACATTATTGAAATCTGTAGAGCTAATTGCCAATGGAGGGTATTATCAACAAGGAGCAGTTACTATTATCGACACACACTTCTTATTTTTATTCTTATTTTTTAATAAACAGCATGCATGGTGTATTGTTGCAAAATGGGCACTGCAATATTAACGTTTTTCTAATATTAGAGTGCCCATTTTGCAACAATACACTGTTAATTCTAAAATTCTGTTTTAGAAATAAACACAGTCAATCTAGGACAAAGACACTGTTTATAGTGTATTGGTACACAACGATGTATTCTGTCATGTTTACAAAGGGAAACGACTTCTCTGATGTCCTCTTTGTTTTCCTGAATGAAAACGCCCTTCCAAAATGGGGTCTATTCATAAAGGAAAGAATTTGGTCAGGGGAGGGATGGGGGTGCAAGTTCTTTCCTTTAAGAGTTGACACAGTTGAGAAAAAAAAGAAAGAATATGGTTTAGATTGCTTCATATGAAAGTGTATCTATACACTTTAAATTTGCCAAGTTATAGATTTTACAAAACCTTTCAAAGAAGTTGAAAGAAGCCTGTCATAGTATATCATATTGTCCCGACAATATATGGATAGCACCAGATACAGTTTCAAAGAATCATGAGCTAGCAGTGATATGATACAATTTTAGTGAATCCTTTCACCTCTTATCTCATGTTAACAGAGCTCTAGATAAGAGAGGTATTTGATGATAATTGAGGGATAATTTTTCTTATTTTTCATCGAAACCATATGTTGTGATCCCTCATCTGAACCGTCTTGTCGAGACAGTCCTAATGAGGAATCACAAAATATGTTTTTATTCAGAAATAAGAATTATCCTTAACTATCGTCGAATACTCCCTCGTACATTGTATCTAGAGCTCTGTGTTATGATTATGCATACTTTACATTAAACATTTATATGAACATTCGGAAAATCTTTTTATCTATTTTCAGGGACTGAAACATATGAAGCAAAAGTAGTTGATTATGCCAGTGAAAGGTTAATCTGATAGTGTACAGAAATAACAATGTACTTGTGAATGAAAGAAATAAATCCAAAATAGGCCGTGTGTGCTTCTATAGCAACATGCTTGTGGGAGCAGAAAAACTTGAAATATGCCTGAAAATATTTACTTTTCAAATGTCTGCTGTAGGTATACTTTTAATAGCATTGCATTAAATAGAGAATTTTACAGAAGTGGTCATTACATATGAAATTTATGAAACGAGCCTTTGGCCAGTATTATAAATTTCATATGAAATGACCATGAGTGTAATATTCTGTTTATCATATTACCCTTTAAAATGAGATTGTAACGTCTTCAAATTGAACATTAATTAAATATGTAAACCCATTGTTGACACGGACGTTGTAAATGACGTTACATGTATGCGCCAAAGTGTTATTACATGTGTGGCCATAAGATTTTTATGACAGGGCGTTATCCACTGAATAACAGTGGTGTCATATGATAAACAGATTTAATAGAATCTGATGACTTATATCAGCCAGCTGCCTGCATATTTGTTGAGTCTTATCAGATTTCACTGTTTTTCATTTGCAGTCATAATCTTTATAGTGAAATGTGGAAACTGATATGTTAGCACAAATTTGCAGTATGCTATAATTATTTCTGTATGCATTGACTGGTTGGTTGTTATGGGTTTAACGGCCCTTTGAGGCTGTATTTTAGTCTATATCAGACCGTCTTTCAGAGAGAGGGAGAAAGAAGAGAGAAATGATAGAGAGAAAGAATTTCTAAACAATGCCCGCCTGCACTTACTGCAAGCACAGTAGGCCCTTGCCTTACTTTCTGTATTCACTTACTTTGAGGCAGCAAAAGGAAAGTGTTGGGTGATTTCTTTTACATATTATATGCTCTGCCCAAAATACAGTGGGGCTCTAACAGCCTTCTTACCCTACGACCACAAGACTACGGAAAACCTTTTACCTTTACTTTCATAAATTATGGTTCCTTTCATACAATCTTCATAATTATCTATGTATTTTTTGGGACACATTAAATGCATAGCTCCAGATAGTACAGGTCTCACTCACTGGGACTGCCTTTTTTAAGATTTACACTGGACATTTGTTTGACTAGTCTGGACTAGTCTGTCAAAGTTGGTAGAATAGAAAAATATGGACACTCTGTGCACTGATACCCAGTCAGTGAGACCAGGCGCTCTAGAATAAATCAAGCATTTTTAGTGATTTCTTCTATTCCAAGTGAGGTGCTTAATTTGTAATTTGTGCATCTGCTATTAACAAAAGATCATGGATTTGTGTGGGTTTTACGTGAAACTGCTTTTAACACTTCGTAGGTATTGGTCAGCTAAAGCCAGCTTCAAGATCTGGTTTTGACTGTGCTGATTTGCAAATGATCTTGAAGAAACCTTGAAGGAAGGAGACTCTTTGATTGGTTACTTATACACAGACTGTACCAGAGATGGTGGTTATTTAATACTTATACACAGACTGAACCAGAGATGGCTCCTTGCTACTGTTTTACCAAACTAGAGACAGCCAGTATGGTACTCATGATGTCTGTTGCTTGGCCAGAAAGTATGATAGAACGAACCCAGACCTTTGATCTATGTTAATAACTTATAAGCAAGTTCTACAGGTAGTTATTCACTATGGCATTGAGGGCTGCATTTTTTGAGCAGCCAAGGTTTATAATGGATCATATTGGACCATTAACACCAGTTATTTTACCTTGCTTTGTGGACAATAAAAGATATGGTGGAAACTACCATATCATGAGACTTGCTTTTTGTGTTCTTTAATTGGAAAATGATATCTGCTTGCTACATTTCTCAGTAGAACATCTTGAATCGCTAAGCATTTTTGATGGCTATAACGTTTCAGACAAGTTTGAATTTGAGCGAAACTGGACAACTCACAATACAGTTATAGTCCCATAAAAATTCCATTGACTCACAATGGGTAAAAGCTTGCCTACAGATACTAGATGTATACACCATCTGTTGACATTCTGTAAATTCAGCAAACAAAATTATTTGTAAAATCGAGCCTGCGTAAGTATTCAAATGGCGCAATTCTCAAATATAATGGAAAGTGCTCTCAATTTTTTATGCACCTTTTTATAAAATTTGTATGAACGCTATCATTTCATAAGTTCTGTATAAGTTCAGTTTGAATTTAAAAGTGATTTAAAGCTCTTTTAAATTATTTTGCAGTATGGAAGCCTGCTGACCTATTTATTCCAACAGAAGCAGATGAAAGGTCTCAGTTGATATAGTGCATTTTCGATATGGCCTCTAAGAGTAGACTAGTTGTGAGTTATTTTGTCTGATGTGGGTAACATGATTTAGTTACGGCAAGTTACTGGTGTTACTCTGGTAACAAATTCAAAGAAGGTGCTCAACGATTTGGACTAATTTTGTGCGCTGGATGTCATCCAGAGGAAGAAGTCTTAGACTTCAGTCTTAAATGCCAACTTTTAGTCGAGCGAGTGAGTGAACTCGGATATAATGTCCCACCAATAATAGGTCATATGGAGATGGGACTCCGTTTTAAACTTCAAAATTCAGTCACTGTATTTTGAGAAGTCCTTGACACTTTCTGGCAGAATGATTAAAGCATTAACTTCTCAAAGGCTAACTAAATAAAAAGAGGAAAAATAAACTTGTAGTGAGTGAGAAAATTAACAATCCTACTCAATGTCACAAGTACTAATCAGAAAAGGACTCGGTGAAACATGCTAAGAAATCTATGAGTTTCTACGAAAGATGCCAAAAAAACTGCAGCTACATGTAGTGAGTTTGAACTTCAGAATCCCTTGCTGCAATGCACTGTAACTTATTTCATGTGGTGTATTTTATTAAGTATGCCTGTATGTTCCATGTTGATGTTGATCAAATATGAAATTACAGTGTATTGGTGTACCTCCATTTTTTTCATTTTGACCAAGGGGTACAAGTAAGTGACTTCTTGTTTGCTTCCCTCATGTTCTTTCAACATTTTTACAAAGATGAACTGAAGTGACTTCCTGCAAGTTGCTTCTGGGGATATGGAGGACTTTTCAAGATGGAGTCTACTTATTAAGGAAAGAATTTACTCCTGGGAAGTAGATTCTTTCCTTCAAGAGTTGACCCCCATTTAGAAAAGAGATAAAAACAAATTGGCAGAGTTGTTTCCCCCTACCCCAAAAGTGGATCTCTGGACATTACGTAGATTGAGAACAGATTACTCTTTGAGAAAATCTGGCTTTTGATTACAGAAAGTATAAGTATTGTATGTTCCATTTTAATTTTTTTTTCAAGTATGAAATTATGGTGTATGGTACTTGTACGTTTACATCTCTAGGAACAACTTAAGTGAATTCCTGTCTGCTTCCCTCAAGTTTTTTGTCACCGCTTGTACAAAGGGGAACAACTTTAGTGACTTTCTGTTTGCTTCCCTTATGTTTTCCGTCCACCATTTTCACACAGGGAACAACTTTAGTGACTTTTTGTTTGCTTTCTGTGATGATAAAGCCCTTTCAAAATGGAGTCTACTTGTTAAGGAAAGAATTTGCTCCTATGGAATTAATTTAGATGGGAGGCAGAAATGAAAATGGGAGAGGTGCTGTTACTGAGAGTGAACCCATTCACATTTGATGATTCAGGTGAGTGAGTAATATGGGGTTTACTGCACAGTTTTAAATTAAACCTGTATATCCCATGTTGATGTTTTTCAAATATGCAGTTAGGCTGTATGGGTACATCTTTATGTGTTCCCTTCCTTTTACAAATTAGTGACTTCCCCTTTACTTTCATCATGTTGTTCCACCATTTTTACAAAGAGAAACAAAATCATTGACTTCTTGTTTACTTCCCTCATGTTTCTCATCCATTTTTACGAAGGGAAACAACCTTTGTGACTTCCTGGTTGCTCCCTGAGATGATGAAGCTTTCAAAAATGGAGGCTGCTTGTAAAGGAAAGAATATGCTGCTAGGGAGGCAAATTCTTACATTTAAGAGTTAGCACCTGTAAATTTAGGGAGGAGGCAAAAATAAAAATGACAGAGTTGCTGCTTTCAGTGCGACTGATTGTTTAAATGTTTTGCCAATAAATGACATGTGTATAAGTATCCTTTGATATACTAGCAATAGTGTGCATCGATTGCCTCTTTTAGATATGCTTAACATAATAGCGTCCTTATTATTGTATAAAACAATGAGCATACAGTCTAGCCATTGACTCAGACATGGAAAAACAGCCATTAATTACCCACAATGCAGTTTGACCTTTTGGCTGCGATTAAAGGTGACCTAACGTGATCTTATTAGGGATCTCCCCAGACCATTAAGGCATATCGCTTCAACGGATACCTTCCTCTTCAAATTACCTTTGCATCATGCCTTAATTTCCAATGATAATTTATTAAGTGTTATTATTTTCATTTCTTAGATATTAAAGTTGTTTGAAATGCATTAAAGATCATCAATAGATTATCTATAATATAAATATAGGCTAATTTTGACAAAACATTGCTATATTTAGGGTTTTAAAAATTGATCAAAAAGTCAAAATCTGTATTTTGTGCTAAAAGCGACATGCCTTCTGAAATTTCTTCACTGACAAAGAAGCTGTTCAAAAAGTTTAAAAAGAATGCAGTGCTGAAATAAAAGATGAAAGTGTTAAAATGTTAAAGGGGCTGTGATAGGCAGATAAAAGCAGGTTTAAACAACGTTTCTTTTGCTTTATGGCATTGAATGGTCTCAAGACCGGACTGCCTCTCTAAAGTGTTCTAGAGTAGGCAGAACAAAAACATTAGCAGACAGTGCATTCCACTTTACCACAGCTAAGGGAAAAATGAATATTTATAGAAATTAAAGATGTGTGTATTTGACGCAGAGCGAGGGAGTGGTTACGTCTTGTCATTCTGGTGGGTTGTTGGAAGTAAGATGGTAAGGGAATAGATGCTTGCCCATTAATAATTTTGTATAGCATTATCAGTATCGCATCTGACCGCCTCTGTTCCAATGACCTCCAACCAAGTTCATGCTGCATTTCAGTGACACTGCTGTATGGGGAGAAATTACTTAATGTCCACCTTATGGCCCTGCATTGAACCATCTCAACCTTGCTAATGTCCTGTTTTGTATATGGGCTCCATAGGATTGAGGCATATTCAGTTTGTAGCCTTAACAGGGTATGATATGCTGCTCCTCGGACAGCTGGATTTTTTACCCTGATATTCCTTTTTAAGAAGCCAAGGGTTTTATTGGCATTTGATGTTATCCGATTTATCTGGTGTTTAAAGTTCAGATTACTTGACATGTCTACACCAAGGTAACGGGCAGTGTCAACAGTGTCTAAGATCTGGTTGTGCACAGTATACTGGCTATTGTTGGGACGTTTAGCTCGAGTTATATACATTACTACGCATTTGCTAGGATTAAATTCCATGACCCACATGGTTTCTCATTTCTGAAGCTGGTCCAGGTCACACTGAAGCTGCTGGGGACCATTGTGTTTGTCCAGAGTTAAATAAACTGCTGTGTCGTCCGCGAAGAAACGGACTTGGGATTTTATTTCATCTGGCAAGTCATTAATGTACAGTAAAAACAGAATAGGCCCCAGCACAGACCCCTGAGGGACACTCGACGTAACTGATAGTTCTTCAGAGCTGGTGCCCTCAAGAACCATAGTCTGGGATCTCCCAATCAAAAATGACCTGATCCACCCAAGAGTGGTGCCTTCGATACCATGCATTCTCTGCTAGATAAGAGTTTTAGATGACTGACCTTATCAAAGGCCTTGCTGAAATCTAACAGAATTAGGTCTGTTTGTAGACCTGCTGATAGGTTGCGGGCTAAGTCCTCTACCAGTTCAGTAAGTTGTGTTTCGCATGGCCTACGCTCACGGAGACCGTGCTGGAGGTCATAAAGTATATTATGTTTATCAAAGTGCTTTGTAACACTAGAAGCAACAATGTGCTCCATTTTCTTACAACATATAGCTTGCACAACATTTTTATCATAAAATCTAAGAGTTATGGCCCTTTTACTCCATATATATATTGTGTAAGTGGTAAACAAATATGAAGATGTCATCAGTTATTCAGCATTTATATTACTTTATGATATAGTTGCTATTCAGTCTTATACATTGATTTTTTTTTTCTATTTTTTTTTACCTTCTCTCTAGATTTCATTGCATTTTCATATGTAAATGAAGAGTTATTGCTCTTTGATTGATTCACAAATATTGTTAAATTGATAATGAAGTATTGGCAGTGTCATTACTGAATTAAGGCCAACATTTGTTTAGCTCTGTGAGAAAACAGCTACACAGCCTTCAACATGCACAGGGGAAACGTGCATCTATAAGCACCTATAAGTCTGCGTAAATGTACATTCAATGTGACGTAAAATTATAAATAAGCAGCGTAAAACTGCTGAAGAAGCAGTTTTAAGTCGAATTTAAGCAGGTGTGTAACAACTTAGTGACATACCTTTTTAGTGATTTTAAGCACCTGCTTAAAGGTCTTTAAATCTGAACAATAAGCGGCAAAATACGCAGCTTATCATTGCTTGATATTTCCTCTTTTAAGCATTTTTGAGGGCACCTTAAAAGCTTAAGGAGAACTATCCGTAAGCCCCTTTAAGCTAGTAGTAATTGCAACATATATAAAGGTAATTGTTGCTTATAATTTATTTTTCTTTCTTTCTTTTTATTATTTTTAGCAATTATAAATCATTGCTTATAATAGCTTATAAACAACATACGATTTAGAATCGCTAGCTTTGCATTTCTTTCTTCTTTCACTGTTTAGCAGATGTCAAATAAGGAGTAAGTTTCTAGAGCTAGAAGACATTTCATGGGTATACATTCTTCAACAACAAAAAAACAGCAACATATAATCCTATTTTAATACTTCAGCAAGTTATCATTACATATCACATCTTTACGTAATGTGCCACCTTTGTAATTGTCTACGTCTGTCGTAAGAAATATTCGAACAATGTACAACTTATGTCCACGCTTACTACACCCTTTATCTCTCGTTGCTAGCATAGAAATGATGGTGCTGTCAATTTTCCCGCCGTATTTGAGAGATAATGCAGTCTGCTAATGACCTCACTACACAGCCTACATATGGATATTTGCATAATATATACAACATTACTAAGGTGGCATATCGTAAATTGCAGATTAGCATATAATCCAATTAATGCACATGTAAAATATTTATTATGAGGCCAAGGTAATTTATAAAAGAAAATGGCAAGAGAGAGAGAGAGAGAGAGATTTAAAGTGTATGACCGCGCATATATTGATTGATTGATTGATTTGTTGCTTAAAGTCTCCATAGTCCTATCAGCGGTAAAAACGCCTAAACTCAAATTCTAGTAAAGAGCGGTTCAACCTTCACGTTTGGTAATAAAATGTGGGTTGGTGTGCATATATTGAGTCATATAACTGGCAAAAAGTAGAGAAAACCAAGTTTTTGAAAAATAACAAATCGCTCCACAAAATACAATTTCATGTTCTGGTTTCCCGTCTAAAAATGCTATATAAACATTGGCAGGATAGTGATTGCGACTCACGCTTGTACATTGTATTTTTACCATTTTATGAAATCGAAAGTAGGTCATTTTAGTTGCCAACGAAAATGACCCAAATAAATTTTCAAACCCTTTTTATGTGAAAGTCAGTGATGTTTTATCTTTTTAAAGCTGGCTAATCACGGTCATTTATAATTACGAAACTATAATGAGAAGCTTGCAGCAATAACTCATGATAAAATTTTTCATGCTGATAGAGCAATGGGGCCTTTAACGTCCACGGTAAACAGCTATGTCATGTCGGAACGGTCAGTTAACCTAACCACACTATTCCAGGGCAGGCTTAGACCAGTACTAAGTGCACATTCTTTCACCAGTAACTGACAACTGCCCTTCTTGTATCAGCGGAAGGAGAAACGAAAGTATGTAGCCAGACCGGGTATCGAACCCAGGACCTCTGACATGAGTCAGGTGCCTTACCGATTGCGCTACGCGTCCCGGCATAACCATAATTTATAATAAAACTGCAAACTACTTTTTCGGAATTAGATTATCATATAACGAGTTTATTCATTCACTTTGGGTTGTCAAAGGTATGGAATAAAAGCAAACTCTCAAATATACTTTTTTTTCCAAATATGAATGCTGAAAACAGTTTAAGGGTCTTTAAAATCTTGCGGCGTTCTTGCCTCTTTCCTTTCCCGCTCACAACCACACACACGTCTGAAATACAGTATGTACGATCCTTTGTCCTCCTGCAAAAATATGTTAATTCACCTTTTTCAGTAAAGCCCTGGAAGGATCTCCATGTTAAGTTCATGGAAATGAGGATCAAAACTTATGTAATTTGTAATTTTGAACTGTGCTTGGGCTTGACTTTGGTTAGATAGACTACCATGGGAGGAATAACTTTAAACCTCTTTATTACTATTTTTGTTTCCTAATTATTTGTTTTACATCGGCTGTAAAAGACTTAAGCTGTGCAATGCAAAGATTTGGGTAGTAAAATATTAATGTGTATATTTCATTTATCATTTACGTAGTTTAATATTAAAACATTACGGATAAAGCCAGAGAGAGAGAGAGAGAGAGAGAGAGAGAGAGAGATAGAGAGAGAGCGAAACCCCGGTTTAAAACGTTTGTTAGAGACTTAATCAAACTGAGTCTGCTATTTTCTGTTCTTTGATGTATTCCTTGCTTCCAAGGGATCTTACTATTCAGAACTAATTAGTGTGTACTTCATTTAATTTTGATAACTACAATATTAGAGTGAAAGCCAGAGAGGGAGAGAGATAGAGAGAGTAATAGGGAACCCGGTTTGATAAAAATAGAAAAAAATAAATATATAAACGTTCGTTAGAGACTGAGTCTGTACTTCGTTTAACACAGGGAATCATTAGTTATCGGTCTATAGCAAAGAAATTGATAACATAAAGTCTAAAAAGATGGACTATCGTCATAAAATACTTTAAATGGCAACCAGAGCAGCTTCGTTCCTACATGGGACTAGATCCCAACAAACCCTGAAAATGAGAAGGTTTTGCAACTGATTGTGTAGTTATAATGAGTTCAAGTAGTACCAACCTACATAGACCAACTTGGCACGGCCAGACTCAGCGCGGCCGTAGCAGTGTCAAAGCGAACCGCACCGTAAGAAGAAACTGCAAAGCTTTGCTAGTACTCTGCTTATAACATAGCTTCGACATTTTAATTTTCAGTGGTCTCTTTCAGGCCCCATTCTCCATCAGCATGAAAAGTTTTATCATGAGGGATCGCAGCAAGCTTTTCACTGTAAATTATCGTAACTAGCCAGCTTTAAAACACCCTTGGGTTTCAAATAGAAGAGCTTGAAAACTTATATGGGGCATTTTAGTTTGCTACTTTCGATTTTATAAGATAGAATAAAATGGTAAAAATACAATGTACAATGCCCCAAACACTATCCCGCAAATGTTTATATAGCATTGCTACACGGGAAACCAGAACAGGAAATTGCATTTTGTGGAGCGATTGATAGTTTTTGTTTTTTTCCCCCAAAACTTGTTTTCTTTAATGTTTGCCAGTTAAATTACTGAATGTATGCACATAAACCCACATTTCATCATTAAACGTGAAGGTTGAACCATTTTTACAATGATTTGAGTTTAGTCATTCTTACCACCGATAGGAGTATGGAGACTTTAAAGATCAGGGTAGACACTGTTCTGCATTCCACAAATTGCGTGATTCTATAGCAGTAAAGGGAGGTGATTGCTGTGTTGTACCGAATATGGCTACTTTCGAATACAGCCACTCCGTTAGAAAGGAGCCTTCAAATAGAGTTCGTACGAACAGAGCTATCATGCTGGTGAATAGCTGTGTTCGGAATATGATCGGTTTTCTTTCGAAAAGAGCTATCCTGCCAAATAGGCACATGCCGTTAAAACGACGTCGTACTGGCGTCGATGCGACGTAATGAATCGACGTCAGTACGACGTCATTTTAACGTCACGTGCCTGCTGGTGGACTTGGTGATCCTAGATTACAGAGACAGCAAAGATTCAGTGTTACCTACATGTTGGATGGTATTTTCGAGCCTTTCACCCTTTATCCGCCTCTGAGACTGAAAATCATTTCCGAAGGACGGACGGACAGACATACGGACAACCAACGGGAAAACGTAATACTCCGACACTCACTTACCCGCCACTAACGTTCTGAAGGGACTCATTCTAGTGGGGTATCAAACGCTTAGGCACTGTCTCCTAAATACCAGATATGAAGGAACTATAGCAGCCGCCTCCCAGAGAAAGGGAGAAAGAAAAGAGATATGATAGGGAAGAGAAAAAAATGACCAGACAACCCCCATCCTCCTCCCCCGCAGCTACTGCAAGCACAGCAGGCCCTCGCCCTTCTATCATCCAAATTAGTAGGACGCCCCGGCACTGAAAGTTATTCACTGCACACACCTTGCGCCGAGTGTCCGACGGTACTCATATTCGATACAACACAGCTCCGACATTGTAATTTTCAGTGGCATCTGGCTAAGTACACAATTCCGAGTGATCTCTTCTATCCCAAGACTTTAATGTCAGAAAAATAAAAAGAGTGTAGACCCAGGTCAAAGACAAATATTTTCAGCTTTGATCAGTTTGATCAGAGTTAAAAGCATTTTTTCCACCATAAGAACTGATGTTTGAATGCATCAAAGGTAGACACTGGTCATACAACGCATTCTGTAGCGTCATATGTGAGTAAACATTGTTTGCCAAGGTAACACCTGGTTCATAAACGTTTCTATCATTGACGGAGCCCCGGTAGCTCAGTGGGTTAAGCGCTGACCTACTGATCTAGCGGTCGCGGATTCGAGCCCCGCAGGAGTCGGAGTTATTTCCATCGTAAACGGGGTTCCATTGCACACAGCCTTTCATTATCATCCGCCCAACGTCCTGATATGACTGAAATACTGTTGAAAAGGACGTAAAATCGCAAGTCATCCGTCAATCTATTTCTATCATTGACTCAAAGAAAGATTGGAAGACGCTTAATACTGCGGATTGGCTGAAAATTTTCATCAATTTAATTTGAAACTCCTTAAAAGCAACATTAGAACATTATCTATAGAAATCTGTATACTGAATTAATTGAACACTGAGCAAAGTGCCTAATCAGAATTCGCAGACAAGTAGGTTGATCTGGGTCTATGCTGCTTGCAAATGTTTTATAGTCTAACTCCTCAGTTGATCGTAATCTGTCTTGAAAAATGACTGGTAAGAAAAAAACACAGGATCAAAGTTTTAGTGATGTGATGACAGATACGGCGGATACAGGCCCTTTCGCCTAAGAAACATTACGAAAGATACATCTTATAAAACATAAAATCGTTTCATCACGTTTTTTTTTCTTCAAAATATACATAACCTAGTGGCCCTGCTATTAGTCATTCGTCATACTAATTGAACACAGACGCATTCGGTATGGTTTCGAATCCGCCCCAATATATTAATTAGGAGTGAACAACATACAAAGATAATGGAATGACACCTACCATGCTAATTTTATACAGCTCAGCAACGAAGATGAGTGGTTAAAAACGTACACGTATATTTTCTTGCTGAGATTTTGTTACATAAAATGAGGCAAACTATTACATGTACTGCGTACCATTGCCATCAGTATCTTGCTTCGAAAATGAAGTGCTCAACGACCTGTACTAACGTGATCTCTTTACAAACATCAAAGCAATAACAGCGTTTCTCATTCGCTCACACACATTTAACTGCATACCGCACACTATACCCTCGGGTGTGTGGGAGCTTGGCTGGAAGGGGGGGGGGTAAATTCCTATATATGGTACAGTAGAGATATGCGGCCCGAATAGCCTCTTTTTGTATTTGATCGACCCCCATTTTTTAAACAAAAGGTATATGTCTAACCTGTTTTTCTTGATACGGCTGCCTTCGGACCTCACTTTGAACGTAACCCATTGCATTCATACTTCCATGAACATCCGAAAAATGATATTTATTTCTTAAATGAATGACATCTTCTGACAGAAGCTTTCTTGTAGATTAAACTGAATTTGTTTCTAAAATACCCACATGGTCATTTTAATGAATCATTTTGTTTTCATTTGTACCTTTTCAAAACTGATTTTGTTAGACTGAGTTTTAAGAACATGAAATTATTCTCTATCAAGAAATGTTATAGTTAATTACTGAGAACCTCATTCAGAGTATATGCATGAAAACTCGAAGGGCAGTATATATGAATAGGTCAGTATTTTATGAAGTAAGGTATATGAATGGGTCATAGTTTTCTGCGCCAAAGTATATGAAGTGGATGGGTTTTGCGATACGAGGCCACGGCGTACAAATATGCCCTCCAGGTCCCTGACCGCTCCACCCCTATACTACAAAGTGTAAGATGCATATAATAATAAGAATGAGACTAACTAGCTCTGGTGCTAGTAACACCCTCAGAAGTCCTTGCCACTGGAGCTATATCACTTTGTTAAACAAAGTGTCAACATATTACCAATGAAAGGGAGATCAGTATGCCAATCTAAAAACTCAAAATCCAGAGGTTCCGGGTTCGATACTCGGTCCGGCCATTCACTTTCTTCTCCTTATGCTGATTTAAGGAGGGCAGTTGTCAGTTACTGGCGAAAGTATGTGCACCGTTTGTGCTGGTTAGCCGCTTCGGAGGTCAAAGCCTGCCCAGGACCCTTCGACCACATAATTTTGTCCGAAACTTTGGAGTTAACTCGGTAGCAGTCAGAGAAAGTAGCATTATGCCATTACATAGCAAAAGTAATGCCACATTTTATTTATAGTAAAAGTTCTTAGACACTCCCTAGCGTTTTAACAACACCAGGCAGCCGTAGGCCTATCGCGGACGTTGTATCGACATTAATATGATAATTCAAAGAACTGTCCTGATTGTAAATAGGCTAAGAACAATAAGTTTTTTTTTTTATATTTTTCTTCCTTTTTTCACGACTCCTTCTTTGTTTATTATTTTATATCACAGAGGCGTTTCACTAAAGTTTAAAGGGCAAACACGAACTACTTTTGAAGAAAGATTCTGCAAAGGGTTAAAATTGTGAGAGGGTATTTAATGAAAGAATGAATTTCATTTTTCTGATTGTTTATCGAAGTATAAACTGCACTGGGTCGCATGCAAAGTTAGCGAACCCCGAAGGGGTTCATGTAAACTTTGCTAGCGACCATATATAGTTTATACTTCGATAAACGTCAGAACAGTTAAGTTCATTGCTTATATGAACATTCTTTTCTATCTATTATTTTACCACATTGCGTAAGGGGTTACAGTTGAAGCATAAAAAAAACATTTATACGCATTTATACGCATTTTTCTAGTAAAAGCAGAACGTCGTCAAATGCGTAACAACGACGTCATAACGTCGCCTACGTCAAATCATATTGGAGAACCATGGTTTATTTTGACGTCACTTAAAGCCGCGTAACGTCGCGTGACCGATGTATAGTTATTGTAGTATAAACCACATTACGTTCTAAAGGCTTACCATAGTGTAAGTATTAAAAAATATGAGTGTCATTTGACAGTTCGAATCCAAGATTCATTATTATAGTAATTCCAGGATAAGCACAGCAATCTTCTTGTCAGTCACTGAATATTCATTACAAGGGAAACTTAAAAATAATACATCATACTACGTCGTTATAGCCTCATAGCAATAACGTAGCATAAGAAAAGCGAAAATAGTTGATACCTGGCGAAAAAAGTTTAGTAACGTTAACGTCACCTTGCGCGGTCTTAACATTTCAATCTAAATAATAAAAAAAAAAAACACGATCATTTTGTGTACTTTTGCTCGAAGTTCAAGTCGGGGACCTACTATTTTAATAGCTTTAACGCAAACCGCTCTCATTGGGCCATACAGTGTTAGTTTTTGAAGAAACAAAATGCGTTTCTCAGAATGAAAGAGGGGCATGCAAAGAAGAGAGTTTTCCATAGAACAACATAATAACGTCGGGAGCAAAATAAAGAAAAATTCTAATACAGCGCGCCTATAGAAGCAATGGAAAGTTATCGTGTTTTATTCTGCAACAATTCACTGTTTCAGAGCGCGTGAGTCTAATTACTGACGTCACTGCAACTACTGACGTAATTTTGTGACGTTTTGAGACGTTAGTTGGTGTAACGTCTCGTTTTCTTTCTAAAATCGACATAAATATCATACATTTGTCTTATATACAGTTAAGAATATTGGCAGGAAGGTTGGGAGAGTTTGAATGAAAAGAATAGTTTTTTTTCAATGTTTTTCAGTGTTAGAATCGAAATTGTTCAGCTCCAGCATTGAATTGTTGAGTAATAATTCACTGTTTGTCGGTCAGTTGTAAGTAGATATATCACTCGCGTTACGCGCTCGTGATATGATCTACTTTACAACTGACCTCCAAACAGTGAAATATTACGCGCGAGTGATATATCTACTTACAACTGACCGACAAACAGTGAATTATTACTGAACAATTCACTGCTTGAGCTGATCTATTTCTTAATTGACATTTTCGAGGTCGGATATTTTGAACACGACATCGATAATTAGTCCAGTCATTCCGTCGTTCAAGTGCCCTTATTTTTTTACCAGAAATGAAAGGAAAGATTTTTTGATCAGTTTCAAATCAATTTTGTGAGTCCAAAATTGTAGGAGTTCGATAAACAAAGACCGGCTTTCAACCGAGATGCTTCTATTTTTGTTGAGCAGATTTTCTATCTTGTATATGTTCCATGTTGACGAGGAACTCAAGTCTTTTTCAAACTAGATTGACTATTCTATTCATTGAAAAAAGGAATTTTATAATGTTTTAAAGTATTTACTGTTATTTTGTATGATGACTAGTGATTTTTACCACAAAACTGATAGGTTGAACTGAACAGACGTTAATCTGTTGATCTGAACAAACATTAATTACATGTACATACGCAGCTATGCATGATAATTAGTTATGCAGCTGGCTAATTAGCACCAATTTTTATTTTCTTTGATCCTAATGACTCTTGGTGGCGGTCATTTCACAAAACGGATTTATTACACACAAAAAACAATATCTGGTCGCAACTATGCACACACTATGCATGTGTAGAAAACGTTAGTATTTTTGATTTTGGAAGTGTTTCACCCTTAAAATCACCAAAAAACAAAAACAGTTGAACTTATACAGCGTATATCCAGATGAGATGGTTTGTAATAAGCCACTTCATCCGGATCTGCACTGTCTGCCCTCTACACTTTGAATTCTAAATATGATATAGCTTGGCCTGAACTTTTTCTATTCTTATTTTTCTTATTTTTTTTGTTTTTATTTTTTTTTTTAAATTTTGGGCGTAAATTTTGTCGTCCGCTTTGTTAGCAGTTGAAGGCTTAATTATATATCTGTCGTTTTGCAGTTAAGGAATCTTTTTCTTTTAATACATATTACCGAAAAATATACATAAATGCCTTTTAAAATATTATGCTGCACATTATTGGTCGTACCTATGCATAAATATACTTAACGTTGCACCTTAGAACAACTTATTGGTTTGTATTTGAATTACTTGACAAAAATGCATTTTTTTATTTACTTGTTTTAAATAAAATAGTCCAACTTATGTAAGAACCTTATGGCATTACGTAAATAATGTTATCAGTAGGCACTTAAATGTGCTGAAAAAGGCTGTTATATTTTCATGTCGCATTTTTACGCACCAGCGTAACAACTTAGCGTCATACCTTATATACGATTACAAGGATTCCCTTAAAAATACTTAAAACCATGGCACGTTAAATCATACTTACTCACATGCGTAAAAACTTAGTGACATACCTTATTTGTAATCATAAGTAGCTCCTTAAATG
This sequence comes from Ctena decussata, assembly GCA_963989385.1. Lineage (NCBI taxonomy): Eukaryota > Metazoa > Mollusca > Bivalvia > Lucinida > Lucinidae > Ctena > Ctena decussata. The sequence goes on along the minus strand of OZ022512.1, from coordinate 2,842,962 downwards.
TGTGTAAAAGTACAGCAGTTTTAAGCAGCTGCTTAAATATCCAAATAAGCCATGTCACAAAGCACTTTTAAGCACGAGCTTAAATGGCTTATAGATGCGTCCTTTTGCTGTAATGGAGTTTATTGTTTGCTTTTCTGTACAGATTTCATTTCATTTTCATACGAAAATGCAGAGTTATTTGACTTATTTCCCTTTAAATTCACCAGTTATTGTTAACTTGTTAATTAATCATTAAAAAATACCATCACTGAATTAAGTTCAGTTTTTATTATGCCCTGTAAGTAAACAGCTAGACATTATTCAATACTGAGTATTGAAAATTATAGATTTCAAGGCATTTTCATATGAAAATGAAGAATTATCTCCCTTTAATTCCATACATATTGTGAAATTGTACATTGAATATTGGAAATTTCATCAAAGAAATAAGTTCAGCATTTATTTCGCACTGTGAGAAATTAGTTGCACTTTCTTCATTGCGGAGTTCGCTTTCAAGTATTTTTCATATTTGTTAGCTTTTTAGCTCACCTGAGCCAGCGGCTCCGGGGGAGCTTATAGGATGGCAAGGCTCCGGCGTCCGTCGTCCGTCGTCCGTCGTCCGTCCGTCGTCTGTCCGTCCGTCCGTCCGTCCGTCAACAATTTCAAACGACTTCTTCTCTGAAACCACTGGGTCAATTGTAACCAAATTTCATATGTAGCCTCTAGGGGACTTAGGAACGAAAAGTTGTTCAAACGGTCCTGGTCACATGACCAACATGGCCTCCACGCCCATATATGGTAAAAACCTTTAAAAATCTTCTTCTCCAGAACCAATAGGCCGATGGCCTTGAAACTTGGTATGTAGCATTGGGTATGCGAGTACTACCAAGATTGTTCAAATTATGACCTTGGGTTGACCTTGACCTTTTTTACGGTAAGGTCAAATTTGCATTGTGTAGCTTTTATATGGGAAATTGCTAGAACATAAGATTTCTTGGAAACTGTTGAAGATTTAGACCTGAAAATTGGTAGATACAGTCATCTGAATGAGTACATGAAAATTAATGCGTACAAAAGGTCAAGGTCATTGTTTGACCTTTGACCCTGGTCTCTCATATTTTGACAATTTCACACATCTCCTCAAAAGCCATGAGGCCAATTGTAACCAAATTTCATACAGAGCCTCTTGGGGGGCAGGGGAACGAAAATTTGTTCAAACGGACCGGGTCACATGACCAACATGGCCGCCATGCCCATATATGGTAAAAGCCTTTAAAAATCTTCTTCTCCAGAACCAATAGGCCAATGGCCTTGAAACTTGGTATGTAGCATCAGGTACCCGAGTACTACCAAGATTGTTCAAATTATGACCTTGGGATGACCTTGACCTTTTTTTACGGTAAGGTAAAATTTGCTTTTTTTTAGCTTTTATATGGGAAATTGCTAGAACATAAGATTTCTTGGAAACTGTTGAAGATTTAAACCTGAAAATTGGCATATACAGTCATCTGAATGAGTACATGAAAATTTATATGTACAAGAGGTCAAGGTCATTCTTTGACCTTAGACGCTGGTCTCTCATATTTTGACAATTTCACACATCTGCCCAAAAGCCACTGGGCCAATTGTAACCAAATTTCGCACAGAGCCTCTACAGGGGGCTGAGGGAAAGAAAATTTGCTCAAACAGTCTTGGTCACATGACCAACATGGCCGCCATGCCCATATATGGCAAAAACCTTTACAAAATTCCTTCTCAAGAACCAAGTGATCGATGGCCTTGAAACTTGGTATATAGCATCAGGTACTTGAGTACTATCAAGATTGTTCAAATGATGACCTTGGGCTGACTTGACCTTTTACAAGGCAAGGTCAAATATGGGAAAATGGTAGAACATAAGAGTTCATGGCAAGTTTAGAAGATTTTGGCCTAAAAATTGGTATATACAGTCGTCTTAGTTAGTACATGGAACATTTGCGGGTACAATAGGTCAAGGTCATCCTTTGACCTCTGACCCATGTCTCTTATATTTTGACAATTTAAGACGTCTCCTCAAAAGCCACAGGACCAATTGTAACCAAATATCATACACAGCCTCTAGGCGCTGATGGAACAAAAATTTATCAAGCGGTCTAGGTCACATGACCTACATGGCCACCATACACAGGTGAGCGATTCAGGGCCTCATGGCCCTCTTGTTCATTAAAACATGCAGAGTTGTTGCCCATTAGCCTCACACACATTGACAAATTTTTAATTAAGTCCAGTTCAGTATAATGCTGAATTAACCTTTACACACATTAAGTCATTTACTATAGAGTCTTACTTTTACAGTTGATATTTTGTCATTGTTTATTTCCCCTTCCCCCTGTTTTTGCCAATTTTTCCACTTAAAATGCGTAAAATATGCATTTTCCTTCGAGACAGGAAATTTTTTGAAACAGATTCAATAAAGAATGGTCTGTATTCATAAATGGGCAGCAGCAGTATATGTTTAACTTATTTCAATTCTAGCATAGAGCCAAAATGTTTGCTTGCTGATAACCATTTTTTTAATTTCCGTAACGGTGAACATTCAGCATGCTTATTTTTTCAAGAAAATGCTCTTATCCCACTCAGTTTTTTATAGTTGCAATCATGGTACTTAGTTGCTTCAACAACAGCTGCAGAAATTATTCAAAGCGGGATGCAATTTATAAAATAGCTCTTGAAATAAAGTCAATTTTTGGCATTTTTCACTTTTAATGAAATTCGCCAGAGTATGTATAGTCCACAATGAAGGTACTATTAGCGACATGAATTTATTCTTAAAGTCTGTTGTGAAACGTGTTTAATGAAACTCAAATATTTTACAGGTTTAAGTGTTTCTTCTCTCCACCTGTTGATTATGATGATCTTTTAAGGGTGAAAATATGCCATTTCTAATATAGATAACAAGAATTTAAGTCCAAATTTCGCTGAAATTGACAATGACGGTTACCATGGCAACGGAAGTAGAGATAAATATTTGAAAGGTTATAACTTGAGTGGTAAGGACCATTGTGTGACAGTTTCAGCCAATTCTGTGACGGTGCGTGGAACGCCTCCATTGAAAAATGTTGGACCTTACAGAGAACTGATGTTATATAATAACCCCTATCTCACCCCATCCCCCAATTATCATGCGCATGTTTTGCGATTTTTAAACCAAAAATTCTAGCTATTTCGACAATTTCAGTCCAAAATAAGTTATTTTCACAATGTATGATTCTAATACAGTAAGGTACAAAGAAAAGTATTTTTGAAATAAATAGAAGGACGCCAGTAACCATGGCAACTATTTTTATAAACGTGGCCAGGAGCTTTTGCGTTGCCTTCTGTCGTTGCTAGGCAACAAGAAATCTACAGTTAGATGAAAATCTGGGATGCTTTGTTGTATGCGCTATAAGATATGCCACAGGGTGGTCATATCTTTTATTTGAAAATATATACTGTCACAAATTATAAATAAAGTCCCACTCTTTATTGGATGACCCTGGTAAATGAGGCTGTCTCCCAAAGAGAAGGAGAAAGAAAAGAAAAACAATATAAGAGAAAAAATCCAAACAACCCCGCCCGCATCTACTGCAAGCTCAGAGGACCTTTGCTCTTTTTTTATCCAAATAAGTAGGATGCCCCAGCACTGATAGTTATGACCAACATTATTGCCCGACAACCCGCCTTAACCCCACCTCCAAGGTTATCCCGGGATTGTTGACGAAGTTAGGCATCAGCCCTTGAGTCACGGCATACTCAACAGAAGGTAATTTCTCACTGTCTTCCCATGCTTGTTTAAAAATAGGGGAGGCAGGGGTGAAGCCGAAGCAGCCAACACTTGGCTGACTTCAATGTAGATTTTTTGAGCGCAGCTTCTTTTTTATATGGAACTGATTAGCGCTCAGAATTCGATTACTATTACTTGGTGCTTTAAAAAACTTGATTATTTGACATGCTTGACTTTCAAAGAAATAAATTAGAAACTATTCTCAAACTTTATATATATATATATATATATATATATATATATATATATATATATATATACTTGAAAAAAAATAATGGGTTAAAAATTTTACCCTGCGATTTCTGGAACATTTCAAACATTTGGCAAAATAAATCATTTCTACCTTCCATTTTATTTATTTTGCAAGTTTGATACGCATGAAGTTTGAACCTATAATTTTTGTCTGACCACGTCCAGGCTTTAAGTCTAACTACCTTTTAAATAAAAGTGGTTTGTATTTCCAAAGAGAATTGATAGTGTGTCACTTTGGACGGGCATAACTTCTAAAATTGATATGAGCTTTAAACTTATATCAACTTGCTGACCTTAAAAATGATTAAATTTGACGTCTATCGAGAAATTAGGAAACAAGAGGACAATGAGGCCCTGAAACGCTCACCTGAGTATGGTGGCCATGTAGGTCATGTGACCTAGAAAGCATGAATAGGTTTTTGTTCCCTCAGCCCCTGGAGACTGTGTATGAAATTTGGTTACAATTACCCCAGTGGCTTTTCAGGAGATGTCTTTAATTGTCAAAATATGAGAGACATGGGAGACAACTGTATATATCAATTGTTAGGCAAAATTGTTCTAAACTTGCTATGAAATCTTATGTTTTAGCATTTTCCAGTACTTGACCTTGCCTTAAAATAGGTCAAGATCAGCCCAAAGTCATCAGTTGAACAATCTTGGTAGTATTCATGTACCCAATGGTATATTCCAAGTTTCAAGGTCATCAATCATTTGTTCCCTCAGCCCCTAGAGGCTCTAGATGAAATTACAATTTCAATGAGCCCAGTGGCTTTTGAGATGCGTGAAATTGTCACAATATGAGAGACCAGGGTCAAAGGTCAAAGGATGACTTTGACCTCTTGTACATATTAATTTTCATGTACTCATAAAGATGACTGTATATACCCATTGTCACGTCAAAATCTTAAACAGTCTCCAAGAAATCTTATGTTCTAGCATTTTCCCATATACAAGCTACCGAAAGCAAATTTGACCTGACCGTATAAAGGGTCAAGGTCAACTCCACCAAAGGTCATAATTTGAACAATCTTGATAGTACTCATGTTCCTGATGCTACATACCAAGTTTCAAGGCTATTGGCTTATTGGTTCTGGAGAAGAAGATTTTTAAAGGTTTGTACCATATATGGGCGCGGCGGCGATGTTGGTCATGTGACTAGGACCTTTTGAATATCTTTTCGTTTCCCCACCACTAAAAGCTCTATATAAATTTGGTTACAATTGGCCCAGTGGCTTTTGAGCAGATGTGTGTGTTATTGTCAAAAAATGAGAGACCAGGATCAAAGGTCAAAGAATGACCTTGAGCTCTTGTACTCATAAATTTTCAAGTTCTTATTATCATGACTAAGTATAGCAAATTTCAGGTCAAAATCTTCAACAGTTTCCTAGAAATATTATGTTTTATTTTTTTTTCCATATAAAAGCTACAGAAAGCAAATTTGACCTTACCGTAAAAAAGATCAAGGTCAACCCAAGGTTATTATTTTAACAATCTTGGTAGTATTTGCAAACCCAATGCTACATACCAAGTTTCAAGGCCATCGGCCTATTGCTTCTGGAGAAGAAGATTTTTCTAGATTTTTACCATATACGGGCTTGGCGGCCATGTTGGCCATATGACTAGGACCCTTTGAATAAATTTTCATTCTCTAAGCCCCTCGAGGCGTTATATGAAATTTGGTTACAATTGGCCCAGTGGCTTTTGAAGAGATGTGTGAAATTGTCAAAATGTGAGAGACCAGAGTCAAAGGTCGAAGATTGACCTTGACCTCTTGTACTCATAAATTTTCGTGTTCTTATTATAATGACTATATATACACCATTTTTAGGTCAAAATCTTCAACAGTTTCCTAGAAATCTTATGTTCTATTATTTTCCAATATAAAAAGGTACAGAAAGCAAATTTGACCTTACCGTAAACAAGGTCAAGGTCAACCCAAGGTCATAATTTGTACAGTCTTGGTAGTACTTGCATACCCAATGGCACATTTTAAGTTTCAAGGCCATCGGCCTATTGCTTCTGGAGAAGAAGATTTTTCGAGGTTTTTACTATATATGGGCTTAGCAGTCATTTTGTCCAGGTGACTAGGACCGTTTGAACAAATTTTCGTTCCTTCAGCCCCTAGATGCTCTAGATGAAATTGTGTTACAATTGGCACAGTGGCTTTTGAGAAGATGTGTGAAATTGTCAAAATATGAGAAACCAGGGTCAAAGGTCAAATAATGACCTTGACCTCTTGTACGCATAAATTTTCATGTACTCATTAAGATGACTATATATACCAATTTTGAGGTCAATATCTTCAACCGTTTCCAAGAAATCTTATGTTCTAACGTTTTCTCATACGCCCGCGGTTAATACGTAGGCGTCTCTTACCTGATGTCAGCAGCTTGTGTATCCCGCATAATGCGACGGTAAGTGTGGCTCGGAGAGGGATGCTCGTTTCCTGCCGAGAACAGCCATCATATCTTTTCTATCGAACTTTTGGGGTTTAGCGACACTGAAGAAATTAAATACAGAAAAGAGTGTCTGTCGCACTAAATTAGGTATGAATACGTTTATATTAGAGCCACCGGGCCGATATCACTGCTGGTGGACAATTTGTCCCCGAGGTTATCATCAAGCCAGTTAGTCAGTGTTTCAGTGTTGATTCTGGTTCTCAGGCATTGGGGTCACTACTTAAATACTGATATAAATACTTAATTCATTTGATATATATCTGGTAAAATTTCTAAATTATTCTAAATTAAGACTGACTTGTCATAGCGACATGAATCTTAGCGGAGTTTGGCTTCCATTCTTTTGAGTTGTTTTGGCTTTTTGCGGGTTCTTGCTGCATCGGACATCTCTTTCCTAATGCCAGTGTCTGTCGCCTTTCTCGAGACGCAGGGGTTGATGTGGCTCGGAGGGGGACGCCTGCGCCCGCGGATTAAGACGTAGGCGTTTCTTACCTGATGTCTGCAGCTAGTGTGTCCCGCGGAATGCGACGGTAAGTGTGGCTCGGAAAGGGATGCTCGTTGCCTGCCGAGATCTGCCATTATATCTTTTCTATCAAACTTTTGGGGTTTAGCGACACTGAAGAAGTTAAATACAGAAACGCGCGTCAGTCGCACTAAATTAGGTATGAATACGATTATATTAGAACCACTAGGCCGATACCACTGCTGGTGCACAATTTGTCCCCGAGGATATCATCAATCCAGTTAGTCTGTGTTTCAGTGTTGATTCTGGTTCTCAGGCATTGGGGTCACTACTTAGATACTGATATAAATACTTAATTCATTTGATATATATCTGGTAAAATTTCTAAATTATTCTAAATTAAGACTGACTTGTCATAGCGACATGAATCTTAGCGGAGTTTGGCTTCCATTCTTTTGAGTTGTTTTGGCTTTTTGCGGGTTCTTGCTGCATCGGACATCTCTTTCCTAATGCCAGTGTCTGTCGCCTTTCTCGAGACGCAGGGGTTGATGTGGCTCGGAGGGGGACGCCTGCGCCCGCGGATTAACACGTAGGCGTTTCTTACCTGATGTCTGCAGCTAGTGTGTCCCGCGGAATGCGACGGTAAGTGTGGCTCGGAAAGGGATGCTCGTTGCCTGCCGAGATCTGCCATTATATCTTTTCTATCAAACTTTTGGGGTTTAGCGACACTGAAGAAGTTAAATACAGAAACGCGCGTCAGTCGCACTAAATTAGGTATGAATACGATTATATTAGAACCACTAGGCCGATACCACTGCTGGTGCACAATTTGTCCCCGAGGATATCATCAATCCAGTTAGTCTGTGTTTCAGTGTTGATTCTGGTTCTCAGGCATTGGAGTCACTACTTAAATACTGATTTAAGTACTAAAATTCATTTGATATATATCTGGTAAAATTTCTAAATTATTCTAAAACTAAGACTGACTTGTAATAGCGACATGATTCTTAGAGGAGTTTGGCTTCCATTCATTTGAGTTCTTTTGGTTTTTGCGGGTTCTTGCTGCATCGGACATCTCTTTCCTGATGCCCTTGTCTGTCGCCTTTCTCGAGACGCAGGGGTGGAGGTGGCTCGGTGGGGGACGCCTGCGCCCGCGGATTAATACGTAGGCGTTTCTCACCTGATGTCTGCAGCTAGTGTGTCCCGCGGAATGCGACGGTAAGTGTGGCTCGGGGAGGGATGCTCGTTCCCTGCCGAGACCTGCCATCATATCTTTTCTATCAAACTTTTGGTGTTTAGCGACACTGAAGGAGTTAAATACAGAAACGCGTCTGTCGCCCTAAATTAGGTATGAGTACGTTTATATTAGAACCACTGGGCCGATATCACTGCTGGTGGACAATTTGTCCCCGAGGATATCATCAACCCAGTTAGTCAGTGTTTCAGTGTTGATTCTGGTTCTCAGGCATTGGGATCACTACTTAAATACTGATTTAAATACTTTATTCATTTGATATATATCTGGTAAAATTTCTAAATTATTCTAAAAATAAGACTGACTTGTCATAGCGACATGAATCGTAGCGGAGTTTGCTTCTATTCTTTTGCGTTGTTTTGGCTTTTTGTGGGTTCTTGCTGCATCGGACATCTCTTTCCTGATGCCCTTGTCTGTCGCCTTTCTCGAGACGCAGGGGTGGAGGTGGCTCGGTGGGGGACGCCTGCGCCCGCGGATTAATACGTACGCGTCTCTTACCTGATGTCTGCAACTAGTGTGTCCCGCGGAATGCGACGGAAAGTGTGGCTCGAAGAGGGATGCTCGTTGCCTGCCGAGACCTGCCATTATATCTTTTCTATCAAATTTTTGGTGTTTAGCGACACTGAAGAAGTTAAATACAGAAACGCGCGACTGTCGCACTAAATTAGGTATGAATACGTTTATATTAGAACCACTGGGCCGATATCACTGCTGGTGGACAATTTGTCCCCGAGGATACGTTTATGTAAAAGCTACAGAAAGCAAATTTTACCTTACCGTAAAAAGGTCAAGGTCAACCCAAGGTCATAATTTGAACAATCTTGGTAGTACTTGCATGTCCGATGCTACATACCAAGTTTCAAGGCCATCGGCCTAAAGCTTCTGAAGAAGAAGATTTTTCGAGGTTTTTACCATATATGGGTGTGGTGGCCATGTTGGTCATTTGACCAGAATCATTTGAATATTTTTTCGTTTCTATGTCCCCCTAGAGGCTGCATATGAAATTTGGTTATAATTGGCCCAGCGGTTTCGGAGAAGAAGTCGTTTCAAATCGTGGATGGACGACGGACGGACGGACGACGACGGACGACGGAGCCTTACCATCCTATAAGCTCCCCCGAAGGGAGCCGCTGGCTCAGGTGAGCTAAAAACATCATCAGTTGGCAAAATCGAAACTTTTGGTGAATTTGTAATTTGTTCCTTATTGACTTCTGACCACTGTTGGTTTTTAGGCTAGTGTGAATTGAAGTTTGAACTTTGTCGAGATAAAGACTATAGTTTCAAACGTCATGTGTACAAAACTTGCAAAATTAATGACATGGAAGATGGAAATGATTTATTTAACCAAATGTTTGAAATGTTCCAGAAATCGCAGGGTAAAAATTTGACCCCCCAATATATTTTTCGAGTATATAGTGATATTGCCGAAAGCTTTTTCTAGACGGTATTCCCAAAACTGTAAAAAAATCAATACAACCATTCAGTATCACATTTGTATAGGCAGAAACCTCAATGTCCTAAAGAACCTGTACTCGACTTTTTGTATGTCTAATCTTCATGACCGAGAAATAAAAAATTACAAATTGTGAAAATACAGACAAAATAATGTTTAAAATTGTAGTGTTTGCCGGACCGTCCTCGAAGTCAAGTAGCCGGTCACCCATTCAGGTACATAGGTACGTTATCTCCTCTGCTTATTGTCTTGAAAAAGTCAGCCACCCTACTTGAATCACCATAAAAGACGGTGCCACCTTCTAATATACCTACACATTAAGTACACTATGCTCTGCAATGTCATGTACTTTAATATTACAGTCCCATTCCTGCAAACTTCATCTAACCGCTGAATGGATCGGTCGCAATCAAGAAAAAATGTCCAAACAATCTCCACCCGCAGCTACTGCAAGCACAGTAAGCCCTTGTCCTACTCCTATTCAAATCAGTAGGACGCCCCGGCACTGAAAGTCACACGCAGCACCATCGCACTAACCCCCTTCTCCACCGCCGCTTGAAAAGCGTATTAAATTAAATATCCTACAATGAATATACATGAGCTACACTAAATAAGGAATAAAAATTTAGGGAGTGGCGATGCCCTATGTCAGTCGCCTATTGACGAGAGACTGAAGAAAGTTAATGGAAAATAGATTTGATAACGAAACAGAGCTACAAGAGTAACGGTGGACAGATGGTGTGCATGAGAAGGAGAGAGATTACCCACCCGACCGGGAAAATTGAAATTTAGCCGCGTCACAACAAAACCAATAAAGTGGCAATTGCGCCCAATGAAGACTCATATCAAAGTCGTCGCTGCATTTTTTTTCTTTCAATACTACATTGCTTGATTGTTGCTGCAGCCCAGTATTTTGAATTCAAAATGGTGGGCTGCAGCAACAATCAAGCAATGTAGTATTGAAAGGAAAAAAAAACTTCTTGAAAAAGACTTTCATTAGCCGAAACGTTGAAAGGCTTGTGAGGAATAAACTGTGAAAATAAATATGAAACAAAGATTGTACGATTATAAGATACCTCTATGCGGAGAGCGAATGCCCAAGCTGATTGACTCATCGCTTCGCTGGGCGCACATGCCACTTTGTTGTTTGTCGTGTCGTGGCTCAATTGAGCCTTTATTTCTGACTCATTTCAGACATGCTGACCCTAAGTTTTATAGAAAAAAATATTCCTTGAATAGTCTTCTACAAAATATTTTAATTTAGTTCAAAGCGCTGCGATGGCAACCAAAATGATATATTGGCAAGAACATTGGAGCTAAACGACCAAAACACATGCCTCAGCTCTTATAGTTATTTATTCAGGTGAGCAACTATGGTCCATAGGGTTTTTTGTATTTGATGCTTAGATCCAATGTTTCTTGTCATTATTGTCTCACATTAACAGTCCAACTGCGCTATCATTCCGCATTGTCAGTTGATATCGGAGCATTATTCTAAAGTGAAGAAAATGAAAAAGAATAGGTTACTGAAAACTTTCGTGTTGTGTGTTGGATTATGTGGGTTACTAGAGTTACCGGAATACACCTTATTACCGGAATATACCGGAATACACCAAAATAAACATTTTTATTATCAAAATTAACTTAAATATTGGTAGAATAGATAAATAAGAACTATTTCCAGCTCAGATGTTGCTATTTTTGCATCTGTAGTGAGAATAAATGGACCAGGGTATGGGCCTTGGATAGGTATCACTGTGCAGATTGCAAGCTGGTTAGGGTCTTTGTATGGGTCATTCACTTGCCGATTTTTACACGCAGCTGTTACTAAAAGACATATTTTGGATAATATTACATTTAACACGTGCCAAAATAAAAGAGGATTTGCCATTAAAATCCTCTTTTCCCGCATAAAAGTGAGCTTTTCGGGGGGTCTATTTCTTTATTTCAGGAGGGTTACCATTTAATAACTAACAAATGTTGAAATATGGTACCTTTATTTTCAACTTTCTGGTGAGGATTAATCCTCATTGGTTGTCATTATCGAAATGAGAATTCAACATAAACAGCATTTTCGGGGGGTTACCATTTAATAACTAACAGATGTTGAAATATGGTACCTTTATTTTCAACTTTCTGGTGAGGATTAATCCCCACTGGTTGTTGATATCGAAATGAGAATTAAAAATAAACAGCATTTTGCGGGCTTACCATTTAATATCTAACAGCAATAAAGACATGTTTGCTGTATTTTTAATTTTGTCGTGAGGATTAATCCCCGTTGGCTGACAATATCGAAATAAGCTCAACATCAACCACGTATTACCTGGGGGCACACTCCTCGGTCAGCCAGAAAATTGTGTTTGAGTTTCGGCTTGAAGGTCTTATTTTTTTAAATTCGAGCTAGTATATTTTTGACATTATCATTCTGAGGATTAATCCTCAGCTGTCGTCATTTTCTTTGTCGCTGTACCAGTAGCTCTGTCACAGAGGCCTAATGCAGCCCATACACTTTGGCCGGTCCAGAAGTAAAAAGAAGAACTAGGTTTTCTGGGGATTAATCCTCAATCTACCTCAAAATAAAGATTCGTATTAGTCAGAAATACTTGACATTCAATGCAGTCTGTATCTAAAAGTCCAACTCCACTAAAAAATGATGCCACAGGAAATGGGTACTGGTGGTTGGGGATTAATCCTCATTCAGCTACGAGTGCAAATGATTTCAGCTTACGTTCTGACATTATCATTCTGAGGATTAATCCTCAGCTGTTTTCTTTTTACGTTTTTTTAATATAGCTACCAGCAGCTCTGTCATAGAGGCCCCGTTTATGAAAAGAACTTTACGACCAGGCTACCTGAGGATTAATCCTCAATCCATCCAGAAAGTTCAATTTCTTGATGCTTCAATACAGTCAATGTCTAAAAGTCAAACTCCACTTAAAATGATGCCACATGAAATGGGTTCTGGTTGAGGATTAATCCTCATTCAGCTATCAGTACAAATGAGTTTAGCTTATAATTTTGACATTATCGTTCTAAGGGCTAATCATCAGCTATTTCCTTTTACTTTTTCAATCATAAGCTACCAGCAGCTTTGCCACAGAGGCCCCAATTATAAGAAGAACTTGACATTCTGGTTACTTGAGGATTAATCCTCATTTCGTCCAGATAGTAAAATTTCTTATTGATCAGGTGTACTTGACATTCACTAAATTCAAGGATTTCCTTCATCGTCTCAAAGTTCAATTGCACTAAAAATGAGGATAAATCCTCAGTGAGCTAATAATGCAAATGGATTTCAGTGTATACCTTTATTAGTTGTTCAATATCAGGCCCGATGCAGCCCATCCACTTTGGTCGGCTCAGAAGTAAAAAGAAGAACTAGGTTTCTTGAGGATTAATCCTCAATCTACCTGAAAAAGAATAGTTCATACTAGTCAGAAATACTTGACGTCCAATGCCATCTGTATCTAAACGTCCAACTCCACTAAAAATGATGCTATATGAAATGGGTACTGGTGGTTGAGGATTAATCCTCATTCAGCTACGAGTGCAAATGATTTCAGCTTACGTTCTGACATTATCATTCTGAGGATTAATCCTCAGCTGTTTTCTTTTCACGTTTTTTTTTCTAATATAGCTACCAGCAGCTCTGCCATAGAGGCCCCGTTTATGAGAAGAACTTTACGACCAGGCTACCTGAGGATTAATCCTCAATCCATCCAGAAAGTTCAATTTCTTGATTGTTAGATCACCTGATATGCAATAAAGACTCTAGTTTTCTTTCATTCTTTTAGAGTCCTACTCCACTAAAACTTATGCTGACATGAAACAGGTGCCTATTGAGGATTAATCCTCAGTCAGCTACAAACGCATATGTATTGCAGTGTATATAATTTGGTAGAGGTTCAATATTGTATTTTTGACATCATCATTGTGAGGATTAATCCTCAGTTTTTGTCTTTTTAAATATTCATTGATAAAACTTGACAACCAGGTAACTTGAGGATTAATCTTCAATCCTGTAGTCCTTTTATTTTTTTATTATTTTCTATTTTTATTTTTTATTATGCTCCCGTGACGATAGTCAGGGGCATTAAGATTTGTCCCTGTCTGTCTGTCCGTCCGTCCATCCGTCTGTCTGTCTGTCCGTCCGTTCGTCACACTTTAGGGTATAGAGTTTGTGTAATCCACTCCTCCCACAGTTTTCAGTGGATCTTTTTCAAACTTTGCATACATCTTGTGGACATATTGAAAAATTGCATGTGGATATCTGATGGAGCTTAAATTAATTTCATAATTTCAACCTTTTGAACTTAGTCTTTTAGGCAGCTTTTTTGCATTGTAGGGTATGGGGGTGGGAGGGGAGTTTTCTCAAAGGTGTAAAATAGTGTGTACAGCTTGGTACATATACATGAAACAGCTGCCAGTGCTCACGCTGTCGAACAGGCCTCCCAGCGTGCAAATGACGTCCAAATGACATCGTTTGAAGTTCATGCGACGTGGTGACGTCCCATTGATGTCAGTATGTCGTCATTTCAACGTAATGTGCCTGCTTGGCTCAGTCTAAAATGTTAAGTCCCGGTGGGCACATAACATCAAAACGACGTTGTACTAACGTTGATGCAGCTTCATTTCGTCGCAGAAATGCTGAAAAATATTTTATAGGCCCGTGCGGGATTCGAACTCACGACCTAGACAACTCCGCCTAGCACTGCACCATCTGTCACCGCTACCAACTGCGCTACTGGGACAACCCCAATAAAGATTGCTAGAGTAGCACTGATATAGGTAGGGGATAATGCCGTAATGTCGTATATTGAGTTCTTCTCAATACGTCGCATCTGTTTCGTTCGCCAATGAAAGCCTACCGGATCCAGAGGATACAAGTGATATTAGATAAGTATTAAGTGTTAGAAAAAAAATTCATACAACAGTACTTTCGAGCTACATAGGATCGAAACTGATACAGATTTATAATTCAGATTAATTTAGAGAGATATAATACATCAACTTTGCCGGTAAATGCTGAAAAATATTTTTATAGACCCGTGCGGGATTCGAACTTACGACCTCGACAACTCAGCCTAGCACTGCACCATCCGTCAACGCTAATAACTGCGCTACCGAGACAATGCCAAAAAAGATTACTCGAGTAGCACTGATATAGATAGCGGATAATATAGTACACGTTTGGTGAAAATCCATTTGTTCAAGAAACATCGTGATAACAAGAAATTATCATGACGCCGTCTTAGAAAATCTAACACTTTAAGACGTTCTGTCCAAATAATGCATCCATGCAAGTTTGGTAAAATTCAAACCATTTATTCAAGAGATATAGTGGTTAAAACCTTTCATGCCAACGCCGACACGGACGCCAACACCAAACGGATCCGAAAGGGGAAATAAGTAAAAATCTAAAAAGGCAAGAGCTGTCATTCGCGACTTATTGTCATAACCCATTCTACATATCTTAAAAGTATCATGAAAATATATTAAAGGGTAATCAAGTTATGGAGCGTACACGAAATCAGAGCCATAACCATTAAGGAGGAACTAACTGAAAAAGTATAAAAGCAAGAGTTGCAACATATTTGTGAAGTATCATGAATATTCTAAAGGATATTCAAATTATAGAGTGAGCACAAAATCACTGCCAAAACCATCGAGGGGAAATAACTCAAAAAGTAAGAAAGAAAGAGTTGTCATTCTTGTTCGCAATATATCGTCATCATCTGTGTTATGTATCTTTGAAGTATCATGAAAATATTTTAAAGGGTATACAAGTAACAGAGTGTACACAAATCTGCAAAATGGGCACAAAAGGGGAGATAACTCAGAAAATATTATGTCAAGAGTTACCTTTCTTATACGCTAAACATCATCACGACATTTCTATACAACTGTGAGGTTTAATGAAAATATTCCAAAGGGTATTTAAGATATCGAGCTGACAAGAAAATTTTTACGGACAGATGAACAGAAGACGGACGGATGGACGGACAGACGCATGTCATGTTCATCGCTATATCCCAGAACCTTTCGGTCGGGGATAAAAATGACTAAAAACAAAAGAGGGACATAACTAGTCAATTACATTAACGGAAGTAAAAAAAAGTACGACCCACTTATATTAAAGGCCCCATTGCTCTATCAGCATGAAATATTTTATCGTGAAGTATCGCTGCAAGCTTCTCTCTACAGTTACTTCATTGTATATGATCGTGATTTGCCGGCTTTGAAAAATTTAAACGTCCTTGAGTTTCTCATAAAAACGATTTAAAAAATATCTAGGTCATGGCAACTGAAATGACCTACTTTCGATTTCGAAAGTTTCATTACATGGTAAAAATACAAGGTACAAGACGTAACAATACAAGGTACAGGACAAAAAAATACAATGTACAGTCGTTTAATAGTTGATAAAAATACAATGTACGGCAATGATCTCATTCCTTGACTCGCTGTTGTGTGAGTTAATTGCCCAACGGGGAACCAGATAGGAAAAGCGTATTTTTACGGAGAGTCTGGTCATTTTTTTTCTTCAAAATACCTTATCCTGTCCTTTTTGCCAGTTATATGACACAAAAAGCACAACAACCTACATATTATCATCAATTCTGAAGGCTGTACCGATTTTATAAGAATTTGTGCTTCGACGATTTTTACCACTGATAGGACTATGGAGACTTTAATGCCCATTCCTTATGAGCCGCAACACAAGAAAACTAACAAAGTGGCTGTGCGTCCAGCGAAGATTAAGATCAGCCTGGGCATCCGCCCAGTCCGATCAGACTCTAAAGCATAGCCGAGGGTCTAAGCTACATCCATGCGGACAACATAGACTCTGATCAGACTGGGTGGATCCGAGTCTTTGCTGGGCGCACAACCACTTTATTTGGTTTTCTCGTGTCGCGGTGGCGCCGTGATCGGGTGGATAGAACGACTCGTTTATGGTGCAGATGGATGGTCGCCGGTTTGGGCCAACTGGCGCCTGGAAAACTCTCTCTGCCTAGTAGGCACGTGGAAATGACATCAAGTCGACGTCGCATCGCCGTCGAAACGATGTCATTTCCACTTAGTGTTCCCGATGGGAGTCAACCCCGCAGTAAATAGGTACCTTTTTCGAATCTGGGAATAAAAAGGATGCGAAATAAGAGGCATGGGCTCCTCCTTGCATGTATTGTGCCCAAGACACAGTGGGCCTCTAACCCCCTTTATCCCAACGGCCACGATGTAATAGGAGTTATGAGACACCTTTAGCTTTATGTACACTAAACTTCAAGATTCTACCTAAAACCATTATTGAGTGCTAGAGCCGCTAAGTGCATAATGTTGGACAAACAAACAAGTAAACGTTAGGAGAAGCAAATGCGGACAGACAGTACCAAATCAAAATGCCCCTCAACTTTGAACTCGGCTACTTTGCAGTTGAAGGTATATCTGTAACTGCAACGTTCCCAGTAACGATCAAAATGTGCCCAGCAGTGATCAAACGTGAATAACGTTATCAACACGGTGACAAAAACGTGAATAACGTTATCAACACTGTGAAAAAAGTTTGATGACGCGCTTCTACCGCCTTTTCACCAGTATGTCAGTCACATTGAACCGATGGAAGGAGGATAATGAAAGACTGTGTACAAGAAACGCCATTTACGATTATAAAGGACTTCACCTGCAGCGGGATTCGAACCTGGACAGCTGGTTTAGCACGTCGGAGTCTGACCTAGTGAGTTACCACGACGTGGAGACTATGGGTCATGGCAAGAGCAAACAACTCAGCTGATTCAGCTGGCTTAGCAGGCCAGTGCCTAACCTAATGAGCTCCCACGACGTGACATTATGGACCACGGCAAGAGCAAACAACTCTGAATAGCCATGATGCATCTCTGTGACCCCAAACTGGTCACTTACTTTCGTACTTGTCAAGCTCTTTAAACTCGATGTTAATGGCCCCATTGCTCTATCAGCGTGAAAATTTTTATCATTAAGTATTACTGTAAGCTTCTCAGTATACTTTTGTCAGTGTAAATTACCGTGATTAGCCAGCTTTAAACAAATAAAACGTCATTGAATTTCACATAAAAAAGGGTTGAAAACTTATTTGGGTCATTTGAGTTGGCAACTAAAATGACTTACTTTCGATTTCATTAAGTTAAATAAAATGGTACAAATACAATGTCCCAGTCACTATCCCTCCGGTGTTTATATAACATTGCTAGAAGCGAAACCAGAGCAGGAAATTTTAATTTGTGGAGCAATTTATTATTTTTCAAACACTTGTTTTCTCTAGGTTTTGCCAGTTAAATGACTCAATATATGAACATCAACCCACATTTTATTTCCAAACGTGAAGGTTGAACCGCCTTTTACAATGATTTGAGCTTAGACATTTTACCACTGATATGACTATGGCCCTATTGCTCTATGAGCATGAAATATTTCATCGTGAGGTCTCACCATTGTTTTGTCATTGTACATGACTGCGAACAGTCAATTTTAAACAAATAAAACATCATTCAGCTTCACATGAAAAAGTTTGGGTTATTTTAGTTGGCAAAGAAAAGAATCTTCTTTCGATATCACAAACTTTAACAAAATGGTAAAAATACATTGCACATGTGTCCCGCGTTCTGTTTCTATTCCATCGCTTGACGGGTAACAAGAAAAGGAAAATTGTATTTTGTGGAGAGATTTGTCGTTTTTTTCAAAAACATGCCCCCACTCCCCTCCCCCCACCCCCACCCCAACCCAAGGGATGCAACTCCAAAAACGAAGAAAGGAAGAGCTACCTTTTTTATACGCGACACATCCTTGGACTCTCATACACATTGCTTTGATGTTTCATCCAGATATCCCGAATGGTTATCTAGTTATGGTGCGCACAAGACTAGTAGGATGAAAATAATCAAAGGGGCATAACTTGGAAACTAAAAAAGTGGGAGCAACCATTCTGTACGCGACACTTTGCCTCGTTTTAATAAATATGCCTACAAAATGTCATGAAGATATCTCAAAGGGTTACTGAGATATGCTGCGCACAAGAATGTTGACAGACGGACAGATGGACAGATGAACGGACGGACAGCGCCATGCTTCAAAACGGCGTATAAAAATTAAAAGCCATAAACATATATAAAACAAGTACGCCTATCTTCTCCAAACTAACAGTTGATGGCATTATATAGATCTGTTTAAAATTTGCATTACTGACTTCTCCCTCTCCGATACGTCCCGATGCGGCTACTTATACAGCTACGTCTTATTCGAAAGAACTCTAACAGGAGGCAAAAATGAAAATTACTTCTCTTGATAATGTATGCCTTTTTTTTTAAAGACAGAGGGTGCAGATCATTCTGTCGAACTTTGTTTCCTTAGGCCACAGACCTTTGGATCAAGCCGTGCTAGTGGCTTTGGAAGGATAAGTACAGTCTAGCAAATCTTACTCCAACCATGACATGATCAACACCAGTCCGTTCCATCAACAAACCCCATATCCCTTATATCAGTCGGAACATTTAAAAACAAGAGGGCCACGAGGCCCTGAATCGCTCACCTGAACAATTGGCAAGCTGGCTTTTACTTAACATGTCTGAAATTGTCAAAATATGAGTTTTGGGTCAAAAGTCAAAGAATGACCATGACCACTTGTATTCATAAATCTTCATGTACTCATTAAGACAACCATATATACCATTTTTAGGCCAAAATCTTCAAAACTTTCCATGAAATCTTATGTTCTAGCATTTTCCCATATTTGACCATGCCACAAAAAAGGTCAAGGTAAACCCAAGGTCACCATTTGAACAGTCTTGGTGGTACTCTAGTACTCCATGCTATTTACCAAGTTTCAATGCCATAGGTGGATTGGTTCTGGAGAAGAAAAATATTAAAGATTTATACCAAAAGTGGTAATGGCGGTCATGTTGGTCGTGACCGGGACCGTTTGAACAAATTTTTCATTCAATCAACCCCTGGAGGCTCTATATGAAATGTGTTCACAATTGGCCCTTTGGCTTTTGAGGAAATGGCTGAAAATGTCAAAATATGAGCGATCTGGATCAAAGGTAAAAAAATGACCTTGACCTCTTGTACTCATAATTCTTCATGAACTCATTAAGACAACTGTATATACCAATTTTTTAAGGCCAAAATCTTCAAAACTTTCCATGAAATCATATGTTCTACCATTTTCCCATATTTGACCTTGCTGTAAAAGGTCAAGGTCAACACAAGGTCATAATTTGAACAATCTTGATAGTACTCAAGTACCCAATGCTACATACAAAGTCTCAAGGCCATCGGTCAATTGATTCTGGAGAAGAAGATTTATAAAGGTATTTACCATATATGGGCATGGCGGCCATGTTGGTCATGTGTCCAGGAGCGTTAGAAAATTTTTTCATTCCCTCAACCCCTCGAGGCTCTATATGAAATTTGGTTTCAATTGGCTTAGTGGTTTTAGAGCAGATTCTTTGAAATTGTCAAAATTTGAAATTTCTGGGTCAAAGGTCAAAGAATGACCTTGACCTCTTGTACTCACATATCTTCATGTACTCATTCAGATGATTGTATATACCAATTTTTAGGCCAAAATCTTCAAAACTTACCATGAAATCTCATGTGCTAGCATTTTCCGATATTTGACCTTGCCGTAAAAAAGGGCAAGGTCAACCCAGGGTCATAATTTGACCAATCTTGATAGTACTTGAGTACCCAATGCTACATACCGAGTTTCAAGGCCATCGGTCTACTGGTTCTGGAGAAGAAGATTTTTAAAGGTTTTTACCATATATGGGCGTGGTGGCCATGTTGGTCATGTGACCTGGACCGTTTGAACAAATTTTCATTCCCTCAACCCCTGGAGGATCTATATGCAATTTCATTACAATTGGCCTAGTTGTTTTTGAGGAGATTGTTTGATATTGTCAAAATATGAGAGTTCTGGGTCAAAGGTCAAAGAATGACCTTGACCTCTTGAACTCATAAATCTTCATGTAGTCATTAAGATAACTGTATGTACCAATTTTTAGGCCAAAATATTCAACAGTTTCCAAGATATCTTATGTTGCAGCATTTTGCCATATAAAAGCATAAGGAAGCAAATTTGACCTTACCGTAAAAAAGGTCAAGGTCAACCCAAGGTCATAATTTGAACAATCTTGGTAGTACTCGTGTACCCGATGCTACATACCAAGTTTCAAGGCCATCGCCCTATTGGTTCTGGAGTAGAAGATTTTTTTTCAGGTTTTTACCATATATGGGCATGGCGGCCATGTTGGTCATGTGACCAGGACCGTTTGAACAACTTTTCGTTCCTAAGGTCCCAGGAGGCTACATATGAAATTTGGTTGCAATTGGCCAAGCGGTTTTAGAGGAGAAGTTGTTTGAAAGTGTGGACGGACGACGGACGACGTACGACGGACGACGGACGCCGGAGCCTTACCATCCTATAAGCTCCCCCGGAGCCGCTGGCTCAGGTGAGCTAAAAAACTAGCTCGAGCCGTACTACAAACGGCATTGCTCAGACCCGTTATGCTCGAATGCATAACGCGAATACAATACAGGTTTCAGAGTACTTGTACATGACAATAAGGAAGAAAAAAATAACTTTTTTAGTTTCAGATAAACCTTAGCATTGAACAATATGAGATCAATATTCCTGTAAGTTAATTTGAGCCGCAAAAAAACACGACAAAAAACAACAACATGGCATGTGCGCCCAGCGAAGACTCAGACCAGCCTGGGCATCCGCCCAGTCTGATCGGAGTCTTCACTGTCCGCGTGGAACTAGCTCAGACCCTGGGCTGCTCTTTAAGCATACTGCAAAAACTCTGATCAGACTGGGCGAACGCCTAGTCTTTGCTTGTCCCCCAGTATGATCAGAGTGTTTGCAGTGTGCTTAAAGAGTAGCTCAGGGTCTGAGCTAGCTCCATGCGGACATCGAAGACTGATCAGACTTAGTTCAAGGTCTGAGCTAGCTCCATGCGGACAGCGAAGAGTGTCCAGGCTGGTCTGAGTCTTCGCTGGGCGCGTGTGCCGCTGTTTGTTTTGCTGTGTCCCGGCTCAATTTTGTTTGACAATTGCGAATGCATTTGTTGATGCGCAGACTGGCCTTGATAAGACGTTTTCTGTTCAAATGAATCGCATTAACACGGACAGTTTTGTGCAAAGAAATTGAAGGGCAGGCTCAGTATGTGTATCCAAATTTTCACCTCTACCATTTCTGTTCAGCGTTGACTAGCATCAAGTGTCTGTGGACCATAATCTAAAGGTCTCTCCCAGACTCCGTTCAAAACATTTTCCTTTTTTTCTGAATCAGTTGCTGTCGAGAAAACCGCCGGATTATTAAAAACTAGTAGTGTTTTAAAGAAGCTTTCTGGCTCTTACGCCACCTGTGTGTGGCCTGAGTTTTAATTGAATAAAGTTTCTGCTCTGTTCTGTACAGCGATAACAACATGTTGTAATCTAGAAATAAATTTTGTTGCATGTCCATAAGTGTACGCCCATTTACTTCATTCTTCACACATTTTCTCTGTAGTGGTGAGCTCTCGTGAAGGAATAGCGGATGGATAAGCCGGGGATAAAAGTAAGCATAGCAAAAGACCTGGAATCGAGTGGAGAGGAATAGATGGATGAGATAATCTACATTCCGTTAGCTAAGATTTGCTCCCAGAGCCTGGGATGGTATTCTTACGGGAAAGACTTTGCTCCCTCAGGGGCAACAAACCCTTTCCTGTAAGAGTGTCATCCGAAATCCGTGGAAAGAAGTGGGTGACAGTAACCAAGCCAGTCATTCCACTGCATTCCAGGCCATTTCACTGCATTCCAGGCCATTCCAAGTTTTAAGCTACACCCAAAACTGCAGTGCAGCACGACGTCAGATGCGTAGCCAGTTTTTTTTTTTTTTTTTTTTTTTTTTTTTTTTTCGAAATGAAAAAGGAAGCGCTAGCTGATGTAAGAACATCAGTCTTTAACTTCAGACTTTTCGGTGAAACTCCACCTAGTGGACTTTTCTATTCTTATACACTAGCTGATTCCATTTGTCGTTTTCTGGGGTATCTGGTTTAGCGTATTTATTAGTTACTTTTCTTTTTAAGAAGAGTGCCAATTTTCGCATGCAAAAAGTGAAAATCCTTGTCAGATTCTGCAGATCTGATCTGGGTCTGCATTATACATATTTGCCAAAGTCCCTTTAAATGGGACACAAAGCGAAATAGGTTAATTTCATTGTTTTAAGAGCTTTTCGACAAGTTCTAGCGTTCCTGAATCCGTGTCCCCTAAGAAATGCCTTGATCTGTATTGTGCACACGTAGAGTCTGATTGATCAGCGCTGTTTGTTATAAGGATCTCTCGGGTCTTATAATTGATGCAAATAGTGAAAAGAAAAAAACTTTTTCGACTGCGCCAGTGCGTAGGCTTGCTGATCTGCCAATAAGGCCCACTTTCTAATGGAATGGCTCAGTCACAGCCAAACAGCTAACATTCGCGGGCATGGTGCTGGGTGAAAGTCAGTGACGGGGCGTCCAACTAATTTGAATAATAGTTGGGCAAGGGCGAGCTATACTTGCAGCAGGTGCGGGACAGGGCTGTTTGCATTTCGTTTATTCACATCTGTTCTGTCTGCCCTTCTTA
Source organism: Ctena decussata (assembly GCA_963989385.1). Taxonomy (NCBI): domain Eukaryota; kingdom Metazoa; phylum Mollusca; class Bivalvia; order Lucinida; family Lucinidae; genus Ctena; species Ctena decussata. The sequence goes on along the minus strand of OZ022512.1, from coordinate 2,819,658 downwards.
CTTCCTCTTTTTGAAAGGCTCGGTATAGACGGTAATACTGCCTCAAAGAGCCGTTAAACCCCAAACACCCAACCATCTAACATCCACCGCCGATCACCGCTGGCGGTTCGCAGAGGTCCGTCAAATAGTTTTTCTTTCTTTAACCTTAATATTTGGACAGCGCAGTTCATACTGCTTTAAAAGGTCAGCACTGTTTGTCATCAGTTTTATAGCCAGTCTAAGCCAAAGTTAACCGTATATGGTTTACAAGAGGCTGTCTGAATTGGCCAATATTTCGTACCTGTCTGAATTGGCCAATATTTCGTACTATAAGCGTGATTTTGTGTATCTCATTACTGTACATAAAATTAAAGTATTAAAAAAAATTTTTTTTTTAATAACGAGCATGAAAGATTTCAAATAACACATGTTACAAGTAGGGAAGGCAGGTAAATGGTCTTTTTGGAATCTACGACCCTTTCAACAGCGATTAAGTCATTTCGGTCCATGGGTGAATGAATGAATATTTGAATAAGATAAATTAACTATACCACTTTTCCCAAATTAATATACTGCTGACTTATTATCAGTTCATTATCATTATTTAAGAATTATTCAAAAATAGTATTATCATTGGTAGTTAAGATTATTGTTATACTTATGATTATCATTATCTAATATTATCATTATTATTATTGTTATTTATTATTATAATTATTATTATTATTATTATTATTATTATTTAAGAATATTTTCTAAAATACATTTTATCTGTTTTGAATGGGTGCGGTTTATCTAACAGGTTCAACCCGTTAAGATTACTATTTGCTCCAACCTGTGAAATGGGCGTGGCATTTGTTACGGACAGCGATTTCAGCAGTCCCTTTGTTCTGATTGGTTGACAGAATAAACGAGTCAGAAGAATATTTAGTTTGAAATCTCTTGGGTCTCTGAAGTGATCCTTTAAACAAAATTTCATCTTCAAATCTTGCATTTTTTTCTTGGGATTATTAAAATTGCTAATGTATTAATTTACGGGGCATTTGACTTACTTCACACACACACACGCACACGCACAATGAACAAATAAATAGAAATTATGAAAATAGGTTAATAAAATTTAAGAAAGTAAAATTAAAAATAACATAATAAAATAGATATAAATAAGTTATAGTAATTAGTGATAATACAAGAAAATATTTGTAAAATATATTCAATTTTATTTTTTTTTATCTTTTTTTCCTTTTTTAAACAATTTTCCCTTTTCATTTTTTTTTTCTTTTTTTTTTTAAAATAATCTTTGAGTATTCTTTGACTGCTTATCAGCAAAATATATTTTACAAATCATAGAATTACATTTTGCCTGATGCGTGAATTTATCCCCCTAGGGCCCCTTAGCCAGTCAGTGGTTTCAGAACTGCATTGTTTCATGACCCTTATATTGAGGAGAGTAGGAGGTGCCTTTGATTTTCTTATCACTTGTTTATTGGAGGGTATAAGATTGGGGAGGGGGGGGGGGGAGGTGGTGGTTCAAAATGATATTCTGGTAATCATTTCCTCCCCACTGGCATTTTTAGACTAATACTTTAATGTCATATTTTATTGTTTATTATATCCTATATTTTATTGTATATTATGGTACAACTAAATATATTAACTTTCAGATTATTTCAGAAAACACATTTTTAAATAAATAAATAAATAAATGCAAACTGAAGACCATTTCACATGCCTGGTAGAAGCGCAATTTCATTTCACGCCTGATTTTCTACAAAGAGTTAGCCAAAACAGAGCAATGCTATTCTCCTCGAATGTATGACTTAAATTATGCACTCAACTTGTTTTCTATAAGGAGAAACCGTTCCTTCCTTTGCCGGGTGAATTCGAAGGCGAGGGAACGGGCGGGGGGGGGGGGGGGTGGAGAGAAAACGTAATTTATTTCAATGTCCTGTGATTTTTTTCGGGACACCTTTAGAATAGAAAAATGTACGATACATTGAGAATCATGATGAGAAATAGACCAAAGACTAGAATGAATCAGATTCGAACCTGCGACCATTGAACGAGTGCAGAGATCCAAATCCCGGGCCAAAATTGTACATTGTCTAAGGTGTATGGGTACATATTCAGACACCTCCCCGCACCCCTCGCACTCTCCGCGCCACACTTTCACTAAATATAAAAGACTTTCTGATTGTTTTCCCTAAGGAAGAAGATCTTTCAAAGAGTGTCTACTCTTAAAGTAAATGAATTAGCTCCTGTTGGAGCAAAATCTTTACTTTAAGCGTTAAGATGGTAGTTATCTTTTTCATGAAAAAGGCCTTCTTTATCTTAATGCATCTTTGCTTCAAACAAACGAGATTTTCGAATTGCAAAGAATATTCTACACGGACAAACTGGGTGCCAGTAAATGAATTTGCTCCTGTGGGAGCAAATTCTTTACTTTAAGAGTTAAGATGGTAGTTATCTTTTTCATGAAAAAGGCCTTCATCTAAATGCATCTTTGCTTCAAACAAACGAAAATTGCGAATTGCAAAGAATATTCTACACGGACAAACTGGGTGCCAGGCGGTGCATGTTATGGATTCGCTCCCTTGCGCCTCCTGGGGAGCGTCTTTATGATAATATGGCGAGAAACCATCCTGCAGAGTAAAACCAGATAAGACGCGACGGGATGAGCTGCAGCATCGGGGTTTTGCGCGTTTTATAGTATATATAGGCATCAACGACCATGAAAATGCTTTGCTTCCCAGCCCCCCCCCCCCCCGCCCCCCCCCCCCTGGAGAAATGCTTTATACATCAATTCCATCCCATCCCGCCACACACATACGCGCACACACTTTTCCGGCGATGGCTTGTCTCTGTAACCAATATTTTCTCTGTTATCAATTAGCAATAACCAATATTTTCTCTAAATATTAGGCCATTTACCATATAAAAAGAGCACCTTTTAGGTGTCTTGTGCATACTCCAAACATATGACGTTGATCAGAGACAGCTTGATCTAGGTCTATACTGTATCCGAAACATCCGAGACTGACTGTACACGTGAACCTGTAGGAGTGTAGTTCCCTATTTTTCCTTCGCAAATGTGTAATCCTCCGCAATTGCATAGAAAAATAAAAAAATAAATAGTATTAGTCAGTTTTCAATAGCAATCCTTTATACGGTCAGTGGCAGTCCGAACATGAGCTATGGGCATATAAAATAACACGTTTAAAATAAACTGGTGCGGATCAAATCATAGCTGGTACTGATCAGATTTTTCCCCGCCATGTTAACAAAGGGGAACAACTTCTGCGACCCGTTTGCTTCTTAGAAGTTAAGAGTTGGCTTCTACGGAAAAGGGATGCAAAAATGGAAAAAAAGAAGAGATATAGATATGTCAGTTCACCTCGACTGAAATTATAGTACAGTCTCAGATGTGGGAGGAGCTCCGATAGCTCTGAAGGTAAAACACTGGCCTTCTGATCTACCGGTCCCGGATTCGAGCTTGAGGCGGAAATCTTTCCAATCGTAAACGGAGTTTCATTGCGTTGTATGTGCGTGCCCGGGTTGAACACAGTCTTTTATTATCAGCCTCTTTAGGTCCTGATACGACAGAAATACTGTTGAAAAGGACGTAAAATCGCAAAAAATTCATCCGTCCATCAAGTGTATGTAGAGTTACTCTACTTTCGAAAACTGTGTCAACATATTGCAAACGTAACCGTTGCTAGGTAATTTAAATCTTTTGACATAGGTTATCGCTGAAAAGGGAGCTACAGGGATGTGTTACTGGAATTAGACAGAGAGAGAGAGAGAACTTTGACAAAAATTTAAAATCAAAATAAACCATAGATGAGAAATATGGAGATTCAGCGAGCTGATATCACTATAATGAGGAGAGAGAAAAGGACAGAGTTGGGTAGTGAAAAAAGGTGAATAAAATTTGATCAAAATCACAAAAAAAAAATACCAGAAGGATGAAGATATTATCATGCGGAGAGAGAGAGAGAGAGAGAGAGAGAGAGAGAGAATTAGTTAAGTTAGTAAATAATAGTTAATTTTATAAAAAAAAAATGAACGAAAAATAAAACATACAAAAATGGTGGTTACCCTTATGATATGGTCAGAGAGAGAGAGAGACAGAGAGAGAGAGACAGGGGCGGATCCAGAAATTTTGGATAGGGGGTTCAAATTAGCTGAGGGTGTTCTATTTGCGCAGTTCGACCAATTTTTACTGAAATTCCCCATGAAAATGAAATAATTTAGACTGTAGAGGGGGGTCGTTTGAACCCCCCGAACCCCTTCTGGATCCGTCACTGAGAGAGATACGTCATTATATCTCTTACATGAGGCCAATAATATTGTAACCTTAATTATGCATTGTTGAATTAAAAAAAATCAAAAAGAAGAATCGAAATGGTGCTTATTGGATTTAAAAAATAATAAGTAATGAGAAAATAGCAAGATTTAACAATATATACTAATCAAATATCAAGCGGGGAAAAGGGAATTTAAAACATCAAGCGGGGAAAAGGGAATTTAAAACATCACGTAAATACATAAATACCTCGTACATATAATGAAAATCCATTTTTCTATCGCTGGTTTAATCTAAAACTGTTTATTACAAAGAAACACCTTGTATATATGATACTAACCAGATGCCCCTTGTTTATTGCATCAGGGGCACCACTGCCGCCGCGACACTAAACCAGAAACCCTTGTTTATTCCATCTTGGGGCATGTACAGTTGGGTTACCTATCTGTTATTTAGAGGATTTTTACAAGATTATGACTGATTTCGGATCATGAAAAAAAAAATTATTTGCGTTTTCGTCAAATTTGGACATACCGTATATATGTAAAACTCCGAAGACCAGCCTTTGGACATTTGGAAATATCCGGGGGAAAAGGTAAGCTGAACACCTATTGGCATTACACGTATTTTAGACGCGCCACGATTGCCAGAAACAATTAACTGCGTAGACTGATCAGACAAGACCTACGCAAGTGTTTGTTCCTATATACAAAGGATCAAATATATACTGTTGACAAATTGATATCTAAATGCGCGGATGCGCATACTGGGCCGAATCTTCCGGGTTCAAAAGCGATTAACGGTTCAAGGAATTTACTGAACGTATAAAATTGCAGTTTTCAACATGATATTTCTTTTAACAACGCAAACAGAAAAGCTCCAGATCAGCCTGTACATCCAGTCGCATTTGGACCATCTTATGGCATTGTAATGGTAATAATATGGCATAGTATGTAACAATGGAGAGGAATCAGTAGGTGTCTGTAGTAGAACCTTAGAGTCTACCGTAAATTTTTTAAAATTGGGACACTTAAAATAATTGCCTTAACCTAAAATTAAAGATTTTTGTTTCAATGCAGCTATGTATCTGCGAGATGCAGATGGAATGAAAGGCAGTGTAAACACTGACCGGACTGCTGTAAGTCAGCACTTTTTTGCTCAGACATATCCGTCACAATATTTAGAGACTATACGGTAGACCATTTGTGTCTGCATAAAATATCCAACTCTGATTTTAGTCATCAAGCAAAAATTGAAACATCCCGAGACGCGCTAATTTTGAAATTCCCCATTCGGATTTTAAAAATATCCTCTTTGTATATTCTTTATTTGTTCTGTAGCCGGTGTTTAATCAAACCTTTGAAGGTTGATTATCTTGACATATGATTCTTTTCAAGATTCTGTATTATTGAGAATGACAGATTCGTTCAAATTTTGTATCGTGGAAAAAATGAATGTCTCGGAGGCTCTGATACTATTCAATTGCAGGCTTACTAGCGTTCTATTAAGTGAAAAAAAAAATGAATAAAATGGATTAATAATGAACTGAGTAATTTTCATTTTTAAAACGGGAAATTTGCCTGTTATATTTTAGATTGCCCATGATTTGTATGCTGTATATACGGATGGGAAAGGCTTTGATCAGACTGCAGATAAGCAGACCGATCTGATTCTTCTGTGTTCGTAAATAGGAAAATTATTTTCGTTTCCTAGCAAAACAATGTTTAAGTTAAAAAATAGCCCCAAAACAGACAATCCCCAATTCTGCACCTGCTGCAAGCACAGCTAGTCCTTGCCCATCTGTATTCCGGTTCTACCATAGAGTATCGCAACAAAAATGCGCAGATAGAATGGCTACTGTGTAGACCTTGATCAGACTGGTTCCTAAGGGGCAGTCTGATCTCAGTTTCCACTGTTTGACCTATCTGTCCGAAATCTTAGGATCATTTTGGTAGACTATAAATATATATATATATATATCAAGGCCGTTGTCGGCGGTCCGGCTGAATACTTTTTCGGTCGAATATGGTATTGGCCGTACCATTTTTCCGTTATTTCTTTCTTTGCCTTTTTTACTCTTTATGCGGTTATCACAGGTGATAATTAAAGCGTGCCGAGGTCAGTTATTCGTCTGCCGCGGGGCGTAAAACTTCACTTCAGTCATGCTCGTTATGAAAACATGATGAAAATTACACCAGATTTAACGACAGTAATCGTCATTCAAAGATTAACATATGAAGTAAAAATGTCACAGTTAGACCGACTTCTAGGGATATTAGACCTCACCGAGGGGCCATTTCATGGATAATAACTGTGTTGTTTTAACGAATAAAAACATTGTTATTCAGTACCTTACTACCACAAAGAAAGAGTTCTTGACAAATTCAGAAAAAGAAGGGAGATATTTTATCGCCCTGATGGACATAGGCCGTGCAGGGCAGGAGATACTTGTGTTTTCACCATCAGCTAGGATTCATATGAGAAAATCACCCGGATTATTCATATATGACAAAGGGTGCCGTAAAATGATTTGTGTACAAATCCAATCATCATCAGGCATGATACAACCAACACCGACGCATTTATGAATAAAGAGTACACAGTATATTAAGTACCATAAAATCCTAAATATTGGGACAGCTATGTCTGAAAAAAAAGGGTAGGCCAAGATAAGACTTCTCCTTCAGCCTGAATGAGCAGTTTGATCATGGCATACTATGTTTTCATTTCATCTGCAGTTTTAGCCGCATAACTGCATTGGAAAAATTAAACTGTTAATATTTAGGAAAGTTACAGCTATAATTGTAGGTGACCCAATATTTAGGACATTTACAATAGATTAAGATGAAAGATAAAGAAGCTTTATTTAGCGTCGCATATTAGCTTAGTAGGCCTGCTGATCTAGCGGTTCTTGGTTCGATTCCATACGGCGGAAATATTTCCCTCCGTAAACGGAATTCCATTGCACACAGCTTTACATTGCCCTTAAATGACTAAAATACTGTTCAAAAGGACATAAATTCCTAAGTGAAAAGGACGTCGAATCGTAAGTCTTCAAGCCGTTCCTGCCCGGCTCTGAATCATTTACGGTCATTGGAAGTATGAAAACTCGAGAAAAAGACAAGCAGATGAATGTCTTTAGAGCATTATGAGCACATTTTATAACAGCATGCGCTGATTGGTATAGCATGCGCATTTTGCATGCACAATATTTTGGCGATGCAAACAATCGAGTGATATAAACACAAGCGAGCTTAAAATACCCCGATCACACCGCGCGAATATACAGACATACAACAAACTTTACTGGGCCCAGTTTCAAAATCATACCACCTTCATTTTAGGGTCGTAAATTTCATGTGAAATAAACGCTTACAATAACAAAGTTTTTTTCTTTCGCATTGTTCGTAGGATTACGCCAAATTTGTAATTCTTAATATGATCGGATTTTGCTAGAGTGACACTTCCGACCTGAAAGTTAAGGTTGTCATAAAAAAAATAAAATAAAATAAATAAATAAAATAGAAATACTAAGGAAAAGAGAAATAGAACCTACAACAGCCATAAACGATTACACAAACAACCCATAAAACTTGATTTCAGCGGGGTCTGCACAGTTTGCTTAGTATCCCATCGTTTTCATTTCAGTATTTCATTTTATTTATAATTTTATTTTATTGGCAACCCGGATAGAAATTTTTAAAGCACACTGCTCATACTAATAGATAGAAGATGTCCCAACTTTCGTTCTCTTTTGGTCCTGCTACTCTGAATCCGCTCTGCTCGGCGTTTTATTATACAACGCTTGACTTTTCGAGTTTATCAGAATCAAATTAATTGTTTCTGGCGCCCCAACATTTCGGGCATACTTTCTCGCCTGAATCAACGCCTTAGGCTTGTCCTAAAGTTGTTTAAAACTGAATACTTTCGTTTTCAGCACATATTCTCATCATATAAAAATATCTTTCATAGAATGGAAAATCTGAAAATGGAGTTAACATGATCTGCGTTAATATAGTAGGCTTATCGCTTTTTCGATTTTATTTTAATTTATTTATTCATTCATTTTTTTTTAATATTGTTTTTTTCTTCCTTACCCCATTAAAATCCATTGAAAACAATCGTCAAATATCACTTCGCCATTATAAATATTCTGGTAGCTATGACTACTGCTTCCGCGTCCTGATCGATCGCACCAGACTTCCGAGATTACGTAACAGGTGGCCATCTGTTTTCGGCAATCTGTTTTATCTAATAAACAACGGATTTGCGGGGTCTAGCAAACATGACAGTGTTATCAATTATGTGTGTACGGAATAATAGTGAGTGGATAAATATAATTTTTACGATATTTATACAATATTATTCAAACATAATTTTGTTGACATTTTCGAACCATTGTTATTATTATTATTATTATTATTATTAGTAGTAGTAGTAGTAGTAGTATATCTTGATCATTTTTTTCTTCTTCTTGTTGTTTTCTTTTCTTCTATTATTATTATAATTATTATTATAGTTATTATTATAATTTACATCTATTATTATTATTATTATTATTATTATTATTATTACTATATTCTTACTGAAAAAAAAAAAATCTCAGAACTTTATGTGTACGAAAAATATTGGCGCTCATTAAATTGTCAAACCCTCATTTTGTTATTTAGTAAACATTTCTGTGATAATCGAAATGTTTTACATCATTTCTGACAAATGAAGTCACATTTTTTGAATCTATAGAAAAATCCAAAACACAACTATTCCTATTCAAAAGTGGTTGGCTTTTAAAATGTAATGCCGTTTTCGTTGCGAGATGATATTTAATGATAGCCACTGTTACCGACGTGCGCAAAGAGGACTGCTAAAACTCGAATGCTAATCAGTCTTCGCTGTTCTTTTGTGCAAAGGAAGGGAGGCAAATTGAACATTTCCTGACTAACTGATCTTTTTCAACTGATAATGTTTGTTCGGTCGTGCTTGTTCAGCGAGGGATCTGCTAGACTGAAGAACCTGATCGGACATGGGCCGCCCATAAGGAGGCGAATCCACAACGCGTGAAAAGCGAGCACTGAGTCCACAAGGTGATCAGGAAATCATGATTTTATAATTCACGTAAATAGTGCTTTATGCGTGTGAACAAAAATAAAATACAACGTTGGCACATGCCCTTCCTGATCGGAATCTTCAAAAAAAAAAAGAAGCAGACCGGCTGGACGGACCGATAATTGATTACTAATCTTTAATAGTCTTGTGAGACTCTGCGGAAACATGCAGCAGGACATGCAGCAGGATACATTCGCATGCTATTCGAATAGAGCCGTGCTTATACAAATAGTTTTTGCCGATAGGACTGTTAATTGAGCCCGTGTATCAGTGTTCTACACATTAGCCCAGACCCAAGGCAAAAAATCCAGCTTATTTTTCATTAGATTCACACAGCTAGTCTACTCTATAATAGGAGCAGAAGATTTTATTTTTATAGACTGGGTCAGAGAAAAGAGGTAAAACATTTTCAAACTTCGCCCTCTCCACCTCCCCTCTCTCCCAACTCTCCTATGGGGACTTCTTCAGCAGTTTGCTCCATTTTAAAGATAGAAGAGTGACAGAGTTTCTTCCCCTAGTTTCTATATACACAATTCCGAGACTCTAGCTAGGTTATATACCTGTGCAGTGGGGTGGGGTTGGAGTGGGACTACGGGGGGAAAGTGGCTCTATGAGGTCCGGACACTCCACTTTATCGACGTCCTTCCTATCCATTTTTCCGGGGGTGGTAGATGGGGCGATGGCGCTGGTTATAACTTCTAATGCTGGAGCGTCCTACTTATTTGGATAAAAGTAGGGCAAGGGCCACTGTGCTTTCAGTAGGTGCGGGCAGGGGGTTGTTTAGACATTTTTTTTTCTCTCGTCTATCATTTCTCTTTTCTTTCTCCCTCTCTCTGGGAGACGGCCCGATATTGACCGAAATCTTGTCTCAAAGGGCCATTAAACCAAAACCAATCTACCAACCCAAACCAACCAACCATACAATCAAGGCACGCATAACCACACAGTTCCCAAAATAGAGCCCCACTGAATATCAGACTGTTCCCCAATGGAGCCCCATTAATATACAAAGCGGCCAGTGAGCTTGACACGAGAAAATAAACAAAGTGGCATGTTCAGCCAAGGAGGACCCAGATCAGCCTGGATGCCCGCTCAGTCTGCTCAGAGACTTCGCGTGTGCTTATTTAAGGGCAGCTATCGGTCAAAGCTACCTCAATGCCGACAGCGAAGGCTATGATCAGACTGGTCGGATGCCCAGGCTAATCGGAGTCTTCGCTGGGCGCACATGCCACTGTGTTGGCTTTCGCGTGGCGCGGCTCATTTCTGTCAAATTCACGGGATTATCTAATGTCAAAACGTACTGTAAACACTAGGACATATTTACCCTAAATCTGACATGGTTTATTTTATTTTGTAACAGTATTCCAGTCATATCGGAGTTACGTGAGGCTTATCAAAAATGTATGCAATGGATTCCATGTACGGTCGATCAGAATCCCGCATCCAGCCAGATTCGAGCCCGGCACCGCTAGATCACCAGGTCGACGCTAACCCTGTCCGATACCGTGCCTCGCCTAAAAAATCGTGCAAATTAAAGATGTTCCAGAAACATATGCTAGGTGACTGACAAGCATGGTAGACCCTGATCCGGCCCTTCCTTTTTGACCAGTCTAACTTGTTTTTTCGCTGTGTTTTGTGCATACACATAGCCTAGGTTCCAGTCATGTATTTTTTTTTCTATTGTCAAATTTTATTCCTTTATATTCTAGCAGTCTCTAGCAGTCCCGGGGTTGAGCCCCGCTGATGGCGGAAATCTTTCCAGCCGTAAATCGGGTTCCACTGCACACAGCCTTTCATAATCACTCGCACATCGTCCTGGTATGACTAAAATACGGCTGAAAGAACGTAAAATGGCAAGCCATCCACCCATCCATTCATAATGGAAAAAAAGATCAAAATAATACTGACAACTGGGCTGCTCAATTTTGAAGTTCTCCTGTGTATCCTAAAGCTCTGACCCTGACAGCACATATGCACAGGTCGGTCTGGGCTTGTATAACTCACAATTCCCTGCATTTCATAACGATTTTCAAGTGTAGCGCAGGCGGTTTTAACGTCCTTTTAATCAGTTTTCACGATCTGGCCACATACTTTCCGTTCTCCTTCCGCGTGGTTAAACTAACGTGGATACAACGTTTACACGCTTAAACGCTGTGTGCCTGCTGGGTTGCAGATCTATAAAAAATACTGAAGTAAGTCTGAATGAACAAAATGAAGAAACCATGCTGTCCGCGCATGCGTAGGACGGTCAACGCATGCGCTGTCTTTAGTCGATAAACGATATGAATCAGGCCGGTGCATGCGCAGTCCATTCAGCGCATGCGCATTTCGGTGCGCATATGCAGTCTGATCAGCGCATGCGCAGTCTATTCCGGCCATGACAAATTGGCATTAGCAAATGTTTAATAACATTTTTCTTGAAGATTGACGCGTCCTGGCCAGCGTAAGTGTAAATTAGTCAGTGCATGCCCCTTCCATTCCGCGCATGCGCTGTACGGTCAACGCATGCGCTATCTGTGGTTGTCGACAAATAACATGCAGCCTAGCCAGCGCATGCGCAGTCCATTTAGCGCATGTAAAATTCGATCTGCACATGCAGTCTGGTCAGCGCATACGTCATACGTTCTGGCCATGACTGCATGTCTGTCCGTCTTTCCGTTTGAATGTCACACTTTCCTTTCCATACTCTTTAAGATATTGTTATTAGCCAAAATCTGGCCAACAATGATATCCTCCCTTGTCGACAGTAATATCCTCCCTTGTCCTCAGTTATATTGAACACGAAATGGTCTAATGCTTTGTTTAGATTGATGTGTATAAATTGAGTCATATAACTGGCAAAAATAGGCAGAAACATGTTTTTGAAAAATGATACATTGTTCCATATAATGCAGATGCAATATCTAGTGGGGGTGGTGTGGTCGAACGATGGTGCTGTGTGACTTATGGTGCCGTTTGGATAAAAGTAGAGCAAGGACCTACTGTGCTTGCAGTAGATGCGGGTGGTGTTTATTTGGATATTTTATTCTCTCGTCTATCTTGTCTCTTTTCTTTCTCCTTCTCTCTGAGAGACGGCTCGACTGAAATAATGTCTTAAAGTCTTAGAGCCGTTAAACACAAACCAACACACTAATCCATCAATTTCTGGTTTTCCTTCAAGCGATGGAAAAAGCGGGGCGTTTATGGGTCACATGCCTGTACATTGAATTTTTACCATTTAAATCAGGTTTACTATTGAAAGTATGATCAAAATCAATTTAAAACCGTTTTAGGTGAAACTCAATGATGTTTTATTTGTTTAAAAGTGGCAGTAAGGATCTTGCAGCGACTGATAAAATATTTCATGAATGTTTACCTCGCTACAGCAATGGTTTCTATAGCTTTATGTTTCAGAGTTTCATGATTGTGAATGTTTAACAAGAATTGCCTTGTCATGCTGTTAGAATAGCATGGCATGCAGCATAGGTGACTTGAGCACATATGTAAAATTATCCCGGCGACACCACCCCCACCCAAAATAGCCACCTACCACACCAATCGCCCCATGGCCCCGGGTCATGCCCCAAAAAAGATTTTTTTCACACTATTAACATATTAGATCACTGGCAATATATTTATGTAATGAATACAGCAGCATACTGTTGGAATTCTTGGTCATTGCAACATGCATGCTGCAACGGGGACTGAGGTGTCTTTTCCTATTTTCGATGCTAGTATGTATTTACTGTTTGCTTCCCCGGTCGGGTTACTGAGAGACACTCCCAGTGGGCACGCTGCCGTTTGAAAAATAACAACGTTTCTACAGCGCCACATGGCGTTGACTCAATTATTGTTCCACGCCGCCTTGTGATAGTATACAGGATTGAACACCACGCTTCAATGCAAGCGGGAGCAACAAGAATTCAGCCCAATGAGTCTTTCCCCTTAAATTCTCCACATGACTACGCGATGTAAACTCGTCTAAACACAAATCATTATGAAAAGCGAACCGTCACTTTTGGTGATAAAATTAGAGTTGACGTGTATAGATAGAGTCCTATCGCTGACAAATCCTCAAGTAACCTGGTCGTCAAGTTCTTTTCATTAATGAGACCTCTTTTGCTTTATAAGTGAGAAAGTAAAAGGACAATAGCTGAGGAGTAATCCTCAGAATGATGGATGGATTGAGGATTGTCGTCAAGTTCTTTTCATCAATGAGGCCTCTGTTGCAAAGCTGATTGAGGCCTCTATTGCAGAGCTGCTTTATAAGTGAAACGGTAAAAGGACAACAGCTGAGGATTAATCTTCAGAATGATAATGTCAGAATATAAGATTGAACTTCTAAAAAATTCTCTATAGTAAAATTCATTTGCACTAAGCGCTTATTGAGTTTTAATATCCAAGAGGAACCCATGTTATGTGAGCATCATTTTTAATGTAATTGGACTTTTAGACAATGAGAGAAAGTCTTGAATTTAGTGACTATGTCAAGTACATCTGATTAATAAGAAAATTTATTTTCTGGATGGATTGAGGATTAATCCTAAAGTAACCAGGTTGTCAAGTTTATTTTATTATCATTATATCAGTGACAAAGTAAAGCTGAGGATTAATACTCAGAATGTAAATGTAAAAAAAAATTATAAGATTGACTCCTAACAAATTCTCTATGCTGAAAATCATTTGCAATCATAGCTGACTGAGGATTAATCCTCAACTGGGAATCATTTCATGTGAGCATCATTTTTAGTGGAGTTTGACTTTTAGGCAGACTGTATTGAATGTCAATTAATGGGGCCTCTGTGGCAGAGCTGCTGGTAGCTCTATGACTGAACTAGTAAGAGGACAACAGCTGAGGATTAATCCCCAGAATGATAATGTTAAAAAGATATAAGACTAAACTTTTAACAAATTTCTTATGCTAAAAATCATTCGCATTCATAGCTGAATGAGGATTAATCCTCAACCATTACCCATTCATGTGAGCATCAATTTTAGTGGAGTTGGACTTATGGACATAGACTATTGAATGTAAAATAATAGGGTCTCTGTGTCAGAGCTGCTGGTAGCTCTATGGTTGAACTAGTAAGAGTACAACAGCTGAGGATTAATCCCCAGAATGATAATGTTAAAAAAATATAAGACTGAACTTTTAATAAATTTCTAATGTTAAAAATCATTTGCATTCATAGCTGAATGAGGATTAATCCTCAACCATTACCCATTCATGTGAGCATCAATTTTAGTTGAGTTGGACTAATGGACATACACTATTGAATGTCAAATAATGGGGCCTCTGTGGCAGAGCTGCTGGTAGCTCTATGGCTGAACTAGTAAAAGGACAACAGCTGAGGATTAATCCTCAGAATTATAATGTTAAAAAAAATGTAAGATTGAACTCTTAACAAATTTCTTATGCTAAAAATCATTTGTATGCATAGCTGAACGGGGATTAATCCTCATCCATTACCCTTTCATGTTAGCATCAATTTTAGTGGAGTTGGACTTTAAGACATAGACTAATGAAAGTCAAGTACTTCTAAGCAATCAGAAACTTTATTTTCTGGTGGATTGAGGATTAATCCTCAAGAAACCTAGTTTTTCTTTTTACTTCAATCTGGACCTACCAAATGGTAGCTCAGACAGTGAATATGCAAAATGACGACACTTGGGGATTAATCCTCAGACGGATAATATCAGAACTATAAAGCTTGAACTTGCAACAGTTTTGGACCTTCAAACCTAAACTCAAACAAAATTTTCTGGCTGACCGAGGATTGTTCCCCAGATAATACGTGGTTGACGCTTGAAGATCTTTCTGTTATTAACAGCCAACGAGGATTAATCCTCACAAGGAAGTTAAAAATAAAACAAACATGTCTTCATTTCTGTTAAATATAAAACGCTGTTTATGTTCAGTTCTCATTTTGATATTGACAACCAGTGAGGATTAATCCTCACAAGAAAGCGGAAAATGAAGGTACCATATTTCAGCCTCTGTAAGATATGTGAAATGACGACACTTGGGGATTAATCCTCAGACGGATAAGGTCAGAAATATATAGGTTGAACTTGAATTAATTTTGGACCACAAACCTAATCTAAAAAAAATTCTGGCTGACCGAGGATTGTTCCCCAGATAATACGTGGTTGATGTTTGAGCTTCTTTTGATATTAACAGCCAACGAGGATTAATCCTCACAAGAAAGTTAAAAATAAAACAAACATGTCTTCATTTCTGTTAAATATAAAATGGTACCCCCCCAAAAATGCTGTTTATGTTCATTTCTCAATTTGATGTTGACTACCACTGAGGATTAATCCCCACAAGAAAGTGGAAAATGAAGGTACCATATTTCAACTTTTGTAAGATATTAAACGGTAACCCCCCAAAAATAAAGAATTAGACCCTCCGAAAAGCTCACTTTTATGCAGGAAAAGAGGACTTTAGTGGCAAATCCTCTTTTATTTTGGCAGTCGTTATTTATTCTGGTAATATTATAGTGTATTTCGGTAAATAAAAATGTGTATTTTGGTATATTCCGGTAGATTCCGGTGTATTTTGGTATATTCCGGTAATTAAGTGTATTCCGGTATTTCTAGTAACCGGGATTATGTTCAGTTCTTTATATATTTGCATTCAGACAAACTAGAGTTTTGAAGGCCTTACATTGTTGGAACTCATTTTACGAGAATTGTGGCTTAACGCACAAAGGTGGATGACAAGTATGCAAATTGGATCGTATTGCTGACAGTTACTGACGGTTTCTTTGATTTCTTCTGTAATTGGTTTTGGTATTTTCAAAAACAGAAGTTACAGGTAGCAGTTGTGGTAATTGCTCAGGATGAATTCATTTTCCAAAAGCCAAAGTTACTCTACAATGATACTTTGACGATTGAATTATGCAGCAAGAACAATACGAAAAATGCAGTCAACTTTCATAGTCCGGGCTTTGCTAGGCTGGTCAATGAAAGGCCATCGCACATTTTGAAATATTTGGAAACAGGGAAGAACGTTTTATATCGCGATACTGATACAGTATGGCTTAAAAGCCCATTTTTATATCTTGTTGGAGACTATGACATTTGGGCCCAGCTAGATGGTCACTCAATCTGTACTGGATTTCTGGCTATAAAATCGAACTCTAGAACAATTCAGTTTATGGAAGACTGGAAGAGCTATTTGGCGATAAAAGCGCCAGCAAATGACCAGATAGGATTTAACCGGTTAAACTTGTCGAAAGTGCAAATAAATAAATTAGACACGAGCCTTTTTCCTTCAGGAAAACTTTATTTTCGGAAATTTAAAACGACAAATCGTTCAAATGTGGTTATAGTTCATATTAATTATATTGTTGGTCATGATGGAAAACTGAAAAGATTTAAACGATTCCAGCTTTGGCATGAAGATGCAAAAATAAATATAACAACTCCATATTCTTAATTTAGGCAATACTACTTTTTCTCTAATCATACTGCAGTGAACTGACGATTGATCTCTAGGTACACTCACCTTAATGTACTTCTAAGTGTCAAGTAAAAAGATAGGCAAGGCTCAAGAATCAATACTATCACAGCCCCCATTCCGCTCTCAAAACTAATCGGGAAATAAGCACGTACACACAGAAATTTACACAAGTTTACGAAAGTATGCACACATAGTGATGAAACTGCGTACTTGTACTTCTACAGGTGTGAACCAATTTGGTATACACGGGTAATATGGGAGAATTTCATTATCACTTAATAACTTTTATTATTCTTAATATATTTTTACATCACAAACGGTATCAGAAAGTAAAATTCTTCATCTTTAATATCGTGTTTTAATTTTGATTCTAGCACTAGTACAAAATGGTCTTTTTTGGGTGATTATCTAGAGGTATATACTTTAATTAAACAAATAACAAAATCTCCGCAAAATAACTAGGGCACACGAATTCGACCACTTATTTAGAATCAAATTGATACAAAATGTTATGCTTCACAAATGGATCAGATAAGAAGAAAGGATATATTTTTATCTGATGTAATTTTTATTAGTCTAGCTTAATGACAAAATGGTCTTTTTACATTATTTGTTCAAACTTTAATGAATGATTTTTGTATGCCGGTCGTTTCCGTGCGTTTCTGTCAAAACTTCGGCGATAGACGACGCGGCTTTAGGTAATAGCCTTTGGCGAAGATTATATGTATGAAGAGTATGATACACAATTTATGATTGGATATTGTAGTAATGAATTTTCAAGAAGCTAAATTATGCAAATGTACGTCCAACCAGCCTGCTTGAAACTAAAAGGTGAAAGAATACTTTTTTTCTGGTCCAGAGCTGCCCTATAATGTAGACCAAAGTTTTCTGATGTAAGAATGAAATTGAAGCCGTGCGTCTGAAAAATAATTGAGGCAAACATGTTCAAATTTCAGTCTTTGATCCGGTCTAATTAGCCTTACATGAAGACGAAAAGTCGATCAGCAAACTTCTTTTAACTTGTGAAATAAATTATATCACTGGTGCCGAATTGAAAGACAATTATCTTATGATTGTATAATGCCAACTAGTAAATTAATTTCGGAGTGTTTTGAAATTTAGCTTTTGCTCAGTAGTTGCTCATTAACGATTGTGTTTGCCAGGCAAAGAGCCACATTAGTATCTCTCTCTCTCTCTCTCTCTCTCTCTCTCTCTCTCTCTCTCTCTGTCTCATTCCATGTCTCTCTCTCTTTCTCTCTCTCTCTCTCTCTCTCTCTCTCTCTCTCTCTCTCTCCATGTATCTGTAGTCATTTGTCTGAATTCGCCTTAAATTCAGTCGTATGTTAGCAAAACAGTTTTACTACTTCTGTTTATTATGAACTTTATGAAATTGTATTATCTAGTTGTCTTTACATTAACAAGCTAATAATTTATTTATTGTCATTTTTTTTTCTTTTTTTTTTTTTTTAATGTTATTTTTCAGTATCTTTTTTTTTAATTTATTTTTATTTCTCAATTTCTTTGCAAGGGATGCCTGCTTTGGTACATAAGAAGAACTTTATTTTTGCTTATTTGTTGTATGGGTTGAAAATAAACATTCGGCGGACTTTAGATGTAGTATAGTTTTCTCCGTAAGAACCAGAAAACTGTATACTTTTGTAGCGTTAAATTATTTTTGTTTCTTGGCTTTTTTTTTTCACAGACGGTCTTCATGTTAACACGTTTTTGTTTTCTCATATGTTTAAAGTGAAAATACTTCAACAAGGCTCAAATTCGATTATTACTCTTTGTCAATTAATGTAACTGGGGTATTCATCGTTAAATAAACAATACAAATGACACGGCACGCGTCCACAGTACCGTGTATCAATAAATGAGCCATGACATGACAAAACAAACAAAGTAAGCGAAGACTCAGATCCGCCTGGACCTTCGCCCATTCTGCTTAGAGTCTCCGTTATGCGCTTAAAAGGTAGCTTAGGGTCTAAGCTACCTACATGTTACAGTGAAGACTCATCATACTTGGCGGATGCCCAGACTGATCTGAGTCTTCGCTTAGCGCACATGCCACTCTGTATTTTGTGTTTTGTCGCGGTCAAATATATATTGTCTAAAGACGACGAAGGCAATTTGGGTAAAGACCTTTTTCACAGTGTTTCCGCCCATGCGCCTAACGCTCAAATAACGCGTCTTATCTCGATAAATGGCGAAATTTTACAAACATTGGGTAAAAGAAACGAATGATTAGTGTGAATGGCTTGAGATTAATATATAATACTAAAAACTATATGTCAGAGCGCGTAGAAAAAAAATCATGAAATAACTAATGATGGATGGATGATTTGTGATTTTACGTCCTGTTCAACAGTATTTCAGTCATATCTTACGTCATATCATATTTTACGATAGAAAATATTCTCGCCTCAAGCGGGGCTTGAACCCGGGTCCGCTTGATCAGTAGGCCAGCGCCTAACCCACTGAGCAACCGGGACTACTCTGAAATAACTGTTTTAAGTTGAAATGAAGGAATTAAAAATTAAGACATTAAATAATAGAACATTTGTTTCTTTTATTGATTAACCCATTTTTCCCCCGTGGAATGTTCTATCCATATCAAATGAATGGGTCCATATGTCAGTTAAGGGGTGTCTGGTTAAGTTTATTCTTATCATTTTTATAGAAGAAATATCCATTTGTGTAATGCAAACAGTGTAGAGCCTGTTAAGACGCCGTGTTTTCCTGCGTCTGATCTTGGTCTGCACTGTTTGCCTATGCTCTACATATGGGACGCCAAGCATTAATGGGTTAATTTATTTATCACCTGGTTACTTTCATATACTCTTCGACTTATTCCTTAATTTATTTTTTTACCAAAGTACAAACTTAAAGAAACCATGTTGTTTGTTCGGTCGGTTCGAAATTTCATCTACGATACGAAATAAAGACTCAAATAATGAACTAATCCTTTAATCATAGTATATAAGTTGTTCATATAGTTTTGGAATTATCTCCACAAAAAAAGAAGTTGAGTCGTAAGACTGACTCATGTATTATACCTACCCATTCTACCGAAATTAGATTTTTCATCAACTGACTCGGAAATGAAATTCAGTTAAAGCCATAAAGTTCAATTTTTTTCATGACGGAGATAAGCGTATTTAGCCTTAGGGATTAACTTGACACCTGCGATTGTCGCCTGTTGTTTAGTTTCGGAGAACTGCCGAAGTTTATCCGGAGATTCTACCTGTATAGCTGTAAGAATCAATGGTCAGTATCAAATACGAATATTCTGCCAGATGCATTAATCGAATGAACAGCTCTTTCCCAAACATTTGGCATCCTTATCATAAAACTTAGATTCAGCAGGTTGAGAAGGTGTAGCGAACAGCTGCCAGGTGGACCTGCAGGCGATGGCGAAACTCAAGTAGTGTCGGCGATATGCTGGACGACCTTGAATGGCCATCCCTGGAGGCCCGCCGGGAGCAGTCCTCCTTAACCTTCTTTTACAAGATTCATTCTGGTACAGTGTCCCTTGAGAAGGTTAAGTACTGGACCCCAGCACCAAAGTCGAGAAGGACTAGGGCATTCCATGACCCACAATACACTAGATAGCTTGCATATAGTGATGCTGAGAGACCGCAATATTTACAGAACGCATTTTTCACACGTGTGTGATGAATACGGTCGTATTCTTCACTTCACATTTTGCAAGTGTGACAAATGCGTTCGGATTTTAGAGCGATTTTAATAGAAGCGCATTTTTTACACATATGGCAAAGGAAAGCTTGAGTGTGAATGACTTGTTATCCCTTTTCAACTACGAGTTTGAGTCCCAAATGAACTGAGCCTTCGGCTCTTGGGGAGTTTAGAGGAAAAGCAGTCTCCACTGTCCGTCGCCTGACGTCGTATGTCACATCTTCGAGCTACTATATCTCTTAAACGTCTGGGTCAGTCTCAACCATATTTCATACATAGCGTTCACAAGGCTGGGGAATGATAGCATTTCCTTTAAGACATTCGCTTTAGTTTTTGGTTGCCATGGCAAGCGAAATATCCCGTAGACCTATGACTGAGAGATGATTCTGACCGGTTTTATTGTTTGGCTGTTTTGGGTTTAACGGCCCTTTGAGACAGTATTTTATTTCTATATCAGGCCGTGATTCTGACCAGACTGGCCTTTTGAAACTTGCAGATAACTAAGCCAGACATTAAATCTTAGACAAATTCACTACTATTCAGATCCGACCGATAATCTGGAAATTATGTGTCTCACGATTGCCGATAAAGTCAGTAATGTTTTTGACTTTATTGTTATTTACTGGTGGTAAGTTCCTTTCCAAAAGGGAAGATAAATCATAAAATACTTCATGAATATTTTAACACATTATCTATTTTTTCGGGAGTAAATTCCCTTCCCCCGGATATTCCCCGCAAAACCCGTGATATCCAATTCAACCAGGATTTGACTCTGTGACCTGAAGTGAGTTCAAGAATCCCGGGAAAAGCATTTTGAAGTTTATTTTTTATTATTTCCCATATTTTATTACCTGGCTCCTCACTGGTGAAAACATAACTGTGCCCTTAGTTTCGAAATAGTTTGTGGGGAAATATTGAATTTGGCTTATCAGCTCGTCCGTCGGTTCGTGATGTATATTTGTATCATATTTGAATCTTGTATTTGTACCAAGTTTCCTAAAACTACTAGTTTTAAAGTTAAGAAGCAGAGACGATTTATGACGGACAGACAGGCAGACAACTACATTACCGGCAGCGCAAAACCGTATATGCGCTTCGCAAAAAATTCGCGTTCAAAACGCGTTCGTATTTTTCAAACGCGTTGTGCAATTTAGAAACGCGTTTGTGAAAGAACCAATCAAATTGCTACATAAAATCGCGAATAATCGCGTTTATACGCGAAATTCGCTTTAGCGTATCAGAACTGCGATTCCAGTTCGCGTTTTTCGTATCTTTGCGTGCGCACGCGTTTGGTGTTTAGACCAAGGAAAATTGCGTTTGCCGAACGCGTTTCGGTCTCGTATAGACTGGTTCCTAGCTTCATTGACAATGCTTTTGAAAAACTGAGAACCAACTAAATTTGGTAAGTACTAAAAGTAGGATTTGCCTTTTTCCCAATTATTCTCGACGAAGTATATAAAGAAATTAGATCTATGGAAATAATAATGAAATCCCGGTGCCAGGTTCAGGGCTGAAAACAACACATTTTTCTAGATCTTGAAATTATTTAAATTTAAGCCCTTTGTGACTTTCAAATTCCCCCAAATTTATTGTGGAAGCTTGAGAAAATAAACTTTTTCAGCGTCAACGGGTGCCGCAAGTTACAACGAAACAGGAAAACGATCCTTGTCATAAATTTTGCATGAAATCATATTCGTTAGAGTCGGACGGTTTAAGTGTTGGGCAGCCAGAACCAGAGACCCTCCCCTCCAAAAATATTTAACAGGAAAGGCAACATCATACTTCTAGGATCCCCTACTCTCCCGATTTCCCGACACACACAACAAAAAAAAAGTAAAAAAAGACAGGAGACCCTAGTCCCCAACCCTCTTGAAAATCTTACTACGTCTGTGGAAACTATGTTTTGTACTGAACAATACATTAAAAAAGAAAAACTCTTTCCAAAATAAAAAGGACTTTTATATTCAGGACCCTTTTTCGCAAAGAAAAACAGGGATTTGACCGTCCTAAATGTTGCTTTTTATGATATGATGGTATAAATCCTTTATCTCATTTTATGCCTACAAAAAACGCAAAAAAATGGGGGTCAAGAAATTTGAATGTTAAGAATTGGTATGTGTGCTCTGTTAAATACATTGACATTTTTAGAACTCCAGTGATATAACCGCTATCGCAGCTGTATCTCTCAATACAGATGCACCCAAGCTTTAGAAATCATTGGAAAATTCCAACAATCTGAATGAAAGAAAATAAATCAGTCACTAAAGCAGTCATGTTCGTTAGCTTGAAATTCATTGGAAAATTCAAACAAGCTGACTGTTCTACTGTACAGCTGCACTAAATCTTTAGAAATCATTTGAAAATTCCAACAAAATAAATAGAGCAGTCTTGGTCTACAGCTTGAAATTCATTGGAAAGTTCAAACAATCTGACTTTTGTATACAGCTGCAATAAAGCTTTAGAAATCATTGGAAAATTCCAACAAAATAAATATGTCACTAAAGCAGTCATGGTCTTTAGCTTGAAATACATTGGAAAATTCAATAATCTGACTTTTGAATACAGCTGCACTAAAGCATAAGAAAACATTGGAAAATTCCTACAAAAAAATTAGTCACTAAAGCAGTCATCGTTTTTAGCTTAAAATTTATTGGAAAATTCCAACAATCTGACTTTCTATACGGCTGCATCTAAGCTTTAGAAATCATTGGAAAAGTCCTACAAAATAAATTAGTCACTAAAGCAGTCATGGTCTTTAGTTTGAAATTCATTGGAAAATTCCTACAATCGGACTTTCTATAGAGCTGCAATAAAGCTTAAGAAATCATTGGAAAATTCCTACATAATAAATTAGTCACCAAAGCAGTCATGGTCTTTAGCTTGAAATTCATTGGAAAATTCCAACAATTTGACTTTTCTATACAGCTGTACTAAGGCTGTAGAAATCATTGGAAAATTCCTACAAAATAAATTTGTCAGAAAAGCAGTCATGGTCTTTAGCTTGAAATTCATTGGAAAATTCCTACAATCGGACATTCTATAGAGCTGCAATAAAGCTGTAGAAATCATTGGAAAATTCCTACAAAAAAAATTAGTCACCAAAGCAGTCATTGTCTTTAGCTTGAAATTCATTGGAAAATTCCAACAATCTGACTTTTCTACAGCTTTAGTACAGCTGTAGAAATCATTGGAAAATTCCTACAAAATAAATTAGTCACTAAAGCTGTCATGGTCTTTAGTTTGAAATTCATTGGAAAATTCCTACAATCGGACTTTCTATAGAGCTGCAATAAAGCTTAAGAAATCATTGGAAAATTCCTACATAATAAATTAGTCACCAAAGCAGTCATGGTCTTTAGCTTGAAATTCATTGGAAAATTCCAACAATTTGACTTTTCTATACAGCTGTACTAAAGCTGTAGAAATCATTGGAAAATTCCTACAAAATAAATTTGTCAGAAAAGCAGTCATGGTCTTTAGCTTGAAATTCATTGGAAAATTCCTACAATCGGACTTTCTATAGAGCTGCAATAAAGCTGTAGAAATCATTGGAAAATTCCTACAAAATAAATTAGTCACCAAAGCAGTGATGGTCATTAGCTTGAAATTCATTGGAAAATTCCAACAATTTGACTTTTCTACAGCTTTAGTACAGCTGTAGAAATCATTGGAAAATTCCTACAAAATAAATTAGTCACTAAAGCAGTCATGGTCTTTAGCTTGAAATTCATTGGAAAATTCCAACAATCTGACTTTTCTGCTACAGCGGCACTAAAGCTTTAGATATCATTGGAAATGATACAAGTTGGCTTCTTTGACAAGATTCCCATAGAAAGGTCTGCTGCAGTGTCTTATACAGTTTAGAGCCGGTTTTCAATCAAGACCTCGTCAGCAGCGTCTGCTGCATATAATATAACTGCAAGTCAGATGTAACTTAATGGTCGTAAACGAATGCTTAACCGTAATGGCAGTCATTTACTGTATATACAACAGCCAATCACTTGCTAAAGCAGAAATTGTATGGATGGTTGGATGACGTCCATTGTAACAGTGTTTCATTCATATCAGGACAATGAGAGGGTGATAATGAAATGCTGTGTGCAATGGAATCCCGATCACGGTTAGAAAGATTCTCGTCTCTAGCGGCCCAGTAGCGGGGCTCGAACCCGGGACGGATAGATCAGTAGCCTTTAACCTACAGAGCTACCAGGGCTCCTAGAAACGGTATGGTTCTGAAAGGTTTCATTACCAGATGCGCGATTTTTAGTAGTCAATGGAGATAATAGTCACAATGGTCATGGATCTTATTTGCAATTAAGTGATGCTTGTACTATTTTACCCATTTCTTTCAATCAACAGCGTTTAGGTTTCAAAAACTTGCATACGCTAATACAAAGTAGACTACATCTGAGCCGCGACGTGACAAAACCATAAATGTGGTTGTGCGCCCAGCGCAGACTCAGATCAGCCTAGGCATCCGCCCTGTCTGTTCAGAGTCTTCGCTGTCCGCATGGAGGTAGCTTAGACCCTTAGCTACCCTTTGGGCACTTAACGAAGAGTCTGGTCAATTTGTGCTGCTGCCCAGGCTGATCTGAGTCTGCGCTGTCCGCACAATCACATTGTTGATTTTGTCGTGTCGCGGCTCATCTAATCTATTCTACTTTATCCATCATCCTTGCAAGGTCGCTGGGGCACCACAGATGACTTCGCAACAAACCCTTTTCGCCTTGTCCTGTTTTCAGCTGCTCCAGTTGAAAACTGGCAAAATCCAGCGCAATCCACTGTTTAATACAATCGGAACACCGCTCGGCCAATTCCGTGAATTCACGGAATTGGCCGAGCGGTGCTCTGATTGTGTTTAATATTGTTATGTCTTCCCACCTCTTCTTCTTTATACCTGTTCTTCTTTTTCCTTTCACTGTATCCTGTATAACCAAAAGACCTTGAGATGTGGTCAAACCACCTTAGTTTCCGTTTCTTGACGATAGTCAGGAGTTCAGATTATCATCCAATGGCTGCTGGGACCTTTCTGCGAACCGGCTCATTGGTTATGTGGTCCTTGTACAAAATGTTAAGTAACCTTCGGTAGCATTTCATCTCAAAAGCCTGCATTCTTTTCTCTCACTCTGCTGTCAAGGTCAATGATTCACAGACATACAGAAAAACGGAAATGACAAGGGAACGCATCATTTCCACCTTTGATCCAAGAGGTATGTTGCTATCTCTTCATCTTGGCTTTAGCTTTGTTAAAGCTGCGATGGCTTGTGCAGTCCTAGAGAGAACCTTCGGTTTTGAGCCATCATCTGAAACAAATGTTTCAAGGTATTTGAAACCTGTTACGGTACACAGCTTCTGTCGTTTTACCTTGATCTCCCTCAGGATGCCACTGGCGCTGTTTGTCAACCGTTTTGTCTCCTCAGCACTATCTTCATCATATACCTTATGCTGAAGAGGGTGAGTGAAAGGAGACAGCCTTGCCTAACTCAAACTGTTCTTACGAACCATTCTCCTGTGCTGCCATTCATCTGGACTGCACTTGTAGTTTTGTCTTAGTGCTGCTCAGTGGTGCAAATTCGTTTCGCACTGATATTGTACTTCCGCATTGTGGCCCATACCGCATGTCGAAGGATTTTTTTTTAATCAATGAAGACATGGTTTAGGTTTTGCTGATGCTTGATGTACTTTTCACACAGGATTCTGAGGTCGAAGATCGACGCTATGTCACGTCATACTCCTCTAGTCAACCTTTTTTTCACAAAGGAATGTCAAACATGGCAAAAATGGAGTTTAATCATCTTTCATTCAAGTCTTCTGTTGATCTTTCCACGGTCTCTTCTGTTCCTGTAAAAATGAAGCTCTATGCTACGTTATCTCTTTCATAAACATGAAATATATTTATAAAACTAATTTTTTTGAGAGACATTTTCCGCGTGGGATAGAGGGCATCTGATACAAAAAATGAAGAAAAAAAATTCCCTCCCCTTTCTACATATGTACTGGTATAGAAACTTTAACACGGCTGAGTCCACTCTTTATGGTCGATGAGGGGGAACAGAAACGGCAGATTCCATTTAGGTTCGTAAATAATATGAGCCGCGACGCAAGAAAACAAACAAAGTGGTTTTGCGCAGAGCGAAGACTCAGATCAGCCTTTGCTTCCACCCAGTCTGATCAGAGTCTTCGCTGTCCGCATTTAGGTAGCTTGGACCCTTAGCTACCCTATAAGCGCTTAGCGAAGACTCTGGTCAGACTAGGCAGTTGCCCAGGCTGATCTGAGTCTGCGCTTGGCGTACAACCACTTTGTTGGTTTTTCTCGTGTCGCGGCTCAATTTAGTCTAAACATATTTTATTCATAATTTCACTGACATGCAAAATAAGATACACACGAAATAGAGTTAATGGGATTGGAATGAAACGAAATGCATATAGGTTTCCTTTTCCTAAATAATTTCTATCGGACACACATTTAACTACATCATTTTAAAAGAGAGAGAGGGAAAGAGAGAGAGAGAGAGAGTTCCGTGGTTATTTTAATTCCATTTAGTTCTAACAGAAGCTTTGCAGTGCAAATGATTGACTGATAATTCAATCCCCTGATTGTTGGAGTCGTTATTTTCATTTTAATTAGCATGCTTAAAGCAGCAGAGGCATTGTACAGCAAAGTGTACGAATCTTAAAGCTGTGCGAATCTGTACCATGCCATGCTACTACATTATTTACGTTATAAAACAGTTGAAAACGGTCATTGGGGCACAACATAAAACAATCTCCTGCACCGCTACCTATCGCCTTCAGCACCACCGATCTCCTGGATCACGAATTCCACAACAACTTTCATTATCTGGGCTGAAGGAAGGTAGCAAATTCTGTTTAGGCTCGTAACTGGTACTTATATGAGAGACCTTTAATGTACAGGTGATAGATGAAAACATAAATACTCGGGCGACTTCAGGAATGCAAATTTGAAATGTTTGCACGTCAACAAAACGGCCATCTCCTCCGGGAAAAAATGGAAATCTGTTGTATAACTGAGAATCTGGCTTCGATCAAGACTCGTATTCATAGAAAAACGATTGAAGGGTTGCATGACATTTTCCTTTTTTTTTTTGTTTTACGCTGGAAAAGAATATATTCCTTTTAAACCGAGACACCTACCTTTCGTGACCTTTATTTTCGAATCGCCTGCAGAACCACCGGAAATCTCCTGCACATTTTCCTATACACAACACGGTGTTGTGCTGACGGAGATAAGCGGCCATGTCTATGTACAATAAAGTTTGAATTTTGCTTATTTTCATTGATTCCCATTGTGTACAATAGAAACAGACCCGAAAATTTCCTCTTGTTTTTTCGAGAAGATCTGGCTACTAAAAGAATTGGGAAGCTATAATTTTATTGCACTTATAAAGGTGCTCTCATGTGCAAAATTTAAGAAAAAAATCTATGAAAGGGCCATTCGTGATTTCTTGACCTTAATCTGAATGGGTACACCTTCATGGGAAATAAACCTGTCATTCAAAATTTGTCTTCTATCACCACGCAGATCAACTCCCGAAGGAAAGAATTTGCTAAGAGCAAACCCGGTTTCACCACAGTGTCATCAAAGTAGTCCCCCTTTAATAAAAAAAGGAATATTGAAGGTTCACCTACACACCCTAAATGCCCAAATAAGTATTGATACTACGTGGTGTATGATGCACCAAAGGGTCAAAACTACCGATTCCGGTCCACCTATAAAAAATATGGGGGCACCGCTAAATTTTAGCGGTGGGCCGATAAACTGTATCAGTGGGTCGCTAATTTACAGGTCCACCGATATTTTATCGGTCAATCGGTGTTTAGTATTTAGCGGTGGACCGATAAAATTTACAGGTGCATCGATAAAATTAAAGGTGCAGCTATTAAAGTATCGGTGGACCAATACAAATTATCGGTGCACCGATAAAAGTTATCGGTCCACCGACTTAAGCGCTCGTCGTGCATATTATAAGACTAGCGCTTTAGCTGGCCACAATATTGACCAGTCAGAAGGATCATTACAAAGCGTTGATGGCTGTTTATCTTATTTTTTTAAAGAAAATAATAATTACGAGGCCTTTAGCTACTTTAGTATTAGGAATCTTTTCCATATAATACCATTGGTTTTCATTTCTATACCGTATTTAGTTGTTTTTAGTGTTATTCTTATTGTTTCCATTAATTTTTATTCGTGTCGGAACAGAGACGCCGTTGTCACGTGAGCGTTCTCACAGTATGTCATATATTTCATGAGAATCATCTGAAAAAAAGTGTCCAGAGGCTGGCCTGTGCCAAAAGGGGAAGACACTGATAGGCCTGCGCTGCCGCGACATCTGTTCAGTATTCCCTATTAGCATATATATGTAACTATAAATCATGGGAAATCTAAAAAGCGAAAAAAGTGTATGTCTGGTCAGTCTTCTCAGATGCCTAAGCTGATTGAGTATTTTCTGTTAGCACACTCTTTACCCTCTGCCTATCAATTGTACGACGACTTGCATCGTGAAAAGGGCGGATTCTGACCTGTTCTGCCGGCGAGTGCTAAGACCAGCTTATTGTTTGTGCGAGTCATTGATCAATCTGCGGAAGGTACTTTTTCTCAAGGTGCAACACGTCCGAATCTATTTATGCTAAAATCAGTATATTTCTTTTTTTTTATTTCTTCTTCTTCTTCCATGACCGGTAGGGTCGATTTCCGATCGGGAAACAGGAAGGAAGTGCTTGGGAGATGCATGCCGGTATATTTTAAACAGCATGCTACCGGGCGAAATAGGCATTTTTATGTCTTTAAGGAACCTATCTTGGGCATGGCTTGTGCATCTCAGTTTTGAACCAATATCTTTAATATTCATACCTCTGAAAAGTACATTATATTTTCTGATATGTTTTTTACGACCTTTTAAAAAAACTTGAGAGAGTTTGAAAACACTTGTATCCATACTGAGAGATTTCTCGGTTTTGTTTCCCGTTCGGGAACACTTCCGGCTTACTCTTGTTTCTCGCTTTGTAGTAAGATATGGCTTGTATCACAATAAAAGACACCGCACAGTGTATGCACGACCAGTCAAGACTTAGGTCAGATGGTGTCTTTACGCTTTTCAGTATATGAGTTCTGTGTTCAAAGACTTTATTCGTGATAAGACTGCGCGGATGATATTCATAAGATTCCTTTTCATGTGATTCCGATCATGTATGCTTACAAATATAGTTTTAATATGACATTCAGATGAATCTGAAACTATTTTGTGATATCATGACATTTTATGATAATAAAGAGTGACTGTTCAGAGTATATATTTAATGATGTCTCCTGTATCACTTACAGCCTTCTAAGACCGTTATAAAAATACGGAAAGATGGCGACTGATGAATGATTTAGTTACACAAAAAACCATGAAAATTGAAAACAAACGTCTAACAGTTATCCGTACTATTTCACGTTGATTTTCAAAGGATATTTGGATTGTCTTGGCGTTTGTCCCTTAATATGGGAGCTACCAATGGGGTTAACTAAATATCATATTAACTAGAGCAAGTGAGCAGGGGCTCACGTATACTCCCGACCAGTGCCACCGCTTAATGAAAGCAATCTTAAAACATTGTAATACCAAATGTCAAACATATGCAAATTTGAAAGTCTGTGACCTTGACCTTACTTCAGCAGCAGCAGCATCCAGATGATTTGCCAGGTATCAACATGCATTATTCAAGTATATTCGAAACATAATCAAAATTTAGAATATAAAACGTATCCATACCAATTTTAGTGCGACAGACGCGCGTTTTTGTATATAACTTCTTCAGTGTCGCTAAACCCCAAAAGTTTGAAAGGAAAGAGGTGATGGGCAGGTCTCGGCAGGCAACGAGCATACCTGTCCGAGCCACACTTACTGTCGCATTCCGCGGGACTCATAAGCTGCAAACAAATGCCTAAGTTGTAGTTACTGACTCCTATCCCCAGCCATGGGCTTGACCTATCTCTTGAATGCTCTCTATCAAGTGAGTGAGTGAGTGAACTCGGGTTTAACGTCCCGCCAATAACGAGGTCATATGGAGACGGGACCTCGGTTTAAAGTCTCACCCGAAAGACTGGAGAAGCAGGGGCCGATCTTGCGACCCCTGGATTGGTAGTTCGGAGTGCTCTGTATCAAAGGTAATAGTGCAGAGATATCAGGAATCAAATATGAAAGGAAACTGAAATATCTTTGCAAGTTATATGGAATAGAAAGGGCATTTTTCAACACTCTTTGACCTCTTGTGACCTAAAAAAATGTGTTCAATGTCACCAAAACCTAATCAGATCTGTTCTTTCTCCCAGTAGGTTTGATTAAAATCCATCCATTTGTTCTGGAGATATGGTGTAGACATTTTCAACATTATGTGACCTAATAGGGCCAAGATCACCAAAACCTAGTCAGTTCTTTCCAGCCCACCAAAGGATATATCTGTTCAAGCTCGGCTAAAATCCCTTCATCCGTTCAGGAGATAGAGTACCGATAAGAAGCTACGCCGACGCCGACCGGACCCCTCCCCCCCCACCTCCCGCAAAAAATGTGTGTGGGGGGGGGGGAGAAGGGGTATGTGAACTGGAAGACAAAAAGAAGGGTCTGAGAGTCTGTGATGGAGTGAAATCCCGAAGGTGTGTGCGGACTGCTGAAACCCTGGATGCATCTGCGCAGTCTGATCATAAACTTCCATGTTTGCTTAAAATATCATTTTGTGTTGGCAAAATGGTATTGGATTCTTGTAACTATTTTTTTTTTCAATCCAAAAGAATGTTCCACGTGCCCTTTCGTATTCTTGTCGTGTAACATCATATTAAAAAAACAGCACTAATATCTAACCCTCTCTTATAACGATCATCCTCATTTTTTACAAAATTAACGTTTCTTTTCTTCTTCTTTTTTTTGTCTTTTCTTTGTTTTTGGTTTTGATAACGATAAAAAATAGTAAGGAGCCCCGTTGGCTGAGTGGGTTAATTACTAGCCTACTGATCTAGGAGTCCTGGGTTCAATTCCCGCTAGAGGCGGAAATCTTTTCAAACGTAAACGGATTTCCAATGTACACAGCTTTTGATAATCACCCTCTAATCATCCTGATATGACTGAAATACTGGTGAAAAAGGCAAGTCATCCATCCATACATACATGGAGCTAAAAGGCTTTCACGTCTTGTCTCTGACCCAGTCTATAAACTAAAATCTGCTCCTACTTATATGAAAATACTTTGGGACCTAAGCCTCTGGACTAGGATAATGTGTAGAACACTGATTTACAGTCCTTTATTGGAATAAAGAAACGTTTCAAAATGTGTGAGCGGCGCGGAAACAACAAAGACTTAGATCAGCATGCAAATCCACGCAGTCTCAAACAGCAGTCAGCCTGTGCTTCTGTGCTAACATATCAGTGTTTTCACTTGTCATTTATAAGATGTCTAAAGACGCATAGTTTTTGTTTCTGTGCGACTACTTTTTTTTTTTTTTTTTGCTTTTGTTTATTTGGAAAATTCCTAGAGGAAGCGCACGTCACGCAAAGGTTGTTGCTTATTTATTTATTTTATTTTTGTTCACATAAGCACATTTTACGCATTTTTTTCTGTACAATCATGATAAGTTAAAGCGGAGCACCTGACCTTGTGGACCCAGTGCTCACTTTTCACGCAAGGGGTCGTGGATTCGACTCCTTGTGGGCGTCACATGCCCGATCAGGTTCTTCAATCATATAGATCCGTCGCTAAACAAGCAAGAAAATAATCCGTATGTTCAATTTGCCTCACTTTCTTTGCACAAAAGAAAATCGATGACTGATTATATGGGCCTTCAGTAAAAGTCGCTATTCAAGTTGTCTCAACAGACTGTGGAAAATATATCTTGCGCCTCTAAAATCAAAACATCTTCCCCGGTTAGTGCAAGAATGTTGATAAGTCAGAAAAACAGAGGGCTTTGAGAGACCGCAATATTCACGGAACGCATTTTTCACACGTGTGTGACGAATACGGTCGTATTCCTCACATTTTGCCAATGTGACAAATGCGTTCGGATTTTATTGCGATTTTTAATAGAAACGCATTTTTCACACATACGGCAAGGGAAGCTTGAGAATGAATGATTTGTTATTCCTTTCCAAGGTTGAGAATGAATGATTTGTTATTCCTTTCCATCTACAACTATGAGTTGAGCCCCAACTGCACTGAGCCTTCTGCTCTTGGTGAGTTTATAGGAAAAGCAGTCCCCGCTGTCCGTCGCCTGACGTCGTTTGTCAACACCTTCGAGCAACTTCTCTCTTAAGCGTCTGGGTCAATCTAAACCAAATTTCATACATAGGGTTCTCAATGCTGGGGAACGATAACATGTCTTAATGCTTCTGACCAGCCTAGCTTCTTGATACTTGCAGATAACTCAGACAGGCATTAAATCTTAGACAAACTGACAACTGTTCAGATTCGACCGATAATGTCGAAATTATGTGTCCCCACGATTACCGATAAAGTCTACTGGAGTAATTAATTAACCGTATGACAAGTCTAACACCTTCCATGTTTTTAAATTATTATTTTAATGGTAAATTCCTTTCCAAAAGGGAAGATAAATCATGCAATACGGCTTGAATAATTTTAACACTTCATCTATTTTTCCGGGGCGAAAAAACAGAGTTCGACTTATACACGATATCCAATTCGACCAGAGTTTGTCTTTGTTTGTGTCTAGATGTGATCTGGAGTGAATTCAAAAATCCCGGCAAAAGCATTTAAGTTACTTTATTCTCAGTATTACCTGGTTCCTCACTGGTGAAAACAGAACTGTGCCCCAAGTTTCGAAATGATTTGAGGGAACATGTTGATTTTGGCTCATCCGTTCGTCCGTTCGTGATGCTTTATATTTGTACCAAGTTTTCTCAAACTACCTTTTAAAGTTATGAAGCGAAAACGATTTGTGACGGACAGACAGGTAGACAACTATGGGAAAACGAAATGTCTCTCCTCCCATTTCTACCCAGATATAGATTTCCCCCATGGAACCATATACCAACACGCAACTGAATATACCAATACCTTTAACCTTGATGCGACATAGGGGACTGTTACGAAGGAGCTACCTCCCAAACTTTTTGTATTTGAAATGCCTAATATTGCACAGGAATACCGCAAGATTATGGCACCGCCCAACAGTTAATACTCTAGAAGCTGTACACTACATCAGCATACATGTGAATGAAAACAAACAAGGTAAATGTTTTCCATAGTCTTCTTGCCATAGGGAAAGTGGTAGTTGGAGCCTACAGTGTCTTCGGCACAGATTAAGAAAAAGGGAGCTTATCCCTTTTCTTTCGCAGCCTCACCTAACAAAAACTTGTACCCATTTACTGCTAGGAAGACAGGGTCAGTTTTTCAGTCGTTGACCCGGCTGGCAACTCGAACCTGCGTCCTTCTCCATGGTAGAGCAGATTTCTAGTCTTCTTTTATTACTGTTCCGTTTTTCCGTCCACTAATTTTCATAATTTCAGGGTTATAAAAATGTCAAGAAGTGAAAAATGCGTTTTTGTGATATTTTGTCATATTTTAGGGGTGTTGCATGCGTTTGGAAAATTACGTTTTCATGGTACATAACGAACGCAAATTTCACAGATATGTGAAAAATGCGTTCGACTTCTGTGAAAAATGCAACCGGATTTGTCACAAGTGTGAAAAATGCGACCGGATTTTTCACACATGTGAAAAATGCGTTCTGTGAATATTGCGGTCTCACAGGGCTTAGCAATCTCCATGCATTTATAAGTTTTGCAAAAAAAAAAAAAAAAAAAGAAATAGAATAAAAAATTTTTTTTAGCAGTAAATGGCAACTACGCATCCAAATGTTATGAAATTTTATTTTAAGAGCTGCTCGCTTATAAAATAGTTATGTTTTGGACATTTCTTAAGACCTCATTGTAAAAACATTTCGCTTGTCACAAAAAGAAAAGAAACGAAAATGTTTACCGAATAACAAAAACGGGGATTTAAACAAGTTAATGATATGAGCACCAAATTTCTTCGGACACATAAATTTTAAGAAGTTTTTGTTTCAATAATAATAATAAAACTTATAAGAATAATAAATTATTAGTATTAATCGAAGGAGAAGAAGAAAAAGAAGAAGAAAATTGATCAAGATAATAATACTAATACTGATAATAATAATAAGAATAATAACAACTGTTCGAAAGTATCAACAAATTAATATTTGAATAATTGTATAAATGTATAAATATCGAAAATTTTATATTATCCACTTACAATAATATTATTTCCGTGCACACATGATTGACAACACTGTCCTGTTTACTAAGGCCTGCAAATCCGTTGTTTATTCCATACAACAGATTGCAGAAAACAGATAGCCACATGTTACGTAATAACGGAAGTCTGGTGCGATTGATCAGGACACGGAAGCAGTTGCCATAGCTACCAGATAATGTATAATTGTGAAGTGATATTTGTCGTGGGATTTTTATGGGGTAAGGTTTCAAATACAAAAAACTAGATCGATTAAGATTAAAACATACGATGTAAACTCCGGATTCATTTTTTTCCAATTTATGAAATAGAATGGATGGCTTACGATTTTACGTCCTTTTCAACAGTCTTTCAGCCATATCAGGACGATGGGAAGATGATAATGAACGGCTGTGTCCGATGGAACCACGTTTATGGTGGGAAATAGCGAACCCGGGTCCGCTAGATCAGTAGAGTAGGCCAGCGCTTCACCCACTGAGCTTCCGGTGCTTCTCAATTCTATGAAGGATTTTTTGTATGATAAAAATATGGGCCGAAACGAAAGTATTAAAAGTATCAACGAAAGTATTAACGAAAGTTTTAAACAACTTTATGATGATCTTGAGGCTTAAGTTGGTCCAAAATGTTGAGGAGCAATGAAATGCGAAAGATCTGGCGTTGTGTCTCTCAAAAAAGCCGAGCAGAGCAGATTCATTCGCGCAGTCTGATCGGTGTGTTTCCAATCCACTTAAACTATATGGTTATAGCATCGTCAAATGACTGGGCGTGCAAAATGCGCACGTATATACCAAACTGCGCTTCAGCATATGCTGGAATTTCATAATGCCCCGAAAAATACTCCATCTGAGTGATCATACTTCCAATGAGAGCCTGTCTGGGATGACTTGAAAGCTAACGGGTTTACGTCCTTTTCAACAGTATTTCAGTCATATTAGGGAATTGGGAGGATGATAGTGAAAGACTGTGCGTAATGGAGCGCCGTTTACGATTGGAAAAATTATCCCGGCTTGAATCGAACCCGGGACCACTAGATTAGCTGGCAAGCACTTAATTAACATACTAAGCTACCGGGGCTTCTGCCGGTCAGGAACATTCTGACAGTCTTTTTTGTATTCATCGGCATAGCATAAAACATAAAGTGAATCTTGGATCCTAGTCATAGAATCAGTCTAAATGTTAGGACAGACATGCCTGGCAAACGGTGAAGACAGACCCTTATCAAGAGCAGTCTGTCCAGGGTCTACATTGTTTGATAGCACCCTAATAATTACAAAATTTATGGATATATTCATGGTCACTGGTTCTAAAACTACCGTAAGATTTCTAAATATTGAGACAGATAGGTCTGAGCAAATAGTGCAGACCCAGCTCAGGCTCAAGGAGTCGTCTGGTCAGTGTCTACACTGTTTAGAATTCCAACTTCACCTCTGAGCTTTATTTCAGCATTGGAGAAAAACAGTATTCAATTTGAGGACTGGTACGGTTAATATTCGAGATTCCACTCCATAACTCCACTCTATGTTTCATACTATGCCGAAAAGGAGATAAAAGCGTGACGTCACTGATAAGACACCTGGGGGTATGTCATTAACCTTTTCACATGGCGCTAATTACCTCTTTTTCTTTAACCCCATATCTTTTCAGCCCCAAAATAAGGAATTTTAACATGTTTTGTTGCTTTCCGTCCACGGCAACAGCTATGGTCATATCGGGACGGTCATTTAACCTAACCACACTATTCCTGGGCAGGCTAAGCTTAATCCTTTGTCGGTGACCACGCAGAATTGCAGGTTTGGAAATGAGGCAGTGAAAATGAGGAAAATATGAGCATTTAAAAAGTGTATGCATGTACTTTCTTTTGTCTTTGAATAGATATACAGTCAAATTTTTTCCCTAACTTGTTTCAGCCCCTTCTATGAAGGGAAACAGTTTTGTGATTGCCTGTTTTCTTCCCGCGACAACGTAGCGATTCCAAACTGGGGTCAACGCTTAAAGGAAAGAACTCGCTTCTATTGCAGCAAGTTATTTCCTTTAGGGGTTGGCCCCCATTTAGAAACAAGACGAACATGGCAGACTTCTCTTGCAAGTGTTTATTTGTGCATCCATGCAGTCAGGTCAGAGCCTAGGCTTTACCAATCGCCACACGCGCGCGCTTGCGTGTGCTGATCCTAAGGAGTCCAGGTCTGACAACGCTCACGAGACACGCGTGTACCGTGAGATCCTTAAGATCCGTGAGCGATTTCAGAACGCATGCGCAAACCAAAGCGGATACAGATTGGGAACAGCCCCTTTGGAGCCGTGAGAACTGTCATCATTTCAGACCCCATACGACTTCCTGTTAGGGTATATTCCGTGAAAATAACTTAAAATAGACGTATTTCGTATCAGTATGATGATTTTCTTTGGGGTTTCTTTTATAAATGCCGATAAGTTTGACTTTGATGCCTGTAGATGTGGCCTGATCGGAGCAGGCTGGTTTTGGTCTGCACGGTTTGCTTATGCCCTATCAGTAGTAAAGGACGCCACTATGGCCACGCCCGTCCGGAGACTAAGTCCGCAGCCTGGGGCAGTCTTGGGCCGGGCGTGGCCATAGATGACATCGCTTTAGTAAGCTTGAAAAGGCTAGTTTGAAATAACTTAGTCTTTTTCATGGGGGAAAGTCTATGTTAAATGGCATAGGAGATGGCTTAAGAGGCTATACAGTAATATGCGTCTGCTATGAGTCTCTTGGCCCTGTATCTCAAGACCTCACTATACCAGAGGCATAACTCTATAGCGTCAGTACTTGTTCCTGGGGAGATTATAAAATCTTGTATCTCAAGATTTTAATGTTCTGGACTGAAATTATTTCTTACTAGCCTTCTAAAGCCTGACTACTACATTTGATGACGAGAAGATCTCTGCTCCTGAACTTGTGGGTATCAAGTGGAAGGTCCACATATCCACATTGAAATTGTGGAGCTGATGTGGATGTCAAGTGGAAGGTCCACATATCCACATTGAAATTGTGGAGCTGATGTGGATGTCAAGTGGAAGGTCCACATATCCACATTGAAATTGTGGAGCTGATGTGGATGTCAAGTGGAAGGTCCACATATCCACATTGAAATTGTGGAGCTGATGTGGATGATGTGGACTTGATGTGTATGCAATGTGGAGGTTATGTGGATGATGTGGATCCACAATGTGGAGTTTCCACATGTCCACATCTACACATTAGACAAATCGGCTTACCCTGTCCCATTTCTGACAGACTGACACAATGCATCTCAAAACCTCACTGTTACAATAATAAGAACTAGGAAGAAAAGAACAATTAACAACAGTTTAAATTCAGAACAACTTTATTTGTCCCGCTCATCTATTCATTACGACAGACAGAGGATTAGGACCGTCCCTCTGTCTTCGTTTACATAATGATCATTAGTCTTTCATAGTAAATAAAACTTTTTGATAGGTCCCACTGCAGATCTACTATTATTTAAATGATCTCAATGCTTTGCCATCGCTGAAATGGTTAATTTCAAAGTCCTATCAAGAATCAATGTCATTGGGTTTCCTCTTCAACAGTTAAAGTTGGTCTTTCATATTCGTCAAGTTTTCGTTCAAGTAGATATCTTCTTTTTTTCACTGCATACTGCATCGCCTCTTCTTCATCATAGTCTTCATCTTCTTTCAATCTCTGAGCTGTTGATATTACTTTCTTGTGGATAGGATCTTTTCTCAAAGCAGACCCGAGTGCCACGAGGTCTTGATACTTGGTAACCAGCGTTGATCTGTATTTTGGTTTCAGTTCTTCATATGCCATTTCCTCAGCTGATTCAACATCGATGTTAGGTGTCTCCTGCATGGTATTTTCCACTGTTTCATCGAACTGATCTTGATTGTCTCTGTAAGTACTTCTCATTAGTCTATCCCAAGGACTTGTCTTTTGAATTTTCCTGCGTTTGGCTTTCTGTTTTTCCTCTTTACTGGCAGACTCACTGTCTGTCTCCACTTCTGACGGTTCTGTGTCTGGATCGTCCGAGAGTTTACTATAATCATATTCTCCAAAGATATCATGTCCTTTCATTCCCTTCAAATATTTTCTGTTTGTAGTTACATCCGATGCTTCTGAGATAGTACTTTCTTCGCTGTCAGACATAGTTGTAGTTGCTTTACAAACACCACTGGACGTATGTCTTCTCAGGCTGTCTGATCGAGCAAATTCACGGAAGCACTGCTTGCACTGGTATCGACCCATTAACGACTGGTTGAAGAATGAAGTTTTATCCTTTGACTCTTTCTTTTATAGTCTGCAATAGATATTGAAGAACTTGTGCTAAGTTTGGTAAACCACTGCAATTCTTACATTTTTACCAATTGCATGCACTTTTGTGAACTAAATGATGTAGAAAATTGTGAAAAAAATGTGTATAATTTAATATCAGTTTTATTAATTCTGTCAATAATTAAAATACCAACTGAATTTTAACAAACCTACATTTAGTAAACTGATACAAGTTTCCAATGTTACTCAATCATCATAGCATTAAAAAAGTGACTAACACTTTATTTCATTGTTTTTTTAACTCCAGCTTGTTCCCTGTCTGTCTGTTGATATCTTCTTTAGCTTCACTACGTCTATGACATTTCTGACCCCCAGAATCATTCTTTGTCCGCCTGGAACGTCTTAACTGTTTATTCTTCTTGTGTATGTATCCTTTGAGTTTGTGTTGTTTTTCTTTCTCCTCACGACATAATGAACGAATTTCTGCTCTGCATAGTCGGCAATACTTTAAAGGTCTACCCTCTCTGAGCCTTTTGTCCAAAGCAGTTGACAATCGTTTCATGAGGTATCGAATCTGTCCAAAGGTAGAAGGATTTCTTTTTCTTTTCTGTACAACAGGAATGACAGCCAAACCTGAAGATTCAGAAGTTAGCCCACAGTGTGCTTTTGTGAGGTTATTGGAACTACCAGACATTCTGCTTTCTCTCAAGATTTTACTTGAAATGGTGACGCTTGTAACAGTGTGTTGTATTTATACTTATTTCCTGTTTCTTATTCAACAATAAATCAAACAATTTTCTTTTTTTTTATTTAATTCGCCGCCTGAAATGTAACTTAATTAAAGTCTTTCCAGAGCTGAACTGAATATTTTTACCGGTATCACCTTTGATACTGATATGAACTTGATCAATATAAGATTTTCCCACTGGAACGTAGTGCATGTTGACAAATTCTTTGTGTGACTGCTGAGAGCGTTTTGAACTCTCAAATGGTACAACTCTCAAAATAGGGGCCGTCACGTCACCAAGGTATGTATAATCAACTACATCTGAGTACACGTACAAGCGATTATGCAATATATTTAGGTCTACACCATATTTGAAAGCATTTGATTCGTTACCAATGGGGTTTTCTGACATATCCGGGTTAACTCCAAGAGCTTGTCCAAGTGAAGCTGGAAAGCGAATCCTGACCTGGTTTGGATTTTGTGCAACAACTTTTAGACGATTTGTGCTTTTAACATAAGTAATGCTGATAGAAGCATTTATTTGTTTCATTAAAGATCCATGTTTTGTATCTATTACAGATTGCAGCTCATCCACCAAATGCTGTGGAGAGTTGTAATTTCCTTCAGGAAGAAATAATTTATATTCATGACAGGCCTCTCCACTAGCACACAAATCCTTTGCCGTATCTATTCCTTGAGCATTTAATACCGCTTGGTCCAGAAATGACAAAAAGAAAAAATTATTGTTTTCTGAAATATTATTGACTCGAGATGGTGTAATTAATTCCACCAAAGCAACTTCCCACTTTTCGCTTTCGATATTTATCGGGTGATCTAGTCTCACAGTAAAAGAGCTTTGTGTGTTTTGAGGGAAAGTTTTCAGAGAACCATCACTCAGAAGTGTTAGATAGAAGTCCTTCATGATCAGGAGATGAATTATAACTCATCAAATATCTTTAACTGCTTTGTTTTTTTCTCTTGCTCCTTACTTCTCTCTGTTCAAAACTAGAATGAATTCATATCTGAACATCACACTTATATACCGGATAGCATATAGAGTTTCATATATTATTTAACACAATTCTCATCAATATTATAGTGCCACAAAAATGCAATATTTATTTCTTGCATGCAAGTAAAGACAAAAATATGCACTTAAAAATTTAGCAAGAAGAGAGTGCTGTACAGCACTTTTTCTTCCCCGGTCGGTTACCCTGTACCTGGGAAGCCCTGGCGATTTGAAGCCATATCTACATGATCACAAGTCCTGAATGTCGCTATGGACCAGAGACCTGCCAGCGGAGGTACCTTTTACGGAACCATGGATGTTCCGACCCCTTAAGCCATAAGGCTTCTACTGTTTCACATGTAATCGATAGACTTCGCATCTGCGGGCCCAGGCGGTATAACCGTTGTGCACACCAGTTCCAGTCAAGTGGTGACCGGCAAACCAGCAATATTAATATGCGAGTTCCTAATATATATAACTAAACATAAACCAGTTTACTTAAAACAAGATTGGACATTTGCATATCATATATCTTATTTCAATAAAGGTCATGTTACTATTTAAAGTAACACATTTCAAAATATAAAAATTAATTAGAGAATAATAAAATCTACATTTTGGTGTTTATTTTATCAAAATCGGCCGAAAAATAACAAAGTTATTCAATTTTTCATATTATGGTGTTATTACAAGGGAGGTAAATCTGGATTGACTTTGCTTATTCTATAAATAGATTATTCAAGTAATAGCTTTCAGAAAAAATGATACAAATGAAAAGTGAATACCTGTATGTATTTACCACTTCAGTTATCAGTATATTTTGTGTTAACTACTAGCTCTAAAATAAAAGAAGCATGTTTTACCAGACATGTGCACTGCGCATGCGCGAAATTTGGAGGGTAAGAAAACTGTAATAACTCCAGATTGCCTTGATGGATTTTCATAATTCTTTTTTTATTGGAAAGAGCAAGTCAAAACCTACCAAATACTCTTAAAATAAATTGTCACACTGCGCATGCGCGGAATATGGAGGGTAAGAAAACTGTAATAACTCCAAATTGCCTTGATGGATTTTCATTATTCTTTTTTCATTGGAAAGAGCAAGTCAAAACCTACCAAATACTCTTAAAATAAATTGTCACACTGCGCATGCGCGGAATTTGGAGGGTAAGAAACCTGTAATAACTCCAAATTGCCTCAATGGATTTTCATTTTTTTTTCTTTTATTGGAAAGAACAAGTCAACACCTACCAAATTTTGTTTCAAAACAATAAACCACAATATGCATGTACAGAATAGAAGGTAGGAATCAGATATAACTCAGAATTAGGATGTATGAGGAACAAGTGAACCTCTGGGCAGTTGGCATTGTAACAGTGAGGTTTTGAGATGCATTGTGTCAGTCTGTCAGAAATGGGACAGGGTAAGCCGATTTGTCTAATGTGTAGATGTGGACATGTGGAAACTCCACATTGTGGATCCACATCATCCACATAACCTCCACATTGCATACACATCAAGTCCACATCATCCACATCAGCTCCACAATTTCAATGTGGATATGTGGACCTTCCACTTGACATCAACATCAGCTCCACAATTTCAATGTGGATATGTGGACCTTCCACTTGACATCCACATCAGCTCCACAATTTCAATGTGGATATGTGGACCTTCCACTTGATACCCACAAGTTCAGGAGCAGAGATCTTCTCGTCATCAAATGTAGTAGTCAGGCTTTAGAAGGCTAGTAAGAAATAATTTCAGTCCAGAACATTAAAATCTTGAGATACAAGATTTTATAATCTCCCCAGGAACAAGTACTGACGCTATAGAGTTATGCCTCTGGTATAGTGAGGTCTTGAGATACAGGGCCAAGAGACTCATAGCAGACGCATATTACTGTATAGCCTCTTAAGCCATCTCCTATGCCATTTAACATAGACTTTCCCCCATGAAAAAGACTAAGTTATTTCAAACTAGCCTTTTCAAGCTTACTAAAGCGATGTCATCTATGGCCACGCCCGGCCCAAGACTGCCCCAGGCTGCGGACTTAGTCTCCGGACGGGCGTGGCCATAGTGGCGTCCTTTACTACTCCTATCAGCATGAAATAATTTATCTTGAGGAATCGCTGCAAGCTCCTTACCATAGTTTAGTCATTGTAAAGGACTGTGAATAGCCATCTTTAAAACATCCTCGAGTTTTCATTAAAAAGGTTAACTTGCGGATGTTTTAAAGATGGCTATTCACAGTCATAGGTAAGAAGAAAAAGGTATCTTAAAATGACCTACATTCGATATCATAAACTTGAATAAACATGGTAAAAATAAAATGTACAGACGTGCAGACCCATTCGATGTCCCGCTTTTTGTTGCTCTTCCATCGCTGGACGAGGAACCATGGAACGAAAATTTTTATTTTGGGGAACGATATTTCATTTTTCCAAAAAAAAAGCATGTTTCTGCTACTCTTTGCCAGTTATATGACTCAAAATATGCACACCAACCCACATTTTATCACCAAACATGAATGTTAACCGACCCTCTATTGTTGAGGGCCCTCAGTAATTACTCAATTTTGTAGTAATTATAGATTGTTTAGTCTTGCCTGCTCCTTGTATCGTGATGAGAAACAGTAAACCAGCCGGAATTTACCATTTTCAGAATTCGTAAAGTCTTTTTATTACGGTATGGTGCACCGAAACACCGAAGAGTATTATGCCGCAGGATGTGATTACGGGCACGGGAGTCACACCACAAAGACTGTTCTAATGAAACATCGAAGGAACTATATGCTTCTGTTATTGATAAGTGTGCTATGTTAATTCGATAGAATGACCTCAAATCTTTTAAATAAGTATTCTGAGGCAATAAAAGTTATTGGTTGCAAATTGGGTAGCTAAGCTACTCTTCTGGACATGCGTAGAGTCGTTATGGAAAGTAGCTTCAAGTCAGATACAAATTATTCAAATTATCAAGGAAGTTTCAGAAACATAATCCGGATAATAGTTTTCTTTAGTAAAAAAAATGACGTTCTGGCCATCAATGTTCTGAAAACTGGGGCCCGTTTAGCCAAATTTTGATAAAAGAGAGAAACTCGTTATGACAATACCCTACATCCATATACATTTAATACATACCCTACATAACGAGTTGAGTAAGTGCAGAATTTATTTATTTACTAATTTATTTATTTATTATTTTTATGTACGTTGTATGATCGTTTCAAGAATATTTCAGTTATGTCAAGCCGATTGTTATGCAGAGTTGAGAGAAAGCCGAAGTTCCCGGGGAAAGCCAAATGACCTTCCACAAGCAGAACTTGGCTTTTAATAATAGATAAGAAGAAAAATAATATTAAAAAAGCCCTGATCAACCTTTCGTCGATAGCTTAACATGGAAAGCATACAACCTTACCAAAATGTTTGGTAGTAAGATGGTTGCATATGAAGTTACATGGTTGCCTACATTTGGTCAAATAATTTTTATTTTCAAGCTTTTCGGTTGCCATTCATCTGAACTGCACTTACGGCCTTGTCATAGATCTTGGATTCTTCATGGCACGAACTATTATGCATTGACATTGTTGTTCCGCATTGTAGCCCATCAGACTGCAAGCCATACCCTGTCAAATGCCTTT
This sequence comes from Ctena decussata, assembly GCA_963989385.1. Taxonomy (NCBI): domain Eukaryota; kingdom Metazoa; phylum Mollusca; class Bivalvia; order Lucinida; family Lucinidae; genus Ctena; species Ctena decussata. Next base: position 2,775,189 of record OZ022512.1, on the reverse strand, counting down.
TATAAAATCTAGACATGATGCAGATTTTGCTGATGTTGGAGGTACTATCAACACAGAAGTCTTAAATTTAAGTTATGTTCTGTGGTGCTCTCTTCGACTCCGAACCAAGCCTTTTCTTTGGAGATTATCTGCAGCTAAGGCTGTTCAAACTGAGTTTAAGCATGACTTTGCTCGGATGAATAGACTGATGGTTCTGTAGTTCTGGCAGAGCTGTATGTTGCATTTTATAAGAAGGGAAAAGCTTACAAAAACAAATGTAAAAGACACGATCAACACAAGGAACGTCATGATTTGTACCAGAACTGTCGCTTTAATTAAAGAGTTGTACTATCGATTCAGGGGTGGCGTGGTCGACCCCCGGCTTCTCCGGTAGGACGAAACTTCAACCGAGGTCCCGTCTCCGCATGACCTATTTGTTGGTGGGATGTTTAACCTGAGTTTTCTCTCTCACTGTTCGCTCATTGCCAGTCAGAATTTTGGACTGGCATGGCGTATACAAAGACTGCCACAAAAAAAGGACAAGCGCTGAGCGTACCACAACTGGTGAGGATCATCATTCATCACTCGTATTAAAATGTACATGTACTTTTTTAAAAAAAATCTTAAAGTTCAGCGTTTACGACTCATTTTGCTGATAATCCAGATACAGCAAAAAAAAAAAAAAAAAAAAAAACAATAAAAAAGGAAAAAAAAAATCAGCGTTTAAGACCGACTTAAGGCGTACAGCTAACCACTGCCTTTGTCTTAATGAGCTTTTCTGATAATTTGTTTCCAAAGTCAAATTTCTGTCGTGATCTAGACTGAAATAAAGAGATAGCTATTTTATACGGTGTAATAATCACTAAAAATGTAAATTTCTATTTATACCATTCCAAAATGTGTATATAAGAGTATTTTATATCTTACTATTTTCTTCTTCCCTATTTATTATTGATTCGCATTATACCTATTTTTTGTAAATTTATAATAATATATAGCAACAACAGCAACATTTTTCCCAAAATCGTCATATATATTTTGCTTACCATTTCCTTGGCGAATTCCAGTGTCACTTTAACGGCATACAGTAGCGATATGTCTTTTAGCTAATGAAATAGGTGTTAAACTTTTAGGATAATATTACGCAACGTTATACGGTGAGGTGTTTCATTTATTTTATTTTTATTTTTATTTACACAATATTTTAAGAGGGTGACACATTTAACTAAAAATAGCCATTCTACCAAGTGGCCCTCTACAAACATGATACATACATATAGAATAAAACACAAACATATTTACAGAATAAAAAAACGCAAATATTCTCAAACCCATATATACATAAACATCAGACATACATTCTAAAAATGCATTTGTTAGTTAAAATTAAGAGATCAAGCAAATGAGATGACTGCATTAAGAAACTAAGAGCATTTGCATTTTAATAAGGATTTCTAAAAGCAGATCAATACCATTTGCAGTGAAGATTAAATGTACACTTATAGTCGTACTTAATAATAAACGATTTAGGGTGCATAAAACTCTAACATCTAGCAGTGCTAAAAAATTAAGTCACTGTTAACAAAAATCATGTTTATGTTTATGCTAGTCTGAAAAATAGTTAAAAATATTTTTACTCAGACAGAGGTAAAAATTGGGAATTGGTCTTGACATTAAGAACGGCTACGACTATGATACTAGTTAAAATACTCTTTTATACACTTTTTAAAAGAACTTAGGGACGGAGCTGATTTAATGGTATATGGTAAAGCGTTCCATAATTTTGGGGCTGAACATGTGAAAGAACTGTCATAGAGAGCAGTTCTCGACCTGGGTACAACCAGTGAGCCGTTTTCAGAAGATCTTAGCCGACGTGTACACGTTTCAGAAACAGGCTTGAGTAAGTCTGATATATATGGTGGTGTAAGTTTGTTTAAAGCTTTATACGTTAATACGGCCTTGTTATAATTACATCGATTGGTCACAGAAATCCAGCCTAACTCTTTAAACATCATTTAGATGGTGTAGTATAATCAGCTTTTAAAATAATGCGAGCTGCACGTTTTTGTAATTTATTGAGCCTATCTATATTTATTTTGTATGTAGTGCCCCTAGTGTTTGAACCATAATCAAGGAGTGGTAGAATGTAAATTTGATAATAAATTTTTTGGATCTTTATTGGCACATACTTTGCCAGCTGTTTCAATAGTGAAATCCTAGAAGAAATGGTGGAGCAAAGGTAGTCTATATGAGGCGTCCAAAGTGGATGTTCGTCAATGTATACACCGAGAAGTTTTTGTTTGTTTACGTTGGCAATAGGGTTATTGTCTATATTGATGTCTAATTTTTGACTGTTATGTAATCTTTGTCTAGTGCCAACAGTCATAGAAGTTGTTTTGTCATAGTTTATAGGTAGGTTGTTGTTTTTACTCCAAGCATGCGCTTCAAGGGAGTCACATTGGAGTTTGGCTTCAATTTCGTTTATAGTTTTACCACTAACATGAAAAGTGGTATCATCAGCGAAAAGGTCGGTTGAACAGTGTTTCATGAAGTTAGGTAAGTCATTGACGAACAATAAGAATAAAGTAGGTCCCAATATGGAACCGTGAGGGACACCTGATTGCAACTGAGAGAAGTTTGACCTATGTTGGTCATTGACTAGTGTTTGGAAACGACAATCTAGATATGATGTGAACCAATCTAGGGTTGTGCTATTTAGTTTGTGGGAAAGGGAAAACGACAACAGGCCGCGCATGATCTGGCAATGCGCATGCTCAACTATATACTATTAATAGCTCGTTTAAATATAGCACATATCGACCGATCTATTTTTAAGTCGCTGCATCCATAGACAATTAAAATAGACAATTAAAACAGACAGCTTTTATGACTGTGTGTGGATCAAGCAAAACTTATCGTTGAAGAATTTGAATACGAAACATGTTCATCTTTTTTCGAAGTTCGATCAACAAAAATGTTGGCCAGTTTGATGTCTAATAAACAAACAATTGACATTGTTTAATATGTTTCATTGGCCCTTTTACTGAATGCATGTATTAGGGACGAGTCATTTATTATCAGGTTGGGGCCGGGTACATTCAGGAGGGTATGTGCGTGTGTTTGAGGGGGGGGGGCGGGGTTATTGGTGATCTACTGGGAGGAGAGGGGGTGCAGTGTGTGGAGGCATAGGGGGGAGCCCTGCATAATTTCTTTTTTTTAAATAAAGACAAATGGAAAAAAATCCATTTGTCTTAATTTAAAAAAAAAATGTTCAAGACTCCCCATTACACCTACACTTTCAAATAAATTCTATTCTTTCAAATTTAAGATTTAAAAACGCTTACAAAGAAGAGAATAATAGGGTCGCTCTATTCCCCCCCCCCACCCCCAACAAAAAACATTGATGTATTAGTAGGAAAATATACAATGAATGGTCTTAAAACACGTCGATCAGAGGATATGTTCTCAAGTAAATTTAACGCCTGCGTTTGTGACGGTTCGTTGTCATCAGTAAAAAAAACTGCTCTGGAATCTGGGCACTGGGCCCAACACCCTTAATGTTATTATCAGCTTTATAGAGCTTTATAGAGCATCAGTTTCTTGGTGGACATTTGCAGAAAAAACATAACGAACCATTACTCGGTATATATGATTCACCTGCTACAATGAGAGAAATTTCTTTGTATTTACTGCCCAAAAGTTTGATTGATGTCTGTCTATTATAAAGGTTCTTGAGGTCTGTCTTACATAAGGTGTGTGGATGGGTCATAACGTTTTTTGTCACCTATCTGGAGGAGGGTGTGTGTGGGGGGGGGGGGTGAAAACCAAATATAATGAAACTGGTAGGTAGCATGATTTGCTCTATGACAAATAGGGACCGTGATGCAGCTAATTTTATAATTTCATGATTACAGCTGGAGCATGATCTCCTTTAGCCTGACAACAGCTTCAGCTGGGTCTCTGTTAGTGTTAACTACAGCACAGCTGCAGCACGCTCTCTATTTGTCATATAGGAAACCATAACAACAGCTGGAGCATGGTCTCTGTTAAGTATATGGGAAATCATACTCCACCTGTTGTCATGAGAGTATAACAATAGCTGGAGCATGGTCTTTTATAGTATATAGGAAATCATGCTTCACCTGTTGTCATGCGATAATAACAACAGCTGGAGCATGGTCTTTGTTAAGAATATAGGAAATCATGCTCCACCTGTTGTCATTAGAGTATAACAACATCTGGAGCATGGTCTCTGTTAAGTGAATAGAGAATCATGCGCCACCTGTTGTCATGAGAGTATAACAACAGCTGGAACATGGTCTTTGTTAAGTATAAAGAAATTCCTGCTCCACCTGTTGTCATGAGACTATAGAAACAGCTGGAGCATGGTCTCTCTTATGTATATAGGAAATCATGCTCCACCTGTTGTCATGAGAGTATAACAACAGCTGGAGCATGGTCTCTGTTAAGTGAATAGGAAATCATGCGCCACCTGTTATCATGAGAGTATAACAACATCTGAAGCATGGTCTATGTTAAGTGAATAGGAAATCATGCGCCACCTGTTGTCATTAGAGTATAACAACAGCTGGAGCATGGTCTTTGTTGAGTATATAGAAAACCTTGCTCGAACTGTTGTCATGAGAGTATAACAACAGCTGGAGCATGGTCTCTGTTAAGTTAATTGGAAATCATGCGCCACCTGTTGTCATGAGAGTATAACAACATCTGGAGCATGGTCTCTGTTAAGTATATAGGTAATCATGCTCCACCTGTTGTCATGAGAGCATAGCAACAGCTGGAGCATGGTCTCTCTTATGTATATAGGAAATCCTGCTCCACCTGTTGTCATGAGAGTATAACAACAACTAATAATGGTCGCTGTTAAGTAAATAGGAACTCAAGCGCCACCTGTTGTCATGAGAGTTAAACAACATCTGGAGCATGGTCTCTCTCAAGTATAAAGGTAATCATGCTCCACCTGTTGTTATGGGAGTATAACAACATCTGGAGCATGGTCTCTGTTAAGTATATAGAAAATCCTGCTTCACCTGTTGTCATGAGAGTATAACAACAGTTGGAGCATGGTCTCTCTTATGTATATAGGAAATCATGCTCCATCTGTTGTCATGAGAGTATAACAACATCTGGAGTATGGTCTCTGTTAAGTGTATAGAAAATCCTGCTTCACCTGTTGTCATGAGAGTATAACAACAGTTGGAGCATGGTCTCTCTTATGTATATAGGAAATCATGCTCCATCTGTTGTCATGAGAGTATAACACAGCTGGAGCATAGTCTCTGTTAAGTGAATAGGAAATCATGCGCCACCTGTTGTCATGAGAGTATAACAACAGCTGGAGCATGGTCTCTGTTAAGAATATAGGACATCATGCTCCACCTGTTGTTATGGGAGTATAATAACAGCTGGAGCATGGTCTCTCTTATGTATATAGGAAATCATGCTCCATCTGTTGTCATGAGAGTATAACAACAGCTGGAGCATGGTCTTTGTTAAGTATATAGGAAATCCTGCTCCTCCTGTTATCATGAGTGTATAACAACAGCTGGAACATGGTCTCTGTTAAGTATATAGAAAATCCTGCTCCACCTGTTGTCATGGAGGGAATATAACAACAGCTGGAGCATAGTCTCTGTTAAGTTTATAGGAAATCCTGCTCCACCTGTTGTCATGAGAGTATAACAACAGCTGGAGCATGGTATCTGTTAAGTATATAGGAAATTCTACTCTACCTGTTGTCATGAGTTTATAACAACAGCTGGAGCATGTTCTCTGTTTAGTGTATACGAAATCATGCTCCTCCTCTTGTGACGAGACTATAACAACAGCTTGAGCATGGTCTCTGTTAAGTATATAGGTAATCATGCTCCACATGTTGTCATGAGAGTATAGCAACAGCTGGAGCATGGTCTCTCTTATGTATATAAAAAATTATGCTCCAACTGTTCCCAAGAGAGTATAAAAACAGCTGGAGCATGGTCTCTGTTAAGTGAATGGGAAATCATGCGCCTCCTGTTGTCATGAGAGTATAACAACAGGTGGAGCATGTTCTCTGTTTAGTATATACGAAATAATACTCCTCCTGATGTCATGAGAGTATAACACCAGCTTGAGCATGGTCTGTGTTACGTATACAGGAAATCATGCTCCACATGTTGTCATGAGAGTATAACAACAGTTGGAGTATGGTCTCTCTTATGTATATAGGAAATCATGCTCCACCTGTTGTCATGAGAGTATAACAACAGCTGGAGCATGGTCTCTGTTAAGTGAATAGGAAATCATGCGCCACATGTTGTCATGAGAGTATAACAACATCTGGAGCATAGTCTCTGTTAAGTGAATAGGAAATCATGCGCCTCCTGTTGTCATGAGAGCATAACAACAGGTGGAACATGTTCTCTGTTTAGTATATACGAAATCATACTCCTCCTGTTGTCATGAGAGTATAACACCAGCTTGAGCATGGTCTCTGTTAAGTATACAGGAAATCATGCTCCATCTGTTGTCATGAGAGTATAGCAACAGCTGGAGCATGGTCTCTCTTCTGTATATTGGAAATTATCCTCCACCTGTTGTCATGAGAGTATAACAACAGCTGGAGCATGGTCTTTGTTAAGTGAATAGGAAATCATGAGCCTCCTGTTGTCATGAGAGTATAACAACATCTGGAGCATGGTCCCCGGTATGTATATAGGTAATCATGTTCAACCTGTTGTCATGAGAGTATAGCAACAGCTGGGGCATAGTCTCTCTTATGTATATATGAAATTATGCTCCACCTGTGCATAGTCTCTGTTAAGGGAATAGGAAATCAAGCGCCACCTGTTGTCATGAGAGTTCAACAACATCTGGAGCATGGTCTCTCTCAAGTATATAGGGAATCATGCTCCACCTGTTGTTATGGGAATCTAACAACATCTGGAGCATGATCTCTGTTAAGTATATAGAAAATCCTGCTTCACCTGTTGTCATGAGAGTATAACAACAGTTGGAGCATTTTCTCTCTTATGTTTATAGAAAATCATGCTCCATCTGTTGTCATGAGAGTATAACACAGCTGGAGCATAGTCCCCGTTAAGTGAATAGGCAATCATGTGCCACCTGTTGTCCTGAGAGTATAACAACATCTGGAGCATGGTCCCCGGTATGTATATAGGTAACCATGTTCAACCTGTTGTCATAAGAGGATAGCAACAGCTGGGGCATGGTCTCTCTTATGTATATATGAAATTATGCTCCACCTGTGCATAGTCTCTGTTAAGGGAATAGGAAATCATGCGCCACCTTTTGTCATGAAAGTATAACAACAGCTGGAGCATGGTATTTGTTAAGTATATAGAAAATCCTGCTCCACCTGTTGTCATGAGAGTAAAGCAACAGCTGAAGCGTGGTCTCTCTTATGTATATAGGAAATCATGCTCCCACCTGTTGTCCTGAGAGTATCACAACAGCTGGAACATGGTCTCTATTAATTGAATAGGAAACCATGCGTCACCTGTTGTCATAAGAGTATAACAACATCTGGAGCATGGTCTCTGTTAAGTATATAGGTAATCATGCTCCACCTGTTGTCATGAGAGTATAGCAACTACTGGAGCATGGTTTCTCTTATGTATATAGGAAATTCTGATCCACCTGTTGTCATGAGAGTATAACAACAACTAGAAATGGTCGCTGTTAAGTAAATAGGAAATCAAGCGCCACCTGTTGTCATGAGAGTTAAACAACATCTGGAGCATGGTCTCTCTCAAGTATATAGGTAATCATGCTCCACCTGTTGTTATGGGAGTATAACAACATCTGGAGCATGGCCTCTGTTAAGTATATAGAAAATCCTGCTTCACCTGTTGTCATGACAGTATAACAATGTTGGAGCATGGTCGCTCTTAAGTATATAGGAAATCATGCTCCATCTGTTGTCATGAGAGTATAACACAGCTGGAGCATAGTTTCTGTTAAGTGAATAGGAAATCATGCGCCACCTGTTGTCATGAGAGTATAACAACAGGTGGAGCATGTTCTCTTTTTACTATATACGAAATCATACTCCTTCTGTTGTCATGAGAGTATAACATCAGCTTGAGCATGGTCTCTGTTAAGTATACAGGAAATTATGCTCCACCTGCTGTCATGGGAGTATAGCAACAGCTGGAGCATGGTCTCCCTTATGTATATTGGAAATTATGCTCCACCTGTTGTCATGAGAGTATAACAACAGCTGGAGCATGGTCTCTGTTAAGTGAATAGGTAATCATGCGCCCCCTGTTGTCATGAGAGTATAACAACATCTGGAGCATGGTCCCCGGTATGTATATAGGTAATCATGTTCAGCCTGTTGTCATGAGAATATAGCAACAGCTGGGGCATGGTCTCTCTTATGTATATATAAAATTATGCTCCACCTGTGCATAGTCTCTGTTAAGGGAATAAGAAATCATGCGCCACCTTTTGTCATGAAAGTATAACAGCAGCTGGAGCATGGTCTTTGTTAAGTATATAGAAAATCCTGTTCCACCTGTTGTCATGAGAGTAAAGCAACAGCTGGAGCGTGGTCTCTCTTATGTATATAGGAAATCATGCTCCCACCTGTTGTCCTACTAGTATCACACCAGCTTGAACATGGTCTCTATTAAGTGAATAGGAAACCATGCGCCACCTGTTGTCATGAGAGTATAACATTATCTGGAGCATGATCTCTGTTAAGTGAATAGGAAATCTTGCACCACCTGTTGTCATGAGAGTATAACAACAGCTGGAGCTTGGTCTCTGTTAAGTATTTAGGAAATCCTGCTCCTCCTGTTATCATGAGTGTATAACAACAGCTGGAACATGGTCTCTGTTAAGTATATAGGAAATCCTGCTCCACCTGTTGTCATGGAGAGAATATAACAACAGCTGGAGCATAGTCTCTGTTAAGTTTGTAGGAAATCCTGCTACACCTGTTGTCATGAGAGTATAACAACAGCTGGAGCATGGTATCTGTTAAGTGTATAGGAAATTCTACTCTACCTGTTGTCATGAGATTATAACAACAGCTGGAGCATGTTCTCTGTTTAGTGTATACGAAATCATGCTCCTCCTTTTGTCACGAGACTATAACAACAGCTTGAGCATGGTCTCTGTTAAGAATATAGGTAATCATGCTCGACATGTTGTCAGGAGAGTATAGCAACAGCTGGAGCATGGTCTCTCTTTTGTATATAGGAAATTATGCTCCACCTGTTGTCATGAGAGTATAACAACAGCTGGAGCATGGTTTCTGTTAAGTGAATAGGAAATCATGCGCCACCTGTTGTAATGAGAGTATAGCAACAGGTGGAGCATGTTCCCTGTTTAGTATATACGAAATCATACTCCTCCTGTTGTCATGAGAGTATAACACCAGCTTGAGCATGGTCTCTGTTAAGTATACAGGAAATCATGCTCCACCTGTTGTCATGGGAGTATAGCAACAGCTGGAGCATGGTCTCTCTTATGTATATGAAAATTATGCTCCACCTGTAGTCATGAGAGTATAACAACAGCTGGAGCATGGTCTCTGTTAAGTGAATAGGATATCATGCGCCCCCTGTTGTCATGAGAGTATAACAACATCTGGAGCATGGTCCCTGGTATGTATATAGGTAATCATGTTCAGCCTGTTGTCATGAGAGTATAGCAACAGCTGGGGCATGGTCTCTCTTATGTATATATAAAATTATGCTCCACCTGTGCATAGTCTCTGTTAAGGGAATAGGAAATCATGCGCCACCTTTTGTCATGAAAGTATAACAACAGCTGGAGCATGGTCTTTGTTAAGTATATAGAAAATCCTGCTCCACCTGTTGTCATGAGAGTAAAGAAACAGCTGGAGCGTGGTCTCTCTTATGTATATAGGAAATCATGCTCCCACCTGTTGTCCTGAGAGTATCACAACAGCTTGAACATGGTCTCTATTAAGTGAATAGGAAACCATGCGCCACCTTTTGTCATGAGAGTATAACAACATCTGGAGCATGGTCTCTGTTAAGAATATAGGTAATCATGCTCCACCTGTTGTATGGGAGTATAATAACAGCTGGAGCATGGTCTCTGTTAAGTATATAGGAAATCATGCTCCACCTGTTTTCATGAGAGTATAACAACAGCTGGAGCATGGTCTTTGTTAAGTATATAGGAAATCCTGCTCCCCCTGTTGTCATGAGTGTATAACAACAGCTGGAGCATGGTCTCTGTTAAGTATATAGGAATTCATGCTCCACCTGTTGTCATGAGAATATAACAACAGGTGGAGCATGGTCTCTGTTTAGTATATAGGAAATCCTACTCTACCTGTTGTCATGAGAGTATAACAACAGGTGGAGCATGGTCTCTGTTTAGTATATACGAAATCATGCTCCTCCTGTTGTCACGAGAGTATAACAACAGCTTGAGCATGGGCTCTGTAAGTACTTTAAGAAACCAAGCTTTTCCTGTTGTCATCAGATTATTACAACAGTCTGTCAGTATTATAGGAAACCATGCTTTTTCTGTTTTCATCAGATTATAACAATAGCTAGAGCGTGCTCTCTTTTAGTACCATAAAGTTCAGAAATAAGACAAAACACAGGTTTTCACGTTTCGACTTTCTTCTTCTTCAGAAACTAGACTGTATTTGAAAAACAAGTAACGTCACGTCCGTTAGTACCATAGGAAACGATGCTGCTCCTGTTGTCATCATATTAAAACAACAGCTGAAGAAGGTCTCTGTTAGTACTATAGGAAAGTAAAAAGATAGGAATGATAAAATGATCAGGAATTAATACAATCAAATTCCACATTCCACTTTCAAAACCAATAGGGAAAGAAGCACATATACACAGATTGTCACAAGTTTACCAAAGACATGTACAGATAACCGAAGCAGCTCTGATAGTACTAAAGGAAACCATGCTTCTCCTGTTGTCATCAGGTTATAACAGTAGCTGGAGCATGGTGTATGTTAGTACTTCAGGAAGCCACTCTCCCTCTGTTATCATCAGATTGTTACAACGGCTGGAGCGTGGTCTCTAAAAGTAAAATACCTGATGTCATCAGATGATAACAATAGCTGAATCACGGTCTCTGTTAGTACTATAGGAAACCATGCTCCTCTTATTGTCATCAGATTATAACAACAGCTGGAGCATGGTCTTTTATAGTACTATAGGAAACCATGATCCTCCTGATGTCCTCAGATTATAACAACAGCTTGAGCATGGTCTCTGTTAGAACGATAGGTTAGTATGCTCCACCTGCTGTCATCAGATTATAACAGCAGATGGAGCATGGTCTCTGTACGTACCATAGGAAAGCATGCTCCTCCTGTTTTCATGACATGATACATGATGTAACAACAGCTGGAGCTCTGTCTCCTTTAGTAATATAAGAATCCATGCTCCTCCTGTTGTCATGAGAAAACAACAATAGGTGGAACATAGTCTCTATTTTTAAGTTTCACCGGAACTGTTTCAACTTTTTGGATAACCGCTTGTTACCGAAAATGCTCTTATGTTACATGCAGTCTGCTGTTTACAAGGCTAATTACACAACAGAACAATAAAGAGTGTTTTCTTCATATATTCGAGATCAAACGCAGGCTATCGACTGTTACAATCTATCCCGACAACTGTAACACTTTTTTTTGAGGTTAGAAAATTTAACTTTTAAATTTATTTTGCTTGAATTTGGGACGAGTAATTTATAAGCAGGTGTGGGGGAACCGGGTACAGTTAGGGGATCGGAATTGTTTTTGGTGATGTAATGATGTACTGGGGGGGGTCGGAAATCAATAAGCCTCGGAGCAAGGGGGGTCATATATTTTAGTAAACATATTGTGGAGTGGGGGGGTGTCAGAATTCTTACATCGACCTTCATTTTTAAAAATGTGCTGGCTTCTTAAGGGGGGGGGGGCTTCCAGGCCCCCCATTACTCCTAAAATTTCACTCTTTTTCTTTCAAACTCAAAACTTAAGGGCATATATGGAAATGACAGACAAAACTTTGGCAGCTTCATATAAAAAAAGACAGCTCTTTTCATTGATTTGCTAGAAAACAACAGTATGAAAGTGTCTATAAAATCATGTCAAGTAGATGATTTTGTTCTAAATTATATTTATATGCCTGCATTTGTGATATCAGCTCTCCAGGCGCCTTTTCATCAGCAGAACTACAGTGGCTTCTGGGGCCGCAGCCCCCAGACCCCCGCGACCCAGACGCCCCAGTATTAGCTTTAACAGTTATAATTATTAAGCTGTTAAGCAGTGGACAACAGATTGCTGGATGGCCATTAGCAGAAGAAAGTTTAAAAATGAAGACAAGTGTACACAGACCATGAATAATTAACCTGTTAAAATAAGAAAATGTTCTTTGTGTTTCATACATGTTTTGAATGAGGTCAATCTGACATAAAATAGGTAATATGATGTAGGTGTGTGAAGGGTAGCTGGGTGTGGGGGATCATAAAATTGTTCGTCATTTATTTGCGGGGGGGGGGGCGGGGGGGGGGGCGTCGGCAAAATAATACTGGTGAGACTGGGGTGGGGGTCAGAAAAATTTTGGTGAACCATATGAAAATTCCCCCCCCCTCCCCCACCTCCACCAGATAATAAATGACCCGTCCCTTAAAAACATTACTAAAATATTCCTTATTGTTCGAACACAAGATTATAAAATACCTTATTCTCTAAGTTAAAACGAGACCCTCCGATCCCTAGGTGATGTCGGCAAATACAATAATTTCAGCTTCTGAGTAAAAATGGCCAGATTGATCTTCTCACGTTCTTTATTTCTTGTCTACAGCTACTAGGCTATCGGGGTGGGGGGGGGGGGGGGGGGGGGGCGGAGGCGGAGTGAGTATACTATACCCAGCTCTTAGAAAATAATGCGTATATCTCTCCTAGCTCATTAATTTTTGTGATTAGTCCCCATCCCCTTAACCCCATTTACCGGTTAGAAACCCATTGAGTCTTGGACACAACATATTACAAGTTTCACAGCATTTTAACATAGGTATTCTTTTACTCATTCCGTAGTCGAGAGTTTTTCAGTTCAATAGCTAGAAGATAAGTGTTTGTGTTTCAACCACACAACCAGGACTCACTAGATCCCTAAATATATTGTTATAGCTCCCTGTATCCCCTATGCGTTTTTTTCTTGGTTTGACTTGCCCCGAAGAAGACAAATATTTTGAATCTCGCTCAACCTGCTTTTCCGGCGCAGGACACGGCGAGAAAATGTTTTGTTTATAAAAATGGCTTTTTTTCTTTGCCTATTTCTATCAGAACTACGATGGCCCAAATCATCGGGCTCACTTTTCATTTCAATACTATTTCCGAGTTCCAAATTCTGAATTCCGAATTCTGAATTCCGAATTTCGTAGAACAAACTGGACTTGATAATTCTTATTTATTTTATATCGCCAAACCTTCAAATGAAATGTTGATGCACAGCATTTAACAAATAAGATTCAGAAAGCAGAATGACTGTTTGATGCTTAAATTCAATTAAAAGGCCATGAAACTCTAGAAACAAAAGAAAGAAAAATTACCCCAAAATGAAGCAGGGGATATTTCAACAGAAAACTATTATTCTAAACATAAAAATATCTTGCATCACAGTCCCCAAATACCCCCATTTTAGCAAGAAATACTTTCTTAAGAACAAGACCTACACTGATGCATGTAGTATAAAGGGGACCCGATAGCTCAGAAGGTTAAGCGATGACCTGCTGATCTAGCGGTCCCGGGTTCGAGTCCCGCTGGAGGAGGGAATCTTTTCAATCGTAAACGGGGCGACAAAAATTGCTGTTAGCCATATAAGATTGTAATTGCTATTGTCCGTTGACTATTAACAGCCATTTACACGTAAAATTACATTTACCAGTTAAATGGTAACAGCGTTTTAGACCAAAAGTAGCTATTGTCAGTTAACTGGTAAAAACATAAACAATCTTTAGGCTAAACGTTATTGCCAGTTAGGTTTAAGCTTTCACCGAAGGGTAAAATTCTGCTAATGATTTTGTCACCCCATTTTCACGTACAAGCATATAGCTCCTTCAACAATTTAATGCGTTTTAAGTCCTTTAGCTTCTGTTACATTCGTTTTAATATAGGTTGCACCTTAATGAATTCCAAGACTGCAAGTTTGCCCTTTTTTGCATTTTATAATTGTTCTGATATCTAGGAATATATAAAAGGAAGGTTGTGTTTGGAACTTTTCGGCCTTTCGATGTCTAGGGCGCACAAGATTTAAAGCTGTAAAAACATGTATATGCGCTGACAAATATTTTATGTGCCACTACTGCTGTTGGTTTAAACAATATTTTATTTGAAACTGAGATACATAGAGTAAATACAGATACAAGTACATGTAAATGAAATCAGTAAAAATAGAATTCAGAAGAAAGTCATACGACTTATATGAAGCTGTATCCTATGTTTCAATTGATCGGATAACAAGTATATAGTCATTTGAACTTTGAGGCTTGCTAAAACTGACATAAGATCATGTCTGGAATAGTAATGTAACATATGATCAGGTATTTAGAGAGTAAGATACTTTAGAGAGATGGCAGTAAAGTTATACAAAAATATACAACATAGTAGCAGGTAAGTGATAGGTAGGAGGGCTCCACGGGGAGTGGAATTTTAGGCTTGCTATTAATTAGCATTTTTTAGAAATACATGTATAAAAGTACATGTTTCTGTACAGCAGTCGAGGCACAGTGGTTTTAAGCCAAAGGTTCGTTCACATAAACAGCTCAATGGAATAAAATTCTACACATTTAACAATTGAATAATAATACAATTAAAGGAAGAAACTTTATATTCTATTTGTAAGTAATGTGAAACGGAGTTAACCTTGACTGTTTTTCGAAGCGTTTTGCTTTCATTATAAAATTCTGAACAGCTAGGAAAAAATTCTTTTTGTTTGGCATGTCAGTTCAGGGTTACCCCACAAAAGTTTGTTAATAGTTGATGGACATAATGCAGATACTGCTGCTGTTGAGACACATAAACAATAGTAGTAATTTAATAGGGCTGTTTTGGATTAAATCCATTGCATCTCACCAACACCCATATAGGCCTATATGCGAATTCCATTTTATATCTGTTATGCAGTTTTTTTCGATTCAAAACAAAAATATATAATAAAGCCCGATCGACCCCACCTCCTCTCCTCTCTCTCCTCTCTGTCTGTCTGTCTGTCTGTCTCTCTCTCTATTTGGATTCCAAGGGAGTCATCAAGTGCTTCTCTGTGTACGATGCGATGGCCTATTACATGTCTGTTCTTGTATCTGCAACGAGCCTGGAATTTTACATAGTTTTCAACAAGCTTTCTTCTACTTAAAACAGCACCTATTGTGTCTGTTGGAGGGAATGATATGCACGCTGATACCAGACTCAGTCCGCATTTTAAAATGGTGCCAGCGCTTCAAGTGGCCAATACAATGGGTTTGTTAATCAAAGAAGCATACGGTTGCAGGTATCGTCGGGTCGCCTAAACTCGCATACCTCACACTGAGTTGCCGTTCTCTGCGTTTGAAGAGGTCTTTTTCATCAGAAATTACATGTATGAGGAACATCTCTTCTTTTTGATGCTACCGTCAAATCCACTTTTTAATGTTTAACGTCAAAGATGTCAGCATGTCTGAGCTTTAAAAATGGCGAGAAAACATAAATGAGCCTCCATACGCATTAATGTGACTGTGTAAACTTCCAGGGGAAACAACTCTGCCATTATTTATTTTTGTCCCCCCCCCCCCCCTTTCGCATTTGGAGTCAACTTTTCATGGAAAGAATTTGCTTCTTAAGGAACAAGTTATTTCCTTTAAGGTAAACCTTATTAGGAAGGGCTTAGTCACACAGGTCAGCAAACTGGAAGTCACAAAATTTGTTCCCCTTTTTTTAAAAAAAGGCAGAAACCATTACGGTGTACCTATGCACTTTAAACTCACCCAGACAAAACGTCGTATCAACATTGCACCGACGTCATATCGACGTTATACTTATACGAAAAATCTCAATAGATTTTCTTACTACAGAGCATCTGCCCAACTCCAGTATCACTGGTCCAAGGCATATACGAGTATAGGATGTGATATGGGTGGACCTAACAACACTATTTCAGTCATATCGGCTTGACGGGAATGTAATAATATGAATGGCTGTGTGCAATGGAATCCCGTTTACGGTTAAAAATAATGCCGCCTCAGTGGGATTCGAACCCCGAGAGCGAGTTTAACAGGCCAGCGCTTAACCCTCTGGCCTAGAACTTCAGTTCTACTATGATGTGATATGAAAGTACCAATATAGTATTCTAATTATTATATCTATTTTCTTCTACACCGTCTTTCATATGAATCCCCATAACTTCCATGGCAATGGCCAAGACACATGTATGTCTTTTCTCAGAAGGATCTGAATCTTAACAGAAATGGGTACACGTTTAGAGGAATCAAATCTGCCACTGTTATTGGGGTAAAACATTGAAGATAAGAAGTTGCTCCAATAGATGCATTTTTTGCATGAGTAGATTTTAAATTTGACTAGATCTAGGGTACCAGGAGATACCATGTTTCAGCTATTGTTATGCTCTCATGACAACAGGTAGAGCAAGATTTCTTATATACTTAACAGAGACCATGCTCCAGCTGCTGTTATATTCTCATGAAAACAGGTGTAGCATAATATCCTATAAACTCAACGTGACCGCGCTCCAGCTGTTGTTTTACACTCATGACAACAGGTGGCGCATGATTTCCTATATATCCTTAACAGAGACCATGCTCCAGCTATTGCTATACTCTCATGAAAACAGGTGGCGCATGATTTCCTATATATCCTTAACAGAGACCATGCTCCAGCTATTCTTATATTTTCATGAAAACAGGTGGCGCATGATTTCCTATACACTTAACAGAGACCATGCTCCAGCTGTTGTTATATTCTCATGACAACAGGTGGAGCATGACTTCCTATATACTTAACAAAGACTATGCTCCAGCTGTTGTTATACTCCCATAACAACAGGTGGCGCATGATTTCCAATATACTTAACAGAGACCATGTTCCAGCTGTTGTTATATTCTCATGACAACAGGTGGAGCAGGATTTCCTATATAATAACAGAGACCATGCTCCAGGTGTTGTTATACTCTCATGACAACAGATGGAGCATGATTTCCTAAATACTTAACAGAGACCATGCTCCAGTTGTTGCTATACTCTCATGACAACAGGTGGAGCATGGTTTCCTAAATACTTAACAGAGACAATGCTCCAGCTGTTGTTATATTCTCATGACAACAGGTGGAAAATGATTTCCTATATTCGTAACAAAGACCATGCTCCAGCTGTTGTTATACTCCCATGACAACAGGTGGAGCAGAATTTCTAATATACTTAACAGAGACCATGTCCAAGCTGGTATTTTACTCTCATGACAAGAAGAGGAGCATGATTTCGTATATACTAAACAGAGAACATGCTCCAGCTGTTGTTATACTCTCATGGCAACAGGTAGAGCAGGATTTCCTATATACTTAACAGACGCCATGCTCCCGCTGTTGCTATGTTATCAATACAACAGATGGAGCAGGATTTTCTATATACTAAACAGAGACCATGCTCCAGCTGTACTTATTTTCCCCATGACAACAGGTGGAGCATGATTTCCTATATACTTAACAGAGACCATGCTCCAGCTGTTGTCATACTCTCATGACAATTGGAGGAGCAGGAATTCCTATATACTTAACAGAGACCATGCTCCAGATATTGTTATACTCTCATGAAAACAGGTGGAGCATGATTTCGTATATACTAAACAGAGAACATGCCTCAGCTGTTGTTATACTCACATGACAACAGGTAGAGTAGGATTTCCTATATACTTAACAGAGGCCATGCTCCAGCTGTTGCTATGCTATCATGACAACAAGTGGAGCAGGATTTCCAATATACTTAACAGAGACCATGCTCCAGCAGTTGTTTGGCTTTCATGACAACAGGTGGAACAAGATTTCCTATATACTTAACAGAGACCATGCTCTAGCTGTTGTTATATTCTCATGAGAACAGGTGGAGCATGATTTCCTATATACTTAACAGAGACCTTGCTCCAGATGTTGTTATACTCTCATGACAACAGGTGGAGCATGATTTCATATATACATAAAAGAGACCATACTAAAGCTGATATTTTACTCTCATGACAACAGGTAGTGTAGGATTTCCGATATACTAAACAGAGCCCATAGCTGTTGCTATGCTATCATGACAACAGGAGGAGCATGATTTCGTTTATACTAAACAGATACCATGCTCCAGCTGTTTTTATTTTCTCATGACATCAGGTGGAGCATGATTTCCTACATACTTAACAGAGACCATGCTCCAGCTGTTGTTATACTCTCATGACAACAGGAGGAGCTGGAATTCCTATATACTTAAAAAGACCCTGCTCAAGCTGTTGTTATACTCCCATAACAACACGTGGAGCATGATTTCCTATATACGTAACAGAAACCATGCTCCAGCTGTTGATATACTCCCATAACAACAGGTGGAGCATGATTACCAATATACTTAACAGAGACCATGCTGCAGATGTTGTTATACTCTCATGACAACAGGTGGAGCAGGATTTACTATATACTAAACAGAGACCATGCTCCAACTGTTGCTATACTATCATGACAACAGGTGGAGCATGATTTCCTATATGCATAATAGAGACCTTGCTCGAGATGTTGTTATACTCTCGTGACAACAGGTGAAGCATGATTTCCAATATACTTAACAGAGACCATGCCCAAGCTGTTATTATACTCTGATGACAACAGGAGGAGCATGATAGCGAATATACTAAACAGAGAACATGCTCCAGCTGTTGTTTTACTCTCATGACAACAGATAGAGCATGATTTCTAATATACTTAACAGAGACCATGCTCCAGCTGTTGCTATACTCTCATGACAACAGGTGGAGCAGGATTTCCTATATACTAAACAGAGACCATGCTCCAGTTGTTGTTATATTCAATGACAACTGGTGGAGCAGGATTTCCTATATACTCAACAGAGACCATGCTCCAGCTGTTCTTATACTCTCATGACAACAGGAGGAGCAGAATTTCGTATAAACTAAACAGGGAACATGCTCCAGCTGTTGTTATATCCTCATGACAACAGGTAGAGTAGGATTTCCTATATACTTAACAGAGACCATGCTCCAGCTGTTGCTATACTCTCAAGACAACAGGTGGAGCAGGATTTCCTATATACTAAACAGAGACCATGCTCCAGCTGTTGTTATATTCTCATGACAACAGGTGCAGCATGATTTCCTATATACTCAACAGAGAACATGCTCCAGCTGTTCTTATACTCTCATGACGACAGGAGGAGCAGGATTTCCTATATACTTAACAAAGACCATGCTCCAGCTGTTGTTATACTCTCATGACAACAGGTGGATGATATTTCAATATATATAAGAGAGACCATGCTCCAGCTGTTGCTATACTCTCATGACAACAGGTGGAGCATGATTTCCTGTATACTTAACAGAGACCATGCTCCAGCTGTTGTTATACCCCCATAACAACAGGTGGAGCATGATAACCTATAACCTTAACATACACCATGCTGCAGATGTTGTTATACTCTCATGACAACAGGTGGCGCATGATTTCCTATTCACTTTACAGAGACCATGCTCCAACTGTTGTTATACTCTCATGACGACAGGTGGAGCTTGATTTCCTATGAACATAAGAGAGACCATGCTCCAGCTGTTGCTATACTCTAATGACAACAGGTGGAGCAGGAATTTCGATATACTTTACAGAGACCATGCTCCAGATGTTGTTCATAACCCATAACAACAGGTGGAGCATGATTTCCTTTCAGTTAACAGAGACCATGCTCCAGCTGTTGCTATACTCTCAAGACAACAGGTGGAGCAGGATTTCCTATATCCATAAGAGAGACCATGCTCCAGCTCTTGCTATACTCTCGTGGCAACAGGTGGAGCATGATTTCCTATATCCATAAGAGAGACCATGCTCCAGCTGTTGCTATACTCTCATGACAACAGGTGGAGCATGATTACCTATATACTTATCAGAGACTATGCTCCAGATGTTGTTATACTCTCATGACAACTTGTGGCGCATGATTTCCTATTCACTTAACAGAGACCATGCTCAAGCTGTTGTTATACTCTCATGACAATAGGTGGAGCATGATTTCCTATATACATAAGAGAGACCATGCTCCAGCTGTTGCTATACTCTCATGACAACAGGTGGAGCAGGATTTTATATATACTTAACAAAGACCATTCTCCAGCTGTTTTTATACTATTATGACAATAGGTGGAGCATAATTTCCAATATATATAACAGAGACCATGCTCTAGCTATTGCTATACTCTCATGACAACAGGTGGAGCAGGATTTTATATATACTTAACAAAGACCATTCTCCAGCTGTTTTTATACTCTTATGACAATAGGTGGAGCATAATTTCCCATATATATAAGAGAGACCATGCTCCAGCTGTTGTTATACTCTCATGACAACAGGTGGAGCATGATTTTCTATATACTTAACAGAGACCATGCTGCAAATGTTGTTAAACTCTCATGACAACAGGTGGAGCATGATTCCTATATACTTAACAGAGACCATGCTCCAGCTGTTGTTATGGTTTCCTATATGACAAATAGAGAGCGTGCTGCAGCTGTGCTGTAGTTAACACTAACAGACACCAAGCTGTAGCTGTTGTCAGGCTAAAAAAATCGTGCTCCAGCTGTAATCATGAAACTATAACAACAGCTGCATCACGGTCCCTATTTGTCATATAGGAAATCATGCTACCTACCAGTTTCATTATATTTTGTTTTCACGCCCCCCACTCCAGATAAGTGACAAAAAAATTTATGACCCATCCACCCCTCCCGCCCCAACCCCCCCCCCCCCCCCCCCCCCCACAACCCAAATGTAAGACAGACCTCAAGAACCTTTATAATAGATAGACCTCAATCAAACTTATGGGCACAAAATATACAAAGAAATTTCTCTTCACTGTTACATGTTGATTATATATACCGATTAATAGTTCGTTATTTTTTTTCTGCAAATGTCCACCAAGAAACTGATACTGAATGCTCTATAAAGCTGATGATAACATCAAAGGTGTTGGGCCAAGTGCCCAGATTCCAGAGCAGTTTTTTACTGATGACAAGGAACCGTCACAAACGCAGGCGTTAAATTTACTTGAGAACATATCCTCTGGTCGACATGTTTTAAGACCATTCATTGTATATTTTCCTACTAATACACCAATGATTTTTTTGGTTGGGTGTGTGTGTGTGGGTGTGGGGGGGGGGGGGGGGGGGGGGGGGGGGGGGGGGGGGAATAGAGCGACCCTTGTATTTTCTTCTTTGTAAGCGTTTTAAATCTTAAATTTGAAAGAATAGAATTAATTTGAAAGTGTAGGTGTAATAGAGAGTCTTGAACATTTTTTTTTAAATTAAGACAAATGGATTTTTCCCATTTGTCTTTATTAAAAAAGAAATTATGCAAGGCTCCCCCCTATCCCTCCACACACTCCCAGTAGATCACTAATAAAATCCCCCCACACACACACACACAATCACAAACACATAGCCTTCTGAATGTACCCGGCCCCCGACCTGATAATAAATGACTCGTCCCTAATACTTGCATACAGTAAAAGGGCCATGAAACATATTAACAATATCAGTTGTTTTAGATCTACATGTAAATATATCAAACTGGCCAACATTTTTGTTGATACGAAGGGTCTCTAAATTCTATCGCCCCGTACAGCAAACCCTTACGATAGTAGAACATTATATCGTCGTGCCCAGTGAGTTTTGCTCATTTTTAATCTAATTAGGGGAACAGAAAGCATTAAAAATAAATAGATAAATAAATAAATATATATATATATAAATAAATGATAAATAAATAAATCTACTGAAATAGTAATTTGCAGAGAGTTTTAACATGCTAGATAAGCCATTGTTTTAAGTGCAGCGCTATACAATTATCATTGGATTTTCCGAACGCTATCTATAACTAAAAATGGGTTAACCAATGTCTATTAAAAGTAACTGACCGACGCATGCGCAATTAAAAATCATGCGCGGCCTGTTGTCGTTTTCCCTCTCCCTTAGTTTGTAGAGTGATAATTTTCTTATTAGTAATGCATGGTCCACCATAGCAAAGGCTTTCCGAAAATCAATAAATAATGTGCCTACTATATCTCCATTATCGATACAGGCCATCCATTGGTCGATTAATTTTACTAGAGCTGTTTGACAGCTGTGTTTTTGTCTGAATCCGGACTAACATTCATGAATAAGATTGTATTTGTTTAGGTATCCCATAAGGTGCTTATTTACATGCTTTTCAAATATTTTGGAGATTGTTGGCAAAATTGAAATCGGTCGGTAATTTGACGGGTCAAATTTCGATCCACTTTTAAAAAATGGAAAAACCTTAGCAATCTTTAATTGATTAGGGAATTTTCCTGAAATCAGACTTTTATTTATTAGGGCAGCAATACTAGGTGATATAATATTTTGGATAGTTTTTAATAGTCTTGGTCCGAGACCATCTAGACCAGTTGCTTTTGTGGAATCAAGATTCTGTATAAAAGAAGAAACTTGTTGCACTGTCATTGGTGGAATCTTGAAATATGTATTTTCAGGAATCTTGTTACTAATAAAATTCATTAATTTGGTTACGTCAAACGTTGAGGATGTATTATCATCTTCATTAAGCCGTGTAGACACAGAAGTAAAATACTCATTTAGTTTGTTTGCTATATCATAGGAATCAGTAACCTGTTCGTTATCAATAGTTAGTTCAGTGGGCAAAGAGCTAGAAGATGTATTTGATTTGTTATTTGCTGTGCGCAGATGTTGCCAAATGGCTTTTGTATCTTTTAGATTCGTTACCGACTCCGAAAAATGTTTACGTTTGGCTTTCCTTATCAAATCTTTTGCCATATTTCTGTATCGTTTGTAATTGGCCCAATTATTTTCCCTTTTGCTATTATCTCTCATTGTTTGAGCTTGCATAATTTCTGGAGTAAACCAGTCAGGTAGACGTTTGGATTTTGCTCTTCTGGCTTTGATGGGCGCATGTCGATCTAAGTGTTTAATGACAATTTCATACCACGTGATCACATCATCATTTATATCAGACTGGCTCAAGGAAAATGTACTCAGCTCATTTGAAACGTTTAAAATAAATGACTCTTCATTAAATTTTTTGAAGCATCTATATGAGATAGTGGTATGTTCTGTCTTCTTAATTTTGCAGTTAATTTTCCTGGTGAAACAAACTGGAAAATGGTCACTTATAGAGTAGTATGGTACAAAGCATTCTGATATATTTTCTGGATTTGAACTATAAACATGGTCAATAATTGAGCCAGTTGTCTGAGTGACACGTGTAGCATTTGTAATTATTTGTGTAAGATCAAATAATTGGACTAAATTAAGCCATTTATTGTTTGTGCAGTGCAATAAGTCAATATTAAAGTCGCCCATTAAAATGACCTCAAAACCTGTTGTCAGAGCAACTGATAATTCCTCTTCGAACAAGTCTATCCACTCAGTTTGGGCGTAATAGTTTTCAATAAACAGGGCCATATGGTTTGAAAAACCGCCTTCACGATGGAGCGTATGTTAGACAAATGTGTTGTTTATTGAGTGCCATTATCCTATTGTGCAAGATTCAGTGACATTGATGTTTCATCAAAAGAACAGGACCAGCGAACAGCGGAAAGTAAAAACTTGTCTTATGCAATAGAGAAAAATTGTTAAATAAATTGTTAAATAACGTCAGTTTATGCTCAAAGTTGGAATACATGATAGGTAATACTACGTTCAATTCTATACTGGGTAGCGCGCGCGTGTTTGTGTGTGTGTTGGGGGGGGGGGGGGGACGGAACGAGGAATAGCCTGCGGTATAATTCTAAGCGGCGGTGATTGGCCTCCATTCTTTCTGATTATTTGACTTGTTTTTAGATTCTTGCTGCATTGGTCATCCTCCAGAAACCCTTGTCTGTCTCGTTTCTCGAGACACAGGGGTTGAGGTGGCTCCCCTTGTACGCAAAGTCAGATCTTGGAAGAAAGAATTTGCTCCTCTAGGACCAAATTCTTTCCTTCAAGTGTTGATCTTATTTTGGAAGGCTGCGCTCGCGAGTTAATACGTAGGCTCTTACTTGATGTCTGTCAGACTAAACTCGGTAACTCGCTTTTCGAACTGCTTGGGGAAAATATGCAAAATTTGGATCAGATTCTGAGAAAAAAAATGGACCTCGTAATAAGCGATGTTTTGAGATTCAGTAATATTAAGCAAACATTTTGAATGTACTTTAGCTGACCTTAAAGCCATGTGCACATTACCAAGGCTCAGACCAACCTGCACAACCACAACTTTTCAGAGTCTTCTCATTTGGGTCTTTTCTTTTTTGCTGTATATATATGCACAGGATCAGTAATGTTTACGGGAACAGGGAGTAGTCTGATCAAAGTTTGGGCGCTGATCGCACGTGCTGTAAGGTATTTTTTTTTTCCAAGAGACGCATATGAAATTTTATGGAAGTTTTCATGCATGACAGACTTTAATTCATTTTTAAACGTACATTTACTGTAAATTCATACATTTTCCATATATCGACAATCGTATCACATCCCGGAAGCCAGACCAAAAGTCGAGTATCGCATTCTTGGCTCACGCAGTGGTGTTGTGTAAAGCTCAAATTTTACGGCTACTGATGCGGAACTGTTCCAGTTTTTATAATAAAGACAAAGGGCAACCTTTCAGAGGAGGTAATATTCTACCATTTTTTTCTCCCCCGGCAACCGAGGTCAGATCTTGAAAGAAAGAATCTGCTCCTCTAGGACCAAATTCTTTTCAGTAAGAGTTGATTCCATTTTGGAAGGCCTTTGATCACCCAGGGCAACAAAACAGGAAACCTCAAAAGTTGTTCCTTTTGTTAATATGACAGAAAAAGTGCAGGTGTACCAATTCGAATGAATATACATACATATTTGTGATTTTTTTTCTTTTGAAAGGTTTATAAACTGTATGAAGTTAAGGCCACTATTTTTAGACTTAAGACGATCTTGTAATATTGGCAGAACAGAAAACAGATTGTTCTCGCATTGACTTTGCACATGTCAAATTATTACGGGGGAAGAATGAAAATGGTTTTGGGTAATGTCTGTTCCCTAATGACTTCGTATCTTTCAACAAAAGTAAAATGGATGGAGATTGTGATATGGCCTCCGCGCTAATTTACACGCCTGGTCAGCGCGCAATTCTATTTCCGCCTGGATCTAAAAATTCAAGGTTCTGCAAAAAGCTAGCCAAAATGTGACAATGCTATTTCGAGTTTACAAGTTTATTTTAGCAAATCTCTGGGTTACATACATAAACAACAAGCGAGTCTACAAATACAGCAATATGAGGTGGAGTTTGAGTTTAGTTTGTGAATATGGGCCATTGTCTAGAAACATGTTCGAATAAAGTTATATATTTCGACCCATTTCATTTCATGGGAGAGCGACTCAATTATACTAGGGTAAAAAAGAGATTAGTAACACATTCAATTCAATGACAGCCGTTTAAGCATGCATTTTGCGCATTTGGTACCGTTACATTATGAACGTGGATGACCTGATCAAATGATTATCCCGTGCAGCAGTCGTTAATATATTCATATCGCACGAAGTAACCGAACCTCTTGCTTGATATTCTTGCTGAACAAAGAGGAAAATTTGTATGGATACCGTAAAATTCTAAAAAATTGGGACACCGAAAACAATTTTTCGCAGCTCCTCCTGCAATGTGTCTAAATGACGCAAATAGACTGAAACAGCGCAGACCCAGACCAGGCCCCTCCTTAAGGAGCACTCTGATCTGGGTCTTAACTGTCTACTCAGAACTATTTGTCCCAACATTCAGAACCTCCACATTGGATATGGTAAGACAATGTTTTAAGTTCTATAATTTAGATATACAGTCAGCTCTCGATATCTCGAAGTCGAACTTCAGCCCAAACCACTGATACCTCAAAGTTAATTTTCTGGTTCCAGAAAAAATACTTTGAGATATCAGTACTTTGAGATAACAGGGGTTAACATGACATGAAAAAGGAATTATATTGTTTGGTATAAGAAAATAATACGAGATATCAGTGTTCGAGATATCGGGAGCTGACTGTGGTTGCCTTACATGTTTTTAAACGTCAGCAACAGCAAACAGAGTTTTGCATCATGAAAAGAACGTATTTACAGAAAACATCTAAAATAAACAATCTCTAAAGACAGTTTGAGCCGACAGCCACGGAGTGACGCACCACCCAGCGGGAACACGACGCAGACATGACGTCGCACTGACGTCGATGCGCCTTCTTTAGGTCGCAAAGACGCCAGAATGACGCCACCACAACGGCAAGCTCCCGCTAGGTAGAATCCCAACAAGGTAATTGCTGGATCCATACCTTCTCACTCTTTTAGATACTGTCAGTACCCGCTCGTCCCTTAAATAAATATCTTGTACACATCGTGGAATATTGAATTATGGTTCATGAATAAATAAAATGTCTTTAACTTGAAAAGAACGCACAGACTATTCTACAGATGTTTGGTTACGCTCACAAACATTAAAGTATATAATACAACCTTGGCACACAACGTTGAACACCATTGAATCAACGCCGATTCCACTCATATTTTGTACATTGATAAGTAAAACAATCAGTTATGTGAAAAAGAACCTGTTGGGAGTTAACACAAGACTCAAGAAAGGCCTGACCAAAATTTCGATTTGGCCACTTCCAGGCATTTTGTGACAGATTCATCATAAGTATTGTACTCCAAAGCTGAAGAATTGTCCCTAAATATGCTTAACATACATACGAGTCGAATAGCTTTGTCAAAGTTTGGTTAACTATCTGTAGAAGCTTCTTTTTTTTCTTATTTGCATTAGGGTAATATAATTGCGCATTTACCGGCTATGACCTAGGCGTCTCGGATAGGTCATAAGCTTTGTTTGCAATTTTCAGAATATTTGGAAATCTGCAACTGTTGGATCTTTGGTGAGCCTTCCGTTCGTTGTGAATCAGCATAGCGTGTATAAATATGTTTACTCTTGTCATCTCGCAAATATTTTTCCGACCTGTGTGTCAAATGGTTAATTCGGGGTTACTGTGCAATAGTTCTCTGAAAGTGAATGACGGAACTTTTTAAACTTTCTAAAATATCTTCTATTTTTCTGTTCATTTTTTTTCAAACAAGCATATCTTATGTGACTAACTTAGCCTGGGTTTAATGTTCACTATTATATAAAATAGTAATTTTGAATATTTTTCCAGTAAATGAGTAAATATTATTATTGTAAATATTTTTGAAAATGAAATATACGTATTATAAATGATCGGACCGGAAACACGCATTGGGGTATTTGGGGTATTATGTCATATTTTTTGATTAAAGAAACAGGCCGCTTGTCAGACGTCCAGACATCCAGACATCTGGATATAAGTTCTGCAGACCATCTGTCTCAATAGACACCGCAGGCGATTATGTATCATCACAGACAACACTGAACTGGTTCTGTCAATAATCGCCTACTCGTTTGCTGAAATGTCTAGTTTTAATTAGTTAAAGCAAAAATTCGGTCATATTCTTGAATTTGTATGGTATTTATTCGGTTTATCCCGGTAGACCATAATGCATCACGCGCGGGGGGAGTTCCGGTCAAAACGAAAGTACGTATCTAAACAGAAATTCCAATAGATAGCTGAGCAAACGTTGCTTTTATTGAGTAAAATAGCTTTTATTTCTTTGTTAAAAATATATATAAGACAGCTAAAAGCAAAATATAAGTATTTCTCAAAATAAATACTTTGGACAGCTGATACTTGACATTATAATCGACAGTTAGGGGAGTAGATTCTTCGAATGCCTGACAGTTAGATCTATATGATTTAGAGATGTTCATATTTTTTTTCACGACTTCATTATAGAGACACTGTAAATATATTAAATTTATAAAGATGAATTAGTTTTATTTAGTAATTAATATGATAAGAAGTAAATCAATAATAAGGCGAATAAATATTTCAATTTTTGAAACAAATATATAAGTGTTGGCGGGTATCTGGTCAGTATTATTCATGAATTCTTCTTCTTCTTCTTCTTCTTCTAATAATGCGCTGGGCTCCTCTGGAACATTCTCACGCATATATGATATTTACGTGTGTGGCGGAAGGTCCACGGTGCGGGTTAAAAACAATAAAAACATGTTGTTCTGATCTAGGGAGTTGTTCAGCCTATCCTTGCCCTGAAAGCATCCAAGGAAGGAGCAGTGATGAGCTCAGCAAGTAAGCTGTTCCAGAGGCAAATTCTGCACCAGACAGAATTCAGCAGCATTGAGAGTATCTAAACAGTCTAGCTAGACTTGTTTTGATCGGCTCTTTTGGGGTATTCTGATATGCGGCAAGTTAACTGTAGATTGGCATAGTAACTAGCATGTGTCTGAGCACTGGGTAAGTATCAGAACAGTGTTCATCAACCTGTTTCTAGGTATTGCGGTTAGTGTGTCTGAGTAGATAGATTATAGACCTGTGTTCATCGTCATGTTCCTAGGCAGTGTCGTTAGTGTGTCTGAGCAGGTAGGTAACAGACCGTTGTTCGTTCATCGACATATACCTAGGTAGTGCTCTTAAATGTGTCTCGGCAGGTAGGTATCAGACTGGTATTCATCAACATGTTTCTAGGTAATACAGTTAGTGTGTCTGAGCAGGTAGGTATCAGACTGGTGTTCATCGACATGCTTCTAGGTTGTGCACTTAGGGTGTCTGAGCAGGAAGGTATCAAACCGGTGTTCATCGACATGATCCTAGGTAGTGCGCTAAGTTAGCCTGCGCAGGTAGGTATCAGACCGTTGTTCATCGTCATGTTCTTAGGCGGTGTGGTTAGTGTGTCTGAGCAGGTAGGTATTAGACCGGTGTTCATCCACATGTTCCTAGGCTGTGCACTTAGGGTATCTGAGCAGGTAGGTATCAGAAAGGTAT
The DNA here is from genome assembly GCA_963989385.1 of Ctena decussata. NCBI lineage: Eukaryota > Metazoa > Mollusca > Bivalvia > Lucinida > Lucinidae > Ctena > Ctena decussata. The sequence continues at coordinate 2,746,054 of OZ022512.1, read as the reverse complement.
TCATCGACATGATCCTAGGTAGTGCGCTTAGTGAGCCTGCGCAGGTAGGTATCAGACCGCTGTTCATCGACATATTCCTAGGCGGTGTGGGTAGTGTGTCTTAGCAGGTAGGTATCAGACCGCTGTTCATCGACATATTCCTAGGCGGTGTCGTTAGTGTGTCTGAGCAGGTAGATATCAGAAATGTGTTCATCGCCATGATCCTAGGTAGTGCGCTTAGTGAGCCTGCGCAGGTAGGTATCAGACCGTTGTTCAGTATCATGTTCCTAGGCGGTGTGGTTAGTGTGTCTGAGCAGGTAGGTATCAGACCAGTGTTCATCGACATGTTCCTGGTCTGTGCGCTTAGGGTGACTGAGCAGGTAAGTATCACACCAGTGCTCATCGACATGATCCTAGGTAGTGCGCTTAGTGAGCCAGGTAGGTATCAGACCGTTGTTCATCGTCATGTTCCTAGGCGGTGTGGTTAGTGTGTCTGAGCAGGTAGGTATTAGACCGGTGTTCATCCACATGTTCCTAGGCTGTGCACTTAGGGTATCTGAGCAGGTAGGTATCAGAAAGGTATTCATCGACATGATCCTAGGTAGTGCGCTTAGTGAGCCTGCGCAGGTAGGTATCAGACCGCTGTTCATCGACATATTCCTAGGCGGTGTGGGTAGTGTGTCTTAGCAGGTAGGTATCAGACCACTGTTCATCGACATATTCCTAGGCGGTGTCGTTAGTGTGTCTGAGCAGGTAGATATCAGAAATGTGTTCATCGCCATGATCCTAGGTAGTGCGCTTAGTGAGCCTGCGCAGGTAGGTATCAGACCGTTGTTCATCATCATATTCCTAGGCGGTGTGGTTAGTGTGTCTTAGCAGGTAGGTATCAGACCGCTGTTCATCGACATATTCCTAGGCGGTGTCGTTAGTGTGTCTGAGCAGGTAGATATCAGAAATGTGTTCATCGCCATGATCCTAGGTAGTGCGCTTAGTGAGCCTGCGCAGGTAGTTATCAGACCGTTGTTCATCATCATGTTCCTAGGCGGTGTGGTTAGTGTGTCTGAGCAGGTAGGTATCAGACCAGTGTTCATCGACATGTTCCTGGTCTGTGCGCTTAGGGTGACTGAGCAGGTAAGTATCACACCAGTGTTCATCGACATGATCCTAGGTAGTGCGCTTAGTGAGCCAGGTAGGTATCAGACAGGTGTTCATCGTCATGTTCCTAGGCGGTGTGCTTTGTGTGTCTGAGCAGGTAGGTATCAGACCGTTGTTCATCCACATGTTCCTAGGTTGTGGGCTTAGGGTGCCTGAGCAGGTAGGTATCAGAAAGGTATTCATCGCCATGATCCTAGGTAGTGTGCTTAGTGAGCCTGCGCAGGTAGGTATCAGACCGTTGTTCATCGTCATATTACTAGGCGGTGTGGTTAGTGTGTCTGAGCAGGTACGTATTTGACCGGTGTTCATAGACATGTTCCTAGGTTGTGCACTTAGGGTGTCTGAGCAGGTAGGTATCAGACCGGTGTTCATCGACATGATCCTAGGTAGTGCGCTTAATGAGCCTACGCAGGTAGGTATAAGACCGGCAGTCTTCACGAAACCCTGTCAAACTGCCTGACATGTCTGGTAAAAAACATTCGGTCTGGTAAATATATTCAGAATTTACAAGTGCATTTTAATCATTTTACCGTACTCGTCCAAATTCTGGCAGACTTTCGTGAACTCTGGACCGGTGTTCTTCATGAAGTTCCTAGGCCGTGTGGTTAGTTTGTCTGAGCAGGTAGGTATCAGGCCTGTGTTCATCAACATGTTCCTAGGTAATGGGCTTAGTGTGTCTGAGCAGGTAGGTATCAGACCGGTGTTCATCGCCATGTTCCTAGGTAGTGCGCCTAGGGTATCTGAGCAGGTAGGTGTCAGACCTGTGTTTGTCGACATGTGCCTAGGCTGTGTGGTTAGTGTGTCTGAGCAGGTAGGTAACTGACCAGTGTTCATCTACATGTTCCTAGGTAGTACTCTTGTTGTGTCGGAGCAGGTAGGTATCCGACTGCTGTTTATCAACATGTTTCTAGGTAATGCAGTTAGTGTGTTGGACAGGTAGGTATTAGACTAGTGTTCATCGACATGTTCCTAGGAAGTGCGCTTAGGGTGTCGGAGCAGGTATGTATCAGACCGGTGTTCATCGAAATGTTCATAGGTAGTTGGCTTAGTAAGCCTGAGCAGGTAGGTATCAGACTGGTGTTCGTGGACATGTTCCTAGGTAGTGCACTTAGTGTGTAGGAGCAGGTAGGTATCAGACCGATGTTCATCGACATGTTCCTAGGTAGAGAGCTTAGTAAGCCTGAGCAGATAGGTATCAGACCGGTGTTCATGGACATGTTCCTAGATAGTGCACTTAGTGTGTCCGAGCAGGTTGGTATCAGATTGATGCTCATCGACATGTTCCTAGGTAGTGTGATTAGTGTGTCTGGGCAGGTAGGTATAAGATCAGTGTTCATCGACATGTTCTAGGTAGAGTGCTTAGGGTGTCTGAGCACGTAGCTATCAGACAGGTGTTCATCGACATGTTCCTAGGTAGTGTGCTTAGTTTGTCTGAGCAGGTAGGTATCAGACCGGTGTTCATCAACATTTTCCTAGGTAGTGTGCTTAGTGTGATTGATTTGTTGCTTTACATACACAGTGAACAGCTATGGTCATGTCGGGACGGCCAGTTAACCTAACCACACTATCCCCGGGCAGGCTTAGACCTCCTAAGCGCTTGACCAGTATTAAGTGCACATACTTTTGCCAGTAACTGACAACTGCCCTTCTTGAATCAGCGGAAGGAGAAATGAAAGTATGTGGCCAGACCAGGTATCGAACCCAAGACCTCTGACTTTTGAGTCAGATGCCCTACCGATTGCGCTACCCGGACCGGCCGTGCTTAGTGTGTCTGAGCAGGTAGGTATCAGACCGGTGTTCATTGTCATGTTCCTAGCCAGTGTGCTTAGTGTGTCTGAGCAGGTAGGTATCAGACTGGTGTCCATTGACATGTTCCTAGGTAGTGCTTTTATTGTGTCTGAGGAGGTAGGTATCAGACCGGTGTCCATCGTCAGGTTCCTAGGCGATGTGGTTAGTGTGTCTGAGCAGGTAGGTTTTAGACCAGTGTCCATCAACATGTTGCTAGGTATCTCAGTGTGTCTGAGAAGGTAGGTATTAGAGTAGTGTTATGGGAGTCTGTCTCACCAACATACCTCAACATTTTGACAAAAGGTATAAGTCATCATCAAAGCTAGATTGGCCAAATGAGACATTATATAATATTTACCTTGTTCTCCATCCAGCAAGCACTGAACTATTGAATCAACAAGTATAGCTGGTTTACAAGGTATAATTTCATGTTGAAGGAGTTTTTTTTTTTTTGCTGTTTCAAAGGATACTTAAAATGCCTGTAAACATGGATACACTATCGGTTTTACTTTTCCACGTTAACTCATGAAAATAATATGTTACACAAAAGAAAAAGACATATGCACCTAGTCTCACCGGCCCACCACACTCACACCACATTATTGGGGAAAGTACTTTTTTCGCCGCTTTACACAGATATAAATCCTTTGCTTTCTTTTTGGGGTTGAAAAAAACTGCTTAAATCAGGTTAATCTAAATAAATTCATGAAATAAACAGCTAGTTAAAGCCACTGAGAATCACGCTGGTACAGTCTTATATTCACAGTATCCGAACGCACTGTACCCTCTCTTCCGGTTTTCATAGCGTTGAATCGAGAGTACAAAATTCGCTTATAACCAGTAGCCGGAAATCATTATATTTTGAGTTTTTATCCGGAATCTACTGCGTCATTTATAGTTATTCAGCTTCGAAAATGTAAAGAGGTAAGTTTAATATAATTTTCTCTTCGGTCTTTTACTTTATTGCCCTGTACAATGAAAAACTCCTTGCCGTCGCAGATTTTTTTTCCGAACAGCTTAATTTAACACGAGATTGTGTCGTGCAAAACTTAGCTATCATTCTTTTATCAAAACTAACAAACTGTAGATTGATAACGCCTTCCGTTTATTCTAAATTTTTTTTATAAAACATGTAAGAAAATGCTGAAAATGGTTTAAGAATCATGCCAAGGGCGATTTGAATACTGTACCAATTACTACCCACCCATACACGTCATTGTACAGGGTAACAAAGTAAAAGACCGAAGAGCAAATTATATTAGACTTACCTCTTTACATTTTCGAAGCTGAATAGCTATAAATGACGCAGCAGATTCCGGATAAAATCTCAAAACATAATGATTTCCGACTACTGGTTATAAGCGAACGTTTGTACTCTCGATTCAACGCTATGAAAACCGGAAGAGATTGTACATGTAGTTCGGATACTGTGATATTGGATTTCCATTTATACTCCTACATTCGTTTTGACCGGAACTCCCCCCGCGCGTGATGCATTATGGTCTACTGTAAAGTCGCGAATGGACGATTAAGTTAGGTGATTTTTTTTTCTTTTTTCTTCTAGAATTTAGTTAAAATTATAAAACAGGCCATACACAGAGGGACACACACAGAGGTTGAGGTGGATTCTCAAAACAGTGCATATCTGTTTTAAACCGTCGAAGTTAGCCTCCAGAAATGTGGACCGTCAGTACGTTGATCTGGGTCTGCACTCTTTTTTCCGAAACATTGTCCAAGTATGTAGGGTAAGTACGCTAATTGGGTACTCAGTTCAAGGACAGCGGTCTAGCGTCGGTTATATCAAATGGAGGACACTTATTGAAAACACTACTAATGTTACCACAGTGCGCCAGTAGAAGCTATGATTTTTTTATTATTATTGTTTCTATTTATTTATCTGTTATTTACTTTTGGATCTGCAAAAGCGGGTGAATCTAATTGTTGAAATGCTGACGATTTTTTTGACATATTGATTACGTTCCTTGACGTTAAATATCCACTATAAAATTGATGTGTCAGAAAATGCACATTTACTCATTACAATATAGAACAGTGGCGAGAGGGATCATACATGCGCAGACGGAAAATGGTTAGGAGAATTAGAAGGAAAAGAATATTGTTTTAGCAGTTTTTGAGTTTTAGAATCGTAGTTGTTCACCTGTAGCAGTGAATTATTGAATAAAAAAATCCTGGTTTGTTGGTCAGTTATTCGGCAATTCATTTCCAGGACAAAATATTATGGCCAAAATTTTAAGATCGCGAAGAAAACATTGAGCATAAATACCGAGTTCATACATTCGAATGGAAAAGATTTTTTATACTTTGTCCTATTACGAGTATTTGAAGAAGCCCGGTTTTTATCATTTTTTTTTTAATTTTCTTTTCTTTATTTTTATTTTGTTTCAGTTTCCATGTTGGGACAGGAATTGCGCTTCTGCGAGGCAAGTGATCCCGTCTTCAGTTTATAGTAAATTGTGATTTGACCTATCTTACATGCACATAACATCTTATTACGTGAAAAATGGTCAATAAAACATAATTATTTATTTCTACTCCAGATTTTGTAAAACCATCTAAAGTTTATCGCAGCTAAAGTAGTTGGCTTTAAATATATATTTCGGTATAATAGAGTGTAAAATAATAAACAATAAAATATGACATTTTAATGTTAGTTAAAAATGTAAGAAAAGAAAAAAATACCAAAATATTAACAGGTCAGTAATAGCGCAAACGAAAATGGCATTCTCCTCCCTTTGTTCAGTCTTTCAACCAATCAGATATAAGAAATTGTTTGATTCACAGTCCAGAACAAAAACAGGCATCAGAAGCCACGCCCAACTTCACAGGTTGGACCACAGGGCAGTTTTAAATGGATGACCTGTATATCGCGTAAGATAAACCACGCCCAATCAAATCATTGTGTCCGTGGCGTCATTATTCATTCATTCATTCGTTCGTTCATTCATTCACCCATCGGGCTGAAAGGACTTAAACACTGACCAAAGTGTCGTAGACTCCAAAATAATCTAACCACATGCCTTCTCTTCTCTTCTTGTAACGCGTGAAAAAAATTTCATATTGATTTTTACCTTAATATTTTGTCTTATTATATTTCCTGACAGTTGTAATTTTTATCATTAATTGAAATTTTCGACTCATATGTTCGAGGTTAAAAAAAAGCAAAAAGAAAGATTATAAAATGTAAGCCAGTTATTTAAGAGAGAGAAAAAAAAACAGAAAGAATAAAAAAAAACTCATTACAAATCATTTTTTCCCATACCTGATTACCTGATTATTATTTTGCCCAACATTGCACAGGGACATTTTCATGTGCGATAAAACAACCGAATACGTGAGCAACAATTCTAGAATTGTAACAAAAAGTAAGAATATTTGGACGCAATACATTTCCGCGACTTTTCAGATTTTTTTCCTTTTGCGCGACCCATACGAATGCACACGTTTTTATCACTTTTTCCCTACGAATGTGAGACCTTTTTTTTCTACGAATGCGAGACTAGTTTAGTTCATTAAACTTCTGATATATTTGAGAAAATATATCTTATCTTTTACCTCCTGTTCACCGCATAGAGGTGGAAGTGGGATTTTGAATATGTTGATATCATTTTTAAGCAAAGTCAGTTAAAATGTGTTAAAAAGGAATCTCTGAAAAGCCCAGACTGATAAGACTGCACAGACTGGTCTGCGCATTCGCGATAGGTACAGGAAATAAGACCTTTTCTTGAAACGGCACGGCATGGAGATGCAGTGGATGGTGGATTGGGTGTGTGTGTGGGGGGGGGGGCGGGATGTAGGGTCTGGGAAGGTTATTTCTGTCCATTTGCTGTTTCTTAATTGTGTCGGAATGCTTTTATAATAATGAAATAACGAAATTAACGGACAATAGCAAAGAGTCCAGAGCCAGATCAGATCCACAGAATCTGAACAGGTTAATCACTGTTTGCATACGAAAAATGGGAAAATCCTCTTTAACAGAAAATAAAAATAAGATAATGCACTAAACCAGACATTCTTGCAAACGACGGATCGGATGGACTCAGTCAGTGTACAAGAATAGAGGAGTCCACTAGGCACTGTGTCGTAATTGACAAACTCGGTGCCAGGAGTGAGCAACTAAGATACGTTCCTCTGAGACTCCTTGAGAACTTCGCTACGAAAATGGAAACAACTTCAAACAGGCATAATTTCGCTTAGAAGTAAAGAGTGAAAGATTGGATTGCCCAAACTGTGCATCGTACACCCGCAGGAACAAATACTTTCTCAGAGATATTAAAACTCCTGACACCGGTTACTAAATCTAGAGCTATTTTTTATTTCGCGCCAAAATCTGACAGCGCATACAAGAGCAATAAATTCAATCATTTGAGAAATCGATATATTGTAAAATAGTAGGACGGGATTGTGGCGCCAAAATAAATAGACAAATAAACGAATAAATAAAAATTATTTTTTCATAAATATCTTTAAATTCCCCAAATTTATCTAACTTCTTTCTCATTAATTAAATATATATCATAAGAATGAAAGATATTGTAGATCTCGAATCCGTTTGCATTAAATATGTAAGTTTGAATTTAAAAATGATCCTACAAACAAAAGAGAGCTACCCTTTGCATTTCAGTACTATGTACCATATAAGCTTACCATTTCGGTGTCTGAGAAGACAGTGTAGACCCTGATGTGACTGCTCTAACGGAGCAGCCTCATTAGGGTTTGTTTGCCAATCTCCCAGTGAGATGAATGAGTATTCTTTCAGGGGAAACAACTCTGACATTTTTATTGGTGCTTATCTTCTCAATGGTGGTCATTTCTTAAAGGGGAAAATGATCCTAGTGGAGCAGTTTTCTTCCTTTTAAGAGGCAAGCCATTATTGCTACGTCTTCCAGAGTTACAAACACTCCAGAAAGAATGGCGTTGCACCTATTAATATAAAGGAAAAACTGAATTTTAAGAAACTTCATACATAAACAAAAATCAGTTTTAATGGATGCTTTTTCTAACATCATATCAAACATGGCTATCCTATTATATTCAATGTACTTCCCGCTGTCAATTTTATTGACACGCGTTAAAGCGAATGATCATGTAACTTCAGATAATGGGCATAGCTTAAAAACTGGAATGGCATGGGGTGAAATAGATTGGCAGGGATACTGGTCACCGCTTCTTTCCATGGTTTTGGAAAGAGATTACTTCCCCCTGAGGGAGCAAATAATTCCATCCCAGGCTCTGAAGTAAATTGTAGCCAATGAAATTCTGATTATCATTACCATCTATTCCACTCCATTCCCTTGCAGTTTATTAAACTATGCTTGTGTTTACCCCTGGATGTACCCATCCGCCATGCCGGGCTTTCTCTAGAGAGACATTTTGTGAAGAATGTCGCTTATGGACATGTACCAAAATTATTTTTAGTTCAGAAATTCCAAAATCGAAAATGTTCTTTGCACAAAGGCAATAAAGAATTTATAAAAAGAAGGAAAAAAAAAAAAAAAAAAAAAAAAAAAAAAACAGAGAGAAAGAGAAAAAGCGTCGATTTTCAATTAAATCTGGCTGTTTTCTCGGCTGCAAAAAAGTCAGATTTTTTATTATCATAATTCAAATAGGACGCTTAAAATGACAATATTTTTTTAGTTTGGTTGCTCAGACGCTTGATGGTAGCCAGCGCTGAACAGCAATGGTCGAGGTTAAAGATTTGATAGTTTGATTATTGCTTCATAAATACATACTCAAAATGAGTCACACTTTGTTGCTGCAAAATATCAGTGTTCTGCGATTCATTAGAAACGAAAATGTAGTCAGACTAGTCTGCGCCCGCACATATTGCCTTTTTTTCTAAACAGGTGTCAACTCTTAAAGTAATATTAGCTCATGTGGTGGAAAAGAATTTCTCCCGTGGGAGCAAATTCCTTTTTAAGGGTAGATTCCGGTTTGGAAGGGCAATGTTGTCAAGGAAAGCAAACGGAAGTCACAAAAGTTATTTCTCTTTGTTCTTTCTCTTTGTAAAAAAATGGAAGATGAAAACGTGGAGGCATACATACGGACATAGTAGTAAGTAGTAAGAGAGTTTATTATAGTGTCACATATCAAATGTACATTGAAATATAAATCCTAAAAAAGCCTTATATTTGATATTCAGCCAATAATAATTATGAGACACTTTAAAAATACATATAAACACCTCTATGACATATGTAAAGCGAGTATCATAAGGCGAGCACTCGAGAGTAACACTAAGTTAACTCCGATAAGGAACTCCCCACTTGAACGCGTGCCGTCACCCCTATCAGAGCTGTCTAGCCGAGACAGCCCAAAAGAGGGGCCACAACAACGGATCAATGGACAGACAATTCAGCATACGCAGAAACGCAGCGAATTAGAGGAATTAAGAGTTGTGCTGTTTTTTTTTGTTTTTGTTTTTTTGTTTTTTTTTTTCTTTTCATTTTACAGCAAATATAGATACACCGAACAATGACCTAGGTCCAGTATTCAAAGCATCGTTAGCTTCACGAAGTCATAATTCAAGTTTGTCCCTATCTAACGTTTCGGTCGAAATAACTGCGAGGAGCTTAAGCAGTACAAAAGCTTCTCACATTTTTCTGACATAATTATGGCAGTGCTTTTGTGTACAACACGTTTGAAATATTAACATCTCAATAATTACCGATAATGGGTCGCTAGTTATGAACAACTGGGCCCAGACTTTTTGATGCACACACTGATCTGAGTCTCCGTGTCCTAACAGTCTTAACGCACTGGTGGTGAAGGTAAGTTGGGATTCGGTTGTTGGGGGGGTGAAGGGAGGTTGGTAACCATAGACCAGAATTCAAGCACATGTATTAGGCCTGGTGCAGCTTGTAAATTATATCGATCCAATGCAAGCATAAAAATCACACATATTTTGTATAAAAAGAAATAGTAATAATACCGGAAAAAAAGACAACGGGCAGTTTTCTGCAACGAAATCGGATACACTAAAGTTGCTGAGCAGAATGCGCATATTTTCGCATTATACTATAACTTGGCACCTTTTTTATATACTGCTCACAAAAAAGTAGGAGGGGATTATCAACCCGTACAGACTGGCTACGTGGAAACGCGTGTAGCACGGGCAAGTGTACTCGTAAATCGAATAGCACGGAGAAACACGGCGTAGCACGGCGATTGTTAACGGGTGACTTTTCAGAAAATGTTAGGTTTCACCGACAAATTAAGATGAACGTTTCATCTAACACCTTTTAATTTCAACCAATATATCTTTCATATACCAACTATGGTTTATTTGGCAAAACTTACACTATTTTTAAGTATGCTGCCACAAAGTCAAGCTCACCACTTTCCAATCAAACAGCTCTGTTGAGGCAATATTCTTGACAATTCTATTTTTACATGTTAATCATGCATCAGCATCTTCAGCTAGTTAGAATCCTTACGCTGAACCGACCAGAATCAAACATTAATTGCGAATATACCTCAATGGGCGCTGCCGGATAACACGGGTATGGCAATGGAGTAACACGGCTCGGTGTTTTCGAAAGACTACGGTATAAAACGGGCACTGTTTTTCTTTTGGAATCATTTAAAGGGAAGAAATGAATAATGTGAACTTGTTTGTTTCCGGAAATCTTCACCTTTTAATAGACGAAGTAGTTGTAAAGCCGAGAATCCATTTATACGCGATGCGAGGTCCCTGTACGTGTCTCCATTTTTAAATAGATGGACAGGCAAAAACTGAATGGTTTCCAAAGTACAAACACCTCTCAGTTATTTTGACTGCCTCTCATATATACAGGTGCGGGCAGGGATGCGGACCGAATCTGCATCTTTGCAGTCTAAACGGAGTCTTTGCTGCTCACGAAGACCATATGTGGTCCTTAGAAATTTACCTACCGTGAAGGCTGTTCATAGATGCATGGACGCACAGACTGGTTTGAGTCCTTGCTGTTCGCGGATAGTTACCCAAACTTATTGTGTGACGCGGCTCATATGTGTTACGCGGGCTCAAGTTGAGTAACTGAAGAGCATTAACTGTGTTCGCTCGTTGTGTGTGAGCAACAGCTAAGCCCATCCTGCACACCCATGCAGTCTTACGTGGCTTGGCGTATTTCAATTAATATGTAGAACTTTCAAACTGCTGCCATAGGGTTTGATTGGTTGCACATATGTCGTGGTGGTTATAACAATTTTGCCACCTACGCTGTCGACTGAGACGGTACTATCAAATGGCTGTCGACCGAGAATTCAGTCGTAAGCATTACCGTTGACGGTAATTAGATAAATTATACTTTTTATGCCCCCAACTTTGAAAAAGTTGGTGGGGCATATTGCTTTTGGCTTGTCCGTCCGTGTGTGTGTGTGTGTGTGTGTGTGTGTGCGTCACACTTTTCATGATTGCTGTAACTTTAGAACCCTGCAAGCTAGGGTCTTGAAATTTCATATATGGATTCCTCATGGAAAATTAGCTGATACATATTTTTTTTCTATTCGCAGTTATGCCCCTTTTTGGAGTTATGCCCCTTTTAGAAAAATGAGATAAATATCTTGTTAGCAAGATAGCTCAAAAAGTATTTGAGCAATGGCCTTGATATTTGGTATATTGATTGGGTATGAGGAGTAGATTACCTGATTAACTTTTGAGACAATTCCGTAAAATATTGATGGAGTTATGGCCCTTGTTTGAATTTGGCATTTTTCCAACTTTTGAACCGCTTTAGCTAGGAAGCTGATTTTTGGTATAGTAGTAGTTATTGGTGTGCTAAATACTTAAGTACAAGTTAGGTAACTCTGCATTCATTATTTACTGAGTTACTTCCCCTGATGTTCAGTACTTATGCAGCTACTGAGTTCAAGAACCATTAGGAATAGGGTTTTGAAATTTCATATATGGATTCCTTGTGGAAAAATAGCTGACCCGTATTTTTTTTCTTTTCCCAGTTATGCCCCAATTTTGGAGTTATGCCCCTTTTAGAAAAATGATGTGACTATCTTGTTAGCAAGATATCTCAAAAGGTATTTGCACTATGGCCTTGGTATGTGGTATACTGATTGGGTATGAGGAGAAGATTACCTGATTAACTTTTGAGACAATTCCGTAAAATATTGATGGAGTTATGGCCCTTATTTGAATTTGGCATTTTCCAACTTTTGAACCGCTTGAGCTAGGAAGCTGATTTTTGGTATAATAGTAGTTCTTGATGTTCTAAATACTTTAGTACAAGTTAAGTAACTCTGCATTCATTATTTACTGAGTTACTTCCCCTGATGTTCAGTACTCAGCAGCTACTGAGTTCAAGAACCACTAGGCATAGGGTTTTGAAATTTCATATATGGATTCCTTGCGGAAAATTAGCTGACACGTATTTTTTTCTTATCCCAGTTATGCCCCCGTTTTAGAGTTATGCCAGTTTTAAAAAAATGAGATAACTATCTTGTTAGCAAGATAGCTCAAAAAGTATTTGAGCTATGGCCTTGATATTTAGTATTCTAGTTGGGTATGAAGAGTAGATTACCTGATCAACTTTTGGGAGAATTCCGTAAAGTTTTGATGGAGTTATGGCCCTTGGTTGAGTTTGGCATTTTTCCAAGTTTTGAATCGCTTGAGCTAGGAAGCTGATTTGTGGAATAGTAGTAGTCCTTTATGAGTTTGATACTTTAGTACAGGTTAGGTAACTCTGCATTCATTAATTATGGAAGTATTAAAAGTATTTGAGCTATGGCCTTGATATTTGGTCTTCTGATTGGGTATGAGGAGTAGATTACCTGATTAACTTTTTGGACAATTTTGTAAATATTTATGGAGTTTTGGCCCTTGTTTGAATTTGTCATTTTTCCAACTTCTGAATTACTTGATCTAGGAAGCTGATTTTTTTGTATTGGGTATGAGGAGTAGATTACCTGATTAACTTTTTGGACAATTTTGTAAATATTTATGGAGTTTTGGCCCTTGTTTGAATTTGTCATTTTTCCAACTTCTGAATTACTTGATCTAGGAAGCTGATTTTTTTGTTTAACAGTTGTTCTTGATGTGTTTATTATTTTAATAAAGATTAGGTAACTCCTTTTCAGACTTAGACATTCTAAAGTTTGACACCTTTAGAAGCAAGCATATGGTTGGGGACATAGTGTTTCATAAACACAATTTCTAGTTTTAATAGCTGTCGACCGAGCTGATACTGTTGTAATTGCCTCGGTCCACAGCCAATTTTTCATGTAGGGTAAACGAACGGCTCGGTCGACAGCACAGATTGAGAAATTGGTATTACCACCTTGTAAGATCTAGGTAGACTGTATTTTAAAATGCAGATTCCGCAGAGTCCATACATGTTATATGCAAACAGCAAAGGACCGGACCAGACTGTGTGGGCTCGCAGGCTGGTTTTAGTCTTTGCTGTTTGCCTATACATTGAGCATCTTTTCTCCATGTTGCACCTCGTTTTATGATCAGTCTTTATTGCTTGCATCAGCAATTCTCTGAAGAGGAAGAATCTACGGTATCATTAAAGCAGACACATTTTAGCTGCGCATGCTAGTCTGAATCTTTAAAAAAAGCCCGTCTATGCCATTCGAGAATACCTAAGACGCAAATCGGCCAGTGCGTTCTCGCAATTTTGTTCGCTGCTTACGTAGTGTGATACCCATACTTAATGGGTGTGGACGAAAAAAACACATTACTCTTGGCTAATTTGGTGGCCTTGAATGTTTCGATACTCTGCCTGCCTTGTGCAAATGCATTTGTCGATGTATGTTTGAACAGATGAGGTTCATTTTTTTCTTTTTCAATACCTTCATATTGTCAGGCGAGCCCCTCTAGCTCAGTAGGTTAAGCGCTGGCCTGCTGATCTAGCGGACCCGGGTTCAAGCCCCGCTGTAGATGGGAATATTTTCTATCGTAAACGGGGTTCCACTGCACGCAGCATTGCATTATCACCCGTCCATCGCCCTGATAAGACTGAAATACTGTTAAAAAGGACGTTAAGTTGTAAGTCATCCATCGTTTCGGGCAGTGCGAAACGATCTTTACAGCAATACTTGAGGTAAAGACTATGTACCTGGCCTATATCAGCGGAGTTTGTCTGAGAAATCTTTCATTGTCTACTACTAGTCTAAAATAGGATTATATTCTGCTCCAGATGGGACAAAAAGACCGAAAAGGAAAGAATTTGTTTTTGCGTTACCCGGGTTATACCGATGCCTGCTCCGGGTAAAGCCGTAACCGTCACAGAAAGGTATCCGTTATTACACCGTGACTTTGAAAATGGGTGGTACCTTGCAATAAAACATTTCAAGGTGACATCATAAAAAATCTTGATGAAACTTCCATTGACAAATGCCTAAAGCATATCTGTATTGAATTATGTGTTTATATCAAGATTTTATTGACCTAAAGAGAGAATAAACATCGTAGATATAACGTGGTAAATTTTAAATGTATTTACGACTTCAACAGCTCCAGAACACAGTATGAGCATAAATTCGGATTTTAAAGTTTGGTACTCACCAAGGTGTACCAAGCCAAGTTAAGTAAAACAGCATGTCAACCTATCTCTTTTCTGTTTGTCTTTGTCATCTAAAGTGACCTACCCTTGGTGAACAATCGCCATGCTACGCCTTGTGGCTCCGTTCTATACAATTTCCGAGTACACCTGCCCGTGCTACACGCGTTTCCACGTAGCCAGTCTGTACGGGTTGATGATATCACAGAAAAGCTAGAACAAATATAAATAGAATTGATAGAGCACTACTCCAATGACAATATTCAGCTAAACAGACACAGTCATAGCAGTCACGTGACCTAGAGCAACACATAAAGAACTATAGGGTCTACACCTCAAGTTCATATCGGCGAAACAATCTTTTGGTCACGCAGATTCTGTGAATATTTAAATTCGTCATAACTTTCCAAACTGAAAACATCCACTTTGGTAGGCTTTATTGCATTATTTAAAGGCCCCATAATCTATCAGCATGAAAACAATTATCAGGATGAATCGCTGCAAGCTTTTCACTATAGATTCCTCAATCTAAATGACCGTGATTAGCCAGCTTTAAACAAATAAAACATCTTTGAGTTTCACATAAAATGGGTTTGAAAACTTATTTGGGTCATTTTAGTTGGCAACTTATATGACCTACTTTCGATTTCATTAAGTTGAATAAAATGGTAAAAATACAATGTACAGGCATGGAGCTCCAATCACTATCCCGCCTTTGTTTATATAGCATTACACGACGGGAAACCAGCCCAAGAAATTTTATTTTGTTGACCGATTTGTTACTTTTCAAAAACTTGTTTTCTCTACGTTTTGATAGTTATATCACTCAATATATGCACATCAATCAACATTTTATTACCAAACGTGACGGTTGAAACGCATTTTACGATGATTTGAGTTTAGACGTTTTTAGCACTGATAGGACTATGGAGACTTTTTAAGATGAGGGCCCTTGCAAATGTCACATTCGGTGAGCTACTTCACCGCAAAATGGTCCTGTGATAAAACTGCTTGAAAAAAGTATCTACATCTTGTTCACTGACACATTGGCATTCCGCTTTAATAAAGTTTGCATAAATCATTGCTGTGCTGTATTCATGCGAAATTGGGTGTCGACCCTTTGTCTACTTCCAGTTTACTTTAGGTTACATGACAAGCTTAAACACATCAATTTTGATATCGAAGGTCTCTATGATTATTCGTTTTATGAATCATAACAGTTTAAACCCATTACTTATTTTGAACAGTATGTTAAACATAATAATCCGCAAACCTCAAATGTTCAGGGTTTGTACTTTTCTCTTTGGATAGTTTCATCCATTAACATCTCCGACGACGTCCTCAGCTCTTTGGATAATGTCAACCAAAATGTATTGATGATTTATGTTTTAACATCTTTTTCAACAGTAATTCATTCATATCAGGGCGATGTGAGGGTAATGATGAAAGAATGTGTGCAATGGAACTAATTACGATTAAATAGTACTCTCTTCCAGCGGGAATCGAACCCGGGACAGCCAGATCAGCAGGCCAGCACTTAACCCACAGAGCTCCCGGGTCTCCATATTTAACCTATGATAATTTCCTTCATCGTTAGCTCATGAGGGACTAGGTTCTCAAAAAAGAGTTTTCGACATGACCTAGTCGTGCACATTTCGCCACTCCGTAAAGTTCTGTGAATTTCAATCACTTGTAGGAGGCCTGGTAACATAGTGAGTTGAGCTCTTGCCTTCTATGCTAGCGGACCAGTTCGTATCCGCTGAAGGCGGATGAGCTTTTCAGCCGTAAACATGGTTCCATTGCACAAAGCCTTTCATTATCACCCCCAACGTCCTGATATGACTGAAACACGCTTGAAAAGGACGTAAAATCGCGTCATCCATTAACTGATACGAACTTTCTACGACCACTTTAAGAAATTGGGCACAGAACAGACATATTTAAGTTCTCGGAGGTGGATGAAAACATAATATTAACACCGTTTCAAATGACCAACTGAACATTGGTACATTATTTTTTCATAGATTATTTAGGAAAACTACTGTAGTATTGTCCATTCAAATTTTGTGCAATCCGTGCAGACGTGGGTGGGGGCTGAGGCTGGGTATTTAGTACAGGCGTCTGTGTACTATTATGTCATTTAACCCTCTGTTCAAAATGCATGTTTACAAATACCTTAACATGAAAACAAGCCTCTCTTTAAATGATCTCGGGTTCTACCTCATTCGAACACAGGAATGTTCTCCTATCTTATATCTACTAGGCTTCTTCAGACTCCGTCATGACCCTTGCTCTAGTTGTAAAGCCAGCCTTTCTAAAACAGAGGAACTTTCCCATGTATTCTCTCTTGCATTATTTGAAATTTTGGAGGAATTTTCCAATGATTTCTAAAGCATTAGTCCAGCTGTATACGAAGTCAGATTGTTGGAATTTTCCAATGAATTTCAAGCTAAAGATTATGACTGCTTAAGTGACTAATTTATTTTGTAGGAATTATCCAATGATTTCTTAAGCTTTAGTCCAGCTTCCAATGAATTTCAAGCTAAAGAAGATCATGAGTGCTTTAGTGACTAATTTATTTTGTAGGAATTTTCCAATGGTTTCTAAAGCTTAAGTGCAGCGGTATAGAAAGTCAGATTGTTGGAATTGTCCAATGAATTTCAAGCTAAAGGCTATGACTGGTTAAGTGACTAATCTATTTTGTAGGAATTTTCCAATGATTTCTAAAGCTTTGTGCAGCTGTATAGAAAAGTCAGATTGTTGGAATTTTTCAATAAATTTCAAGCTAAAGAAGATCATGAGTGCTTTAGTGAATAATTTATTTTGTAGGAATTTTACAATGTTTTCTAAAGCATTAGTCCAGCTGTATTGAAAGTAAGATTGTTGGAATTTTCCAATGAATTTCAAGCTAAAGACTATGACTGCTTAAGTGACTAATTTATTTTGTAGGAATTTTCCAATGATTTCTAAAGCTTTTTGGCAGCTGTATAGAAAAGTGAGATTGTTGGAATTTTCCAATGAATTTCGAGCTAAAGTCTATGACTGCTTAGTGACCTTTTTATTTTGTAGGAATTTTCCAATGATTTCCTAAGCTTTAGTGCAGCTTCCAATGAATTTCAAGCTAAAGAAGATCATGAGTGCTTTAGTGACTTATTTATTTTGTAGGAATTTTCCAATGGTTTCTAAAGCTTTTGTGCAGCTGTATAGAAAAGTCAGATTGTTGAAATTTTCCAATGAATTTCAAGCTTAAGACTATGACTGCTTTAGTGACCTATTTATTTTGTAGGAATTTTCCAATGATTTCCTAAGCTTTAGTCCAGCTTCCAATGAATTTCAAGCTAAAGAAGATCATGAGTCCTTTAGTGACTAATTTATTTTGTTAAAATTTTCCAATGGTTTCTAAAGCTTTAGTGCAGCTGTATAGAAAGTCAGATTGTTGGAATTTTCCAATAAATTTCAAGCTAAAGGCTATGACTGGTTAAGTGACTAATTTATTTTGTAGGAATTTTCCAACGATTTCTAAAGCTTTTGTGCAGCTGTATAGTAAAGTCAGATTGTTGGAATTTTCCAATGAATTTCAAGCTAAAGGCTATGACTGCTCAAGTGACTAATTTATTTTGTAGGTATTTTACAATGGTTTCTAAAGCATTAGTCCAGCTGTATAGAAAGTCAGATTGTTGGAATTTTCCAATGAATTTCAAGCTAAAGACTATGACTGCTTAAGTGACTTATTTATTTTGTAGGATTTTCCAATGATTTTTAAAGCTTTTTTGCAGCTGTATCGAAAAGTCAGATTGTTGGAATTTTCCAATGAATTTCAAGCTACAGACTATATTTGCTTTAGTGACCTATTTAATTTGTAGGAATTTTCCAATGATTTCCTAAGCTTTAGTGCAGCTTCCAATGAATTTCAAGCTAAAGAAGATCATGAGTGCTTTAGTGACTTATTTATTTTGTAGGAATTTTCCAATGGTTGCTAAAGCATTAGTCCAGCTGTATAGAAAGTCAGATTGTTGGAATTGTCCAACGAATTTCAAGCTTAAGACTATGGTTTCCAAACTATGGTTTGAGGGCTGGATTTGGATTTTGATTGTTTCAGTTCCTGGTCTTTGCATACTTGTTACTTTTTTTTAAGACTATGACTGCTTTAGTGACCTATTTATTTTGTAGGAATTTTCCAATGATTTCCTAAGCTTTAGTCCAGCTTCCAATGAATTTCAAGCTAAAGAAGATCATGAGTGCTTAGTGACTAATATATTTTGTAGGAATTTTCCAATGGTTTCTAAAGCTTTAGTGCAGCTGTATAGAAAGTCAGATTGTTGGAATTTTCCAATGAATTTCAAGCTAAAGGCTATGACTGCTTTAGTGACTGATTTATTTTGTAGGAATTTTCCAACGATTTCTAAAGCTTTAGTGCAGCTGTAGACAAATGTCAGATTGTTAGAATTTTCCAATGAATTTCAAGTTCAAGGCTATGACTGCTTTAGTGACTAATTCATTTTGTAGGAATTTTCCAACGATTTCTAAAGCTTTAGTGCAGCTGTAGACAAACGTCAGATTGTTGTAATTTTCCAACGAATTTGAAGCTAAAAACCATGACTCTTTTATTTATTTTTTTGGAAATTTACAATGATTTCTAAATTTTTAGTGCAGCTCTATAGAACAGTCACATTGTTGGAATTTTCCAATTCATTTCAGGCTAACGACCATGAATGCTTTAGTGACAGATTTTTTAGAGGTAGCGGTTTGTATCACCGGAGTTCTAAAAAAATCAATGTATTTAACAGAGCAGACATACCAATTCTTAACATTTAAATTGTTGGAAATCTCAATAATTTTGGCTGCTTTACTAAATGCACTCTGCCACATTGCATTTCTTGACCCCCGTTTTTTGCGTTTTCTGTAGGCTTTAAATGAGATAATGGATTTATACCATCATAAAAAGCAACAATTAGGACGGTCAAAACCCTGTTTTTCTTTGCGAAAAAGGGTCCTGAATATAAAAGTCCTTTTTATTTTGGAAAGAGAAAACAGATCCCATTTGCATTGATTGGACACAGACTCCATCGGCGCCAAGATCAGGAGCACAATGCGGCCTCTTGGAGATATAGAACAGTTTTTTTTTGTCCAATTCTCATAACGTTCCCCAGGATGCTCAGGGTTGCACATTTCTGGCACCACCGAGTCTCTCTGTCCGTTGTCCCCAAAATGTGGGTAAGTCTAATCCGGGCGTTTGGCGTTCCTAGCTTCCGGAAACTGATTATTGCGAAGATGTAAACAACCAACTAATCATCTAAACAACGAGACTACTGCTGCAAATGCGCTGAAAGAGGGACATCTCCGTCTCAAAAGAAAAATACCACTCAAACGCAAATGCTGGGTATTGGTTTAACTGCTTCATACGTTCTGTCGTATTTCTTGCGAAAATCTGTAAAGCTGCACCGTAGTAACATTAATTCGGACTGTCAGTTGCTCGGGTTTTACACTCTTTTCATATATTATACAGAACAGCATTACTTATCGGCTGGAGTGGAAGTCAGAGAAAAAAGGGAATGTTATAACAAAAGAAAATAGGGTCTGCATGTTTTGACCTAACCACCGAAAAAGTTTATTCAATTTTCAACAACTGCTGAACGCAACCCCACCCCCAACCCCTACCACCACCACTCCCCCCCCACCCCCCCCGGACCCTTCATCTCCTCTCCCTTCATTTTCCTCTAAAATTGATGTCAAGTTATTTTTAGCTTGCCTGAACGAATTCACGAAGAGCTATTATACTAGCCATGGTGTTGGCTATGGCGGCGTCGGAGGTAACAAAATCTTAAAACTTTTTTATGTTAAAATTTTTAAGATCGGGTATGAAAAACACAACCCATACTTTCATACTCTGTACCTAAATCCGTACTAGAAATTTTTAGGTCCTTGCAATTTTCAATGCTGAAAGTCCGTCACGATGCGTGTCCAAAATGATGTTTTTGATCGCAACCGAAAATCTCATCTTTATTTCCGGTTACCTAAAATAATTGCAAACAATATTTTTAACGAAAATATATTATGAGACTTACTGCGAACACAATATTATTAAAGCACAGAAAACGAACTAAAAATATTTATATGAAATTAATATGACTCTGTTTATAAATCCAATTGATAATTCACTTTAAAACGCTGCAAAAATACTGATAGATTATGATGCGCGTACGACCATATTATGGCTGCTTCGCATGCGCTTTGCAAAAAGCGTTTTGATTGGCTTATTATGAATCGCGATTTTCGCGGAATTTACGTCACACAGAAACGCAAATGAACTTTTCTGATTGGTTAAGTTATGCTACGCGAAAATCGCGAATAACACGCGTCTCGCATGGGTTTCACGGGAAGCGATTTGATTGGATATTTGGAAAACGAGATAAACGCGAAAAACGCGAGTCAACGCGTTTCAAAACGCGTTTCATTTGAAACGCGTTTCATACACACGCACGAAAAACGCGTTGCACACGCGTTCAAAACGCGAAAATTGTACGGTTTTGCGCTGCCGGTACTGTATGAGAAAACGATATGTCTTCCCTCTTGTTTCATCCCCATGGAACCATATACCAACACGCAACTGAATATACCAATACCTTTAACCTTGTTGCAGCATAAAGGACTGTTGCGAAGAAGCTACCTACCAAAATTTTGTATTGGAAATACCTTATATTGCACAGGAATACCCGAGGTCTCCTCCAGCTGGATTATGGCACCGCCAAACAGTTAGTACTAGACGCTGTGCACTTCAGCTTACGTCATCAGCATACATGCGAATTAAAAACAAACAAGGTAAAGGTTTTCCACAGTCTTGTAGCCGTAGGGGCAGTGATTGTTGGAGCCTACGGTGTCTTAGACACAGGTTATGAAAGAGGGAGCCTATCCCTCTCATTTCGTAACATTTAACCGTCCCTGATACGAAACAGGTACCCAGTTACTGCTAGGAAGATATAGTTTTTCAATCGTTGACCCGGCGGGCGACTCGAATGTACGACCTTCTTCGCGGAAGAGCAGAGCAGATTTCTTGTCTTCTTTTTTTGTTTACTGTACCGTTTTTCCGTCCTCTATAACCAAAATTACAGGGTTAAAAACATTTCAAGAAGTGAAAAAAATAGGTTTTTGTCATATTTTGTCATATTTTAGGGGTGTTGCATGCGTTTGGAAAATTACGTTTTCATGGCACGTATCAAACGCAAATTTCACAGATATGTGAAAAACTCGACCGGATTTGTCACACGAGTGAAAAATGCAAACGCATTTTTCACACATGTGACAATTGCGTTCTGTGAATACTGCGGACTCACAGATGCCCTGAAAAATTCATTTTTCCACAGGACTATTCCTGTGTGGAATAGTCTCCCCTCTTCGGCGGTTTCTGCCAAAACCGCTGAGGAGTTTAAGGCCCTTATTTTGATTATCGGTCCAGAGGCATGTGTTTTAGCATTCCTCTGATCTGCTTTTTGTATACAGTTTTAATGGCCCACCCCGAAAATTTGATTTTCCCTATAGCTAAATTCTAAATTTAGCCACCCACCACACCTGAGGTAATGATCAGAAAATGATCCTCTTCAGTAACGGGAGATAGATAGATAAACAGATGGTCATGCAGCTACCCCAATAACAGCATCGACCTCTATTTTTTACTGTTTAGTACTTGAATTACAAAACAAAACAGAAGGCAGATTTGGCAGCAATACATGTGATCAAACCGCTAAAGACCACAGCCAAGCAGACACAGCACAATATAACATCAAGGAACCGCAACAGGAGTACCGCCTTGGAACTGTTAGCAAAATATTACTGTGAGGGAGGCGGGGCGGGGCGGGGCTTAAACTAGTTAATGGCTAGGTGGCTAAAATAGACGTGTGCTTTGTATTTTGAGGTGTAACAACAAGATGTACTATTGTTCTGAATTACAGAAATAATCAAAAGATATGCCCTTTATAGTTTATATTTTTGTTGTTGAATGAAAAATAAATATCTATTCAATTAGTCATTTACTACATTGAACTTGGCAAAATTTTGGAAACGTAGAACTCCATTTTCCTCCGTTAGAAATATTCTTTTGTTGCACCCATATATAGCATTACCCATGAACTAATGCAGTTGAAATGTATTTTTTTAACAAAAGATCATTAAAAACCAACGTTCATTGTTTAAAGAACCCCACCCAACTTGCTTCTACAACACACAGTGACAGTCAGGTTTATACATGAAATCTACGATTATGTGAACTACTACCCTCATGTATACGCTTGTCAGTTGCTAATCTAAGTGCTGGGTTGGATCAAATAAGCAGAAATAGTGAGCTTATTAAATAAAGTTTGGAAATTTTACATCTCGGCTGTGTTAGATCATAGATTACACTCTCGTATGATGGTGCAAAAATATATATTTCTGATGAAGGAACATGAAGTTCTAGATTTCCAAAATTTGGGCAAGTTCAAGGTAATATTTTGACTAATTTAATTAAATGTTTATGTTCCATTCATCAACAAAACTATATACCGTAATATGCATATTTCATTATTATTTATGTAATTCAGAACAAAGTGGATATTGTTCTTGAAACACCTCAAAATTCATAACACAACCATATGTTCTAGCCATAAAATCATTGTTGCATGTAGAATAACCTTAAGGCATTTCCTGTTCTACGAATGTCCGAAACGTCGACAGTACGTTCTGCAATATAAAGTCCGGATACCCGATGTCAAAAGCAACGTCACTTGAAACATAGTAATGCTGTGATGCTACATTGCTGACAAGGCTTACAGTTGGTGCAACTACTATGTTTTAACAAAGTTTTTAAAAGCGTATTTAAATGCGATAGCCTGTGTATGAGATTTCTTTTATGACGTGCATAAAACTGGTTTAAGTCCCAAGTAATTTATTACAAGACGTTTTTTTGTGATACTTTTTTCTTGTAGGCAAATTTTGTCAATATAATGTTCGTCCATTTTCTAGTAGTCTTCAGCTAGTTGTTCACTAATTAATGACAGACTAGTAGTATCTGCTGGGAAAGAATGTTTTCCTACCCTTTCAATTGTTTTGTGTTTTAATTTTCCTATAAGGTGCCGACTTAGTCGCACAGTCCCTTTCCTGTTTCGAATTTTTGGGCGGGAAATGGGATTCGATTATATTGGTGCCTAATCATTGACCATATACCAACCAAAATGAAATATTTAAAACTGTCGCCCTTTGGCTGAGTCGAGCTAGCACGTAAAGTCAAAATGTAAGAATGTTCGTCAATTGTTCTGTCTACATGTCGATCTATCGTCACACATGAATACAACTGCATGACTGCATAAACAATTTGTGATTCAAATGTGCTTTATAAGGCAGCTATGCGACAAATCATATTATGCATGTATTATCATTTTTCTTTCTTTCTTCCTTCCCTATGACCGCTCATCACTTTGATCAAATGTAGGATAAAAAGGTCAACGTGGTTGGTGATTCAAAACTATTTACACGCAGGTCATCTGAGGCTTACTAAAACGCATGCCTCTAACGTTTGAGACTTTTACTCTAACGTTGACTCAGCTGAGGAAGGGCATTCCAAACAGTAACTATGGTATGTCACAAAAACGAATAGTTTAGGGCATCAGAGTATGTGAGATATTTTGTGTAACTCATGTGTATGTATTCTTCTCAATACATTGTAAAAATATGTTTAGAATCTTAACAAAAAATGCAGTCCGATTTGTTATGTGTTTCAATCGTAACATGTTGAATTTGCAACATGTTTAGGTTTATGTTGAGAAATTAAACATGTACAAAACTGGTTATATTTACCTTTTATTTTGAAAATTTCCTCTGTCAACATTTTTGTCTCTTTTTTTTTTTCCTTCTTCAACGGGGAAAGGAGGAATGGATTCATCCGAAACGAGTAACAGAATAAACGTGTTTAGCAGACCTGGTCTGGGAAAATAATAGAAAAGGCGTACATGTTTAGCTATATGACATATTCCTAAACATGTTTACACCTAAACATGTAAGCACTTGTGTTTTATAGCTAAGCGCGATTTTTACAGTGTAGATCGGAATGTTCAGTTCCGAGTAAGTTGGGGGGGAGAAAATGTCCCAGACATGCAACTTTACTTTTTATCAACACTTATTCAAACTTGCTGATAACTAGATCAGGCATGATGCCTGATACGACTTCGAAATTCGGCCATATTGAATAATTGGCCTTAGACTTACTTGCCCGTGATGCTAAAAAGCTCATATTTGATGTCTGGGCCATAGAGTCTATAGTTTTGATCGTAGCTTCTTCATACTTGCAGCTATCCGGAACAGAATGAGTTCGAATTTGGGCCATGTTCAGTTATTGGGCCATTATTCAGTTCGGAGTTACTCTTCTTTGACCCCATAAATTTACAATGAAGAGAGTGAAGCAACTTTATTTTTTTTCAAAGCTTGGCCCCGACGTTATAAAACTTAAGTACATTCTCAAACTCGAAATAAAGCACACTGATTGGCTGCTTCCGAGCACATTCTCGGAACAATCAGCACAATCAGTGTGCTTTATTTTGAGTTTGAGATTATTATCACCTCGATCCTTAATCAAGCTTGCTGATGACTAGGACAGGCATACAGTTTCGTACTTAAAAATTTGACAATATTGAATAATTTTTCTAGGAGCGACTTGTCTTTGAGTGCTAAAAAAGATCATATTTTACCTTGTCTGAGGCTTAACCTATTTATTAGCTCACCTGACGAGGCATGCTTATAGTATTAGCTTAAGACATCACCTGTCGTTCGTCGTCGTCCGTTGTAATTCGTCGTCATCCGTCCGTCAGTCGTTCACACTTTCAAACAAAATTATCTTCGAAGCCGTTTGGCCAATCTTGATCATTTTCCATGTGGAGTATGGTTAGGGTGAGGATTGACTGCAGAAAGTTTCAGAATTTTCGTGGACACGAAGTATGTTCTATACATTAAATGCAGAATTCATCAAAGTGCCATTACTCTGGGGAAAATTATATGATATACGCATCCACCCTTGATAATTAAAGTTTCAATGAAGTTTCATTGAATTCCAGCCAGTAGCTGCTGAGAATTTGTATGGACACGAAGTATGTGCTATATATTCATGCAGAATTCATCAAAGTGTCGTAACTATGGAAAATCATCAAACCAAAAGATCCAGGTGATATGCGCATCCACCCTGGATGCTTAAAGTTCTCATGAAGTTTCGTTGAAATCCAACCAGTAATTGTTGAGAACTCAAGCTGACACAAATTAATGCATAATTCATCAAAGGACTATGACTATGGAAAAAAATAATCAAACCAAAACGTCAAGGTGATATGCGCATCCACACTTAATATTTAAAATGTTCATAAGGTTCGTTGAAATACAACCAGTAGCTGCTGAGAATTCGCGTGGACACGAAATATGTGCTTATATATTAATGCATAATACACCAGAAGGCCATAACTATGGACAAAAATTATCAAACCAAAAGGTCCAGGTGCTATGCACATCCTCCTTTGATACTTAAAGTTCCCATGAAACTTCGTTGAAATCCAATCAATAGTTGCTTAGAATTCGCGTGGACAAGAACTGGACGGGCGAACGGAATAACAGACGGACGGACGAATCGGTGACATTATGCTCCTCCAAATTCTTCGGGGAGCACGATAAAATAGATAAAAACGGTGATAAGCTAGCTTTGCCAAACTATTAGCTTAAATAGCTCAAGCACCCGTTCAAACACCAATGCCACGCTGGTCTGGCATTCAACACAGGCAACGAGGCAACGTACTGTAAAACGCGATTGTTTTCGCATACTTCTTACATTAATTTCAAACTATTATTCTTACGGACCCGGCAGTTTGTTATGCCTCTTAGTCAGACCAGATTTTCGAAGAATTTCCGTCTAGTATAAACGCAGTGCTTGAATAAGTTTTTTTTCACCAATTCGTTACCTGGTCATTGTAGCCCCAAAATTGTTTTCAAGCATTTCTTGAATATGTATATTACTTCAGTAAAACTTTTGAGTCCTATTTCAAGAGTAGGGGGTCGGATGTTCCTTGAGACTATACTTCTGAAACAAACTTATCCTGATGAGCAGAACAAGCAGGTTCCTTGTACGTTGTCTTCGTTGCCTGTGTTGAATGCCAGACCAGTGTAAATGCATGCACACGTAGTAATATAATATAACATCTGACCAAACATAACTCCTCGGATTCAAATGAGCGATTGTTGTCCACTGGGCTACTTGTTTCTTGTTATTTCAAACTATCCGTTCTTAGCCATAGGAGAACCCAGGTATATAATTAGTGGTGCTACAATCAGACATTTTCTCATTGAATTATTTTCTCTTTTGTTGGACAGTGCAACATCTTGTGTAAATGAACAATCTTACTCTTTTGTTGCATGTAAATTAACTATATAGATAGTACTGTTTATCTCAGCATTTTAATAGACAGATTCAATTTGTAAGTCAGAAATTGAGATAAAATGTATTATCTATAATGCATGATATGTCTCAGCTGCTAAACAGTTGATATAATTTTGTATCACTAAAAGACAGCAACATTTGGTTTTGATCTTTTTAAAAAGTGATATGCGGTCAATAAGGCCGCAGTATATCATCGTCAAGTCTGTATCATTAGCTCAGTTATAGTAAATGTATTTAAATTTCTGCTATCTATTGATGGTGTTGGTTTTCGAGACATTAAAATTAACATTTTGCGGAAGGTTGAAATTATTTCAAGAAACTTTAATCATAATCCCGGAAAGACTTGATTCTTTCAACCTGACTGCAAAATGAAAATAACAAAAGGGGAATAATTGCAAACGCAGCCCGCATTTCCACTCAAATCGCATAATGCGCAAGGTAATGTGGTTGTGAGGTTGTACACTTAAACTAAAATATGAGGAAAATGCTCAGGAACTGACACAATTCAATTCCAGATCCTACCCAAGGTACCGAATGGGAAAACAACAACAACACATAATAAGTAACCACCAAAGACAACACCAGCTGCAACAATGTGAACAGTCATTTTCCATGTAGGTGGTCACCGGGCTAGCCTGAATATCACAAACAATATATCAATAACACACAAGTGTAGCACCTAATAACACATAAAACAACCAAGAAGAACCAAACCAGAACTGCCACCTTGGGGCGACCAGTAATGAAATTACTAGAGAGGAGGGGAGGGGCTTAACCGGTATGTGGTTGACAAACTCTTGCCCTTCGTTCTGCCTTAGTTCATCATATACTTAGTTGTTTAACCCAACAAAAACAACCACCGCCAACACAGCAGTCTTACAAAAAGCACTAACCCCGATAATAAGAACAAATTATAAGTAAAACAAAAAAAAAATCTATTTTTTATCTGATTTCAATTCTAATATGTCAGGGCTAGCCTCAACATAACAAATCATATATCAAAACAGTCAAAGTGACAAAAAATACATGAAACGACTAAGAAGACCCAAACCAGTCGTGCCACCTGGGATGGCCAGCAATGAAATTTTCGGGGGGGGGGGGGGGGGGGCTTAACCGCTTTGCGGTCGAGCCCCTGGTCCTGCTTTGGTTCATCAGACAATTAGCTGTTCGGTTTTCGTGAAAGATGTTTAACTCATAGGTGTAATATCTCAGGAACATAGAAATCAAAATTAAAACTAAGTTAAAACAAACATGAGGACTCACAGAAAAAGTAACACTGAAATTCCGGAGCAGAAGAGAACTACCAGTTAAACCACGGTAAGCCTGACCCAAGACGTCCTGGAACGGGTGTCAGGCGTCAACTGTCTGTGTTCGTTTTAACTTAGGTTCAGGTATCAATAACGGTCGAGTGTTTCAGCCTGATTGTAAATTAAAGGCAAAATAACTTCTGAATAAAAGTGTGAAAATAATCAAGACTAACTAAATTCATAATGTTGTTCGGCCGGTTTTTTTTATTATTTTTTTCTTTTCTCTTATATTCTTTTAGTCAGTTCTATCCATTTTTGTATTGACCGTTATATAAATATACAAAGTATATGTTTTTTAGGTCACCCGAGCTGAGGGTTCCGGGGGACCCTATAGGAAAGACAGCTGTCCGTCGTGGTCGTGCTATGTCGTTGTCTACACTTTCAAAAACATCTCCTCTGAGACGAGAGGGCCGATTCGGTTCAAATTTCTTCTGAAACATCCATGGACTGGAGGATTGAAAGTTAGTGTTTTTATGAAAAGTTAAAAGATAGGCAGTGATAAGGAATTAATACAATCGAATCCCACATTCCGCTCTCAAAGCCAATAGGGAAAGAAGCACATACACACATAAATTGAAACAAGTTTATGAAAGACACGCAAACCGAATGAGCAGCTCTTTTCCAAACAGATGTTCATTAAATGTCAGTTGTTTGGTAATAAAACAAACTTAACTGGTAATGAAAAGGCTCATGATGAGCCGTCTCATTTGGATTTTACTGTTTGTAATGGTATGTCCGAATTTACCCGTTGTCCGAATTCACCCGACTTTTAACGTTGCAGCGGTTCTTTTTTTTCTCCGTATTTTTTCATACTTGTACCCCCTTTGCCGTTTTTTCATAACTTTGACCAATTTTAGACACAACTACATGCAATATGATTGTTTTAAAGAATTTTATGCGTAGTCTCCTCATATTTATTGTTTTATAAAACCGAACCAACTTTAAGGTTTCAGTATAGTGTCACCGTACATTACTTTTGCTGTGCCTTAACGTTCTAGTTCTATCAATTTTATGCTGGACTCCTCAGGAGCATCTTCGCACAGTAATGCAGGTCTGCAACCCTCTAATCGGTTCAGACATCAGATAAAACTAACATACGAGGATCAAATACCATTAAGTTTTATCACTTAAAACATTTCTTTCATTTTGCTCTCACTTTGTTATAATTATATACAAAAAAAGTTAAACTTGCGTAATAATATAGAATACCCGGTATAATTTTAGACGTCATATTGTTACCCTTGTAAGACCGACATACCATATTTCTATAACAAAATAGATTAACAAATGTCAAGCATTTTACTCTACTGCAAATATTACACACAGCCAAAAAAAAAACCCCGGGCAGCCAGTCACATTCTCGGTTCCACCAAATGAAATCGGTGGTAGGTCTAGTCGTTCCGAGGGGATCCGATTTGTAAACTAGTGAAACCAAACCAGAGGAAGCTCGCTCAGCTTTGGTTAAATAACTTAAATTAAATTGTTTAATGTATCGTTAACCAGTACGGCGATAGCTTTCAACAACTTAGCCCAGAAGTACTCTGTACTAGCAAGCGTTACCCTTTACACAGAAAAGAAAAAAAACACGTTTCGGGTACGGAATTAAAGCAACACTGTCCATTATAGGCCAGTATTACGCAGGGGTACGGAGCCCATCCTGCAAAGACGTCTATTATCAAGCTGCAAATATAGGCGATGAGTGCTTATGTGCTTATTTTAACTCCTTATGTTGATAGCCAAAATATAGAAAAGCCGTGACACGACAAAATCAACAAAGTGGCATTTGCGCCCAACAAAGATTCAGATCAGCCTGAGCATCTACCCAATCTGATTAAAGACTTTACTGTGCGCTTAAATAGTAGCTAAGAGTCTAAGCTAGCTCTATGCCCATAGCGAAAACCCGGATCAGACTAGGCGGGTATCCAGGCTGGTCTGAGTCTTCGCGTGGTGCACATGCTACTTTTTTTTGCCGCAGCTCAAATATTTTAGAAATCACCTATTGTTTTTGCAGCTCTGTATATAAACAATAAATTCCCTCACTTGTAGTGTCTCCATTAAATGTTATACTTGTTTGGTCACTGAGATTAATCAGATCTACACTTAAATAAAATTAAAATGATACAAACAAATAAACTAAACCAGACAACACATAATTGACAACTGGACTCATCCAAATTTTATGGATAAATGAGTCTACCAGGAATAGGCATAAATGGGTTTAAAAGTTAATATTTTTTAGCGCAAAAAACGCTAACTTGACAAATTCCGCAATAATTGAGCCTCGACACGCGAAAACCAACAATGTGGTAATGCGCCCAGCGCAGACTCAGATTAGCATGGGCATCCGCTCAGTCTGTTCAAACTCTTTGCTAAGCGCTTAAAGGGTAGATAAGGGTGTCAGCTACCTTCATGCGGGCAGCGAAGACTCTGATCAAACTGGGTGGATGCACAGGCTGATCTGAGTCTGCGCTGGACGCACAAATACTTTGTTGGTTTTCTCGTGCCGCGGCTAAATTATTATTCAATGTGCAGTCACATTTAATTTTTAGGTTTTTAAACGCATATCCGAAACCCACCCTTAGATTCAGAGTAAGCTGTCAAGCGTATTATTTGGATGTTATCGTAACAGATGTTTGATAGCTCTTTGAGTTAAAGGAGCCCCGGTAGCTCAGTAGATTAAGCACTGGTCTTCTGATATAGAGGTCTCGGATTCGAGCCCCGCTGGAGGCGGGAATCTTTTCAATCGTAAACGGGGTCCATTGCACACAGCCTTTATTATCACCCACCAATCGTCCTGATGTGACTGAAATACTGTTTAAAGGGCTACTGTACTGTTTTTTCAACATGCACTGAAATCATTGGAAATAACTGGTATTGTTTTGTCTAAAAGCATGTCGAAAACTGCAATGAAAAATTCCAAATGGTTCAAAAGTTATAACCAATTTAAATTTTAATTAGCTGAAAAATATGCGAGGACTCTTATGACATCATTTGAGTCATTCATATAATGTGAATTTGAAAAAAAAAAATATATTTTGATTGTTTTACACCTTTTTCCCTTAAAAAAAATTTAGTGAGACAAGTTACATCATCTCATGAAAAAAAGTTTGAACATTTTGCATTAGAATATAATAATAACTGGAATCCATATCACATTATGCAAGTTAAGCTGTGGAAAAGAAAAAGTGGGCGGGGCTTAAAATCTAATTTGCATAAACTTTAATTGTCAATAATTACAGTTTGGGTAAGAATTTTTCGATGGGGTTTTCGGCAATCTGTTTGTCTCATAAATATCTGTTAATTGGGAATATTTCTGGAAACAGTGAAAAAACGGTGCAGTAGCCCTTTAAAAGGATGTAAATCGCAATCATCCGTCCATCCATCTTTGAGTTAAAAGTTATCCTATCTCAACGGGTTTTCAAGTCAACGTCCAAAATTGTGACATGCAAGACCAATTATGTAACAAAAACATATGAGCCGCGACACGACAACACCAACAATGTGGTTGTGCGACCAGCGCAGACTCAGATCAGCCTGGGCATCCGCCTAGTTTTAGCAGACTCTTTCTTAAGTGCTCAAAGGGTAACTAAGGGTCTAAGCTACATCCATGCGGATAGCGAAGACTCTGATCAGACTTGGCGGATGCCCAGGCTGATTTGAGTCTGCGCTGGGCGCAAAACCACATTGTTGGTTTTGTCGTGTCGCGGCTCAATTATTATTTAGACATAGGCTTTTACAATTAGCTATTTCTTGAGATTCATGATTAACATGCTCAGTACTTCGACCTTGGTAGCAATTTTGAATATCTCATAAATTAAGGCATAAACATTTGAACAATTTTAGCCGCGGCAAGAGAAAACCACCAAAGTGGTATGTGCACCAGGTGCCGCCTCGGATCAGCCTGTGCACCCGCCTAGTCTTATCAGAGTCGCTTAAAGGGTAGAAAACTTTCTAAGCATCTCCATGCGGACAACGAAAACTCTGGTCAGACTGGATGGACACCCAGGCAGATCTGAGTCTTCGCTGGCTTACATGCACCTTTTTTTGTCGTAACGCGGCTCATTTTCGTATGATTATTATAATTTCTGCAAGGTACCGCAACTTAATCTAAATGAGTTGTATACTATAATAAGACTTATAATAAAACTCAAGCTTGGGTATGTTTCTTGTCTACGTACATGCCGAATTTCATATGAGCCGCGACACGAGAACAGTCCGCCCAGTCTGATCAGAGTCTTCGCTGTCTGTGTGAAGGTAGCTTAGTCCCTTGGCTATCCTTTAAGGGCTTAGTAAAAGGTCTGATCAGACTGGGCGGATGCCCAGGCTGATCTGAGTCTGCGCTGGGCGCACAGCCACATTGTTGGTTTTCTCGCGTCGCGGCTCAATTTTGCGAGGCACCAAATGACAGCAAGAATCCTTCGATGATGTATACTACATTTTCAGAGGAAGCAGCTTTGCCATTTGAGCCGCGACACGAGAAAACCAACAATGTGGTTGTGCGTCGAGCGCAGACTCAGATAAGCCTGGGCATCCGCCCAGTCTGATAAGTCTTCGCTGTCCGCATGAAGGTAGCTTAGTCCCTTGGCTATCCTTTAAGCGCTTAGCAAAGGGTCTGATCAGACTGGGTAGATGCCCAGGCTGATCTGAGGCTGCGCTAGGCGCACAACCACATTGTTGGTTTTGTCGTGTCACGGCTCATTTTTATTTTTGTCTCCCTTTTCAACTGAAATAAACTCTTACGAAGTATGGTGGAAAATAACAACAAGGAGTTGAAGTGAGAGTTTATAGTGTATGAATAATGACAATTTAGTTGTCCTCAGAATTTGAAAGCTGAACAAATATTTCATAACTTTCGTATTGTCGTTGTCAGAAAAATATCTATTGACTGCGGGCCTAAGCTAGCATACAAGCCGAAATTTACAAGGAGAAGAAGCACACTTGTATCCTAATTACTCACGGCAGGCACACCTGCATCTATTATGATAATATGGTATAGTTCATGAACATGTGAACGCCAAGTTATTTTCCGGTTTAAAGTTTGATCATGCTAATATGAGCCGCACCATGAGAAAACCAACAATGTGGTTGTGCGCCCAGCGCAGACTCATATCATCCTGGGCATCCGCCCAGTCTGATCAGAGTCTTCGCTGTCCGCATGGAGGTAGCTTAGACCCTTAGCTACTCTTTAAGCGTTCAACGAAGAGTCTGATCAGACTGGGCGGATATGATTCTTAGCTGGGCGCACACGCTGCTTTGTTTGTTGTGTCGTGTCACGGCGGATATTATTATAAACCCATGAGACAATTGTCTATGCATCAGATACACGCGGGTGCGCATCGGAATTTGAGTACATCGTAGACATAACAGGGTTGGTCGATGTCGAATTGATATTCTTCAGTTCTTTGCTGTGTGAGGCGCTTTCATAAGATCGAACATCGATAGTTTCTATGGTGTTATTTCTGTAAACCGCTATCACCTGTAAATTAAAAAAAAACATTATAAATAGTACATACTTAAAGGGATACGTTAAGAAAGTAAAAACGTGGTACCTCTCTATAATCATTTTATTACCCTGTTATGTCATTACCTTTGTGAGATTGGGTATCTCCTATGATGAAATATAATAGCATTGTCACTGGACTAATGTATTACAGGAATATAACTCCCAACAAGACATGTTTTTGATCAAAATTATTTGTATAAAGTGTTTTATAACAGGGCTATCTATTTATCCATAAAACATATACTAGAGCCCTGTTTAATTATTAGGCAGCTTCGATTTCCAAGATTTTGGATTTACCCGTATAATTCCTTTTAAGACTTGTAATAGTAACACAGACGGTTGGCGCCTGACACTCGTACTGATAAGTCTTGTGTCGGGCCAACCGTGGTTTAACTGGTTGGTTTCTTCTGCTCCGAAATGGGGAGTTCCACCCTACAGGAAATTTACATGGGGTTCTGTCCACGCACCGAATTTCATAACATTATGTAGTAAGAGATGGCTTTTGCCTTAGTGAAATGTTTGCTCTTTCATCTGTTTTAATCGTTAAATTACAGCATTTTTATTGGATGGGTTGCAAAAAATGGGGGCATCCCTATTCAAAGCAGCCCAAAGCTATTGGATGTTTAAATTTCTGAACTGCTAGGGTCTCAAAATGATTCCTAGTAGTTCTTGATCATGCATTTACCACCTATGTAATCAAATGTATACCATAAAAATTTCTGCAGTACATTTTGATTGCAGGTGCCCCCAACTTTTAGCTGAAAAAATATTTTGAACAAATTAACTTTTCGTTTTAGCTATGTTGCAGTTCTTGTCAACCTGTCAAATTCATTTAAAAATAGGCCATTCATGTTTAGATTATAATCGTAGATTTTTTTAAAAACTGAAAACCGGTAACATGAGTTTTTAATGCAAATGTGAAAAGTCCAAAAAACATAATTAAGAAATGCATATAGTTTTGTGATAATTTTTATGTTAATAATTTAGCAAATTTTAGTGAATCTTATGTTCAATTTACACCACCAAATCCTTAAAAAAACAAAGTGTTTCATTCCTGTTGCATAGATATGTTTCACAGATTAACTGCTGCCAGTCAATTCAAGGCTATATCGAGCACCGTAGCTTTTCACAATGTTCCTGAGGAGGCTTTATTCCATTACCTCTGGTGTCAAGATGAATCAAAGGTCAATTATGACCATTCCTTCGAAGATGACCTCCATCAAGATATTGTTATTGATGTGACAACCGTAGACCACTGGCTGAATGCTTTTCCAAAAGTGATCCAAACACTTCCGTGCAGAAAAAAAAAACAATAATAATGGAAAAAATGGATTATCCTGACTAACATCTTGTTGTACAGGAAACTTTCAAAATTCGCCTGCAGAAAATAAGCGACCAGCGGTTTTGTTAACGAAATTCTGTATTTGCCTAGGAGAATATAGAAATAAATAAAATCAGTTGTGCACAGAATTATTAGGAAAAAATTTCTACGCCGTAAAATTAAATGTTGTAATTATTTTTCTTTATACACTGTTAAGTGGTCGGAGTTAATATAGATTTTCATTTATCTCTGAGACAAATTAGATCAGTATATCTGCATATGGAGCCTCTTGTTATGATTGTAGTTTAGATTACTATTTATATTACTAGAAAATGAAGTGTCCTTTGAACTTATTAGCACTTAAATCTGACATGCATTTTTGTCTAAAAAATCACCTTCATCTATATCATGCTTTATGTGACAACGTTTCCGGTTTTCAAGTTTCGTGAAGTTCCTCAGGTATAAAGAGGAAACATAAGGTCTGTTTTTAGGAAAATTCCATAGGTTGACATTGATTGAAACGTATGTAAATTTTAGAATGCATTTCTTCTTTTCAATATTTGCAGTGTTCCTTTTTGCCATATTTTCTGATTTAATTTTTTGAAACAGTTTTGTTTGGATGTTGAGATAAGCATAAATGATATCAAAGATATACATATGGAGACCTTTTACTATTCTTGTTCACACTTTATGAAATAGAATAAAGTTGATGATTATGATTGAAAACTTATAAGGCAGGTATCACAAAAAAACAGGAGTACTCCAGGGTGCTCTTCTGAGACCTTTAAGTCTATATTGAGATAAATAAATGCATATTAGTAGTTGTTAGGTTCAAGATATTAAACATGCAAAGTAACAAAAAAATCCATGTGTGGGCAGATTTGGAACTTCCCCTTTCAGTGTGTCTATTCTGTGAGTCCTCATGTTTTATTTTTGTCTCAGTTTTCATCTTGATTTCTTTGTTTCTGAGATAGTTCATTCAAGAGCTAGGAATATTCCACGCAAACCAAACAGCTCAGTGTCTGATGAAACAAGGCAGAAACAAGGCCCCCTTATAATTTCTTTACTGGCCGTCCCAAGGCGGCACTTCTAATTTAGTTATTTCTGGTTGTTTTATGTGTTGCTTGTTGCTAGGTCTGTTATTGATACATTGTTTGAGATGTTAAGGCTAGCCCGGTGACACCTACAAGGGAAATGGCTGTTCACATGGCTGCCGCTGGTGTTGTCTTTGGTGGTAACTGATATGCTGTGCTTATCCCACAGGGTGTCTTGGGTGGGATCTTGGATCGGATTTGTGTCAGTTCCTGAGGATTTTCTTATTTACTTTTACATTGTCAGCAAAAGAAGAGAGGTGGGCTACGCCATCTATATCCCTGACGGTGGTGGTCTAACAGTCCACTTTTCCAACCCCCATTAGGCTACGGGAAGCCAAATTTTTACCATTTTCTTTCATTTTCTAAATTTTCCAA
Organism: Ctena decussata; assembly: GCA_963989385.1. Lineage (NCBI taxonomy): Eukaryota > Metazoa > Mollusca > Bivalvia > Lucinida > Lucinidae > Ctena > Ctena decussata. The sequence goes on along the minus strand of OZ022512.1, from coordinate 2,709,580 downwards.
CGTAAGTTCTTTGTGCATCTAAACTTCTACGGGTCGAAACGGGGTTGGAAAAGAGACGGTGATTTAGTCGTTATCCAGGTTGGGATTCGGACTATTCGGACTATTCGACAAGCGAAGAGTTCGACTCAAAACTGGGACAAGGACTATAATACTACCTTACTATGAGCCATCTCATCAGGATTTTCACTGTTTGCCCAACTAAGTTTGTGTTATTTTCAAACAACTGACATATAAAGGAAACAATGTCACTGTCCGAATTTACCTTCTGTCCGAATTTACCTGACTTGAGACTACTGAGTTTCAACTATCATGATGCAAAAATAAAACAACTTTTAAGGCAACACAAAATGATGAGTTTGATTGATAATCCAAGGCAATTATTTACTTTTACTTTCTATGAAGCTATTCCAATGAAGGCATGACTTACTCAGAGTTTTATAAAGCCCTAAACATACTAAAAGTGAACTATACCTTTGGAATAAAAACTGTTAACTGAGTTGTTGTCGTGCCTATCACAAGGCAACCTGAAGTTACGCCATACATCATAACCACCTGTTCTTCCAACAACAAGGACAAGGTCAAGGCCACGGCACTTAGCACCACAACGTTATAAATACACATACCTATCTGACGTGAGTCGTTCAGGGCTTCAATTTTTACCTATTAACATAAACATAAATAACTACAAGGCTTTGGGGCCGTATTTATAAAACGACTTAAGTGGTTGCTGTGCTTTTGCTAAGGCTGGATTTCTATGAAGAAGATTTCCTACAACTATGAAATTTGCTCAGGAGGATGTTTTATAGTTGTAGGGTTTCTCCTTCATAGAAATTGCGCCTTAGCAACAGCATAGCAACGAGTAAGTCATTTTATAAGTACGGTCCCAGTTGTTGAAAGCATCGTAAACTTAACGAAGTCATTAGTCAAGGGTTTTTGAAGTCTTCTAATACACGTAAAATCAAGTGTGCTAAATTTTCTGCTAAAAACTGAGAGGAGCTTCGCACTGCCAAAAGTCCTAGCATTTTATTCGGAAAAATGAAAGTATTTTTGCATAAAATGCGTTTCAAAATTTTAAGGTGTCTACGAGGACATTGAATTTGAAGAAGTGAGCCCAGAAGGCAACTTTGACATGCTACAACACTCCACCTGATAACACGGGTATGATAACTTAATGTAATAATATCGTATCGCTTTCAAATTGCGCTTACGCGAACAATATCAGAAAGCGGCTCTAGAGGCGATCTCTGAAGACGATTGGCTGAACACTGACGTTGGTCGTAATAACAACGTTCAAATGGTCAAATAACATCGCCAATTTGCGTCACAAGGCATTCGCAACGTCAGCCAGTTCTCACAAACCTGCGTTTGCTTCCCATTTGTTTGACGGTCTTTACTCCTTAAAATATTCTAATTCTGCGAGATAAATAGAAGACCATGTAAGTGTCATTTGATATAAAGTTTATCAAACTTGAACAGAAGCATGTAGAAATAGCTCGGCAATCCTCGCCATTTCTACCATGATTGTGGTCTTGCCTGATCGACTTGATATCAAAAGGCATTGACATGTTTTCATCTATGTAGCATCAAATGGGAACTGTGAGAGACACTCCTTAATATGTAAAAGGATATAATGGGAATAGCCCCTGCTTTCTTTGTGTGTGTTACCTTTACAGTGGATTGGAAATTCATGAAATTGCAACGTCCAGAAACGTAAACTTTTATGATGTTAATATTGCAAATTTGTGTGTCTAGATTTTAAAGAAAAGATCGAAACCAAACAACTTTTGGACGCTTTAAGATTGAAATCAAACAACCTTATGACGTTTTTAACGGTTATTATAAATTCCGCAAGGTACCGCAAAGAAGCACAAGGTACCACAACTTAACCTAAATGAGTTGTATACTACAATAAGACTAAGCTAGATATGTTTCTTGTTTACGTACATGTCGAGTTTCCCATGCGAGAAAGGCACCAAATGATAGCAAGGCTCCTTCGATGATGTAAATGCACCATGCAAAATACATGCTGTATTCTGAGAAACAAACTCGTACATACGGATGAACTTCGGCATCATTTCCATTCAAATAAACCTGTCAAAATACATGCAAGAAGTTGTACTGATCATATTTCATATAATAGTACTTTAACAATCTGTAATTTTCGTATTCCGTTCGATTAGGTTATAATTTCTACAGACAACTTGACTCATCTCAGGGTGGCCGATATACCCCACGATCACGTGTTTCCAAATGTAAATATGTAATACTCTCGAACCGTATAAGGTAATCAGCCACATTCATATGCCATGTCTTACAGTATAATGTCAATTTACACAGCGTAAAGTGCTGTTACCCAGCACTCTGTTGTTTTTGCCTGTACCAAATGTCATCGTTTTAAAAGCAAAGGCCAGTTGCTAAGCTACTTTGACCCGCGACACAAAAAAAAAACTAAGTGGTTGTGCGCCTAGCGCAGACTCAAATCAGTCTGGGCATCCGCCCAGTCTGATCAGACTCTTCGCTAAAGGCTTAAAGGGTACCTAAGGGGCTAAGCTACTTCCATGCGGACAGCGAAGACTCTGATCAGACTGGGCGGATACCCAGGCTGAATTAAGCCGCACTGAGCGAACAAGCACTTTGTTTGTTTTGTCGTGTCGCGGCTCAAACAAACTGTATCTGTGTAACATAAAGCCAAAAGTAGCTTGCCACTGAAGTTGGCAGACTTTAGAAAGGCTAAAACTGAACAGAGGTGTCGTTCTGTTAGTGCATAAGGAAACTTCTCAGAAATCAATCATAAATTGAGCCATGACACGAAAAAAAAAAGCAAAGTGATTGTGCGCCCAGCGCAGACTTAGTTCAGCCTGGGCATCCGCCCAGTTTGATCAGAAACTTTGCTAAGCGCTTAAAGGGTCGCTAAGAGTTTAAGCTACCGCCATGCGGACAACGGATGCCCAGGCTGATCTGAGACTGCGCTGGCGGACAACCACTTTGTTGGTTTTCTTGTGTCGCGGCTCAATCTACATTCTTAGTCCAAGCGGTAAGCCAAATATTAAAAAAACATCTAGCTTAACTCGTTCTCTAGGAAAAAGAGTCAACTCTCCATCATGTTTAGACAGATTTCGCCGAACAGTTAAAATTTCTCACATTACTCATCCCTGTATACATGTTCTGCGCAAAGTAGGAATCGGTACAATTCCGGAATTGTCCTGCGCAAAGTAGGAATTCCCACTTTGTGTTACAATTCCAGAATTGTACCGGTATAATTCTAGAATTGCGCAAGGGATTTGGAGGTTTATCGAACAGGTAAATGTGTCTGCGCAAAGTGGGAATCTTTAGGACAAAGTGAGAATTGAATATGCATTTGATACGAGTAACTGTTTGATAAGTTTCTATAATCAACCCTTTCCAGAGTTTTGAGCAGTTGATTTGAAACATTGTACACAGGCTGCAGACATATGTACACTGTAAAAAAATGTGTTTAGAATCAATGAAAAAAAAGCAGTCCGATTTTTTATGTGTTGAAATCGAAACATGTTCAATTAGAAACATGTTTAGGTTTATGTTTAGAAATTAAACATGTACAAAACTGGTTATATTTACCTTTTATTTTAAAATTTCCTCTTAGCAGACTTTGTCCGGGACCATAATAGAAAAGGCGTACATGTTTAGCTATATGACATATTCCTAAACATGTTTACACCTAAATATGTAACCACTTGTGTTTTATAGCTAAGCGCGATTTTACAGTGTAGTTGTGCATGTGTCGTTTGAAAAATAAAATATTAGTTCGACAAAATTACAGCCTTTTGAAACTTAGAAATTTGTAGGTTATGGCAGATGACAAATTTTGAAAGGACACATTGAAAGTTGTTTTTCATATGAAGCCAGAGGCTCATACACTCTATTCTTTCAGAATTATAATTACAAAAAACGACCAAAATCAAACAAATAAATGCAAACATATATATGTTAACCGCACTTACATCTTAATTATTCTCACTTTGTCCCGATTCTCACTTTGCGCAGAGACAATACCGGAATTGTTTTGCGCAAGGTAAGAATGCCCACTTTGCGCAACAAAGTGAGAATTCCTACTTTGCGCAGGACAATTCCGGAATTGTACCGATTCCTACTTTGCGCAGAACATACATACTAAATATCATTATCCAATATCGTGCTTACGTTCTTCGTGAGAAATCGTGGTAACTAGATTTTCTTTTTCTTTATTTTCTAAATAAAGGGTGGTAACTCTAAATACGAGGGATGATCAAAATTTCCCGGAAAAGTGCTGTATTCTCTTTACCATTTTAGTTTCTTCGATGAAATTTCACACTATCCGACTTTGATGTATTTGTGATTTGTATCATACAAAACAATAATTATTGACTTATGTCCTACTAGTTTCATGCACGCGCTACCATCATAACGACCGGTAACGTGACCCGGCCCAGCTAACGTCAAATTGCATGCTTATCGTTTCTAATAGCAATTTCTGAACGTTAAGTAGCTACGAATAGTGTATAGAAACGTTAATTAATTCACATGAACTTAGAAATATATATCTTATCTTGATGTTCAGTACAAATTTTATGAGCGGTTTTGATCATTTCTACGAAAGGACAAGGTGCGCTAGTGTATTACTAGCGGCCTAAAATTACGGGAAAAATGAAACTCGTCACAGCAAATTACCACCACCGTCCCTGAACGTAACAACATAAGGACTATCGCGTGCGCACACAAAAAATACGTCATGACGTTACGTGACGTCATTTTACAACGTCAAAGACGCCATTTTTGCGGGTTTTTGCAAGAAAAAGAACAAATTCAGGTACGTTTTGCAAAATAAAAATATGTCCGCATGGCTGTACCAACTCGATTTTTTGTACAGATCGTCGAAAGAGAGTGACCGACAGATTGTCAAAAGGTCTCTTTGGTACACGCATGCGATCAGTCTTTAATTTTACTTTTTTTCTGTCCGTAGCTGCTGTGAAATTGCAGGGTTAACCGTTTGTTTCTACCATTTTAATCCATATTTGGTTCAAACCATGCCAAAAAATTATGGAAACATGTATATTGAACATCATTTTTGTTGTTTGAGCATCATGATGTCTGAGGAATTTAATGAAAACAACAACAACAGCAACAGAAGTTAGCAAAGAGCAAGGTGTCTTCATCAAGTCCATATGTCGTGCCCAGTCAAGCCATCAAGTGTCATTTCACATCCTTTACTTGCCTCGTAGAAACGTTACTGAGTGTATATACGAAGCAAACGCGGTATTCGTAAACACCAAAAGCTAGAAGCTTCGCAGATATCGTGACCAGACTGCATAATGAACACAAAGGCAATACTTCACGTGTGCATGTACATGTATGTACCATTATTTAAGTTAGTGTGTTTTGAGTGGATACATGTAGATGGATGATTTGCGATTTTACGTTCCTTTCAACGGTATTGCAGTCATATAAGAACAGTGGTAGGGTGATAACGAAAGCTGAGGGCAGAGGAATCTCGCTTACGATAGGAAATATTTCCGCCTCCAGCAGACCAGTAGGCCAGCGCTTAACCTAGCTACCGGGTCTCCTCTTAGAGAATGAGCGAGTTGGGGGCGAGGGGGATGGGGGAGTCGGGAAAAAAGGAGAGGAGCGACAGAGAGATGGAGATCGGCTTTGAAGGTAAGATTGGTCAATTTTTAAAGCTCTATGCCCAACGCGAATCTTTTAGACTGAGAATAACTTCGCGAATTTGATTGGCATTGCGTGAAAATGGACCTTAAAAGATGGATACACAGAAATCAGACTGCGCTTTTGTGCAAACTGGTCAGAATATCTAGTTGTCGCAAGATTCAACGACCATTTATTCAAAAAGAGACCGTACTGCCCAAATTGTGCGGATGCGCAGGCTAATCAGTTTATTTTCACTTTGTACATGCAGTGAGATTTATTTTCATACGATAAAATTTATTAGTTTTGAAAGAAGTCAGTGCATCTCGGTATCAAAAATTGCCCATATAATCATTACCTTTTGCAGCATTTGCATAATAAATGATTCGTTTAGACAGAGATGTAATCCAGAGGTCGTCGAATTCAGACCAGTGCCGTCTAATCTCTGCGTTGTGTCATCCCCGTCATCATGCGCCCATTCAACCATCGCCTTGATATGACTTAAAACTGTTGAAGTGTTTAGGTCGAAACACAATTTATCTATCCAATCATCCATCTGTTGAATTATGACCGGATTTATAGTACAAGTTCGGCGACGTTGTTCCTGTTGTTGTTTACTGTCTGAATCGCCATATGACTGGCGTCGAGTGAAAAGGTACCTGATAGCACGCACAGACAGAATAGGTTAAGATCATCAGATCAACCTGTCGCAGATCTGCGAATCTCTAAGAATACTCGGGAATCTAAAAGTTGATAAGTGCAAACAGATAATTACAGATGCGCACGCTAATTCACTGGTCGCAAATCGCCTAGTATCCGTTTTCACTCGGCGCAAACAGAAACAAAATATATGAACACTGTGTCTACAGAAGACACTTTGTAAGAAACTGGAAATTATTCGTGATTTAAATATTCGCGGTTTCTAAGTGACCGCGAATTACTCGAAAAATGGAACACCGCAAAAATTACCTTATATACGGTATATCTTAGCTGTAGCTGGAAGGGAGTGTTTAGTGATGGTTGTAGACGGTTTTGTTAGATCTTTGGGAAGCATCTATTGTGGCTCCTCATCTGAGCCGCCTCGACGAGGCAGTTCGGATGAGGGGTTACAATCTATGTTTTCCATGGAAAGTGGGGAACATAGCCCCTAAATGATGTCACTTATGCAAGTAGCCCCTAATTGTTTGCAACTACATTCTCTTGACTCATATACTACTTTTATTTTATGGAAAGTTGTTTAAATGAGTGTACGTTGTACAGCTGAAGTAGTTATAATTCTATTTAGTTTAAACATATTTATTGTATCATAAACTGTACACGATTACAATATAAGCATGATACAAACAATGGGATCAGAACGAAAGCATAAATGCTTATTTAGTTCTTCTCCTGAAAATATAATTCTATTATGAATTGCATGGTACTTCTTATGATCATGCATCATTATTTATGTATATCTATGTATATTTATGTACCTTGATTACGATGGTAATACCAAATTCCCTACCTGTGCTTTCAACCAAGTCAGTCAATTACCATACATGCAAAAGTGGCTGTCGACCGAGACAATCGACAACAGTATCAGCTCGGTCGACATCCATTTACAAAAGTATCATTTACTGTTGTTGGTAATGCTTACCACTGAATTCTCGGTCGACAGCCATTTTGTATAGTACCGTATAGCGGTCGACAGCATTGGTAGCAAAATTGTTAATACCACCATGATGATGAGACTGAAATAAACTACTTAACATAATAATAATAATAATAACTAATCTGGAATATTGCTTTCACCATTTGCACTCGTATTGCTTTGTGACATACTTGGTCATAATAGCGAATTGAAATTGGTTTGCGTAATCATGCATTTCGCTTAGTGTCTTCGTTCGTATTAAAATATTAGTCTATTCCGCGTTTCCTATGATGGCAAACTTTTGTACAGAGAAATATTGCGCAACAATGGTGTCTGTTAAGAACAAAGACAATTAGATTAATTTCTAACAGTTTAACAATATTAACAATACATCGCATGTACATGTACTAAGAACAGCAAGACACGGAATAACGTTGTGATTCGCGCGACGTCACGTTAAGCGACGGAAACGTCACCGAAAATCTTTGAACCCCTGACGTATTTAAATCGTTCTCTCTGAAAGATGAAATAAGACATTCATTCATTTTTTTCGTTTTTCATCTAGTTAGACTCTGTTTAACAGCTCATAATTTTTTTATCAAAAACTAAGGGTAGGCCGGAAACCGCCCTTAGCGCACCTTGTCCTTTATGTCTAAGCTTAAACTGCACTTTAATGATAAAATGTGTGGAGGTGGGGGTAATTCAAGGGCAGATAATTCTCTTTACGCTATTAAATAGAATTGTTGTGATCAAGTTTCGTAAACTTTAGATAATGGCAATTCGTTAGATATGCGAAGTACGCTTTCAGTCGAACTATTCTAGCAATACGAAAACACAACCTGATATCTGCAGCAGCAATAGTTGTCTATCAACAGTTTTAAATCAATAGCAGCGAGGCCACATCTATCGGCAAGCTTTGTCAAAATTCAGCCATAGCCTTAAGATGAGTCCTTTTGTCTAAGTAGTTTCAAGTTCCACACTCTCCTTAATGCCACACACAGTAATGAATTAATATGACCTTAATTTTTTACAAAGATGGCCGATAAATCATTGCTGCTGGTTGAGTTGGACATTTGCTGGAAGCTTATCATGCTGACGAGTTCAGGTTGTATTGCCGTATTGCTGAAATGGTTTGACTGAAAGGCATAAATCATATATCTAACAAATTGCCATCATTGCTAGTCTATAAAACCTTATCATACCACTTCCTTTTTATAAGGTAGTCTTATCATATATGACCTACAAGATTTGAGGTCATACACCCAGTAATCAGACATTTTATAAACCTCCAGCGAAGAAACCCGAACATCACCGCAGATAATATTTCTCCAGCTATCGCGTAACTGCAATATTTTTAGAATTAAGTTTAATCACTACTCACTAGCATTACCGCGGAGAGATATCATATTAGGACACGAACTGAAAACATGAGAAATAAGCTTTTCTTTTATATATCCATGGTTGATCTTGTTTGATTTTACTGAGCTGATAGAAAATTTTGGCACTTTTAACTGTTTTGTAGCTTTGATTTTAATTAGTTAATGATTATAGTTTCGAATTTAATATTTCTTAACTGCCATAGAAACGTAAAATATCATGCTACATTAGTTAGCGGGGCATAGTTTAAAACATGGAATGGAATGGATGAGATAATCAACATTCCAATGGCTACAGTCCGGGCTACAGTATGTCCCCAGAGCTTGGGGTGTTACTCGAACTGAACGGAATTTATCGCATTGAGGGCAAACCAACTAAATGCCATCCCAAATCCATGGGATGAAGTGGAGAACATTGTCCATTCCATTCCACTTCATAAAATAGCAGTTCAAAGTTCAAACTATACCGATTAATTAGACCTCATAAATAACTTAACAACTGACATTTATTCCCGAAAATGTGCTACAAAACTCTGAAGTGTATCAACACCTGTGGTACAAATCAGGTCGCAACGCGAAAAAGTGGCTTAACGTCATGGTATCAATGGTTTAATAATATTGTAGAGTCACCCAACCTGTGCAAACCACCACAAAAGTATTACGAAAGAATGGAGGGTATGGTCACATAGTGTAACCCGTGCTAATCTGATTATTCTAAGTTCTAACAAGACAGATATCTATTTTTCTCACAAGGCCCCTTATTGATAAACCACGGTTTTGTCTGCAGTGTTGTACTCCTAGCAGACGATTTTTTATAATCTGCGCTTTGAGAATGCGCAGTAGCCCGCACAGAAAATATTGTGTGCAGGATTTACTGGGTGCCTCACCTATAATCACAGCCATTGCGTAGGTTTAGGGGAGGTAACTGCCACACTATTTTATAAGGTAAAGTAAGTTATCTGCCCTTGAATTACCCCACCCCCACTTATTTACTGATTAAAGGCTTCGTTAGACTTAGCCATCATTTTGCAGAAGGAATCAAACAAATAAAAAGGTTTGCGATGACAATCAAGAAAAGATGCATATTTTTTAAATCTTTGTACAGTAATTCATGATTATGTAAATAATTTGTGACTTAGCAACGTTTAAATTTTGCTCTTAGAAACGATGAAAATAAAACGTAACGTTAGCTGGGCCGGGTCACGTTACCGGTCGTTACGTTGGTGGTGCGTGCACTAAACTGATTAGACATAAGTTATTAATTTTTGTATGATATGAATAACAATAACATTGAGGTTGCCTAGGATGAAATTTTATTGAAGAAAGTAAATTAGTAAAGAGAATACAGCACTTTTCCGGGAACTTTTTGATCATCCCTCGTATAGTGTACCAACAAGTCATGAAAGGTATTTATACATACCTCTTTAGTAAGCTGTTTAATAACGACTTGTTGAGGTCCCATTATCTCCCATATGATCAGTATAAGTACAACTAGGCTTGACAATGCACAAACTATTCCAATTAGTTGATAATCTTTGATTGTCTAAAACAAAATGGCATAACGGACAGGTTTGGATAAATTCGGACTTACCTTGGGATGCTCGAAGATATGACTGAGCCGCGACACGAGAAAACCAACAATATGGTCCTGCGCCCAGCGCAGACTCAGATCAGCCTGGGCATCCGCCCAGTCTGATCAGAGTCTTCGCTCTCCGCATGGAGATAGGTTAGATCCTTAACTACTCTTTAAGCGCACTGCGAAGACTCTGATCTGACTAGGCAGATGCCCAGGCTGATCTGAGTCTGCGCTGGCCGTACAACCACATTATTGGTGTTGTCGTGTCGCGGCTCATATTGAAGTCTTATTTTCATTGAAATTTGGCGAGGTTGGCGATTGGAGCAAAGAGCGCTCAAATATGAGTACGCCTAAAATACATTATACGCACGGCCTGACGGAAGTTTAGGTGAAAAACAGTATTTATCAAGTATTTAGGATTTTTCTATACCTTTCCATTAACTTATACACTGTGGCATGTTATTAGAATCGCCTCGATGAGACGATTCTAATAGATGTCACAATGTGTAGTGAAACAGAAAAGCATGAGAAATTATTACGAATTTACATCAAATTTTCTTTATTATCTGACCATAGTATATCATGACCGCCAAATTAAATTATACGCTAATATTCCAATTTTATAAAACCGCAAAACTTTGATACCGCAAGTATTTGCATATCGTCGAATAGGCTGAGGAATACTTGGTCTATTGCTCTGTTTCCAGCCGTGCCCTGTTTATCGTATTGTAACACAGCGCCCCCCCACCCCCATCCCCAATAGACGCAGCCGCAAGCAAGAGGGCAAGGAGGCCCATAATCAAAAACCTGAGTAGAAGGCAAAAGATCGTTTGAACAAATCTGCAAGTTTGAAAATGTCAAAATATGAGAGACATTGCTTCAGGACAAAGAATGATCTTGACCGCTATAACTCACAAATGTTCATTTAGAAAATAGCTATATATACAAGAGGCGCCGTGGTCAAGTGGTAAGAGCGACTCGGGCACGGTGCAGAAGGTCACGGTGTCGAATCCCGGCTTGAGCCAACTTGCGACTGGAAAACTCTGTCAATCCAGCAGTAAACGGGTAGCTTTATCCAATCAGGGAAGAGGATAAGGCAGCGATAGGAGAGGGATGGGCTCTAACTTTATTATGCTGTGCCCAAGCTACAATGGGCCTCTAAAGCCAATTAGCTACTAGGCTATGGGAAACCTTTACCTTTTATATACCGATTTTTGGGTCAGAATCTTCTGTAATTTCCAAACACTGTTTATTATATTCTAGCTGCTACCAGTATTAAAGCAGCCGCCCAGTCTGGTCAGAATCCTAATTATCTGACTGGAGCTAGCTTAGACCCATAACTACTCTTTAAACGCACAGTGTATATTCCTTAGTGTGCATTACAATTAAAAGATAAATACATACGATGAAAAACTGCAAGAGATGTGAAATATGAGCCGCGACACGTAAAAACCAACAAAGTGGTCGTGCGCCCAATCCAGACTCAGATCAGCCTTGACATCTGACAAGTCTGATCAGACTCTTTACCAAGCGCTAAAAGGGTTGATATGGGTCTAAGCTACCTCCATGCGGACAGCGAAGACTCTGATCAGACTGGGCGGATGCCCAGGCTGATCTGAGTCTGCGCTGGGCGCACAACCACTTTGTTGGTTTACTCGCGTCGCGGCACATACATTGCCGACACACACCTAGGAAATATACGTTTAGGTGCTCTATAAAATAGGATTGTCTTACCATTTTTAGAAGTTTCTTGTTAGTGAATATTTTGTAAACCCTCCATGTCTTAGAAAATAAGGCTCCAAAAGCTGTTGTGAATCCAAGCGAAAAACAGAAAGCCTTGGCCTGTAAATAAAAGCCAAGCAGGCACTCAACATTGAATCAACATTGATTCAACATTTAGTCAACAATGCGGTGCTGAGTCAATGTTGATAAAATATTGATTTTACGCTGTGTGCCCAGTGGGAGAACATGAAACATTAAAAAAGAGGCCTTGTGGCCCTGAATCGCTCACCTGAGCAATTAGCAAAGTGACTTTTTCTTATCTTATGTCTGAAATTGTCAAAATATGAGCCTAGGGTCAAAAGTCAAAGAATGACCATGACCTCTTGTACTCATAAATTTTCATGTACTCATTAAGACAACCATATATATACCATTTTTAGGCCAAAATTTTCAAAACTTTCCATGATTTCTTATGTTCTAGCATTTGTCCATATTTGACCATGCCGAAAAACGGTCAAGGTAAACCCACGGTCATCATTTGAAGAGTCTTCGTAGTACTCTAGTACTCCATGCTGCTTACCAAGTTTCAAGGCCATATGTGTATTTGTTCTGGAGAATAAAAATATTTAACTTTTATACCATAAATGGGTATAGCGGCCATGTTGGTCATGTGACCTGGACCTTTTGAACAAAATTTTGTTCAATAAACCCCTGGGATTCTATACGATATATGTTTACAATTGGCTTTTTGGCAAAATCTCAAAACTTCCCATGAAATCTTATGTTCTAGCATTTTTCTATATTTTACACTGCCGTAAAAAAGGTCAAGGTCAACCGAAGGTCATAACCTGAATAATCTTGAGAGTACTGGAGTACCCAATGCTACATACCAAGTTTCAAGGCCATCTCTCGATTGGTTCTGGAGAAAAAGATTTTTAAATGTTTTTACCATACATGGGCATGGCGGCCATGTTGATCATGTGACCCAGACCGTTTGAAGAAATTTTCGTTCTCTACCCCTGAGGGCTCTATATGATATTTGGTTACAATTGGCTCAGTGGCTTTTAAAAAGAAGTTTGAATTGTCAAACTACGAGAATTCAGGGAAGAAGGTCAAAGAACGACCTTGACATCAAGATGCCTGTATTTACCAATTTCAAGGCATAAATATTCAAAACTTTCCATGAAATCTTATGTTCTAGCCTTTTCCTATATTTGACCTTGCCAGGAAATGGTCATGGTCAACCCAAGGTCATCATTTTGATCAATCCTGATAGTAATGGAGCACCATATGCTACATTCCAAGTTTCTAGCCCATTGGTTACTTGGTTCTGGAGAAGAAGATTTTTAAAGTTTTTTTTCTCATCTATGGGCGTGGCGGCAATGTTGGTCATGTGACCTGGACCGTTTGAACAAATTTTCATTCCCTTAATCCCAGTAGGTTCTATATGAAATTAGGTTACAACTGGCCCTGTGGTTTTTGAGGAGGTTGTTTGAAATTGTCAAAATATAAGAGTTCTGGGTCAAAGTGCAAAGAGTGACTTTGACCTTTTGTACTCACAAATCTTCATGTACTTAATAAGATGACAGCATAAACCAATTTTTGGGCATTAATCTTCAAAATTTTCCATGAAATCGTATGTTCCAGCAGTTTGCCATATTTGACCTTGCCTTAAAAAAGGTCAAGGTCAACCCAAGGTCATAATTTGAACAATCTTTATAGATTTTAAGTACCGAATGCTACATACCAAGTTTCAAGGCCATCGGTCAATTGGCGCTGGAGAAGAAGATTTTTAAAGGTTTTTAACTTATATAGGCGTGGCGGCCATTATGGTCATGTGTCCTGGACCGTATGAATAAATTTTTATTCACCCAACCCCTGGTGGCGCTATATGATATTTGATTACAATTAACTCAGTGGCTTTTAAAAAGAAGTTTGAAATTGTCAAACTATGAGAATCTTCATACCAATTTTTACACTAAGATCAACAGTTTCCAAGATATCTTATATGTTCTAGCATTTTGTCATATAAAAGCACAAGGAAGCAAATTTGAAGTTTCCAGAAAAAAGGTCAAGGTCTAACCATGGTCATAATTTGAACAAAATTAGTAGTACTTGCGTACCCGATGCTACATACCAAGTTTCAACCCCATCGGCTTATTGGTTGTGGAGAAGAAGATTTGTTTTAGGGTTTACCATATAAGGGCAGAGCGACCGTGTTGGTCATGTGACCAGAACCGTTTGAACAACTTTTTGTTCCCAAGATCCCTGGAGGCTACATATGAAAATTTGGTTACAACTGGTCTAGCGGTTTCAGAGAAGAAGCCGTTTGAAATTGTGGACGGACGGACAATGACGAACGCCGGACGTCGGAGCCTTACCACCCTATAAGCTCCCCAGGAGCCGCTGGCTCAGGTGAGCTAAAATGTGAAATATCAAAGTCACAAACTGTCGCGTAAGCACACAACTTCACGGCTTTAGTAGCTTCACGATGTTTCTTAACGTTTATTCAACCTTACAGCCGGAGCCTTACCACCCTATAAGCTCCCCAGGAGCCGCTGGCTCAGGTGAGCTAAAATGTGAAATATCAAAGTCACAAACTGTCGCGTAAGCACACAACTTCACGGCTTTAGTAGCTTCACGATGTTTCTTAACGTTTATTCAACCTTACAACCGGAGCCTTACCACCCTATAAGCTCCCCAGGAGCCGCTGGCTCGGGTGAGCTAAAAATGTGAAATATCAAAGTCACAAACTGTCGCGTAAGCACACAACTTCACGGCTTTAGTAGCTTCACGATGTTTCTTAACGTTTATTCAACCTTACAACCGGAGCCTTACCACCCTATAAGCTCCCCAGGAGCCGCTGGCTCGGGTGAGCTAAAAATGTGAAATAACAAAGTCACAAACTGTCGCGTAAGCACACAACTTCACGGCTTTAGTAGCTTCACGATGTTTCTTAACTTTTATACAACCTTACAACCGGAGCCTTACCACCCTATAAGCTCCCCAGGAGCCGCTGGCTCGGGTGAGCTAAAATGTGAAATATCAAAGTCACAAACTGTCGCGTAAGCACACAACTTCACGGCTTTAGTAGCTTCACGATGTTTCTTAACTTTTATACACTAGTTTATTGATGTATATCTCATAGGTATCTACATGTATATGTTTGCTGTTTTTCGGGGGGGGGGTTTGTTGTTTTTTCTTTTGTTTTGTTTTTTGTTTTTTGGTGTTTTTTTCTATAAGAGTGCACTTTTCATGTATAAATGGACGCAGAAAAAATATCAATGTTTTTGTCCTTTAATTTTGCTTTTCTTTGTGTATTGCATGCGAGGCCAAAATGTGAGTGTGTAATATCAATTAAGGTGACCGTGTATTGACAGACCGTGTTCGTGTGGGTCTTGAAGATTCTTCCTAAAACCTTATAGTGTAAGACTATACTTCTCAATGTTTTTTCGCTAGTTCTACAAAGGGAAACAACTGTTTTGACCTCCTGTTTGCTTTCCTGGGCGCTGAAACCCTTTCAAAATTTTGCAACGCATAAAGGAAACAATTAACACTACGAGAATTATTTTTTCGCCAAGAGTTGCTTACCACTGAGAAGAGCTCAAAAATTAAAACAGCAGAATCGTCCCCTGAAAGTGTCCCCCTTTTTTTAGGAATAAAACAGTACAAAAAAACGGTGTCAGCCGAGACAGGGTAACACCAACAAAGTGTCATGTGCGCCCAGCCAGCCAGCCTGATCAGAATCTTCGTTATATGCTAAATGGGTAGCTAATGATCTAAGCTAGCTCTCTGCAAACAGCAAAGACTCTGATCAGACTGGACGGATGTCCAGGTTGACCTGAGTCTTTGCTGGGCGCATATGCCACAGTGTTGGTTTTGTCATGTTGCGGCTCAAGAATTCTCAACAACATTTGTACACATTCTTGTACATGCGTAATTTTTACAAGGAAGATACTTTTTTTTTACTTTCTATTTACTTCTTTAAAAGAGGCAGTGCTTCCAAAAAACAGACTACTTGGAAAAAAAAAACAGGAAAAGTAAAAATTGGCAGGGTTAACTACTTCCAATGAAGTGTAAACTCAAGCCTTACGATGCTTACAGCAGATAGTAAACTTCTTTGTAAGAGATACGCCTCTTGTCGTCTTTCAAAGTTTAGAGCAGGGTGTGGCTTTATTGCCTTAAACGGATCTCTTATTGTCATATGCAAGAAGATTCGAGAGTCTTACACAAACAGAGACCCATATAGGATGAGTTTTTGGAGATAATTCTAAAAAAAAACATTCGGTGAATTCTTGTTCAAACCATATACGCTGGGCACGCAACGTTGAATCTGCATTACATCAACGTTGATCTGTTAGATAAATTTTGATTCAATGCTGATTCAACATTGTGTACCTGCTGGATATATTCTGACATCCTCATTAGAGCCGTCTCGGTGTGACGGTTCTATTGAAGGGTCACAGCAAATGTTGTAGAAAGATATCCTAGAGACATGTATCCCTTATCCCTTATCTGTAGCTCAGAGTCTTGACTCACAGCTTTTTTGCACGTATTTATTATATGTTTGAACATTTAGGAGCAAAAGCGACGAAATGAAAAACATGATTTCAAACTGAGGGACAATGATACAGCAACAACCATGTAAGAATAGCAGTCAGCCAGTTCTAAAGGGCGACTTGAATCAAACTCGTCCCGTGACACATGCTAAGCACCGAGTAGCTACAAATGTTGCTTGAAGATAGCATATGGAAGGATGGATGACTTGTGATTTTACGTCCTTTTCGACAGCATTGCAGTTATATCAGGATGATGGGACGAAGAAAATGAAATAATGAAAAGACTTTGTGAGATGAAACCCCATTAACAAGGCTCGAACCCAGTCCGCTAGATCAGTAGGCCAGCGCTTAACCCACTGAGCTACGGAGCTCCTGAGAAGATACCATAAAATTCTAGTAATTGGAACACGTATAATAATAAGCGCGACTCTCCTAATAATAGAAAGAAGGGCAGTTGTCAGTTACTGGCGAAAGTATGTGCACTTAGTACTGGTTAACCGCTTAGGAGGTCTGAGCCTGCCCAGGAATAGTGTGGTTAGGTTAACTGACCGTCCCGACATGACCATAGTTGTTTACCGTGGACGTTAAGCATCAAATCAACCAACCGACCAACCTAATAATAGAACAGTTTGGTCCAGAAACGCAGAAATGTGTCTACACAATTCAGGTGAAATTGCATACAGTGTAGACTCTGATGAAACTGCTCTTTTCGGAGCAGTTTGATCTGGGTCAGCACTGTTTGCTAAGATCTATCAGTCCAAATATTTACTGCATCATTGTGAATAACTAGTACAGAAATACTTACTGTACAAATAGCAGGTGAACTAATGTCAGTTGTTTTCATGAAAACAGTAAGATAGGTCAACACGCAGCCAATTAATAAAACGTTGTTGATATTGGGTGATGATAGCTTCACAATCCTGCAAGACAGATTAAATTATTTATATTTCTGGTAGTATAAACTATTTCTAAGGTCCAATTAGGACCGTCATCAATATTATGAGATGCATGTTGCTTGCATACATAAAACTAATTTAAGATCTGTAAAGCTTTAATGCTGCCCGTTCAAAGGCGGTTCTTCTTTTGCTCTCGTCGTTGTTAGGATCCGTGATGCGCGAGTGTTTTACACTCTATAATTCAAAGTCAATGAATTAAAATAACTCATTTTCGAATGTTCGGTCTTAGGCCTTCTTCAAAAATGATGAAACTATTACTACAGCTACGTGGCATCCATCTTTTAGGAAGTGAGTAATGTTGATCCTAAGGCCGAAAATTAAAAAAAGAGTGTTTTAATTCACTGACATTATGACTGATTATTTGAAAGATTAACTTACGGTTAACTTACGGTTCCCGAGACCTTCATTTAAGCAGATACTGCTTGTAGTGGTCCATCATTGCAGCTGAACAATATTCTTGGTTTAAACAATATTTTATTTCATCTTTTGTACAAATCATATTCACACATACATATAATGTTAGGATCGGAAAACAAGTTCTAAGAACTTATAGGTATCCTCTCCTAGTAGTGATCAATTTACAATTCAAAATATTGTGCATCATGATGAAGTCCAAAATACTGTTTCATTATGGTTTCTAGTAGTATGAGCGTATTTTTTGAACATAGTAGATCTTAAGCAAACATACATAAATCATAGATTTATCTATAGCATTATACAGGCTACGAAAAGATTACTTGTCCCAGATTACATGATATTGTTCAATAGATCTACCAGTTCTCAACAATATTGTACTATTTAGTCAAAAAAAAAAAAGAAATGGTCCAAGCCGTGTTGCCGCCCCTCAGTCCCACCGAACCGTCCCAGACCACAAGCCACGCATTTCAGAGAGTCATGGTAAAGCATTAGTTTGGTTCATTCAGCAATTAGGTAATTGATACATTTATTGTATTAATATGTCTGTGTACATCTTATAGTTGAGAATCATTTTTCCTTACCCGTGAACCATCGCTGATTAACACATGTCGTTTGAGGGCGGATCACGAAACATCAATCATCGACGGCGAGGCCGGAGTGAATTGAAATTCGTACCCATCCGATAACGCATGCGTCAGCCAGCGACAATTCACCACGAGGAAAATATCGATCCTAAAATTATGGAGAATGAAAATGCAATGATGTAGCGACGATAATATCATGTTGAAATATAAATTAATTCATCGCGAAAATCTATCAGAACGAGCTATAAATGTATGAACTGCTCTAAAAACGTTTTCGTTTTCTATGTCCGATAGTTCACTGTTACCGCACAAAAGCGTCCGAATTGGTAGATGAGTGAATTCTGCAAGATACTGATTCCTTAGTCTATTGTAATTAGGACAGCTTATGAAAAAATGTTTTGTTGTTTCGACGGCACCACAGGTGCATAATGGGGAATCAATGATATTTTTTTTTATAAAGGTGAGATCTAAGTATACTACATTCTAGTCTTAATCTTGTATGATAAATTTGTGTTTGTCTTTCTCCATAATTGTAATAAGATGGAGGTTTAATGCGTTGGCCTACAAGTTTACGTTTAAAATTAGAAAGAGAATCGGAGTTTCTTATTTCTAAAGGTAGAACATTCCAGTCTCTGATAACAGATGGGAGAAAAGAATTTAAGTATAAATTTGTATTTCCGTGAACTGATGTAACATTTTGGGCATTCCTAATGAATAACGAGAAGTTTCCTGTACTAATGAAGGGACCAAGTTATTTAAATAGAAAGGGGCAAGTCCATAAATCATTTTATAAAATATTATCAGTTTTTGTCTATACCGTCTGGTTTGAAGCGTCTCCCATCTGGTATCATCGTACAGTTTAGCTATGCTGCATAATTTAGTTGCCCCGGTTACTATTCTCATTGCTTCAATTTGAATAGATTCAATATATTTTTTATCTTCATTAGAACAATTATCCCAAACTGTTCCGGAGTACTCCAGAACAGGTCGGATAAAAGAGAAATACATACGTTCAAGTGAATTTCTGTCCAATTTAAATTTAAAAGCCCTTAAGATATTTATCCGTTGCCATGCTTTGTTAGCAATTCCTAATATATGAGCATGCCAATTACAATCATTACTAAAAACGATTCCTAAGTGTTTATGTATGTCAACTTCATTTACCACTATGTCATTCATTACCAGCTGGGGATGAAGAGGTTTATTACGTTTTCTCGAAATAACCATCGATTCTGTTTTTGACGGGTTAAAACTAACTAACCATTGAACAGCCCAATTATGCACATTTGTTAAGTTATCATTTAGAATATTTGCAGCAGCGGTTGGATTTTCTACGACAACATACAAACTTGTGTCATCCGCAAAAAGGCGCACGTTACAATTGAGGGTTCTAACAATATCGTTTATATAAATTAAAAATAGTAAGGGGCCTAATATAGATCCTTGGGGCACTCCAGCATTCACTGCCTTAAATTCTGACGCATAGCCATTAAGCACAACGCGCTGTTTTCTTTCTGCAGGATAGTCACGAAACCAATTTAATAGTTTCCCTGAAATTCCAATACAGCTTAGTTTGTGTAGGAGGCCCTCGTGCCAAACTCGATCAAACGCCTTGCTGATATCGCAAAAGACCACACGTACTTCTTTCCCTGAATCTACCGCCTCGCAAAATGTATTATAAATGTCTAGCAGCTGGTATGTCGTTGAGTCTCCGTGAACAAAACCTGACTGAAATGGAGTTATAATGTTATTAGTGATACAGTAGTTATAAACGTGTTTGTGGGTGCACTTTTCCATTGATTTACCTAAATTGCTTAATAAAGATATTGGACGATAGTTGTCGGGTGTACTGCGGTCATCTTTCTTGTGTACAGGGACCACATTTGATAATTTCCAAGCAAGGGGAAATCTGCCTTCTTGTATTAGGCGATTAAAGAAGAAACTAAGAGGAGTGCACAGTTCATTTGATGCTTCTTTCAATAAGCGTGGACTCATCAAGTCGGGCCCTGACGCTTTTGTTATGTTAAGATTCCTAAGTACATCTTTAACTTCGATTGGAGTTATGGTTATATTTTCAAGGGGAGGATACTGAGGATATATAACTTCTGGTAAGAGTGGAGGAACACCACTTAGCTGCGTCTGGTTGACGAAGAAAGAGTTAAATATTTCAGCTTTATCAAGATTATCTTCAAATACTGTGTCATTATACGTTATGGGAGGAATTATTTCTTTGTTAGTGTCTATATTTAAAACCTGCTTGGATAATTTCCACCATGTTTTAACATCTGTAGTATTATTTTCATGTCTATCTGCTATGCTCATCTCATAGTTGTACTTAGCAGATCTGATTTTATTTGTGATTTTGTTCCTTAACTTCCTAAATTTGGCCCACTTTAAAGCGTTATTAGTGGCTTTAGCTTGCATATGTAATCGTTTTCTTTGGCGAATCAGTTTTCTTATTGCGTTGTGCATCCAAGGTGGATCTCCGGGTCTTATTGTTACAACTTTATTAGGAATAGATTCAGTAGCTGCATCGAGAATGTTTGAGCTTATCTTATCTGCAATGTTATCAATATTTTCATCAATGTTCGTTACAATGTCGTTTAAATTTTTTTGTCTGAGTAAGTATCTATATGCATTATAGTCTCCTTGTTCATATTTCCAGATTTTGCGTTTAAATGTTTTTAATTGAGGTTTTAAGAACTTTAATATTACAGCAGTAGGGCAGTGGTATCTTACCATATTTGGAATATAGGGGTCACAAACTTCACTTGCAACAACGTTGTTACTATTAGTTACCATTATTATATCGATTAGAGAAGACGAGTTCTCAGTAAAGTGAGTAGGTTCTTCTATGAGTTGCTTAAAATTAAAGTTTTGAAATAATATCTTTAAGGTGTTTACATCTGTGCGGTATCAGCAAGTCGTTGTTAAGATCACCAAGTATCACAATATTGCTTATGTTCGTATTTTTTGCCCTGTCGATAGATTCTTGAATAAGCGTCCAATAATTTGGTCCAGCATTTGGTGGCCTATAAATACCACCAACAAGAAGGTTATGTCCGTGTGATCTTACTTGTACCCAAACACATTCTAATTCTTGTATTTCCAAGTCAGGTCGCCGTTTACAAGCTATGTTATCTTTGACATAGATGGCTACACCACCAGCTCTGTCTGCTCGATCATGTCTATATGGTTCTAAATAATTTATTAATTTAAGGTCATGAGAATTAATTTCATCATTTAGCCATGTTTCGGTAAAGACAAATATGTCAAAAGGTTGAACCTCGTACTGCAAAATATCAATTTTAGGCAATAAACTTTGAATATTTAAATGACAAATACTGAGATGGCTGTCATACGGTAATAAAGAGACACTGGATAGGCTTGATAGGGAACCTGAGAACGAACTAGAGCTAGGTCCTGGGTGCGGCTCAATGTCTCCACAGCATAGCAAAAAACAGAAGACCCACAGTAACACGAGTATGGGAATGAAAAGTACAGTCAAACTTCGAACAAATTGCGAATTTTTCTCTAAGAGGGACTGTGAGGCTGTTATGCGATGGTGCGGAAAGATACTTTTTGGAATAATGTGTGCATCTCTCCTCAGTTTTGTTTCCAAGCAAAACATCATCAAAAGGTTTTCTCCATTATTGTAAACAGCATTGTGCAAGAAAAATGTCACAATCAAAGTTAAACTCGAAGTAAAAACCTTAGGAGTACCCTTACCACGATGCCTGCTAGTTGTCCTTGTCCTCAACTGAATCTTCTGTTTACTAAACATCTATACTACTATTTCATCAACGAAGAAAATCCTTGAGAACGATGACAACAGAAGGCTACTCTCATCATGCTTGTGCGGGCATGGTGTGGAGTGCGGCGAGATGAGATCGGCGACGGCAACAACGGTTTGGAACACATGTACAATGGTAATTTACACACGGATGGAAACATAGAAAATTCCATAGTTTGCTGGATGAGGCACTGTTGATAATTTCATAATCATTCTGTTAGCTTGAGAGGCGTGCTTATTTTGTGAGCTAACAAATCGTACAACAAACACACACACTTATTCGCTCACTCGCACGCACACACGCACACAAACCCACACACCCACAAAACACAATTATTTACATATTTAATACACTCGTATGATCTATATGATGAGAGACGGGTCTCGTAGTCAATGTTAGAATCAGTATGGCGCAATGAGTTACAGTCATAATTACCCAAATTACTGGATCACTTAACCAACTACCGTAGTTATTAAGAAGAGAAAATATAAATATAAATAATTTGAGTTAAACACCTCTAGAAATTTCATAAATGGTGACAGACTAGCAAACAATTGCAGAGCCCGATCAGGCTGCTCCTTAGTAGCAATCTCATCTGGGTCTACACTGTTTGCTCGAATTAACTCATTCCCACATTACCCAAACTTATAAACTGCATTTTTTGTAAATATGCTAGCGGCTTATCAGCCACTTCAACTGTCGCACTCAGCAAGCAACCTGGATAATTCTTCTCGACTTTAAATACTCAAGGAACATGTGTGCGACCGTGTGTTGTCCCCACAAGCATATATACAATTTCAATAAGCATATAAACCGATTACATTACCACATTTTTAATTTCAAATTTTTTTTTACCAAAAGCCGACAGGAAATGCTGTTTGTCTCAGTAAAGTAAGAATCGGCCTGCGCATTAGTGCAGTATGACCAGCACCCTCACCTAGACGTTTCACATGTAAGGGACACAACTCAGAAATCTCCTTGATGCAATATTGGCAGTAGTTATTGCGGCTAGCTTTAACATCTTTATTAAAGACTACAACATAACAAAACATCATATATCAGTACTTTGCAAATTATGTCTCAACCTGCATACGATCAGAGACTGTCCATCTCAATTGTGGCGCCTAAGCTATATGATCAGAATATAAAGGATCGCAGCAGGATCCCAGCAGGCAACATTGAATCCACGTTGATTCAACGTCATGTCGCTGAATCAACGTTGATTCAATGCTACTCTAAAGCTGTGTGCCAATGGTGATGGCAGTACATATGCACTGTTTGTCTAGAGCATGCCCTAGCATGGCCCAGTCACTACATGCTTTGTTATAAGATTCAACTCCCAGACTCTAGTTTAGACAGTTGCACAAAAAATGAAAAGAAAGAAAAGCAAAATAATGATAATAAAAATAAATGAATACACAGAGTAACCCGCATATTTGTACTTTTACCGCCCTTCACACACCTTAATGCGCTCATATGAGTTAACACTACTAAGACTGAAGAATACAATGGACATTACCCAGCAGGCAGGCAATTTCGATTCGGCATTGAATCAACGCTGATTCAACGTCACTACGTGGAATCAACGTTGATTCAACACCGACTCGACGTCGCGTGCCTGGTGGGTAACTACAATAAATATTTACACGTGCTTATTACAAGGACTCAGCTGTTCAGAGCATCGCGAGCTGACGAAGAAGAAGAAACAAGAGAGGAGCCAAAAGCAGCGCAAAGGCTCTCCACATCGATTCGGCAACAAAAATGGCAGTATTCATGCGTGCAAGACGTTAGGATCTCCAACGTTTCATTAACCGACGTCCCTAGTTCCGAACAACTGGACCAAGACAACTTAACTTCAAAGTTCTCAGTGCGGAAAATCATCTGGGGCCGTGTGCGCACCGAAGAGACTCAGACCAGTCCACCCATCTGCGTAAACAGGCAGGAGTATTCACGGTGCACCACAGGGGATCCCCGTACTGCAAAGGAAGGGAGACAACTGTTGCCGCGCACCAGAGCCCACCAGGGTACATCTTCATTTTCTGACCTATTTGTTCTGATAATTAAATGTGTGGCGATGCCAGATCACCTTTCGTAGAAAGGAAAAAGAATATTTACAAGGGGACGTAATCAGATTTCTTGGTGCCCCTCTACAACACAAACCTGCAGGAGTCCCTCATTTTAAAGATACACTAAAGCAGAATCATAAGAAAAGTACCGTATGCCATCTCGAACACTACGCAACTGTTTAGTATGATCAGGATCCCCTTTGATAATCAAGTGCTCAGTAGTATCTAAGATATTCGATTAGGCCCGATACCGATCAGACTGAACAGATGCGCACAGGCTGGTCACAACCCTTACAGCTGGCAATTCGCATAAGAAACTCAAGATGGGGGCGAATCAACGACTCGTAGAGGGGGAGAAACATATCCTTATCCATGTATGTGAATGTACGTTTAATCAACCCAAGCAGTCTATTAGCCTTGTTAACACAGTTTAGTATGTGATTGTCAAATCTTAAAGAACTTTCAAAGGTTACTCCCAAACCCTTCTCACTGTCAACTTGCTCTATAGGTATTTGCTTTCCAGATTCATACATATTATACATTTGACGTGGGTTATTTTTTCATATATATAACGATTTGCATTTCTTTGCATTAAACCGCACGTCCTTGGTATCTGACCACTCTGACGACTTTGACAAATCACTCTGTAAATTGGTACAGTTACTATCACATATGGTACTAACTGTTGAGTACACTTTTGTATCGTCTGCAAAAATCTTTACAAAACTTGAGATAGAGTCTGGTAGGTCATTGATGAAGACCAAAAACAGGGCAGGCCCGAGGACACTACCCCGTGGTATTCCGGAAAGTACATCTGACCAAGATGATTCCTCACCGTTTATTAACACTTTCTGTTTTCTGTCCTTTAGGAAACTTTTTATCCAGTTCAATACTGTGCCTCTTATCCCATATGCAAAGAGTTTATTCGCTAGACGAGCATGCGCTACCGCGTCGAACGCCTTGTGAAAATCGAGATATATTACATCAATATTCTGATGAGAGTCGAGGGCTTTTGACCATTCTTCCAAAACCTGTAATAGCTGCGTGACACAAGAGTAACCGCTCCTGAATCCAAACTTATCTTTCGAAAACAAATTGTTACTTTCCATATGATACATTAGTTTGTCTCTTACAACAGATTCCAAGACTTTACATACGACACATGTAAGACTAACTGGACGGTAGTTCTCCGCTCGTTTTTTTGTCTCCCTTTTTGAATATAGGTGAAACATGAGCTTGACGCCACTGAACTGGTACCTCACCTTCTCGTAATGATCTATTGAAGAATCTAGCTAATGGTTCACAAAGAATATCTCGCAACTCATACAGAAGTTTACAATGTAGACCGTCTGGACCAGCTGCCTTTGATGGATTCAAATTGCTCATTTTTTTTGAAAACTTCCTCAGATGAAACAATAATATTGTCCAATACATGTTCAAATTGTCTAGGCGGCAATACTGGAACGTTTACTGTATTTTCCCGGGTGAAGACACTTGAGAAAAAAGTTATTTAATACGTCTGCTTTTTCTTTATTATTTATCGTCAATGTTCCATCCTCTTGCATAAGGTCACAAACTTTGTCTCTGGTTTTGCTCTTTGATTTAATGTAACTCCAAAATACCTTTGGTTTATCCTTTACGTTCAAACAGATGTTTCTTTCATAGTCATGCTTTGCAGTTCTAATAGTATTAGTACACAAGTTTCTATGATATTTATAACTGTCACAATTTTTAGTATTATTACAGTATCTCAACTTAGTCCGGCCCTTCTCTTTCTATCAATTGTGTCAGCTGTATTCTTATTCATCCATGGCATCCTATAATTGTACACGCAATGACTGAGGTACAAAGTCATTAATAATCTTTTACTATCAATAGCGTCAGCTGTATTCTTATTCATCCATGGCATCCTATAATTGTACACGCAATGACTGAGGTACAAAGTCTAAAATAATCTGACATAACCTTTCACTAATCAAATTCCAAATGTCATTGATCTATTCCAGACGGTCAAAAGCCCACGTAGTCTCCAGAAGCTCCTCCCTCATAGCATCGTAGTCTCCCTTGAAACAATTTGGCCTCGGAGGTCCCTGGTTATCAGGTGGAATATAACAGACGAAATCGAACACTAACACCAGATGGTCACTAGCCCCTAAACTGGTATGATATTGCAAATTGTCTATCATTAAATCTTCTTTCGTGAATATAAGATCTAAACAACTTTCCTGTCGATTATCCCTGCATCTTGTAGCATTAATCACATGTTGTGTTAAGTAAGTATCTCGAATATTTTCAAGAAATATGGAGGCATCATGATCTATGCCAACTGAAGTATCAAGATTATGCCAGTTTATCTCTTTGTAATTAAAATCACCACAGATTAAAATATGCGATTGATCAAACTGTACAGCATTTTTCAAAAGAGCATTTAACTTTTGATTATTGTCTTTCGAACTGCTTGGACTGCGATATACACATCCAACTGATAGTTTATCATTGTTAGCCAGTCTTATACTGCACCAAACTGATTCAGAATAATTACTTAAAGTCAATGGCTCTAACAAAACAGATTCTAATGACTCATGTATATATATATCACTACTCCCCGTCCAAATACAAAGGATGGTCTATAACATTCGTAACCCACAATATCAAATTTACATTTCTCAGGTGGGTTCAAATAATTTTTAGGCAATATTTCTGTCAACAAGATAATCTTTGGCTTGTGACAACTTATAAGCATGTCAAGTTCATCGCGTTTATTCAAAAGGGAGTTACAGTTTGTATACAATATACCTATTGAAGTTCTCTCATTGTCTTTAAAAACTCTAAAATTTCCTCTATTTACATGATTAAAATGACTAAAAGTTTGTTTATTAGAAGGGTTCTGTCATAGCTTGTGAGAGAGAGGAACTAAGTTGACCCTCTCCTTCTGCATCACTCTCAGATGACTCTTTAACTGTAATAATTCTTCTCTCCCTCAATTTTATATTCTTTTCTCCGTTTTTCACTCTTTCCTCAAAATTCATTCTTATCTCTTCCCTTGCTGTTTTATTTTCTTGTCTTTGAGAAAAAGTAAGGTCTTTTGTTATTGAAACTTTTGCTATTTCGTCACATGACTGGAGATTTTTACTTCCTTGCAATACATCACGCCTTTGACTCTTGTCAATAAATTTAGCCAGAATTCCACGTGGTTTATGCTTATTAGCTAGTAATGTTTCATTTTTAGGTCTCTGTCCTATCCAAATAACTTGTGCAATATTAATGTCTAATATTAATTACACCTACACATTCAGGATTAGCCGTTTCGATGTTCCTCATACGGTCTTTCAGGTGAGGCTATTAATCGATGTCCCTGAATCCGTTTGGCCTAAGTTTTGATTGGACGTTAAACCCGACTTCACTTACTCACTTCTGTTAGGCTGAGTGTATCTGTTTATCTCAAATGGCCGTATTATGATGTGCGAGTTCGAACGCGGTTTAACTGTGGTTTAACCAAAGTTTATTGAATTTACTGTGGCTTGGCGACTAGACAACCATCGATTTATTTTGGTTCAACTGAGTTCGTGACTGGTTTCCGCGCTTAGAAAGCTCCTAAAAATCAAAGATCCAGTATTTGCTTAGACAGTTTTGATTGGCTATTTTTACATAGACATCGGTGTCACATGTTTAGGCATGTTTTATCGAACACAAAACTATGTATTAACATGGGTTTTCAGGCGCCTACAATGACCACCTTAGCGGCTTTTTGTATGCAAGTTGCAGGGCAATACTCCGTCAGTACAGAAACAAGCTGCAGGCCTGCAGTTGAATCTACCGAGTAAAGACTTTAACGAAAGAGTTATACAAATTCGGATATTGTAAAAATGAAAGTGCAGACGACATCTATTGGAAACTTTGATGAACATGATTATGACTTGTGAAACGCTACTAAAGGTTGCTAAAAAAACATTCACGGTAGCTTACCATGGCCTCAAACGATGATTTTATAGGCATGCACAGTGCGTGCAGGAATCAGCAAGGTAATGGCGATGAGGCCGAGAAATTCGCCCTCGGTTTTCAACATTGCGAACGTTAATGTATGAAAACCATGTTTGATCCCTATATTGATTTGCGATGGGGCTACAAGGGATAAAAAGAACAGCGACCGTTATAGCCCTATCAGGCGTTGCCTCCATGTGCCTTTGGTGCCCGGTAACGTTAAAAACCGATCATGTCATGTCATAGCCCTATCAGGAAGCATTGTCCAGCCCTGTTGTCCAAGAGTCACGTGTAGAGCCGAGATCACATTACGTGTAGGGTGGGACAGAATTATCTCAGCTCTGGTCTCGGCCCTCAGTTTTGGTGCTAACGTCAAGTATTGTCGCTGACGTCATCAAAACAATTCAGCAGGCTAAAAGACCACTCGGAACACCGCTCGGCCAATTCCGTGAATCAACTTCGGATGTATGAGACTTACGTCACACGACTGTTGTTAGGAACAACGACTAAAACAAAGATGGCCGCACTGTCGCACCGAGTAAATAATGTAATGAAAAGAAACAAACGTATTTTCTATCTCGGCATCAATAATCGACTGTATTGTTTTGACAACAACAAAGCGTTATATGAATGTCCGCGCAACAGCTGAAAAAGGTAGCATGTCAAGAATTAATTATCGTTCGTAGACATAGAGAGCTACGCCTTCGGCGTATATTGTTCCTGCGAACAAAATGTTGGATTTTGCTGCATATCTCGCCGCCGTACATAGGGGAGACCGAGTCTAGTTGGCCCGAAAATTGCATTCTTTTCAAATGCTGTAGTTAATATTCATTTGCTGGTATTATTTTCGCATTGCGTAGCTAGTATAATTATCTTTCTAACTTCCTGTATGTAAGACGTTACCATAAATTCTCAAAGTATTAGAACAGATAGATCAGGGCAAACAGTGCAGACCCAGACCCAGATTTAAGGTCTTCATTGTGTGCTATTCTGTCTGCATCTTCCGGACGTTTCGTTAGATCAAAGATTTTTAGGACTATCAGGATAATTATTATAGGGTTTTTTGTCAATTTTACAGTAAATTTTACTTACTTGTTATTCCGGAATATAATATTGAAAGCAAAGAAGAGAACAGCAGAAATAATGCCTATTCCTGCTGCTGCTGTCATGATGATGTATAGAGGTAATGGTATTGACACTTCTTCGTTCGTGATATATGTAGAGTCACGTGGGATATGGCCGTCTGAAAAATAGAAGAAAAAAAAACACAAAATGTTCTGTACATTGTTTTGGGAATGGTAGAGTGGAGCCATTTTGGGACATTCTATTGCTACTGGCTTAAAGTACGTACGGAACCTCTGTATTTCAGTGGAATAAGGTCTGGCCTGCTGACCGAGCGGTCCCGAGTTCGAGTCCCGCTGAAGGCGGGAAGCCTTTAAGTCGTGGATACCTTTCAATTGGACACAACCTTTCATCATGACCCTCCCATTGTCGTGATATAACTGCCTTACTGTTGAAAAGGACGTAAAATCGTTAGTCATTTGTGCTTTCATAAAGTGCAAAAATGCCTTCTTTTCGTGCAGCAGGTGCGGGAATGGTCCTGAAAAACACCAGGAATTTTATTTTTTAATGTCCTATTACTGTCGCCGATCTCGTTTTCTGTAGAATAGGATTCGTATAGACCGAAAATAGTCTTAAACAGTATATTTACCCAACGCAATCAAAACACCAGTCATTTTCGTGAGTGGAGGGGGGAGAAGGGCGGAGGGAGGGCTATACAAATATATGTGCTGTCATTAATTTACTTTCATATCTCATTAGTTATTTATCTATTACTGTATGACTAAGATTAGTGTTAATGGTTCGCAGAAACAGCTTTAATATGATATTATTACGCTGTTCAAAGTTTAATGCATTCTGATGATAGTATTGCAAAATGACTACATATCAATACGACATGCTCATATAGAATAAACTTGTAATTTATGGAACAACACCCCAACATCTAATCCATACACTTACCTTTCCACTGTATTTCAGCACCATGCCATTCAAAATACATAGGTTCTCTGTCCATTAGAAAGCTGCCGACTGTCTCACGTTTTCCACCTATAATAAGAAAAGGTTTCATGTCTTAAGGTGTAGTGGTACGCCTGATAAAGTGACGCCTGCTCTGGGCAACAAAACAAAGAATTCAAATTTGAATCAACGTTTATTCACGACGTAACGTTGAATTAACGTTGATTAAAGGTTTATTCAAACCTATTTGGCTGCTGGGCTCCCGCCACATAAGAAACTATAAAAAGAAAATAGAAAAAACTGATCTGTTTTGGTGATGTTTCCATACACCTAAATGGTTTTTCACTTGAACGATTATATAATTCCTGGTAATTTGAGTTTATTCAGAATTGTTCTGAAATAAAGACCTACCTGAGCCGGTGCTATAGTGCGTGACATGTGTTGCACATTGAAACAACTCAAATCAAACCGAGTCGACTATTATTTTTCCTCGATATACTCTTGGCTTTCAAATGATCCACATTTCCAAAACACTTCTTCAAAATACTCCAAGGAATTTACAGCCGACAATTGCATTCAAAACATCTATGTCCACATCTGTATCAGTTAAGTTTCTTTTTGCATTTTGAAGATTTAATATGTACAATGATTGATGCGATTAAACTGATAACAGATTTGGATCTTAGTACTGATTTTGTTTAAACACAAGTGGGGCACATTGCTGATAATCTTATAACCAAAATCAATTTTATTTCATAAAAGTAGATAAAAGTCTCTAAATTTGGGGGTGATTGCGGTCGGGCGATGGTGCTGGGTAACTTTCCGTACCGAGGCGTCCTACTTATTTGGATAAGGGCCTACTGTGCTTGCAGGGGGTGCGGGTGTGGATTGTTTGGATATTTTTTCTGTCATCTTTCACATCTCTTTTTTCAATCTCCCTCTCTCTGGAAGTCAGCTCGATATAGACTGAAATACTGTCTCAAAGAGAGGTGCAACCTAAAACAACCCACCAACCAACTCTAAATTTGTTTTATTTATGGCAACTTGTAAGGCGCTCTTACATTTAAGGATATTCAAAGATTCCAATAATTAGAATACTGACAATAGGGAAAAATTGGTTAACTTCGGACGTGGGGTTAAATTCGGACTTACCATTGCAAGGAGTAAAAATCCAAATGAGATGGCTCATAATGAGCCGTCTCATCAGGATTTTACTGTTTGGCCGGTTATTTATGTTTTAGTTCCAAACAACTGACATAAAGGAAACGATGTCACTGTCCGAATTTACCCGCTGTCCGAAGTTACCCGACTCTCGCCTAATCCGTACCTTGTATTCGTTCTATTTTTACGTTTTTAATTGGATCAGCCCCTTCACCAAAGGAAATACTTCCCACAATGCCCGTCATAGAAACGTTCGCCATGCATTGTAGAATAACATCATTGATATCCTTGTCGTCGTATGTAAATTGGTCTAATGTCTTAGGGTGTCCTGAAATCAGACTGAGTACGTATCTTAACGGCCCAGACTTAGCTTTATATATAGAAAACCATGTTAGTGTCTTTCGATATCATGTTTATCATGCGAGACCAGAAAAAACGTGCGAATTGCGAGGCTTGCCGAGCCAGTCCGACTTGTTTCTGGTCGAGCCTGATAAACTTGATATCAAAAGCCACTACGTGTAACATGGACTTCTATTTATCGCGCAACGTTAGAAGATTTTACGGCACAGAGAGTAAAACAAATGAAGAGCACACGCAGTTTCGTTCGAACTTGCAGACGTCACGATTGCATTAGGACATAAGTGGGTGACGTAATTTGACCAATCGAACGTTGTTATCACGGCAAACGTCAATGTGTAGTCAGTCGTCTTTAGAGATCACTTCTAAAGGCATCGCTTGATACATGTAACATTCGCACAAGCGCAGTTCTCAAGTGACATGATATCAGGTATGTTGTGCGGCAGATGCATGATAAAATTGATTGCTAGACGTCTCCTTACCAGGGGTATAAAAGCAGGAAAGACTTAGAATAAGACATATAAGATCGGCCAAACACCTCCTCACGTAACCGCCGCGGAACCCGAATACTTTGCAACTATCTGTAAATAATGCTGCTCCTTTTGCGATTAAAACAGTGAAGATCTTACAACCTTGCGTCCATTATAGAGGACTGCAACTAACTAACTACACTCAAATCTGCCTTAAGGCGTTACACAAGGGAAAAATAAACATTCGCTGCTAAAGGAAATAATACTATTTATTATGGTTGAGTCTTTTCTACAGTAAACGGAAAGTACATTACCGATCCTCTTTAAGTAATCATCTGTACAATTCAGAGCCAAGGCTGCTACCCAGATATGATCGTAGCATGGAGCACTGACATGCTCAAACATATACTTCGCTGGATCGTATGTTTCTTCTTGTCTGTAAAGGGATTCGAACTCTGGGACTGCAATAAAAGAAAAGCGCATACTGTAATAACTTGGAGCTATGTGGGCCGCCTTCATTTAAGATTAAAACTTATTGTAAGGGACACCATTGCTACTGTTACATTTGAACAATTCGGGTTGTATTATGGCGATGAGTACAAAGGTAATCAAACATCTTAATTAATAATTGGTCCATGTAACGTTCGACTGACGTAACGTCCTGGCGACGGCTGTTTTACGTAATGGCTGAACACGTCTTTACTAACTTTTCTTTGACCCATATTTCTAAATATTCGACAATAAATTACAATAAAAACGGCACAGAAATGTCTAAAATCAAAATGTAAATATAGGAACAAAAATTTGATCTTTAGCATTTTTCGTGTGAAGAAGCCAGTGGTCGTTGCTAAAATTCTACAAGCAGCGCTTCGCGCTTCATGGAAGTTTAGTTTCGCCCACTGGCTTCATCACACGATGAACGCTGAAAATTCAAATTTCAATTCTTAAATGAAGTGTTTGACACATCACGGTAAATTGTTTCATTTTACGAGGGTGATTCAATAAGCAATGCGAACTACACTCTAACATTTTCAATATATAACTTAGAATTTTTTATTCTATTTACACAATATTTTAAGAGGGTGACATAATTAGCTGATAGCTATTCTAACGTATGGCCATCTGTAACAAAATAGAATGTACATATATACATCATATATAAAGGTACTATGCCCACATTTTAGTCAGGTGTAATGCCATTTGTAGCGTACGTCTTAAGGCATAATCCTGGTTAACGTCACCAGAACGTGCCGTCAAATGACGTCACTGAAATCGTTATGGCTGCGTTCTCCTCAGAAGAACAACGAGCTCCAATAAAAATCGAAAGTAACAGGCAGAAGATCGCAAGAGAGATACACGCTGCTTTGCAAGAAGTTTGCGATGACCAAGTGCTATCATATTCTTAGATAGCCCGGTAAGTACAAGAATTCAAGAAAGGTAGAGACACAATCAAAGATGAGCACCGTTGTGGCAGACCTGTGACTGTGACTGACAAAATCAATGTTAAAAAGATAAGTGATGTATTGAAATCAGATCGTAAATTGACATGACTAATGAATTAGCGTTGGAAGTAGGCATAAGTGTGGGGTCAGTGCATACCATGATTCGAGACCGGCTTGGAATGAGAAAGCTCGCAGCTAGGTGGGTACCCAATTAGCTGACGTCAGAACAATGCGGAAGTCGCCTGGAGGTCGCCACCGATCTACTTTCTCGCTTCATGAATTCCTATCTAGAATTGTACCAAACGATCAAACGGGGATGAGTCTTACGAACCAGACCATAAGTAACAAGCGGCAGAATGACACATGCCTGATTCTCCCAGGCCAGCAAAATGTCCCCGCTAACAAGGGAAACATAAAATGTTGATGAAATTCGCATTTGATATCCATGGAATACTGATAAGCTATTGTGTTCGATCTAGTTAAACTATATATATGGCAAATACTACAGGAAAAACATTCAAATATGCCTAAGACCGGCTGTTAAAAGCCCATCCAATTATCCTTTATGACAATGCTGCACCGCATATTTCGGATCGAGGGTTGACGTCACTTCTGTGCTCCTACGGTTGGAAGAAAATAGCTAATCCTCCCTACTCTCCGGATATAAGCTTTTCTGATTAAGATCTTTTCCCAAGACTAAAGAAACAGCTGCGCGGAATTCGTTTCGGAGATTCAGAAACTTAGAAGTTTCCGTGGCCAATCAAGTTGGGGTATTTGAACGTGGTTGCCTATAGCAACCGGTGCTGCTAACCTACCAATGCGTTGGAACTCCGTCATTGACTACAAGGGACATCAATTCGAAGGATTTTAAAAAAGTAAGCCATACGACATTTTTAGTTCAGAATTTATAAGATTGGTAGAATTACTTACTGAACCAACCTCGTATCTAGCATTGTTTGGATATTTTTTACAAGTGTCTCAATATTAAGAATTGATATTTGCTAAATTGTATCGGATTTTTTTTTTTTGCAGAACTGTGGACGATGTTCATGCTTGTAAGGCTGTGTGACCATTTGTCGTGACTGCTTTAGTTGTCTGGCGTTTTGCTAAAAGACACATGAGCCGCGCTACGAGAAAAACAACTAAGTAATTGTGCGCCCAGCACAGACTCAGATCAACCTGGGCATCCGCCCTCTCCGATCAGGCTCTTCACTAAGCTCGTAAAGGGTAGCTAAGGGTCTAAGCTACTTCCATGCGGACAGCGAAGACTCAGACCAGACTGGACGGATGCTCAGGCTGATTTGAGTCAGCGCTGGGCGCAAAACCACTTTGTTGATTTTCTCGTGTCGCGGCTCAATTATATTATCAATCAACACGGAATCTTACAGAATCGATGTATCGGTCAGTGACCCTCACCTACATTTGTCAACATTTATATATGTAATGTGAAATGATATTCTAATGACAATTTATTAACATGGAATTAGGTCAAAAAATTAATAATAATGTCTTTACAGGCTAAGATTTATCTAAATTACATAATTGGTCAATTACTAAAAGCATCTTTTAATTGTGGAAATCTAAAGGACAATGACATATTGCAAGGTGGTGATTTCATGCCGTTAAACTAATTTCAAGGTGAGATTATTATTATGTTAGCTTCCTCACTGTGTCATTTTATCTAAAGGCACTTATGTGAAAGGTTTCAACGGAGCTATGTTCTAATAAAGATGACCTTGTTGAGATGAATAAACAATACAGCAAGCCATAACCAAGAGGTGCTTCAAGTGTTGTAGCTAAACATTTTAACTTATTAATGTATAAGGACACCTATCTGATATGTTTCAAGAAAGTAACTAAATATACATCATCTAAAATACGAAATTAGAAAAGACTAAGAATGATTAATTTGTGCAGAAACTGAGTACTTTCAGTTGCAGCTGCAGACGTTGCCGTAGGCATACCATACAAATATCATTGCAAAAATGTAGAGCATCGTTTTATTTGTGACCATACTAAAAGAGGATCTTACGCGACTGGTTATTTCATATGAAAATTATGAAAAGAGCCTTCGGCGTGTTTCATAAATTTCATATGAAATGAACACGAGTGTAAGATTCTGTTTATCATATGACCCTTAAAATGGGATTTCTTCGCCTTCGAAATGAATATTATTGGAATAAGAAAATGCACTGTTGATACGGACGTTGTCAATGACGTTACATGTTCGCGCCAAAGTGTTTTAACACGTGTGGTCATACGATTTTCATGATACGACGTTAACCAGTAAATATTTACATTATCACTGCAAGGCCTTCTGTAAACACAATTAAGTTATGCGGGGTCAATGTTGTTTACAAGTCAATAATTACATTGTGCCACGTGGTTTTTAGTGACAGCTCATCTCACCAACTAGCACGTGGAATCAACAACACGCCATGAACTTGAGTAGCTAGAGGTTGAGGTCACGTGACATGGCGGTCAGCAGTGCTTTTTCAAACTGGTGTTTTTAATTTTACATTTCTCAAGAATTCGATGGACTTAAGTGTCAGAAACTTATCATATTGTTGCAACGTGAACTTTGACTCTTAGTGTTAGTATTCAGTGTGACGATTTAGAGCATTTAAACGGAGTTTTGCTGGATGGGCTGTAAAAAGAAGAGACAAAGGAATAACAAAGGTATGAGTTCACAAACCCAATCACAAGCCCAATCACCACCTACAGCAGTTTCTCAGAGTATGCAGTCAGTTCCTAATGCCTGTACCATTGATTTACTGGGTCAGTCGAGAGATATACTATATGGTCAAGAAGGGAGCATGCAAAATTTGCAAAATTTTACACAAGA
The DNA here is from genome assembly GCA_963989385.1 of Ctena decussata. Taxonomy (NCBI): domain Eukaryota; kingdom Metazoa; phylum Mollusca; class Bivalvia; order Lucinida; family Lucinidae; genus Ctena; species Ctena decussata. Next base: position 2,672,964 of record OZ022512.1, on the reverse strand, counting down.
CCAAGGAAACTTTATGAATGGGAATGCTACACAGCCGAATACACATTTACTGACAAGTGCTCAGGTGAACCCATTGCCAACTAACCAGCCAAGTAATACACAACACATACAAAGTCATGACATTAGTAACGGGCCAAATAACGGTGCAAATAGCTGTGTGCCTCCTTGGGCAGCTAGTATGTGTCGACAATTGCAAAATATTCAACTACAGCTGGAAATGCAAAATAAACGATGGAATGTTGTCGAAAGCCAGCTTCAAAGTCAAAATGCACGAATGACTAATATCGAGGCGTAAATTACCCAGTTAGGCCACCTCGGTCAAAAAATGAATGAAACTACAAAACAAGTTGACAGTATCAACACAGTAATTAACTCGATGAAAACCAAATTTAGTGGCTACGAAGAAAGTGTAAATTATTACAATGACATTTGTGACTCAATACTAAGTTCAAATACTGAGATCGACTCTAGATTGCGTGATCTCTCAAATAAACTAACTTCGGTGGAACAAAAACAAAAGGACTCGGATGATAAGCTTATGGATGTCCAGTGGAGAAGCATGAGGGAAAATCTTATATTTAGTGGAATTCCTGAGTCCGAATTGCGACGAGGTGAACAAGAGAACTGCGAAGCGCTAGTAAAGGAATTCATAAGAAACCAAATGAGAATTGAAAGGGATATTGAATTTGATAGAGTTCACCGTCTAAGCAGATACATGCAAAATCAAAGGTACCCTAGGCCAATTATAGCTAAATTTACGTACTTTAAAGATAAAGAGCAAGTGCGACAGGCGGCACCAAGAGCCCTGATCGGTACCCGTTATAGTGTCAATGAGCAGTTCCCGCCGGAAATGGAAATCCGTAGGAAAGAGTTATACCCCGTTGCAAAGGATGCTAGGCGAATAGAGAATAATAAAGTGCGGTTAGTTCGCGACAAACTGTACATTAATGGTACCCAATACATACCAAATACTGCTGCAAACGCAGCATCAATGAGGCAGATTAATGCGCGCGATTCGCGTACGATAAATAATAACATGAGACATCTCCAACAGACGAACGGACGAAATGTAACAAGTCGGAATGACAAACCGCTTCATATCGGGCAGCAGTATTCAAGGCAAAGGCCCAATACACAGAATATACAATTCGGTCAAGAGCGATCAACAGGTGTAAATTCCTTTGACAATAGAACATCGTGTGCACCAGTTAACGCACACATGCAGAATAATACCAAATCCTCACTGGAGAATAACACTTTTACTTCTAACAAGTTCATCGTTCTAGGAGAAGATAACAATGACTCGCAAGTGCAAACACCTAGTTGCGCGGGTAAGAAAAAAGCGAGCTCGCCACTAGATTCAGATTTAACATTGAAAAAGCAAAGAGAGTACACATCGTTCGATAGTTCTAATGGCGAATGCGAAATTGAGTGTAATGACAGTGTGCGTTCACCAGGTAGCGAAGACATGATCAGTGACGCTTGAGGATTATCGGGGGACGACAGTCGTACTTCGCACGGAGAAAATGACATTTCTCGTGACAGTAACTCGGTCAGTTATGCACAGCATTGTCTGGGGCAGACAAATATTAAAATTTTGACTCTCAATGTTTGTGGTTTAGCTTCGAAATTAATATCTCCAGAATTTTTATTACTTATAAACCAACATGATATTATTGGGGTGCAAGAAACAAAAACTGACGATACAGATACATACTTAGAAATTCCAGGGTATAAGATCTTTTACCATAACAGACAATGTATTTCTAGGTATAGGTCTGGCGGAATTGCACTCATTGTCAAAGAAAATCTGTTACCTTATATCAAAGTTGACCAGTCCAGATCTAGTAAGCTCGTTCTATTTTTTACAATCTCGAAAACAATTTATAGCATCGGTAATCATAATAATGATCTTGTTTGTGGAATCGTGTATATACCACCGCATGGATCAAAATATGCGGCCGATGACCCATACCTAGAAATACAAGAGGAACTGTTCAGATATTGTTCGGACGCAAAACATGTATTGCTATTTGGCGATTTTAATTCTCGATGTAAAACTTTACCGGATTATGTTAGTTTTGACAAATATATTTCAGACATGTACGGTCTACAACAGTTATATGATGAAAATATCAATGTGCTGAATTTTTTCGAAAATTGTAATATATCATTAGACAGAAATAGTGCAGATGAAGTAATGAATAGTTATGGATATGACCTATTAGATTTATGTAAAAATAATAATTTGTTTATATTGAACGGTCGTTTAGGTACCGATTATACACAACCAAGTCTTACGTGCAAGAATAAAAGTACAGTTGACTATTTTATCTCGTCGGCATATGTTTTACCGAGTATAAAAGAATTCCATGTCGGCGAATTTTCGCCATTATTTTCAGACGTTCATTCGCCCGTTACATTAACAATAGGAATACGGCATGTCCGTAATACCACACTTCCTAAGCACACGGAAGGTGAAAAAGTCCCGAAATTATGGAACTCCGACAAGTGCGAATCATTTGTTGATAACATTGATATCTTGAAAGTATCAGAAATTGAAATGCAATTAGATAAAATTCAAAATAGTCGCGAAGTTACTAAATGTGAAATAGATGGAATAGTGTTAAAAATTGGCTCTTTATTTGACTCGAGCTGTAGGGAAACGTTTGGAATGAAGAACGCTTTCGCTAAAAATAAAGATTCCGAATTCAAACCATGGTTTAATACACAATGTACACAGGCACGGAACATATACCATAAAGCACGCAGAGCATACAATAAGTACAAAACAAGCTATTACAAAAATATACTGAAAATTGTGAGTAAAAAGTACAAAAACACACTGGCATTCCATAGTAACCGCTTCAAAGACGATAAGATAAAAAGATTACGGTCCTTAAAAAATAAAAATCCCCGCGAATACTGGAAAATAATAAATTCACAGAACGATTCAGGAAAAGTAAAGGCGCCATTAAACGATTTTTATGAATTTTACAAAACTGTAAATCTAAACCGCTGTGAATCTGCAGACCAAAATTTCGAACCGGAAGCTAATTCGGGTCACAGAGAATTCGATGATGATGCAGAAAACGAGATAAATCAGCCAATCACAGAATCAGAAATACTGCAGAATGTAAAGGCCTTAAAAAATAATAAATCACCAGGGGCTGATAGTGTTGTTAATGAACATATTAAATCAACTATTCACATATTGTTACCAGTATACGTCAAGCTATTTAATATAATACTTGACACTGGTATAATACCAGATAGCTGGACTATAGGCATCATAAAGCCTATATATAAACAAAAAGGGGACCCAAAACAACCTGAAAATTACCGCCCAATTACCTTGCTCAGTTGCTTTGGAAAACTTTTTACATCCATAATAAATAATAGATTAAATACGTATGCCGAAAATTATAATGTTATAAACTGGAACCAAGCAGGCTTTAGGAAAGACCATTCGACATCTGATAATTTGTTTATACTTAAGTCCTTAATTGATATAATACAGTCCCAGCATAAAAAACTTTACTGTTGTTTTGTAGATTTCAAGCAGGCCTTCGACACAGTTTGGAGGGTAGGTTTGTGGCAAAAGTTGCAGAAACATGGAGTTAAGGGCAAATGTTTCGATCTCATATATAATTTGTATAAAGATATTAAATCAAAAGTAATGACGCACGAGGGTAGTACAGAATATTTTGATTGTCATATAGGAGTCAGGCAAGGGGAAAATTTGTCCCCCTTCTTATTCACAATTTTCCTAAACGATCTTGAACAGTTTTTAGGTAGCCAAAATGTTAATGGGATTAAATGCGACATTAATTCAGAGGATATTGCTGTGTTTTTAAAGTTACTAATTTTGTTATATGCGGACGATACTGTCCTTTTTAGCGATAACGAAATTGATCTCCAACATGCATTAGTAGTATTTGAAGACTACTGTCAAAGGTGGAAATTAAATGTTAATGTATCCAAAACAAAAATCCTTATATTCGGTCGTGGAAAATTACGTAAAGGCATAAGTTTTAAGTTTCAAAACAATGACATAGAAATAGTTACAGAATATAAATACTTAGGTATAATTTTTAGCCGCAGTGGTTCCTTTGCTGCCGCAAAAAGACACATTGCCGAACAGGGTAACAAGGCCGTTTTTGCTCTACTCAAAAAAATCAATAGTTTGTCCCTTCCTTTTGATATCCAAATCGAACTGTTTAATAAAACTATAAAGCCAGTATTACTATACGGGTGCGAAATATGGGGCGCCGGAAATAATGACATAATTGAAAGAGTTCAGCTTAAATATTTCAAACATATCTTCAACTTAAAAAAGTCAACACCCTCATACATGATTTATGGGGAACTGGGTATTACACCATTACAGGTTGATATTGAAACACGAACAATTTCATTTTGGGCTAAACTAATCGAAACTGATATGCATAATAAACTCTCTTCAGCGATATATACTGTTATTTACGAAATGACAAATTATAGAAAAGTAAAATCTTTATGGATTGAAAATATAAAGACCTTATTATGTTCACTTGGGTTCTCTGGAATCTGGTACAGCCAAAGCTTTTTGAATAAAAAATGGCTTGTCAAAGCTGCAAATAATAAACTGAACGATCTGTTTATACAAAGATGGCTTGAAAACATTAGATTGACATCGAACAGCAATTTTTATAAAGTCTTTAAAACAACTTTTTTACAAAGTAGTTATTTCTCTCAATTATCAACTTTCGATTGTAAAAAAATTATTCGTTTTCGAACACGCAATCACAGATTACCAGTGGAAACTGGAAGGTGGAGAAGCATTCCATTTGATGAAAGGAAATGTAATCTATGCGAATTGGATATTGGCGACGAATTTCATTACTTACTAGTATGTAACCATTTTAGGCACCAAAGACAAAAATATCTGAAGCCTTATTATTTCACTCGTCCGAATATTTTGAAACTAGAACAGTTAATGAATACACAAAATTTACAAATATTACGAAACCTGTGTAAGTTTATTGACATTATTACAAAAACTGTTTCATAAGGCTCTAGAATTCAAACGCGACATTGTATAATAACACTCCATTATGCACATGCGTTCATGCACGTGTGCGTGTATGCACGTGCGCACGTGCGTATATGCACGTGTACATGTGCATGCATGCTCAGCTGCATACGCACAGTAAACAAAATATATTAAATTATTTATAGACAAGACTGAATCACTTTCATGCATATTATTTAATATCTGTATATACTGTATATATTTGAGAGAGAGAGAGAGAGAGAGAGAGAGAGAGAGCGAGCTATAATCAATATAATCCAAAAGAATTCATGTTTATATTAAGTTGTAAAATATACTACCGTAAAAATTCTAAGTATTGGGACAGCCGGCATGAGCAGACGACGTTGTCCTATATCAGACTGTTCCCAAAGGAACAGTTTGATCGGGGTCTCACCGCTATCCATCGTATAAATCATACTGTCTTATTTGTCGATAAACATGATAAAGTCGGGTGTCACAATATTTAGAGTGTTTGCGATATTATGTGGTATATGCGTAAAAAGGTAAATTATTGCTTTGTATATACATATTATTTTTTGTTGTATATGTATTAAGAGAAAGAGAGAGAGAGAGAGAGAGAGAGAGAGAGATCCTTCTCTTTTGCTTTCTCTTGCCTTTCGTTTCGACAAGGGTGCAAAAAAGGGAAGGACAGAGAGATCCATCATACATACATACATACATACATACATACATACATACATACATACATACATACATACATACATAACAAAACATAACATAACATAGCATAACATGACTTAACAGTCGCGGCTCATATATTATTCCTTTACCTTTGCACCAAGTTCTGATTACCTGTTCCTTCTCTGAAAGAGATGACAGAAGACAAAACAGAGCTCCAAATGTGAGCTGTTTCGATTATAATTCAATGACAATTCCTAATTCAAGACAATTACATTTGCATGCACTATAAAATATATTAGGACCACATTAGACCATACATACATACATACATACATACATAACAAAACATAACATAACATAGCATAACATGACTTAACATAGCATAACATAGCGTAGCATAACATAACATAACATCACATAACATAACATAACATAACATAACATAACATAACATAACATAACATAACATAACATAACATACAGTTCAGTCGCTCTCCCTAAAACAAGAGCAGGATATACAGATCACTACCCAAGTTGAGCCGTCTGGGCTTCTTGCCTGCTGTGACATTCTTCACAGCAGATAAGTGTGCCCAGGACGGCTTCACTTGGGTGGTCAGCGAATATTTCGTTGTGTTTATAAACTGTTCAACCGCCATGTTTATGATTATTTGTATAGTTAGACTCTCTTGTTGTTTACATGTTCTGTAAACCTGAGAATATTGAATAAAATCTGAAATCTGAAGCTAGCAAACATTGAGTGACAGCTCGCTATGCCTACTTGCACGTGAAATCTACAGCAGGAGGTGGAATTTACTGGTAGGCAGTGAGAATGCGGCTATTCCAAACTACTGAAAATACGCCGGTAATGTTTAAGAACGATTTTTATGTATGTATTTCTTATTTTTTTTTATCTTTTTTTATTTATCAAAAGAATCATTTAACAATATAAATATAAAGAATAAACGTTATTTTTAAATGCTTGCTGAAGTATAAACTACATCGGGTCACGAGCAAAGTTTACGTAAACCCTTTCGGGGTTCACTTACTTTGCTCGTGCCCCGATGTAGTTTATACTTCAGTAAACGTTTAAAAAATAGCATTCATTCCTTAAATATTTACACTATCCGTGCATTTATTGAAAAGCCCCATGGTAAACAATTAAAACGTAATGAAGTTTATGCTTCAATAACTACATCGGTTCACAGGACGTTACATGGTGTTAAGTGACGTCAAAATAAACCATGGTTCTCTCCAATCAGATGTAGGCGACATTATGAGGTCGTTGACTGTAAAACTGCGGTTAAATTTTTTTTTCTGCTTCTACTGTAGCCCCTTATGCAAATTTGTGGTCAAGTAATAGATCTATATAAAAAATATAAATATAAGCAAGGAACTTATTTTTTCTAGTGTTTGTCGAAGTAGATACTACATTAGGTTGCTAGCGAAGTTTACATGAACCCCTTCGGGGTTCACTTACTTTGCACGCAACCCAATGTAGTTTATACTTCGATAAACATCAGAAAAATGAAATTCGTTCCTTAAATAACAACGATGTCATATGATAAACTGTGATTCATTATTAGCCTTTTTCATGAATAAGTCGTGTAAGTGTAGCAAAATTGTTATGTTTGATGTCACTTAAAATATCCACCTGACATTTCCAATGTGGATTTTGCGAGTATTTGTTCTCTGCCAAATGAATTGAAAAAATAGATATGAGACTGCTGAAGAGCCGATACAATCAATCACATCATACTCAAAGCCAAGGTGGACAACATACCCCAAAATCACGTGCTAAAAACAGTAAATGGCCTATGTTCCTACGGAAAATGTTATCGAACCAAACAAAAAATCCAGCTTTATCCCAGGTCTTAAAGGTTCGATTGTTATGTCGTAAAGTGCTAGACGATGCCCACTGGCATATATTTTAACGGGAGTAAATGAGTTGACTCTACTCTTGATCGATTTAAGTTTGTTTCTTTCGTTCGCACGTATTTTTATTATTTGCCATCTCTCAGCTTCAGATTTCTTATCTTTAATGATCCGATGAAAAAATGTCATACAGTAATGATAGTAGTTATAAGCATAAGCACTTGATCACTGATATACATTGGAAAATAGTTTAAAGTTGTCTAAAATATTAGGCTAGAATGCTAGTTCGTTAGAACAAGCGCACCAATAACAAAATTTAGAAAGGCATACAAACATACATCAAACATTTTTGAGAAAACAGTGGCTAAATATAATTTTAGGTATTAATTAATTTATTTCCGAAGCAGCAAGTTCGGTTCGTTAAACATATTTTACATTACAAGGAATACAGATATTTCCAAGGAAAAGACAACTGGATATTTCCAAAGAAAAGAAAGCTACTGTTTTCCAGTGAGAACTCTGCACTAAGGAGTAATTCCATGAAGTTTGACATACATTCGAAGATAGAACGACTGAACTCTAGATATTCCTACAGTATTCAACTTTCTGGCGCTTTTATTTTCGTTTGTTGTCTTTTAGTATAAATATATTTTGCAAAAAAACGGAACTTTCGTTTGTGGTTGTTGTTTTGTTATTTTCATTATTTCCATTATCATTTTTGTTTATCGCATGAATGTCGAATAGAAAGTGCAAAGTAAAAAGATAAGCAATGAACAGGATTTCACGTTCTACTTTTGACTAATCTGAAAAATCTAAAACGCACCGGGTCGGCGGAAATCGAAAACGCTCTTAACAATCGATTCACACGGATCAAAAATCGTTAGAAACAGCGTTTTCCATTGCAAATTGGTGAAAAATTGCAATCGAAAAAGTTGTTTCTTACGATTTTTGATCTGCGTTCGTCCCTTGCACGAGCGTTTTCGATTGCCGCCTACCCGGTGTGAAAAAGGGTGCCTTTGGAAACAACGAACATACACCTTGTTTTAAAGTCGCATCAGAAACACAGGTGGGCGAGGAGTCGATACTGTACCTTACTTTAAATAATGATTTTATCAAACAAAAAGGGAAAGAACAGTATAGAAGCCGACTTCTACCAGACCTGCTATTATTATTATTATGATGATGATTATTGGTATTATTATTGTGAAAATAGGCACTGCCCATTGGCGAGCACATCGCTCGTTACAGTGTGTGGGTGGTATGGTAAAAACTCTCCATGGCTGCTATCATGTTAACTCTAAGTTTCGGACAAAAATGCGTGGCCAAAGTAAAATCCCTGATTTGACTACTCAATGTGCGCTTTTTATTGAATGAAATTTGTAATAAAATTATTGCAACTCAACAGCTGCGAACTCAGTCTGACAAACTGATGAGAAACCGTCAGAGGTCTTTCCCCTCGGAAAACGAGCTATATAATGCTTTTCAGTTCCTTTTCTGCGGCGCTTTCTATTTCCTTTATATTTAACCCAACGTTCAGCCTGCTTGCATGTTGTGTACTTACCATGTATTGATCTTCTCACAGAAGCGTTTAACGTTGACGCCATCTTTTTTTCTAAAGCCGAATGTTTGAGGTCATTACGTAACGTAGCGACAGACAGACTGTACAACCTCTCTTTCTCACTGTTTTGTTGATTTCTACGCTCGTATTCAAGCCAGTCTAATTTGGCTAATAATTTCCGCTTTGGTGTTGTTACGAAACAAATTCCGTCGAAAGCAATGTAATTTCAAGGTAAAGTTATGCCTTACCAATATTTTACCATAGAGCTCCCGCTACGCGCCTGCAAAGCGAGTGTTCGCTATTATTATTGATTTGAACGAAGCTCCGGGGACATACTATTTAGTATTCAAAAATAGTCTCTACCTTTATAAGATCATTTACAGTTTCGACAGTATTACGCTTTGTAACCCATTTGGACTTATGTAGAAGGTCAACAAATCCAAAAGCCGAAAGCATGTGGTCATTTGAAACTTGGTTTTAATAGTGTATACGTTATTTGTACATATGTGTGTGTACGCGCGTCTAGGTGTATAGTTTAATGCCCCTTTAGTTTAATATACAGTTGATATTTCCAGCTTTGATAGCTTTGCTATCTTAAACAACTTCACTCATCAGGAAACATAAATAATAGTGCCTGACGCAGCTACTTTTGTAAACGAACGAAACAGCATCTTCTTACTTTCCTTCAAACAAAACAATACAAAATGTACGAAAAATGTTATTTTTGACGAAATACGCACATATAACAAATAATTGTCAGTTTTGGATGACCGAGTTCAGTCGGGTTTACGGACCGCCAACTCATATGTCATACGGAGACGAGACCTCGGTTTAAAGTCTCATCTGAGAAACCGGAGTCGCGGGAAGGTCAAAGTGGCGATCCCTGGATTGGAAGTGTAGAGTGTAGACCTGGAATCATTATTGTAAAAACGACCTCATGGCAAATCATCCCTGCAGGCACACAGCACTGAATCAGCATTGAATATTTGATTTCCTCCTTAGACAGTTCATATGTACATGTTCCTTTGAAAATGCACAGTAAAACAATACAGGTTTGTGCACGATCTGGAGAACAAAAACGTAAGTCACTCTTTCAGACTTCGTATTTATTATTTATTTCTTGCTTGTTTGGATCATTGAGAAAAACTAAGTAAAAATACTTGGTTTACTGGTTTCGTACCAGAATTGTCAGGGTCACTGACGAGGCTTTATTAGCCGAAACTGCGTAGTCTGGCCCATGTTCCTATTTCTGTATGTATTCTCTGCTCTTGAAGGAACTTTTTAAGATTTTAATTGGCTAAAGCCCATGCTGGACCAGCGTTGTAAACCGAAACCCAAAAGTCCGATATTTTCGTGTTTTTTTTCTTTTCTTTTTTTTCTTTTTTTTTGTGTGTGTGTGTGTATTCCTTGCTTCCAAGGGTTCAAAGTATTCGGGCCTTTTTTTTTCAAACAAACACTTACGCATGCGCAAACCTGGTCTGCCACTTGCAGGCCTCAGCTATTTTATAAACTTCTACAAAATATTTTTCTTGAATATATATGAGCCGCGACATGACAAAACCAGTACAGAGACATGTGCGCCCTGTCAGTCTTTGCATCCGCAAAGCCCGAACGGTCTTCTCTTTGAGTTTAAAGAATAGTTAAGAATCTAAGCTAGCTCCATGCTTAGATTGAAGGATAAGTTATTTCCATGCGTACAGTGAAGGCTCTGATCAGACTGGGCGGATGCCCAGTCTAATCTGAGTCTTCACTGTCCGCACTTGCCACTTTCTTAGTTTTGTCGTATCGCGGCGTATATGCACTCACCAGTGAGTCCAGCAATGCCCCTTGTAAGTAAGCGGTTCCTGTAGTAGAATCCTATCACAAAAGCGCCATCTGCCGCCTGTTCCATCTCCTCCGCAGTACAGGGGACGTCTTCTAGATGTGATCGCCAAAACTCTGAGCTGAACCAGGCGACAAAGACCCAGACAATTTTTGGACCGTATAAACCTACTTTGTATGCCTACAAAAAATTGTAATAATTAGTATACATGTCTGTCAAAAAAGACTCATGACAACTAATATTGATTTTCTTAGTTTAACCAAACAGACATACATACACAACCACACAATATAATTTGACTACTAGAGTACATGCTTGCCCTAGTCTAACTGATTGGGCAAATATATATCGCAACGACTTTATCAACGGCGCGAAATGTAAAACCATGCAAGTCGCGCTGAACGTCAAGAAAAAAAAAATAAAGAAAGAAAGAAAGAAAGAAAAAAAGGATACTGGCTTTCATTTCAACGCTTTTTGGTGGATAGATAAACTGCCATTTATTCTTTATCTCCCGACCTTATGCTACTTGGGTGAAAAGAGCATTAGAATGGGGATAAGTGTATTGAAATGTGTCAGTTAGGGAGGTAAATTAAGATCGGTTTTATGGTCGCAAATTTCCGACCCTAAAACCGACGACTGACCTCCCCAAAGGAAAAATTGGAATAAAGTTATCCTCTAATTTGGGTGCTTGGAGTTCCTTTTTGCCCTTTTTCTATCAAACAAGTCAAAGTGAATGTGAACAGTCACAGGGTGAGTAATTGTGCGATTATCATGTACCTCCTTTTTCTATAGGGGTAAACTCTTCAAGGAGAGAAAAGCTCCCTAGACACAATTTTTAAACTTTAACATTTGACAAATATTCACAACGGCTTTGTGTTCAAGGGAAGCAAATGGGAAGGTATGGGTTGTTCCCGTTTGTAAAAATTGCAAAAAAAGCAAGTACGTATACCTATGCTCCCTAATATAGACAAACTATTTGATTAGTGTACTTAGCAATATTAAAACAACAGTACGGATAATCATAAGCAGGACACTAAGGCTTTCAAAAGTGAGATCTGATTTGCAGGTTTCAGATATATATTAATAATCTGAGTTATATGATATCAGTTCTTCTGTTTGTCTATGGCAAGTTACAAAATGTCAGTTGCTGCCATAACGTATACCTAATTAAACCGTACGTCTACAGTATTGTATGACATATACGAACAAACTCAGTGGCTCAATGTAAAGGGCCTGAAGCTAAGCGGTGTGCAAGCAGTGCAGGTCCGGGTCGGACTGATCCTCTGTGGAACAGAACAGTCTGATGAGAGGCTGCATAGTTTACCTTTCATTCAGAGTAATATGGAACATCGCCGTTGCCAGATAGTTATGTCAGGTGCTTCAAACAGAAACTTACAGGAGCCGTTGAAGAAGACCCAATGTTTACAAACTGGCTTTTACTCTAAACGTACAAGACAGAAACCAAATTGAGCAGCGACACGAGAAAACCAACAAAGTGGTTGTGCGCCAAGCGTAGACTCATATCAGCCTGGACATCCGCCCTGTCTGATCAGAGTCTTCACTGTCCGCATGGAGGTACCTTAGACATTTAGCTACCCTTTAAGCGCTTAACGAAGAGTCTGGTCAGACTAGGCGGATGCCCAGGCTGATCTGAGTCTGCGCAGGGCGAACAACCACTTTGTTTGTTTTTCTCGTGCCGCAGCTCAAGTAATCTTACATGACACAGTATTAGTCTAGCTTTGTCTTCATAACAAGCCGTCATTATGATCCTGGCATCCCGCTTCTGAAATGGAAATTATACATAACTGATCCGCGACACGAACAAAACAACAAAGTGGCAGGTGCACCAGCAAAGACTCAGATCGGCCTGGGCAGCCACCCAGTCTGACCAGAGTTCGATTTGAACTTAAAAGTTAGCTATGGGGTAAGCTAACTCATGCGGACAGCAAAGACTCTGATCAGGCTTATCTTAGTCATCGCTGGGCGCACATGTTATTTTGTTGCTTTTGTCGGGTCGCGGCTCAATACTGTTATTTTTTTCTAAATACAAATGAACACAAAATTATTATATATTAGAAAAATATTTGAGCTTGAAATTTTCAGTTTTACATTCCGCATCTTTAACTAACATGTTCGTCAGTAAGGGCAGACAGGAATTATTGATGCAAAAACATATATCTCTGTTACCATAGCATCTTATAGCTTCCAGTTCACTGCAGTTTGACATCAGCTATAGTTAACAATGCAATGATCAGCCTGATCCGACTTATTATTATCATACCTGGGATTACTCATATTTTCAAGGTCAAACTAAAATTCTCTGTGTAATTGGACCATGAAACTAAAAAACTGTTGTTGCCGTTTTGTTTTTTCTTTTGTTATTGTTTTTAATCAATCTATTTTTTTCTCCAAATATAACTCTGATCTAGTTGAAGACACAGAGAATAAATGCGATTAATGCAGATCAAAAACCGTTAGAAACAGCGTTTTCGATTGCAAATTGTAGCCGTTAGAAACAGCGTTTTCGATTGCAAATTGTAGCCACTTTGAAATCGAAAACGCTGTTTCTAACGGTTTTTGATCAGGGTTCGTCAATTGCACGAGCGTTTTCGATTGCCACCGAACCGGTGTGAGCTTTGTACGAATATTTAGACTGGACATTTACATTAAACTTTTTTTTTGCTGTCGTACACGTAGTCAAACGTATAAAAAGGCAAATCAGCCAGGACATTTAAGTCCACCGAACGTTCTTTAGAGAATGAAATTCATAAGCAGTAGGTGTTTACAATTATGAAGTACCTCACAATAGCCAGCTACCAACGTAAAAAACAACATCGTGTGGATTTTGTTGCAATTTCGTGTTGTCATATTGACGTCCTCAAGCGTTGTTTATATTTGGAGAGCCTCCCGAAGAGAAAAGGTGATATATGAAACGAACTTGATAACTCAATCGCTATCTGACCCCAGCTAAAACCAGAAACAAAAAAAAAAACACTTGTCGGTTTTACAAAAATAAAGAACCCCATTACCCCTCGCCCCTCCACCCCACCCCCCCCCCCCCCTAACCCCCCACAAACACACACACATACACACACTCAGAAAAATAAAACTGTCGGATCAAAAACTAGTAGTTCTACATTTTTGTAATGTAAGCGGCCAGAGGATGAAAGTGCTGGTGTTACAACATATATATGTTCGTCTTCATTTACATGTATGACAATGATCATCTTAATCTTAAAGTTTCACAATCAGTGTTTCTTATGTGTTCTCTGGTGACTAATCAGACCAATCCATGCTCTAAATTGTCTGTTACATATAGAGCAGGATAGTTCTGGGGCTGGTAGCTTTTACCCTGGTGCATTGGCTCTGGCTTTGCGCTCTTGACGCTTGTGCTCGGCTTCACAGATTCTTTTCATTTCAAAGTCATCTGCTTCCTGTCTGATGAGACTACGCCATTTTGCTCGCTCTTGTGCCACCTGTTCCCATGACGTGGTGGAATTCCAAAATCCTTTAGAGAGGCTTTGAGGGTATCTCTGTAGCGTTTCGTCTGAACACCTTGAGAGCATTTTCCCATCTGAAGTTCTCCAAAAAGGACTTTCTATGGCATCCGTTCATCAGGCATTCTTGAAACATGGCCCGCCCATCTTAGCTGTGCCAGCTTCAGATCGGTATGAATGCTTTGCATTGCTGCTCTCTTCACGACTTCATTGTCTGGGATTTTGTCTTGCTATTTGATCTTCAGGAGTTTCCTTTGACAGCTTGTATAAAAATGCATATGGTTCAGTCTTTTGGTATGACGTTGATAAACTGTCCAGGTCTCAAGCACATAAGAAAGTTGGCAGTACCACAGCCTGGTAGACTTTTAGTTTAGTCTCAAGCCAGATTCTATTTCTATCCCAGACATTTCCACGTAGTCTGCCAAAAGCTGCACTGGCTCTGGAAATCCTAGTGCTCACTTCGTCATCGATGTGAACTTCGGTTGAAAAAGTGCTTCCAAGGTAGGTGAATTTGTCAGCAACTTGCGATCTTTGTCCATTCACTATGATTGTAGGCTCATTGTAAGGCTTTCCTGGTGCTGGCTGGTATACAACCTCAGCCTTTTTGATGCTGATTTTGAGATCATAGTTGTCACAGGATTGTGACAGTCGATCCACACTGTCTTGCATCTTTGCTTCTGTCGAGGTATTTTTAGCCATATCATCAGCAAAGAGAATCTCGTCAAGCACTTATGTCTGCATCTTAGTTTAGACTTGCAACTTTCTAAGGTTAAATAGTCCACCATCAAAGCGATATGAGCCGCGACACGAGAAAACCAACAATGTGGTTGTGCGCCCAGTGCAGACTCAGATCAGCCTGGGCATCCGCCCAGTCTGATCAGAGTCTTCACTGTCCGCATGGAGGTAGCATAGATCCTACGCTACCCTCCGAGTGCTTTGCGAAGAGTATGAGCCAACTTGACGGATGCCCAGGCTGATTTGAGTCTGCGCAGGGCGCACAACCACATTGTTTGTTTTCTCGTGTCGCGGCTCATATCTGATTGGCATCCCTTCATCACCGTCCTGAAAGGTATCCGACAGCATGGCAGAAAACATCATGCTGAACAGGATGGGCGCAAGAAAACAACCGGCTTGCTTGACACCATTTGTCACTGGGAAAGGCTCAGAGTACTCCACATCATTCTGGACCCATGCAAGCATGCCGTTATGGATCTGCTGCATCATTGCTATGAACTTGGCTGGACAGCCAAATTTTGCCATGATTTTCAGAAGTCCTTGACGACTGACATTATGAAAAAAAGTAAAAAGTATGCAAAGACCAGGAACTGAAACAATCAAAATCCAAATCCAGCCCTCAAACCATAGTTGGAAACAACTAAGATTACAAATAATCAAGATACAGAGAACATATGGCCAACCGAGTGAGCAGCTTGTTCCCAAAAGGTGGCCACTCAGCAACCCAAACCGAACCAAAAATAATAATAACATACATAAGGTAAACATCACAGAAACTCTGACACCAAAAACAGGCAACAAAGAACCACAACAGAACTACCGCCTTGGAACGGTCAGTAATGAATTACTGGGGGGGGGGGTGGGGGGGGGGGGCTTAAATCGATTTTACAGGCCCAACCTCACCCTCAGTTTCTGAAGTGGTACAAAACATTTAGTTGGTTGTTCGGTTCGCATGATAACCCTCTAACTCGTCAATGAATCATCACGGTAAACACATAAATCAAATTTCAACACCATGAAGAAGCAAAGACGAGGACTCAACAGATACAACGGGCCGTCTGACAGGTGGAGATCCCTGTCCTGCCAAACAACCCCACTGGAAATCTGAAGCAAAAGAAGGGCACCAGTTGAGCCCCGGTGAAAGGCTTTCTGCCTTCAGTTTTGTTTTGTTTTGTAAATAAAATAAAAATAAGTAAAACTATGTGTTGATGTTGTTATTGGGGTGGCTGAATGACCATCTGTTTGGGAAAGAGCTCCTCATTCGGTTTACTGTGTTTGTCTTTCGTAAACTTATGTCAATTTCTGTGTGAATGTGCTTCTTTCCCTATTGGTTTTGAGAGCGGAATGTGGGATTTGATTGTATTAATTCCTGATCATTGCCTATCTTTTTACTTTGGTGAGGTCGACAAAGGTCATGTTGTCAGCTTACTCAACTTTCACATTGAATCTGCTCGGCGACCACAAGGCAAGAAAGCACCAAATAGACTGGATGTCTCAAAACTGAAACAAGAATGCCATAAACAAGTTTTTGTCAATGTTATCTGCACACGTCTAGATGCAGTTCAGCTTAGCACAGAAAACCCCGAAGAAAACTGGACAGTCTTTCGAAATACGGTGCACTCATCTGCAATGAATAGCCTAGGACCTGTCTCTCGCAAACATCAAGACTGGTATGATGAGAACGATGTAGAATTCCAGGAATTGCTCTATTAAAAACATCGTATACATAAGGCACACCTGAGTGATACTAGCTCTATATCCAACAAGACAGCTTATACTAAGATTTGCAAGACAGTCCAAAGCAGATTTAGGAATATGAACGATTCCTGGGTTCGAGGTTATAAAACTTTAGAATAATCTCGAACTCAAAATAAAGCACACTGATTGGCTGCTTCCGAGTGCTCGGAAGCAGCCAATCAGTGTGCTTTATTGAACTCAGAATAAAGCACACTGATTGGCTGCTTCCGAGCATGTGCTCGGAAGCAGCAAATCAGTGTGCTTTATTTTGAGTTTGAGAATGTAATCAAGTTTTATAACCTCGAACCCTGGCTAAGAAGCAAAGCTGACGAAATCCAGTCCTTTGCTGATAGAAAGGATCTTGGCAAGTCCTTTAATGCATTTAAGGCAGTTAATAGTCCAATTAGCTCAGAATCTAATCCACTACTTAGTGCAGATGGAAACACACTTCAAACCGACGAAGAGGAAATTCTGAAAAGAGTTGTTTCACTGTATGTTGAGGAAGAAAGCCATCCCACAAGAGTTCAAGGAAGCAACAACATAGCAACCGCTTGTTCGAGACCCCACTGCTAAATGTTTTGGATGAAACTTCGAACGGAACCAACCTTGCCTTATGACATTGGCAGTACGTCTAGTTAAGTTCATTCACTATTAAGTCTCTCGAAGCTTAATATACTAAAATGAAACGGTGGCATGGATAATAAAACCGCTTCATTAAAAGTTTTCTCACTGTATCCGGTTCCAGGGAATGGCTTAATTGACTGAATATTACTAAAGTCTTGTAATTACAATAATTGCTGTGTTCCTGTCTTCAATTTAGAATGATGCAATATAAATTAGGCAATCATTCTAATTGTAATACGATTAAACGATATGCTGTTGAGACGTACTGAGCCAGGTACACAGAATATCAACGTTCTTTTTCATCATCAGCGTACTTGAAATTTAAGTCTGCAATAAAGCTCACAGTCACGCATTATTCTATTCTTATGTATCTGCACTTAGTTTATTGGTCTAAAGCTTAAGCATGTATTTTTAAAATAACCGTTTAAATCTAGAATTCCAAACAACTGTTTGTTTGCAAACCGGTCATTTTCTTTTTTTTTAATTTCAAAACTACCTCATAAGCGAGATGCGATTCAAATTTAAAACTTTATTTAGCAAAAATTAAAGTATCCCTTTTTATTACCCGCCACACTTGTGGCGGGGTCCGTCCGTCCTTACTAACCATTTTCGATCCATAAATTGAGTAGTTATTCAAGATTTTTTTTTCTTCAAATTTTGCATACATGTACATACTGTTATTGGGAAGGAGTAGTATGGGATTGTTAATGGGCAAAATCCGTTAATTTTTAAGAAAGTTACTGCCCTTGTTAGTATGGGGGAAATGGTCTTTGGTCTGTTTTTCATTGACTGTTTATGATATCTGAATGAAACTTTACAGATATGTTTAATTGCTAAGGTTACATATTGTGACTAAGGACCATAACTCTTACGATGCCCAGCTGGATGTCGTAAGAGTGACGATCCTTAGTTAAAATATTCTTGAGAAAGCATTTCAATACTTCTTTAAACATTTCATTTTTATTATTTTCGAGACATCAGACTAAAACATGCAAAATGTAATCATCAAAATTTTGTATTCCCAAAAATATGTTTAGTCAATTGAACATTATATTTGTTTTGCGCGTGCTCAGAAGTTTGGCTTGTTCTGCAGTTTATTCCTTGCTGTCTATGCACCAACTAAGCCACTGACATAACTTACATTGATTTAAATGGTTCTCGCAAAATGGGTTAGAAATTCATTCCTTTTGTAATCATCTCGCTTTGAATCAAACACAGAGGTATTTTTGTCGTGCGATTATTTTTCGGAGCGGCGGTAGTGTAGTGCAAAACGCGCTGGACTACCCATCCAGGGGTTGCAAGATCGATTCCCCATTTCTACGGTATTTAGGGTGCGACTTCAAGCCTAGGACCTGTCTTCGTATAACCTATTTGTTAGTGGGACATTAACCCCGAGTTCACTCAACCCCTCACTCATTTGTTTATCTGTCTTTTAAATTGGGCGGTTTTCTTCAAATGTTGTTTCTCGTCTAACATTTTTAAGTGTTAGAGTCTAATGTTGAACAAAATATGTTCTTTTGTAGCAGGTACACCAAACTGAAATTACTATGGAGGCTCCATTGTAACCTGAATTTGGACAGGAAAGACCAAAATTAAGCCCTTTCATTACAGTGTTTCAACACTGAAACAATTGCTGCACTGCAGGTCTGCGAATACTGGTTTGTTAGGGTACGATCTGAGATATCGTCGAACAAATTGCAATTTCATTTGCATAGAATCAGTTTCCGGCTTTTAAATGCTGCGATTTTCAAGGCATGTATTTTTGAAAACAGAAAATAAACCCTCTAAAGTTTGAAGCTTCGTTGGCCTAACTGTCTTGCTGCATAGCCACATGTTCCGTGTTTCCAAACAGGCTAATCAAGAATTCTTATCCGTTTTTACTCGGGTATGAAAAGTATTACTGGGGTATTTTATATTTTTGTTGAGTATATTTACAAGCTTCAAATACCTTGGAGAAGTTGTCTCAAATGATGGCTAAAACAGAAGGTTCTCTCAAAGATTGCACAAGCCACTTCAACTCTTACAAAGCGTAAACCGATTTGGACAGATCACAGCATATCTTTTGGATTAAAGGGACAATTATGCGCACCCTTGTCATATTTCTGTATGCCTTTGATTCGTGAACTTTGACAACAGAGTTAGAGAAAAGAACAAAGGCCTTTGATATGAAATGCTGCCAAAGGTTACTGAACATTTTGTGCAAGGACCATTTAACTAATGAGGAGGTTCGCAGAAAGATCCAAGCAACCATTGGAAAATATGATGAACTCCTGACCCTGCTCAAAAAACGGAAACTAAGGTGGTTTTGCGACGTCTCATGGTCTGCTGGTTTAGCAAAGACGATTCTACAGGGCCAGTGCAGGGAACAAGAAGAGGTAGATAGAAGAAGAGGTGGGAAGAAAATATTAAAGAGTAGACAGAGATGGACTTTGCATGTTCAACAAGGGCAGCTGAGAACAGTACAAGATTGAAAGGATTTGATTCGAAGTCATGTAACAACCAAACACAGATTACAGACCCTTGACCTGTAGTACGTTTAACGCTACGTCAGAATCAGAAGTCAACGTCATAGTTAAAATAAATATGATGTTCACATTTTTTGTACTGCTTTTAAGATAAAATGTGTACATTTCCTGTCAAGCCAAATTTGTATTTGTTTTCAATTTAGCTTTTTTTTCTGAAAACTGACCCCTTTTCTTTCTGGAACAAATCAGTTTTTTCGCTTCCTATATTTCAATTGCCCTTGTTCTTTACTAGAATTGAAATAAAGGAATATTTAATCAGTTTCAAATCCCAATATATTGGCGTGAGTCGGAGATTTCCAAAATGTTTGAAAAACGATAACAGGCTTTCAACCACATTAAATGTTTTCTCGTTTAAAGTGTATGGGTATATTTCCAAGTTTTCCGCTCTTTTTACAAACGGAAAAAAGTTTGTGACTTCCTGTTTGCTACCCAGAAAGACACAGTCCTTCCGCAGTTTGGTTTTATCTTAAAAGAAAGAATTTCTCCACACGAGAAAATTGAATTCGATCCAAGTTGTTTATATTTGGAAGGGCGGCAAAACGAAAAGTTGTTTGCTATTGTTTACCGATTCATCTTAACTCTTTCGGCGCCAATTTTTTCAGACGACAAATTTTCGTCTGCTCAAATCATCAGACGACAGATTTGTAATTGGAAATTTTAACAATTTAAAGACATTTTTCATAAAATCAGGCTTTTTAAGTTCATATTTGAATGGCAAACAGTGTAGATCCTGATCAGACGGCTCTTTTAAGAGCCGGCTGATCTGGATATACGCTGTTGTCAAAGTCGCATTTTTGCGACTTTGTCGCCGAAAGAGTTAAACTGATTATACGTGGCTGCAAACTCAACCTTTATTCTGAAATAGCTCCGTCGTTTTTCGAGGATTACAAAGATTTAAAACAATAAAGACTTAAAATAAATTAATGTCGACAAACAAGTTTGTTTATTCATATTGGCAAACTAAGATCTTATGTTTGCTGCATGCTTTTAACATATAACTCTTGAGGTTTGAAAAAATCGAATTATTATATATGATATATCTTAGTATATTTACAAAGCATTATAATCAAAACATACCATTATAGAACGTTACGAGCTTCACCCGAGAATATAATGATTGAAAAGCACATTTAGCCTCATTTTAAATTTTCCAACGCTGTTATTATAGTAGTATGTAAAACGCACTCTGCAATAAAAAGCGGAAATAATGACAAAACTCAAGAACATTTTATATTTCTGCAAATTGAAGTCATATGTCCTTGAATCATAGAGTCCTATTTTTTCTTTTGTTTCTCGAGAAATGTTTTGGCATGCTTGATATTTTGTATGGATAAGGAGAGCTGGGAGGGAGTGTCAAGCTTACTGGAGAAGCAGAGGGCGAGATGTTGGCACAGTTAAACATATTAACCCCGCCCCCAGTAATCTTTTGCTGACCGTTCCAAGGCAGTACTTCTGTTGCGGTTGATTGATGTTATATTGTGCTGTGTCCGCTTGTCTATGGCCTCTGGTGGTTTGGTCACCCGTATTGCTGCCCGATCTGCCTTCTGTTTTGTTTTGTTTTGTAACTAAAAAAAAAGATAGTTGTTGATGTTGTTATTGGGGTAGCTGAATGACTATCTGTTTGGGAAAGAGCTGCTCATTCGGTTTACTGTGCGTGTCTTTCGTTAACTTGTGTCACTTTCTGGGTGTATGTGCTTCTTTCCCTATTGGTTTTGAGAGCGGTAGGTGGGATTTGATTGTATTATTTCCTGATCATTGCCCATATTTTTACTTTCTAACATCCGCCCTAGGTTGATGCAAAATGTAAACACCAAAGAGATAAGAAAGACATTGTGGGATACAAATACCGCGAATTAAGCCAAGCATGCAATAATTTTACAATTTAATTCACATCGCATAAAATGGTCTCAGTTACGTATCAAAGAAAAAATTCATGAAGATCTGTACCGCTCACTTGAGTATTTCAAACTGACCAACCTGCTTACGTGGTCCCATCTATAAAGGGGTCACCTGCCTTAGGCAGACATCTCCTCTGGGTCCCATAAACCAAAATACAGTGCAAATGAACCTGTATTAATGGGTCACCTGTCTTAAGCAGCCAATCTTTGGGGTTCCCTTTGGTGACCCCTTAAGACAGTTTTGACAGGTATACAGGTCAAGTCTGGGCAATTTTCTATTATAAAATGTCTATGCAGATATTATTTCACCGTGACCCCTCCTAGTGGGCTGTTGTGGTTTGAAAATATAGACTTTAAACTGACGATGTGTATATATTCAATAAAATAAACAAGAATTTGTATCAGAAGTCTAGGTAAAAGCCTGAGCAAGTACGAGACAATTTGCATATCTTGATAGATTATGGGCATTTGTATTTGACTTCGAAAAGAATAATGTAATCTAAACTAAAACAAATTACAAAAGATTCATTGTAAAGTCAGAAGATAGGCAATAATCAGGAATTGATACAATCAAATCCCACGCCCCGCTCTCAAAACCAAAAGGGAAAGAAGCACACACCCATAAATTGACAGAAGGTCACGAAAGACACGCACGGTAAACTACGGAACCCCGGAAGGTACATTTCCTTTCCGATATTTATCAGAAAAGAAATTGAAACAAGAGAATTAGAACGGAAATCAAAACAAAAACAACAAATATTTCATATAAACGACTTGTTATATTGTTATCATATCGACATATAGAATGGAAATTAAAACAAGAGAACCAGAAATGATATTAACTCAAGAGAAACAGAAAAGAAATTGAAACAAACATGTGTCATTTAAACGACTTATTATCTACTTCCCATTCCGATAAATATGAGAAATCAAATCGAAACAAGAATATTAGAACGGAAATAAAGACAACAAGTATCTCGTTTAAACGACGAAATATGTCGTTTAAATGACTTAGTATGTCGTTCAAACGAGATATTTGTTGTTTTATTTCCGTTCCAACTTCATATGTCGTTTAAACGATATAACAAGTAGTTTAAACGCAATATCTGTAGTTTATATTTCCGTTCTAATTTGTTTGTTTCAATTTCTATTTTAATATATATCGGAAAGGAAAGAAGATAATAAGTCGTTTAAATGACATATTCTTTGTTTCAATTTCTTTTCTATTTTTCTTGATATAATTTCTACTCTGGTTTCCTTGTTTTAATTTCTATTATATTTTATATCGTTCAAACGACGTAATATGTCGTTTAAACGATATTATAAGTCGTTTAAACAACATATTGGTGTTTTGATTTCCGTTCTAATTGTTTTGTTTCGATTTTTATTCTGATATATATCAGAAATGAAATGTCTCTTCAGGGGTTCCGTAGTAAACAGAATGAGCAGCTATTTCCTAAACAGGTGGTCATTCAGCTACCTTAATTAACAAGAGGGCCATAAGGCCCTGATCCGCTCACCTTTTGAGGAAAGAATAACCTTGACCTCTTGTACTCATAATTCTTCATGACCTCATTAAGATGACTGTATATACCAATTTTTAGGCCAAAATCTTCAAAAATTCCCATGAAAGCTTATGTTGTAGCATTTTGCCATATTTGACCTTGCCATAAAAAGGTCAAGGTCAAGCAAAGGTCATAATTTGAACAATCTTGATAATACTGGAGTTCCCAATGCTACATACCAAGTTTCAAGGCCATCGGTCAACTGGTTCTGGAGAAGAAGATTTTTAAAGGTTTTTATCATATGTGGTCATGGTGGCCATGTTGGTCATGTGACCTGGACCATTTGAAGAATTTCGTTTCCTCAACCCCTGAAGGCTCTATATGATATTTGGTTACAATTGTCTTGTAAAAAGAAGTTTGAAATTGTCAAACTATGAGAATTCAGGGTCAAAGGTCAAAGAATGACCTTGACCTCTTGTACTTATGAATCTTGATGTACTCATTAAGATGACTGCATTTTCCAATTTTTAGGCCTAAATCTTCAAAACTTTCCATGAAATCTTATGTTCTAGCATTTTCCCTTATTTGACCTTCCCGTAAAATGGTCAAGGTCAACCCAAGGTTATCATTTTGAACACTCTTGATAGAACTGGAATACCCAATGCTTCATACCAAGTTTCAAGGCCATCGGTCAACTGGTTCTGGAGAAGAAGATTTTTAAAAGTTTTTATCATATATGGGCGTGGCGGCCATGTCGGTCATGTGACCTGAACCTTTTGAACAAAATTTCATTCCCTCAACCCCTGGAGGTTCTATATGAAATTTGGTTACAATTGGTTGGTCATGTGACCTGGACAGTATGAATAAATTTTTGTTCCCTCAGCCCCTGGAGGCTCTATATGAAATTTGGTTTCAAATGGCTCAGCGGCTGTTGAGGAGATTGTTTGAAATTGTCAAAATATGAGAGTTCTGGGTCAAAGGTCAAAGAATGACCTTGACCTCTTACAGTCATAAATCTTCACATACTCATTAAGATGACTGTAGATACTGGTTTTTAGCCCAAAATCTGAAACAGTTTCCAAGATATCTTATGTTCTAGCATTTTGCCATATAAAAGCACAAGGAAGCAAATTTGACCTTGCCGTAAAAAAGGTCAAGGTCAACCCAAGGTCATAATTTGTACAATCTTAGTAGTACTCGCGTACCCGATGCTACATACCAAGTTTCAAGGCCATCGGCCTATTGGTTCTGGAGAAGAAGATTTTTAAAGGTTTTTACCATATATGGGCGTGTCGGCCATGTTGGTCATGTGACCAGGACCGTTTGAACAACTTTTCGTTCCTAAGGTCCCAGGAGGCTCTATATGAAATTTGGTTACAATTGGCCCAGCGGTTTCAGAGGAGAAGTCGTTTGAAATTGTGGACGGACGGACGGACGGACGACGGACGGACGACGGACGCCGGAGCCTTACCATCCTATAAGCTCCCCCGGAGCCGCTGGCTCAGGTGAGCTAAAAACAGCAGCAATTTCTATTTCTATCTATTTTTTTAAATTACAAAACAAACAGAGGGCAGAATGGGCAGCTCTTCAGGTGACCCGACTGCTGGAGACTACAGACAAGCGGACATAGCATGAAATATTGAGGAACCACAACAGAACTACCGCCTCGGAACGGTCGGCAAAACATGACTGAGGGGGGGGGGGGATTAACCAGTTTACTGGATCCAAACCTCGCCTTCTGCTTCAGCAATGGTACAATCCAACCACAAAACCGTCGCTCACACAAAAAAGAAAATATCGCCCTCTGCTTCTGTGGTGGCTTGAAACATTTAGTTAGCTGTTTGGTCTGCATGGAGGTTTCCTAAACCCATCAAAGAATCATCTCAGGAAACAAATAAATCACGGATAAGGCCTACGATGAAATAGAGATGAGGACTGGACAGAAATAACGTTTTGCGACACCCAGAGATTCCTGGGTGTGTCAAACAACAGCACTGATATTACCGAGCCAAAAAAAAAACACTATCAATTGCACCCCCTACACCCGAATAACCAAGCAACCAACAGGACAAACTCCAATGTTATATCAAAAAATTGTGTAACAGACGATATGTTTTCTGAACGGCCCAAAATCACCATTATAGAACTCCAGCTCCGACAGGTGCTGCTGCAAAAGACTCTTCAGCTCGACCTCAAACCTAGAAACTAACCCACAGTGTCAGCAAAACAAGTTTCAAAAAAAAAAAAAGCTTTTCAGAGTTAATAATGTCGACGGAAGTTCAGAAATGCTGACCCCGTAAGAGGCAGAACGGGTAACGCCACCATCCAAAAATGGAAAATTTACTATGTCAAAATCAAAGGCATTGCGTTTGTCATAACTTTTGGATGAATCAAACCCGTTTGAAATAGATAAATGTTAATCCAAAACTGGGGCCTCGGTATCGGCGGCATAAGCCTTGCGCAACCACAGCCCAGGTGGACAAATTCGCTTCTCCATGCCTTCAAAATAAGGATAGTCAATATTCAAAAGATCGTCTAGATGTCTAGATGCTATTTCTTTTTTAAGCAGTTTTTGAAACTGATCGAGGCTTTATCTTTGTATAAATTGCCTGCAAATTAGTGCAAAAAGGGCAATGACTAGGAGCAGATACAGTTAAAATCTACATGCCACCCACACCTGAAAAAAGGTTATTGCAACATTAATCCATGTTGAATAAATAACAGAAAAAAAAGTTTCATAGCAACCTGAAACAAAAAGAATAAATAAACACACTATGCAGGAGGAAAATATTAAATGTAAGATTTTATGCATTTCAGGGACAGTAACTCTATCGGAAACAGTAAATAGTCTGCTCCAGCCAGGTTTCGAACTCGTCCGACATTTTATGTCCGGCCTTAGCATCTACAAGTTTGACGACAACCCATAAAAATAAACACACTATGCATGAGACAATGTCCAATATATTTTTATTCAGCAAGAAGGGCACAAGAATTGCCTGAATAGAAGGTGAAATGGTAACTATTGTGTTTGAAGCTGTCATCTTTAACTCGCCTGCGCCGCAGAGTCACTGGTGAGCTCATACTATAGACAGCCTCCATTATCTTTCGGTCAAGAATTTGCAATAGAATAATAGCTAAAGCCAGTCGGACGATGATAGTCAAAGTTCATGTATAATATCTGTAGTTTAGGGGAAAACGGCCGCACAGGTCCTGGTGAATATTGGTCAAATCACACGAAGCTATAATAACCTTAACTTTTCACAGACTTACAGTTAGAAACAATAATGTACCTCGCTTCATTAAGAACAATCTGGCTAGCTTGGATGGTTATTTGGGGAGTTACAAGGCTTCTAAGGGAAAACAACGTTTCCCCAATACTACCATATTCAGTTTTGGCATAAAATCTCAGACCAGTTTGAAAACTGCCGGAACCGGACTATTTGCATTTGAGCTTCTCGTCCTTTATGGCCGATAAAATAAGTTCTGAATGAAAATCCCCTGGAAGCAGGGATCACATTAAAGAAACGATAATAGCTATCTCGGTTTAACTGAGTCTGTTTATGTCAAATAATGAAAAGTGAAACACTAGCCACACCCCCTAGCACTGGCTTTAGCGAAACTTCAGATAAAAATATAAAAGTGATATCAAGGAGAGGTTAAGCCCAAAAAATACAACCCACCTAAACAGCAAAGAAAGATGAAAAGCATTTTTAGGAGTTTTGGGAATGGGGGTATGGGAGGGAGCGGGGTATGGTTAAGATGCTTCCTTCAAGAGTATTTCAAGTTTGTCGAGTCGATCGTTAAACGTGATTTCACATCTCATCTCACCATAATCAGTCCAAACCTATTAGTATTGGTGTCTAGGGACTTGTCAGTCATTTATCTTTACAATCGTATGCATGCCACTGCATGCGCTTGTCGAGTCTATTTTCTATTCTATTCTATCCCAAAGGTCGTTGGGGCACTGCAGATGACTTTGAAACAATCCCTTTCCACTTTGTCCTGTTTTCAGCTGCCCGTGTTGAGCTGGCAAAATCCATCCCTGTCGACTCTAAAATAATGTCTTCTCACCTCTTCTTCTGTCTGTCCCTTCTTCTTTTTCTTTCACTCTGCCCTGTAGAATCGTCTTTGCTAAACCAGAAGACCTTGAGACGTGGCCAAACCACCTTAGTTTCCGTTTCACTATGCCCTGTAGAATCGTCTTTGCTAAACCAGAAGACCTTGATAAGAATATAAACGTATCGAGACGTGGCCAAACCACCTTAGTTTCCGTTTCTTGACCAGCGTCAGGGGTTCATCATATTCTCCTATGGCTGCTTGGATCTTTCTGCGAACCTCCTCATTGGTTATTTGGTCCTTGTTCAGTAACCTTCGGTAGCATCTCATGTAGAAGGTCTGCGTTCTTGCCTCTAATTCTGCTGTCAAGGTCCTCGATTCACAGGCATACAGAAATATAGAAATGAGAAGGGAGCGTATAAGTTTCATTTTTGACCCAAGAGATATGTTTTATCTCTCCAGATTGGTTTCCGCTTGGTAAGAGCTAAAGTGGCTTGTGCAACCCTTGAGAGAACCTCCTGTTTTGAGCCATCATCTGCGACAATTGCTGCAAGGTATTTGAAGCTTGTTACGGTTACCAGCTTCTGCCCTTCTACTTTGATCTACCTCTGGATGCCATCTGCGCTGTTTGTCATCAGTTTGGTTTTCTCAGCACCAATCTCCATCTTATACCTTGTGCAGGTTTTGTCGAAACTTTCAACTAGGGCTTCTAGTTCCTGCTCTTCCTCAGCTAGAGCAACTATGTAATCGCGAACCGCAGATTGGTAATGTTTCTGCCGTCTATGCTAACCTTTCTGTCATGTTCTTCCAGAGCATCAGACATGATCCTTTCGAGAAAACTGTTAAAGCGGGTGGGTGGTAGAAGACGTCTTTGTCTTTCTCCAACTGTTGTTCTGTATCATTCTCCTGTGCTGCCATTCACCAGGACAACACTTGTAGCATTATCGTATAACTAGCTTCTCAATGGGTTGAACTAGTTTTGCACTGATATTGTACTTCCGCATGGTGGCCCATAAGGTTGCATGCCATACCCTGTCAAAGGCCTTTTCGAAATCAATGAAGACATGGCACAGATTTTGCTGATGTTGGAGATACTTTTCACACAGGATTCTAAGGTTGAAGATCTGTTCGGTGGTGCTCCTTCCGGCTCGGAACCCAGCCTGTTCTTCAGCGATTGTCTCTTCAGCTTGTGGTTTAAGCCTGTTCAAGATGACTTTCAGCATGACTTTGCTTGAATACTGATGAGGCTCATGGTTCTGTAGTTCTGGCAGAACTGTATGTTGCCCTTTTAAAGGGAGTGTTATAATCAGCGACTGAGTCCATGGGGTAGGCCACTCTCCCGTTCTCCAGATCCTGTTACAGATATCTGTTAAAACATCAGTCATGGTCTCCCCGCCAGCTTGAACAAGTTCTGCAGGTAAATTATCAACTCCGGCATAATTCCCCTTCTTTAGTGCTGCTCCTGCAATCTCACCTTCCTTGCGAAGGATCGGTTCTTGATCTTCTTCTGGGGGCTGATTGCAGTCCAGAACCGCATTGTCACTGTAAGTCTTATGGTTGTATAGATTTGAGCAATATTTTGTCCATCTGCTGAGACTCTCATGTTCCTCTGTAAGGCATTTCCAAGTCCTGTCCTGGATAGTTGTGGATCTACCCTGTTTCTCTGAAGTTAGGTCCTTCACCAGCTGGTATGCTTTCTTGTTGTTGTTTTTGTTCAGGCAAGTTTCTATCTCCTCGCACTTGCTAGCTATCCAGTCCTCCTTAGCTTTCTTCACTGTCTTCTGAAAATATTTGGTTGCTTCCCTGTATTTGTTTGCTCCTCCTGCTTCATACCGCTTCTTCTTTAAATTTCTCCTCTCTTCACAGAGGTCCAGAACATTTCTGATGACCCAGGGCCTTTTCCTACGACGTTCCTTCACAAGTATTTCACTGGCTGCATCAGTCACTACTGTATTGTAGGTGGTTATCATGGTATCTATGTCCATGTCATCATCCCTCAGTCCAATGAGTGGTGCGAATTTCCCACCTATTGTTGCTTGAAAAGTGCTTGCCACATCTGGGTCACTTAACTTCTCAGGATCAAACTTTAGTCTTGGTTGGGTTGGCTTTCTAGACTTCTTCTGACGAACTCGGAAGGTCATCATCACCAGGTCATGGTCACTTCCTATGTCTGCTCCAGGAAAATTCCTCGTCCTGTGGCTGTTGACTCCTGATCGGAAGCGCTTCCTCACCAAGATGTAATCAATCTGATTGTGGTGTTTTCCATATGGGCCGTGCCTCGTCCATTTTCTTGATGGTTTGTGAGGGCCGAGGGTGTTTGTACTAGACTGTTACAGGTTGCAAACTCTAGCAGCCTGAGACCTCTCTCATTTGTCTCAACATTACAGTAGGGTCCAGAAACGTTTTACCAGTCTGCCAGTGCAACCTTCCCAACTTAAGCATTCAAATCCCGTTGTACAACCAGAATGTCCTTCTTGGGTGTTTAATATGATTTGCTGGAGTTGCTGGTAGAAGTGTTCGACCTAATTGTCGTCATGCCCAGATGTTGGTGCATCAACCTGTATGATGGTGATGTTGAAAGGAGCTGCTCTCAAGCGGATTGAAATTAGTCTGCTGGAGACTGGTCGGCATCCCAAGACAGCACTCACCAAGTCCTTATGCCCAAGAAATCCAACCCAACACTCATGTTTGTCCTCTCGAGTCTACACGTTTACAATAAACTGTCAGCACATGTAAACAATACCTCTACATATGATCCTCTGAGCCATATTTACCTGTACATAAAATAGCTCCCTCCTCAGTCTGTAGGCGCAGAGACTGCCTATACACCAAGAACCATAGTAATGTTACCATAGTAATTCCAAAATTATATGTATGTGTGAATGTATTTTGTACGAAACAAGAAATAAATATTGTTTAAACCAAGAACCATAATAGGGGTGCCAGTCAGTCCCCAAAGCAGTGTATGTTATCTAACTGGGAACTTGGATACCTATTCTACGGGTTTGAAAGCTGAAAGTTATTTCTGTAATGACTCGAAAGTGAGATTTCATACGGTGGTGATTTATTTTAAATAGTTTTTGTAAACACTAGACAAGTTAATGCAGTTGCATGCATACGATTGTTTATATAAATGAGTTCCAAATTCTATGGACATCAAGTAGTACTCTCTCCAGTGTTGACTCACTCCAGTAGCTGGGTTTTAGTGAAACTCTTTTCTTAAAGGCTGAATAAATATCAAACTGTTAGGTTCCACATACCCAAAACCACATTTCATAGCTACAAATAACTTGCAGCATATTGCATGACCTCTCTAGTTTATTATCATCTTTATTGCTCTTCTTTCTCTTTTGTGCCTAAGCCGGGTAACACTTGTCATGACATCACAACACTCATCTATGGCACCACTAATCACATGATGTTTTTGGAACATGATGGTTTTAGCACATGAATGTCCGCGATAAAAATTACTCTTTTTCATCTTATATTATTTTCACAAACCAAGTCCTTTGTAAAAAAATCGCCATAAACAAGTAGTGTGAATTGTTCTTAACTGAATTCATTTTGATTCTATGTTAAATGGTGCTTACCATTGATGGATTTAGAACATGCTACCCCTGCCTTCAAATTGATGTAGTCGGTATCCCTGTTGAATTTAAAAATAAAGAATTGGACTGGAAAAAATGGTTTCAAG
This sequence comes from Ctena decussata, assembly GCA_963989385.1. NCBI lineage: Eukaryota > Metazoa > Mollusca > Bivalvia > Lucinida > Lucinidae > Ctena > Ctena decussata. The sequence goes on along the minus strand of OZ022512.1, from coordinate 2,641,725 downwards.
GTCAAAAGCATATGAGTGAATTTGGTAATCTCTCCTTCACAAATCTGACTACAAAATAGTGTATAAGAGGGAATCAGGTATACTAGGTGAAATGCATGTAAGCAGCTTTTCTTTAATACTTTGTGAAAATCTGCTGTTTGAGCGAGGCAATGAGAGAGCAGTAGCTTTGTATTGATTGGTGCCAATCCAGGATAGTTTCCTTGACTCACGCAAAGTTTGCTAGCCAAAACAAAATATTTTGTATGAACTGAGACTTCATTCAGGCTCTACTGACCGAGGTCAGAACCCAAGCGTCTGTGCTATGTCGGGTCATATGAAAGTGTATAAGCCTATGAAAAATGGGTATGTTTCTTGTAATCTTAGGATTTGGTAATTTGGTTGAGAGAGAAATGTGTTACACGTATATACATATTAAAACGTGTGTTATTTTGCGGTAGATGCCGAATTTCATGGCGAGGTAATGTAGTGTTTGACTTACACGAAGTAGTCGGGGTTCGATTCCGGCCATAGTCACCCCTGCGATGTTCTACGAGTCAGCTAATATGATTTATTCAAATTTGGAACCAGAATCAGAATCAGAAATGTTTACTAGTGATACGTCCAAGGAAAATCATTCACCAGGACCTGTGATCAGGGAAGTTTGTCCCTAGCCCTTATAAGAGAAGTAAACCTAGTAACTGAATCCTCTGCACACTCAGCGGCAGAAATTAGGGAATCTTCCACGGAATTCCAATCTTTAATAGTCTGGGAGAAGAAACTGGACTTGTAAATGGCAGTCCCAGCCAATGGGGTTCGAAATGCCAGGGAACGATGATTCCTGGTACCCCTTCTTGGGGGAACATGGTAATTTATGGGTATACTGACTGCATCCTTCAAACCAATTATGTGTTAGTTAGCGACCTTTGCTTATTGCTTTAGAAAATATGAAAGAACTGGTGACTAGTCTGGCAAGGCTCTTAAGTGTGCAAGCACTCAGTGGTTTGTGATTTTCTTACATAAGAACTGATATTCTATTCGGTATATTGATACGACATTGTCTTTTCACTTTAACTTTCGATAAACCTAGGGAGTGGCGTCACGTGAAACGGGATCTAAGGCACGTGCAAACAGTTTAAACTTATGTCAACTGGGGTGTCATTGTCAACAAAAGAGTTCTAAAAATCCCGATTATAAATTCCCCAAGTTTCTTTAAATGCTTACGTGAATGTGGAAAATCTAACCGATTGCACGGATATATAGCTGACTGAGTATTGCCCTTCGCACGTGTCGCTATATATTTTTTTTATTCTTAATGGAGTTGGTTCGGATGTATTTGGCATTTTTATTGCACTGACTTATTGAACACTAACGAACATACACTAAGTTAGAGAAAGAAAAAATGCCAATAATTAGTGAAATTAATGACTTCCAATCTCCGACTTAAGTTAACCAATCATTTAACAGGATCTTCAATAAAACTTAATCCTGATAAACGGTAAAAGGTTTTTTACAATTCATTAACACAGCGCTGCAGCGCCATGTTAAATCTCTAGTGCAAAAAGGCAGACATGGCATACTTATGATAATTAATTGAGCAGCGACACACACTAAACAAGTGGTTGTGCGCCCAGCGAAGACTCATATCAGCCTGGGCATCCGCCCAGCCTGACCACACTCTTTGCTAAGCGCTTGAAGGGTAGCTAAGGTTCTAAGCTATTTCAATGCGGACAGCGCAGACTCACATCAGACTAGGTGGATGCCCAGGCTGATCTGAGTCTGCGCTGGTCGCACAACCACTTTGTTGGTGTTGTCGTGTCGGGGCTCAATTATGCCATTATACAGGAAAGATGTCTGTTAATCAGAATCAAACCGAGCCTGCTATATTATTCCGTTTTTATTGTTTACAAAGAATCTACCAACATAGAATTCATTTTAGTACTATGATATCTCCTTGTACATCCCTGGTTAACTATTTGTATATACAAGGGCTGTTAAGAACGAAAGAGATCTGTTACGAAACGAGTTGTTGTATCGTTGGATTAAAAATCAAGCTCATTGCTGTTATTCTTCCTCTTATGTTTTCATTTTTCGGTCTTTTCAACATAATTTAAGTCACAGTTTTCTCAGGAACTATATTTTGCCACCCATTTCTTCAAATCGCAAGCATACTTTACTATAGATATGTTACCCTTAATGTGTACGTTAACGTAAAAATCACGCGTTTCATAAAATTCATTTTCCTGTTTGACAATGCTTAGAAAATAATTTAACTGGATGGAAAACTCTTTTCATTACTACGCCCGCAATTTTCCATACTACTAGGACAGTGGAGATTCCCGTCTGATGAAATGACCACTTTGTTATCGGCGTTTTTGTAATTTCTTTAAACGATATACTTTATAGTTCTATTCTGTCTAATTAGCAAAAAATAGCGAGTAAGTTGACAAATTCCAATGTCTGTATGCGAATAAATGTAAATCTTAGCTGATTGTCTTGGGTAAATAGAAGCGTTTGCGACTATGAATACATCAAATTTGTGAGTGTGCTTCTTTTCCGTTTGGTTTTGAGACCGGGGTGTGGAGGTTGATTGTAGTAATTCCTGATCATTGCCTATCTTATTACATAGGGCTGAAATTTAAACTGAGTCTGTTTTGCCTTCACTGTTTCCACCGCATGCTATTCTCAACGCTGAGATAAGTACAGCAATTTGTGTTCAAATATAAAGGCAATTAGGGGATGTCAAAGTAATGTTTAAATAGGCATCGGAAACTTTACAGATAATCTGGCCCGGAGTTTATAAAAATTGAGTACATTCTCAAACTTGAAATAAAGCATACTGATTGGCTGCTTCCGAGCACATGCTCGGAAGCCGCCAATCAGTGAGCTTTATTTTGATTTTCAGATTATACTCAAGTTTTATAATCTCGGACCCTTATCAATAGACCTCTTTCATCGGCATCTATAAAGGAAAGACAGCCTCTGCATAGCGCTTTCAAAACAAATGTTACGCTCTATATATATAACATGATAATGCTAGATGTAAATATGTAATGTTTTTTGTCGCTAAATTGTTGTTGGTCAAGGAAGCAGTACAAAAAGTTCTATGTAAAACCCGGAACATCTTTTCCTGGTAACACTTTGAGAGCTGTTTCACGTCAAAATTTTACTGAAACATCGATCAACAACTTTTGATTTCTTTTGCTAATTCAAAACTACCAATCGACAACCTTAATTGACTGGTTGGTTGATTTGGGTTTGAAGTCTCTTTAAGACAGTACTACAGTCAATGTCGAGCCATCTCCTAGAGAGAAAAGAAATAGACACGATGGAGGAGACTTAAAAATTAAAAAAACAACCTGCACCTGCTCAAGCACAGCCTTACTATCATCCACATTAGTATGATGATCCGACACTAAAAGTTACAGTGAGCTATCTTTAACTGAAATGGAAAGCTATGTTATTTCTGAGCAGCGGATAGAGGATTTCTAAAACGTCGACCGGTTTTTAGCTCACCTGTCACGTTGAGCTTACAGTATAGCCTTGGTCCGTCGTCCGTCGTCGTCGTCGTCGGCATCGGCGTCGTCGGAGTTCACACTTTTAAACATTTTCTTCTCAGAAACCACTGGGCCAATGAAGCCATATTGCATATGGAGCCTTAACAGGATGGGGGGGGGGGGGGGGGGGACGAAAGTTTATATATTTGGTCCAGGTCTCATGACCAAGATGGCCATCTTGTCCATATATGGTAAAAAACTTTAAAAAAAAATATTTTTCTCCAGAACCATTGGGCCGATTGCCTTGAATCTTAGTATGTACCATTTTGGACTCCAGTACCACAAAGTGTATATAAATGATGACCTTGGGTTGACCTTGACATATTTTATGGCAAGGACAAGTTTGGTCCTAAAGGGTTTTGAAGGGTAAATCTGAAAAAAGTGCATTTTTCTGTGGCTGCTGTGCTCTGTGATAAGGAAATACAGTCAATTTCAATACCTATGGATATTTGAGTTCAAGGTTATTTAGTGGCCTTGATCAAAGGTAATTTGTCCATTGAGAGACAGCATTTTCAAACATCTTCTCCTCAGAAACCATTGGGCGGATTGAAGCCAAATTTCATATAGAGCTTTAACAAAATAGGAGAAATAAAATTTGTATATTTGACTGAGGTCACATGACCAAGATGGCCGCCATGCCCATATATAGTAAAAACCTTAAAGAATCATCTTTTCCTTAACCGCTGTGCCAACTGCATTGAAACTTAGTATGTAGCATTTGGGACTGTAATACTACCAGAAATATATAAATGATGTTCTTAGGTTGAGCTTGACCTATTTTACCACAAGGTCAAATTTGGTCCCTGAGGCTTTTTAATGGGAAAAGCTGAAAAAGTGCATTTTTCTGTTGCTGTTAAGCTCTGTGATAGGAAAATGCAGTCATCATCAACCCCTATGAATACTAGAGGTCAAGGTCATTTAGTTACCTTAACAGAAGGTCGTTTGTCATGTGTCAACATTTTTAAAGGACATCTCCTCTGAAACTGCTGTCCCAATTTTAATCAAATTTCATACGCAGCCTTCAGGCAGGGCAAGAAAAAAATTTCATAAGTTTGGTCCAGGTCACATGATCAATATGGCCACCATGCGCATTTGTGGCAAAAACCTTAAGAATTCTTCTTCTCCAAGACCACTGGGCCAATTCCCTTGAAACTTGGTATGTAGCATCTTGGACTCTAGAACTACTAAGTTTATATAAATGATTACCTTGAGTTGACCTTAACCTGTTTTGCTACATGGTCAAATTTGGGCTCTAATGCTTTTGAATGGGAAAAGCTAAAAAAGTGCAGTTTTTGTTGCTGTAGTGCTCTGTGATATGGAAATACAGACACTTTGAACCCCTCAGAATTCTTGGGGTCAAGTGATCTCGGCTAAAGGTCATTTGTCTGTAATCTGTCAACGTTTTAAAGGTCTTCTCCTCTGAAACTACTAGGCAGATTTCAATTAAATTTCATATGCAGCCTTCAGGCAAAGCGGGAAACAAAATTTATATATTCGGTCCAGGTCACATGACCAAGACGGCCACAATGCCCATGTATGGCAAAAACCTTTAAAAATCTTCTTCTCCAGAACCACTGGGCCACTTGCCTTGAAACTTGGTATGTAGCAGCTGAGACTGTAGTACTACCAGGTTTATATAAATTGAGCATATACTGACAGGTGAGCGATCGTTGCCCTTGGGCGACTTGTTGTTTGGGATAGGGTTTGGGATCTGATTCAGTCAGTTCCTGAAGTGCAGTTACTCTTTAAATTTGTTTTTAATTGTAGTACCACTTTTATTTACTGAGTTTTTATTCTGATTTGTATGTTTAAAAATCATCTTGAACGGGCTTAAACACAAAGCCGAATTGATAATCGCTGATGAACAAGCTGGGTTAAGAGCTGGAAGGACCACCACAGAGGAGATCTATAACCTTAGAATCCTGTGTGAAAAGTATTTCCAACATCAGCGAAATCCGACCATGTCTTCTTTGATTTCAAAAGACCCTTTGACGGGATCTGGCTTGCAGCCTTATGAGCCACCATGCGGAAGTACTATATCAGTACAAATCTAGTTCGTATCATTAAAAAGCTCTACGGCAAGGCTACAAGTGCAGTCCTGATGAATGGCAGCATGGAAGAATGGTTCAGAACAACAGTTGGAGTAAGGCAAGGATGTCTTCCATATTTCTGTATGCCATGTTGCTACAGCACTAGGGGATATGCTTATTTTACTGGATCAATATGCTGGCCATTAGCTTCTGCAATAGTTCAGTCAAACCAAAAAAATGCTACCAACCCAAAAGACCTGCAATACACTTACAACCAGAACGAATCATGCAAAACTAATGAAACATCTTTCTACCTATTTTCTTTTCTTTTCTTTCTTCTTTTTCGTCTGTTTTCTTTCAATTTGAAATAAAGAGTTATTTGGATAAAAAGTGTAATGAATTACTTCACTTCCAAAGAAATGCTGAAGATTTACTTTAATTAAAACATAACAGGAAGCAAAGTTGGCAGCTATGCAAATGACTACATTGCTTGCAGGCCACAGATAAACAGACGCAAGAACAAAAGTGAAGAACGACAACAGAAGCCTTGGAATCTGCCAAACTGGATCGATACCCTGAAGGCAATGCTATCTACGCTTTCAGACTGAAACAAATTTCACGTTGGTCATTAATAAAATTCGGCGGCATTTCTTTGGTCTTTTGTTGTTCAATAGCAATATTTTTCTAGGTTATTTCGTCCAAGCCATCTGCGTTGAAAACCCCTTGAAATGTATCTAAAGTAACTTATGAACAGCTGTGTCACAAATCAGTTACATTATTTGTCACGCGTCACTTTGCTCCTAATGCAATTGCACTCGCTGAAAGTCTCTGAGAAAATGCATACAAAAATAAACTCTGTCATTTCATATACGAATGCCAAGGCCAGATATCGATCTAAGGAATCAATACGAGCATGACTTTGTCCAAATTGTAGGAGAGCCAATAGCAATTAATGAGTGACACGAGCAGTGTCGTCGGAAGGAGATGGCGCAACATGTATTATTTATGGCATTCGACATTGGCTTTGAAAACCTCAAAACGTGCATGAACTAATATGCCTAACTCGGAATGTTCTGAATGACTACCAATAAACATTTATTTCTCGATTGCGTGACATTTTGATTTGTTAAACAGGCGGCAAATTGAAGTTTTCTTCTAAATCACGCTATGTTATCACATGACCTAACTGTACTACGACAAATGCTGTTGTAACCGTACTGCTTAATTGGGACGACTTCCGCAGAACGGGGTTTGCACCATGTGAGTATTTTGAAGAATTCCTTCTCTAATATAACCAGAAAGATGAAAGTTCTTGCACGAATAATTACATCATATATATTGGTTCGTGCAGCAGAGGTGTCATTTTGAATGGATGAAAAAGAAATGAGAATAACGCAATTTAACGTGGTTGAGTTAGTCGTTTACCACGATTGTTATACGAAAAAGTGAAATTTTACCTAGAAATACAACGAAAGAGACAGAGAAAAGTCTGCCTATGGTTCGACAGAAAGTGCATTTTCCAAATTAAATAGAGTTTAGCTTGATTAGATTAATATTCTATGTGAAAAATAGGGATTTGTGTGAGAAAAAGTGAACTGCTTTCCTAGCATGAAACAAATCCAACTGAACTGCATTTTTGGTTTCCAGGAGCCTGTTACTGCGACTACAGAATGACCAAAAGTTATTCAAATAAAACAGAATAAACTGCAAATACCTACAATTTACAGATTACAGTACTAAGTATTGCTGTAAGTGTACTAGTATAGGGTGACATGCGATGATGCACGTGCTAGTGCATGTGTTCATGAATAGTCGTAGTTGAATGTCAACATCCTGTCTCAACATTTAGGATGAAACGGTGGTTATTGTAAAGACATTTTCTCTCCACACACCACTGCCCCCACCCCCACGTTTTTTTTCCTTTTTGTTACCTATGATGATATGCCGTCATGATGTCATGACAGCGTGACAACGGAGTTGTAACATTCTTAGAGCAGCAGGTAAAAGTAAAATGAAAGTAAAGCAGAACATCATTGTGATTTAAAGCATTCAATATCCCTGAGAAAGGGGTTTACCCCCGAAAAAATAGCTGAAGAGTTAAAAATATTCAAGCGGTATATTGTGTGATTTATCTTCCCTTTTGAAAAGAAATTTACCAGTAAATAATACTAGAGTCAAAACAGGAATGTGTTAGGCTTGTCATGAGATCAATTATAGACTTTATCGGCAATAATCTCGACATTGTCGTTTGGATCTGAACAGTACTAAAATCGTCTGAGAGTTAAGGTGGTGATAACCACTGATTTGGGACAAAGACAAAAATCTGCATAAAATACTCAAAATAACACTGATCTTTCCAAAACTTAGCAGATACCTTCTTTATGTTGTTTCTCATAATTTAGAATCCCAAAATGCAGCATTTGTTAATGTTAAAAAGTGTTTTTATAATAGAAGATTCAAGGGTTATTTTCTGCGAATAAATCTGAAAAAATAATATCATTATTGAAAATATACTTAGTGCTTAGAGTACCTTGTTGCATAATGGAGAGCGTCCTAGCAATTATTTTTTCAAACTCTTTCACACGTTATCAGGCTGAGCAGATGAAAAAAGATGCAGTCTGTGTCCAAATTTTTTTGTCAAAACACACAGGTGAGACAGGTGATACTATTTTAACAAGGTTGAACAATTTCATCTACACACCACTGATAATGTCAGTAATGTATTATTTATATTGTAGGTGTTAACATAGGTATACTTGCCTACCCTATATTTAATAAATGCGTCCAGTGTACATTTACTTTGTACATGGTTGAACATTGAGAAAAAGTTACCGTTTTCATCTGGTCTACATTACAATCTGAGAAAGAGTTGGAATAAATAATTGCTAGGACGCTCTTCATTTTGCAATAATGCACCTTCAGCACTACATAAATTTTCAATAACGATATTATTTTTTTTCAGATTTATTCGCAGAAAATCACCCTTTGATCTTTCCTTACAAAAACACTTTTTTAAGCAGCATGTACGTCTATTTTGTATTCTAAACTGTAAAGAACAAGGAAAATAAGAAGTCCGCTAACTTTCAGGGAGATACGTTACTTTTTATGGTTTTATGCAGATTTTTACATTTACCATAAATCACCACCTTAATGCCTGTCTCAGTTATCTGTAAGTTTCAAGAAGCTAGGCTGGTCAGAAGCATCTCTCAGTTATAAGTCTACAGGATATTTCATTTGCCTCAGCAACCAAAATCTCAAGCAAATGAATTAAAGGACATGTCATCGTTCCACAGCCTTGTGAATGCTATATATGAAATTTAGCTGAGATTGACCCAGACGCTTGAAAATATATAGGAGCTCCAAGGTTTTGACAGACGACGGACCCAAGAGCCGATGTCATAGTTGTAGTTGGAAAGGGATAACAAATCATTTATTCTCCCAGCGAGCACATGACGAGGCAATGACGTCAGATTGGCGTCCATGCGAAGCGATGATGTCGTAATGACATCAGTAGGACGTCATATCGACATCATGTGCCCGCTAGGATAAAGCTTCCTTTTCCGTATGACTGTGTGAAAAATGCGATTCTATTAAGAATCGCTACAAAATCCGAACGCATTTGTCACACTGGCAAAATGTGAAGAATACGACCGTATTCATCACACACGTGTGAAAAATGCGTTCTGTGAATATTGCAGTCTCTCATGCCTCCCTCTCCCTTACCCTCACCTTTTAAAAGCATACAAGTCGATTAGAATAGGATCTGCATGGTGTTATCTCGCACCTTTTAAAGAACTTCGCAGCGCATGCTATAATGAAAACTGTGTCATCCAAAGTAAGCGGAGTGTGAACTCGGGTTTTACGTCCCACGAACATCAAAGTCATGCGGAGACGAAATGTTCAGTAACCTTCGGTAGCATCTCATCACAAAGGCCTGCGTTCTGGTTTCTAACTGTTGTCAGGTCCATGATTCACAGGCATACAAAATTATGGAAATTACAAAGTAGCACATAGTTTCACCTTTGATCCAAGAGATATGTTGTTATCTCTCCAAATTGGTTTCAGCTTGGTAAGAGCTGAAGTGGCTTGTGCAATCCTTGAGAGAACCTCCTGTTTTAAGCCATCATTCGAGACAACTGCTCCAAGGTATCTGAAGCTTCTTACAGTACCCAGCTTCTGCCCCTTTACCTCGATCTCCCTCTGGATGCCATATGCGCTGTTTGTCATCAGATTGGTCTTCTCAGCACTGATCTTCTACTTATACCTTGTGCAGGTTTGATCGAGACTTTCAACTAGAGCTAGTTCTTGCTCTTCCTCAGCTAGAGCGTCTATGTCATCGGCAAACCGCATATTGGTAATGTTTCTGCCGCCTATGCTAACCTTTTCGTCATGTTCTTCCAGAGCATCACACGTAATCCGTTCGATAAAAATTGGAAGAGGATGGGTGACAGAAGACATCTTTGTCTTACTCCAACTGTTGTTCTGAACCATTCTCCTGTGCTGCCATTTATCAGGACTGCACTTGTAGCCTTGTCGTATAGCTGCTCAATGGTGCGAATAGTTTTGCACTGATATTGTACTTCCGCATGGTGATCCATAAAGCTGCATGCCATACTCTGTCAAAGGCTCTTTTGAAATCAATGAAGACATGGTACAGATTCTGCTGATGTTGGAGATACTTTTCACGCAGGATTCTAAGTTTGAAGATCTGTCCTGTGGTGTTCCTTCCTGCTCGGAACTCAGCCTGTTCTTCAGCGATTATCTCTTCGGCTTGTGGTTGAAGCCTATTCAAGATGACTTTCAGCATGACTTTGCTTGAATGACTGATGAGTCTGATGGTTCTGTAGCTCTGGCAGAGCTGTAGGTTGCTTTTTTTAAGGAGCGTAATAATCAGCGACTGAGTCCATGGGGTAGGCCATTCTCTTGTTCTCCAGATCCTAATACAGATATCTGTTAACACATCAATCATGGTCTCCCCGCCAGCTTGAACAAGTTCTGCTGGTATATTATCAACTCCGGCAGATTTCCCCTTCTTTTTTGCTGCTACTGAAATCTCAACTTCCTCACGAAGGATCGGTTGTTGATCTTCTTCTGGGGGCTGATTGCAGTCCAGAACCGCATTGTCACCGTTAGTCTCATGGTTGTACAGTTCTGAGCAATATTCTGTCCATCTGCTGAGAATCTCTTGTTCCTCTGTAAGGTATTTCCCAGACTTGTTCTGGATATCTGTGGATCTACCCCGTTTCCCGTTTCTCTGAAGTTAGATCCTTCACCAGCTGGTATGCTTTCTTGCTGTTGTTTTTGTTCAGGCCAGTTTAAATCTCCTCGTACTGACTATCTATCCAGTCCGTCTTCGCTTTCTTCACTGCCTGTTGAATCCTCTTGTTTGCTTCCCTGTATTCTTCTGCTCCTCCTGCTTCATACCTTTTCTTCTTCAAAGTTTTCCTGTCATCACAGAGGTCGAGAACATCTCTAGTGACCCAGGGCTTTTTCCTGCGACGTTCCTTTCCAAGTATCTCACTGGCTGCCTATAAGTAACTTGTATGCTAGGGGCTCACATCTTTCTCACTCCGTATTTGCTACAGGCAAGAAGTTCTGCGACTTGGGAAGGAACGTCGCAGAGAAAGATATGAGACCTAGCATACAAAATACTAATAAGCTGCAATATTCACACAGTTCTGCCATTATAAGAAGTACTTAAATAAAGCAACGGTGGACCATTAGGATGAGCAGTGTAGAGGCAATATAGCATAGGCATCTTTAACCATACTTTAAGGATCAAGTCGAGGCGATTGCTGTTACAGTCAAACTTGCTTATGTGGTCACCTCCATTAAGGGGCCACCTGTATTTAGCTTATATTGTTCTCTTGTACCAAACTACAGTGCAAATGAACCTGTGTTAAGGAGTCACTTGTTAGAAGCAGTCAATTTTCATTTGGGTGACCCCTTAAGACAGGTTGGACTGTACTTTGACTCTTTTTTTTTTTTAAATTTCAGGCCGATACGTTAGTCTGAAGTCCTAAACTGTGATAAATCGTTTTACGAAAAGCAGTACAGTTGATGGAATGTAATACCTAAAAAGCAGTTCATCACAACAAAAGGCAGTACATTAAACAAAACATGCAAAACGGCCCCCTGTCCTTTTCACGTAATAAATACCAGTGTTTTTACAATACATCGGTATAAATGATGTATAATACATATGTGATCATTCAAAAATAACATAATTAATCGAGAGAAAACACAAATATTTGAGATGACAACAAATTGAAGCACATGACCCATGCAGATTTCTTCAGATTGTCGCTTAAATACCGTATTCACAGATGAGTTGTCAAAGTACAAAGCCGATTATTCACTGATACCAATTGCTCGGTGTAAATCATTTCAATTTTGAAATAATTAGACAAGAAATAAACCAGCTTACCGTCACAACGAAGCGCGTGACCACCATTTTCCTTTGCAATTTAGCAGTACGGTTACCAAAGCAGCATCTGTCGTAGTACAGTTAGGTCACGTGATTACATAGCGTGTAAATGAAGTAGTTAAAAAAATAATTGGATTTGGTGTAAGTACTTAATTTGAGACAATGTTTAAATTTATATCAAGCCTTTTATGAACAAAGGATTAAACAGCAACCCTCGTCCTGCAGCTTCTGTAAACACAGCAAGCTCTGTAGGACATTCCAAGCAACAAATGAGCCGCGACATGAGAAAACCAACAAAGTGGTTATGCGCCCAGCGCAGACTCAGATCAGCCTGGGCATCCACCCAGACTAATCAGAGTCTTCGCTGTCCGCATGGAGGTAGCTTAGACATTTAGCTACCCTTTAAGCGCATAGCGAAGAGTCTGATCACATCGGGCGGAAGCTCAGGCTGATTTGAATCTGCGCTGGGCGCACAACCACATTGTTGGTTTTCTCGTGTCGCGGTCCAAATGTTTCAATACACCTTCGCTCCTACTACTCCTATACTAGCAGCAATAGCTAGCGCAAAGTCCGTATATAGGGCTGACAAACTGCGTCATAACAATGATGCCCTAACCGTTCTTGCGGTGGCCATCCTGACGTGAATAAAGTAAGAATTTTGCAAATTTAAAGTGAGCAAGCACTGATACATCCACATACATCTATCTAGCCAATGTAGTACTGACAAATGTTTTGGTACCAATATTACCAGAATCACAAGCAAAACAGCCTTGGTGAATATACAAACATTCCGTCCGTCACCTGGTCACAGTGTTTTCGTATCGATGGTGCTTAATATATGTTTACCATAGCTATCCTCATAAAAAATGTAGTGAGGTATTGATAACGTTTCACCTTCTGAAGAGTCTTTTCCTATATTCCTGGATCCTTTTGTGATTGTAGACACCGTTTCGCCTCCTTCAATTGTATTACAATCCTATCTCTTATTGTTACGGACGGAAAAAGCGATCGATTCTGTTCTCTTCAAAATGACCGTCCAATGCACTGAACCGACATATATGTTGTTTACATGTGGTAGATGATTTTATTCTATTAAACAAATGTCGCGTCCATTAGAAGTGGGATGCAAAACCAATGAGTTATGGTCGTTTTATCTCGTCCTGGATTATAACTTATCCCAGTTATAATCACCTGTTCTCAGAGTAGGCGCGCAATAAAATTATAAAAACGTGAAATTATTTTTTGGGGGAAAATGCAAATTTTCTTTATTTCATGCATCATAACATATCTCAAGAACCATATGTTAAAATATCTGCATTCGGAGGGGATTCTTTAGTCAACTTCCAGCCTCTCCAAAGGCCAGGGGGGTACGCTAATGGAGTAATTTAAGGTGCAACCCCTTCGTTAGTAAAACTGCAAACAATGTACATGAGATACTGTTAAAAGTAATGTCTGTGAAACGTTTTAGCTCATAAAAGTGTTGTGCGTAATAAAACAGTGGATACTACTAATCGAACAAATCCAAAACTATTAGAATCTTAAGAAGCGCATGTACACATGCACTAGTTGTTTCCAAACAGGCTTAAAGCATTGAGTTCTTTTTTCGTCAGAACAAAAAGTAAGATGCTCTTGTGAATATTTCATAACAACAGGTTGCAGTGCCAATGCGTGTAAAATTATCATGGAAAGAAATAAGATAATAGAAAAAGTAACAGCTGTAGAATAAATTTACTTGAGTAACGTAGCTTACATAATAAGTAAGTATAACAAATAAATAAAAGATATAAAAATCTAAACGTCAGTAACATTAAAAAAATGTATTCTGTTTCTGATAGATATTGTCACGCCGACTCAGAGGCCGACATCCCACATGATCCGACCTGCAAAATACGTCCTGATCCCCGCCCCCTTCCCCACGCCTGTGGCCCCACTTTGCTTAAGGAACATAATGAGAAAAGTATACCCGCTGAGAAAGCAGTTGGTAAGCTATGTAACCATGAATAACTAAACTATGTAACCATGAAAAACTAACGTCTTACTTTATTTTGACGTTGTCTACTTTTATTCTTTGACGTGTGGAAGTCGGAGCAATTATATGTTCATTAAGGTGTATGGGTACACCTACAAGTTTTCTGCCACTGTCAGAAAGGGGAACAACCTTTGTAACATCCTGTTTGTTTCCCCGGACGAGAGATCTGTATCCGCATGGTGTTTTCTTCAACAGAAAATAATTTGCTCAAATGAGCAATTCTTTTAAGAGTCGAACCTTATTAGTAGCTATTCTCTTAAATGAGAGACTTTGCTCCTAGGGAAGTAAATTTGTTTAATCAAGTATTTAGAAAAGAGGTAAAAATGAAGATGCCAACTTATTTCACCTGAACGTGTATCCATTCCCTCAATTTATATAACAACACTTAAAGTCAACAGGTTATTCTATGTTTTCAAAGTTGAATAAAAAATATCACTGCAAAAAATAAGCTAGTGCTGGCTTGGCTTTAATAAGCTTGCAATGTGGTCTTATTTCTTATGAAGTTAGTATGTCTGCTCATTTAATAGTATCATACGATAAATAGTTTCATACAAAGTCACAAAGTTATTTTTCGTTGCCGTCAGGCAACGTTTAACCTAATTATTGACCCACACTTTACGCCATTCCATTGGCCAGTACAATAAACAGATCGGCCTGTCGCCAATCGTATTGGACTTAACACGCAGCTTTTTCCGAATGTTGACGGAAAATAAAAGACGGAGGACTGACTATTTGGTCTTCCAAAACCGCCAGTTCGGGTATCGCACATTTGTGGGTAATCAAGTTATCAAAACATAACCTGTTTGCTTTTGCTCGAGCGTACGGCCCAGTTTACAACGAGTAAATGTCGAACAGGTATTAGTAACCTAACCACAATGTTTCTGCGCAAGCCTCTCGGAGGCAGTCTACAAGTACTGAGTGCCCATTCATTCGCTCGTAACTGACTGCTGTTCTTCTTGAATCAACGGAAGAGAGGGAAATGTCTCCACGAAAGAACGTACCGGACGCGAGGATCGAACTCGAGGTCGCTAGCACTCGCAGCGGACACGCTCCCGACCGAGGTACAGTGTCCGGCACTTTATCACCTAATATTTCTCTAGCAACGTTTATCTTTTTAAAGATATTTCTTGTTTTACTTATCTAAACTAGGATGCCCAGTGTAACAATAATGGGAATCTGAAAATCGACATTTAGCAGACGACACAACTGTGTAAATCGGAAGTAGCAAATTTTAAACAGAGATAAAATAAGATTAAGAATGCTAATTGCTGTATTTTCTATTTGGCATAACTTCAACAGCAGTTCTGGAACAAGGGCAAACTACTCGTAACGTAGCTTACATAACGTAGCTTACATCATGCGATATAATTAGGCATACTTCAATAAACGAAATAGCAAGTCGGAAGTTCTTGTTAGTTTTGCACTACCCTCGAAAGCATATCGATCATAAATGAACCAACATTCCTCCTTTTTCTGCAGATTTTTCACAATTGCGGTAACGTAGCTTACATCCTTATCAATTCTGCTAAACGTGTAGTTTTCAGAGAAAAAATGCTTAATATTATAACCGGTCAATGCATCTATATAGACGCTATCAAATTTGACAAAAATGATTGCTTATTTTAAAGATTTACTCGGAAGCGAAACACTTGTTTATTGCCTGCCAACTATTCAGTACCATGCGAGTAACGTAGCTTACATACATTTTGGCGACACTGCAGATGAAAATAAATCTTTTCCCAGGGAGGTGTGATTTATGAAATGGTATTTTAGGTTTGCATATATACATATTATGTTCACTTTAAAAGCATGATTTAATTACATTTTACATATATATTGCGGAAAAGGGGGACGCACTTGTTTGTACCATATAGAAAGACATGTGTTTTATGCCATTTTTAGCCTGTTCAAGCATCGAGAATGGAAAAACGTGTGAATGTGATGCTTTAATTCACAACTGAAAATGACAAATACATCTTTGAGCTGGAATTGAAGTATGTTTAAGCCATGTGAAATGTTGTTGAATAAGCGTTTAGACTATAAGACACCGAATATTAAGACTTGTTTGTCTATTCTGAGAACAGGTGTAATACATCGTTGTTAAATAATTCCATTGTCGGAAATATAAAATGATGTCTTTGAATGCATTCTGTGGCGAGTCTGTTTTAATCAGGTTTAAGATTTAAGTGTACGGGAACACATAAAAAGGACATTCTGTTTAAGTAATTCTTGCAGAAAATAAAATAGAGCCGCGACACGACAAAACCAACAGAGTGGCATATGCACCCAGCAAAGACTCAGATCAGCCTGGGCATCCGCCCAGTCTAACCAGAGTCTTCACTTGCGCTTAAAGGGTTGCTAAGATGCTAAACTTGCTCTGTGCGGTCAGCAAAATCACTGATCAGATCGGGCGAATGCCTAGGCTGATCTGAGCTTTAGCTGGACACACATTCCACGTTGTTTGTTTTCTCGTGTCTTGGCTCATTTGTCCGTGTTTTTATGGAATCTTTTCTCATAATGGGCTTCTCTTAATTGTGCTCCCAGGGCAAGCAAATTTAAGCGAAAGAATCTAACAGAGGGAAGGTAAATTCAATGAGTTCCGTGATCCCTTCTCGAGGACATTCATCCTAACCTGGCCAAATGTAAGTTGTATGTAACTATACTCACCTTCAAATTCTCAACTCTGGACGAAGGATCATGTTCGAAGATTTCTTGTGATATAATAGTAATATCGGTTTCCTTGACGCTTTTCACAAAGTCGTCTATTACCTAAAAAAAGTAAAGTATGAAGGTGCAATAAAAAACAAAAGCAGTTTGATTATAAACAACACGACCCATTTTACTCTCTATCTACAAGAGAATAGGTTCACATACTGGAAGCATAAACCGACCTCTTTATTTCAAATTAGACATTTTTTTCTTATTCTTGATTTGGACTCAGTTTCGGAGTCAGCATAGGTTTGACGATACGTAGTCAAAACTAATCTCGACCCCGAAACTGCTGCGGTATCGGGGAATTTAGAAAACTTTCTTTAAACTGTTTCTACCCCTGTAAAAACAAAACCAAAAAGCTACAATCATGTGCACGCTTGAAAGTTGGTTTTATAATGTATTCATTTCAATTGGTATAATGCCAAAGTTTTCATAAAGCAGGAGAAATGGAAAAAAATGACGTTCATGAATTAATTATTTCAGATTCATTGCGCATGGTATTTTATTTCATTTATAATAATTTTGTCCCGCATAGATATCTATTTGGAATTTAAATCTTAGTCGTTAAGCTATTTAAAAGCTATATTTCATCTGCTTTGGGGGGCAATACTTGAAACTGTCTTTTACGGCATGTGCAAGACTCAAACCAGTCTACGCGTCGGCGCCGTATTATCTAAGCTTGTCCTATTCGCGTATATAATCTAGCAATCTAGAAAATGGGTGAACTGTAATCTGTATCTTCACTTGCGCAGGCTGACTTAAGCAGGCGAATTAGCATATCCCTGGCGTTCATTTTCATGCAATGTCACACGTTAGTTTAAATTGAATATTTCTAATGAGGGACTATATTTAACATTTAATTTCAGAGAACCTTAAATATTTAAGAGTAAGATTTTAATCTATAGGCGAATGCGAATTGCAAATTTTAATGACTGAATTTTTTTAAAAACAAATACATATTGAAAATTATGCTTGTAACATGTTACTCTGTGACGTTGCAGTATTGAGATAACAGGTTCAACCTTGAGAGAAGAAAAAAAATGATAAAATGATAATTTTACACAAAAGTTATTCTACAACCTGTAGATGTGTTCCATCTCTGTCGACTTAATTTGTCCCTAATGGTTTAATTGATAATTAAAAAACAAAGGAAAGTGAAAACCTTAAAACTCCTGTTGAAATTTGGTGTTAAAAAAAATTATAGTTCTGTTGTTTTAGACACACTTCATCTTACGCTGAAAATTGCCGATGTGTGCAGGTAAAGGGGGGTATCAATAAGGTGGGTTTTCTGCATCCTACCAAAGTTTTCTTTTTTTAACTGATGGTATACTCCAATATGTCTAGTTTATTGAACCATATGTGACTTTGGTCGGAAAGCCCTACTTACTGAGCTACGGGTCCACAGAAGTGGGTGGGGTAATCCAACATGGTTTTAGCCTGTCCTGTAAAAACATTCTCATTTGGTAGAAGAGTACAACAGACAGACAGGATTTGATAAAATGATTAACAGAACATCTAAAGTATATTTCCGTATCATTTTTTTTTTTGGTTTAATTTGAACATATGTTGACATAAAATACTTCCTTTGACATTTAGCATTTTTTTTATATTTTTGTTCTCCATTTTTAATATTTCTTGGCATTATTGTTAAATAAACAGACCAGTTATCATCAAACTCATGTCAAGGAAGCACCTTGACCAGGCCATTTGGATGATGTGACCAGAATTTTACAATGGCCTAGTTTTCATGGTTGACTGAACACATAAACTTGCTTGGAAGATGGTTTTCATTCAGTTTTGACCTAGAATTACGAAACTTTTGTCAGAATACTATTTTAGCTGCTATATATTGACCTACTACCCCGCCACTAAAGGTGAGGGAATACATATTGGCTTCAGTGCGGATCTCGTTTGTGTCTGCATATGTGTCTGTGTCACATATTAAGTCCTTCTGTGACCTTGGAAACAAGGTCAAGGTCATCAAAATCTGACCTTGACCTTGTTTCCAAGGTCACAGAAGGACTTAATATGTGACACAGACACATATGCAGATGCAAACGAGATCCGCACTGAAGCCAATATGTATTCCCTCACCTTTAATGGCGGGGGTGTAGGTCATAATATAGCAGTTAAAATAGTATTCAGACAAAAGTTTCGTAATTCTAGGTCAAAACTGAATGAAAACCATCTTCCAAGCAAGTTTATGTGTTCAGTCAACCATGAAAACTAGGCCATTGTGAAATTCTGGTCACATAATCAAAATGTCCTTGTGAAGGTGCTTCCTTGACATGAGTTTGATGATAACTGGTCTGTTTATTTAACAATAATGCCAAGAAATATTGAAAATTGAGGACAAAAATATCAAAAAATGCTAAATGTCAAAGGAAGTATTGTATGTCAACAGATGTTCAAATTAAACCAAATAAAATGATACGGAAATATACTTTAGATGTTCTGTTAATCATTTTATTAAATCCTGTCTGTCTGTTGTACTCTTCTACCAAATGAGAATGTTTTTTACAGGACAGGCTAAAACCATGTTGGATTACCCCACCCACTTCTGTGGACCCGTAGCTCAGTAAGTAGGGCTTTCCGACCAAAGTCACATATGGTTCAATAAACTACACACATTGGAGTATACCATCAGTTAAAAAAAGAAAACTTTGGTAGGATGCAGAAAACCCACCTTATTGATACCCCCCCCCCCCCACCCCTTTACAGAAAATAGGAAACGCCTTCTTTGCATTTAAACATATATTCCTTTCATGCCTTATCAATACACAATGCATGAATTGCATTTACTATCAAACCATATGTTATAAGCGAGCGGCTTTTATTTCTCCATCGAATTTGCACGAAATGTGCACTCTATCAAAATATACTTAATATGCGAGCCGCATATGTTTTCTTTAATGACTCACTAATTCACTGTGCACAAAGGGTGAGTACTTTAAATACATGTATTTTATTTGAATGTAATGTGCTACTTTTTGTGCCTTACCATTCCACTTTGCACGAAATTTGTGTACCATTAAACCATACGTTATAAGCGTGGGGCTTATGTTTTCTTTCGTGACTAACCAATCCACTTTGCACGAATTGCATAAAAATGAGTAGTAGATGTTTCCTTTAATGATTCACCAATTCACTGTGCACTAAGGATGAGTATCAAAAAACAGATATTATATGTAAGTGTAATATAATATGCTTCGTTTCAAGCTTCGCCTGTCCACTTTGTAGGAAATGCGTGTACTATCAAACCATGCATTAAATTGATTGGCTCGTTTACTTTCGTGACTAACCAATTACCTTTGCCCAAAACTGTGATATAGCAAATCAAACATTATATGTACCGCATTTGATTCATTTCGTGCCGCATTTGTGTGTGGATAAACTCAATTTAACTTATCATTGACACGAATGTCATGAGGAAACGGGGACTTTTCTGAATGGATGGATTGATGACTTGCGAGTTTACGCCTATTTCAACAGTGTTTCCGTCATATCGGGGGGTGGGGGCGCCTCCAGCGGGACTTAAACCCGGGACTGCTAGATCAGCAGGCAGGCTGGCGCTTAACCTATTGAGCTACAGGGGCTTCTGACTTTTCTGAAAGAGTAGTAGAGTAGGTAACTGAGCATGTGACCCTGTATCACAGCGAATGTATTTTAAACTTAGTAATTGTTATCATTCAACGCCGGGCCAGGGGAAGAACTAGAAAGCTTCTCCATATGTTGTCATTCATAAATAACCATAAAATAGAACTTAAAATGGTTGGTCAAGTGTTCCATTCAATACTGAGCACCTGAAAGAAGTTAGAGACTGGGTAATAAATGAACTGTATCTTTCTTAATCCATTGAAGAAAGTAAGTTTGACAAACTGACGATTATATGTAAGGACAGGAAAAATGTGCTAAAAAGGCAATTAAGCTACCTCCTTTCTCCTGACAAAAACTTAACTCTCTTTAATTTTATTGGTTAAGGTAGGTAATAAAGTAATAATTCTACCTCAATCTGATTGACATCTCGTGAAAGGGACGTCAGTGCAAACACAAATCAGTCCATGAAGCTGCGCAAATTGACTTTCCACTTTCAGATCGCCAGCATTTATAACTGGTATATCAGAGCTCCAGATTATGTGGGATTTTATGGATAATTCAAAGTTAAATTTTCTTATTTCTTAATCGAAACATATATTTTGACCCCAATTAGAACCGTCTCAGCGATTCTAATCATTGTTATCACAACACATGTTTTAAGAGGCAATAACGAAAAATACCCATAAACTGTCCATGTTAGCCCTTATCATATAGAGGACTGGCATGTGCGAAATAGTAATATTCTGACTGGACTGCAATAATGCGCAGTCTGGTTTGAGTCATTTTTGAACACACATGCCTTAAAATGCTTTTCATGCAACGTGCATTGAGTCGCGTCATATGACTTCCAACAATGTGTCAATTTCGTCAGGTGATATACAGATTACCTATCTTTCTCATTTTCATAGGATAATCAGGAACATCATAACTGGATCTATGGCTTGGGCCATTTCCATAGGAGGATAATGTGACAAGCAAAAGCTCTGATCAGACTGCATTAAGTGCAGTCTGATCAGAGCAGTTTTTTTGTCACAAATGCCATTTTGTTTTATGATAACATGATGCGACGCCAGTCAATACGTACCACGGAAAAGAACTCCAGGGCTTGGTTTATGGTGGCAACCTTCTTCCAATTAAACTTTTCCATCATTGCAATCTTTGAAGGGTTAAGTCTCTGATCAGGACCAGCCAGTCGGAAGAATGTTGGGAATCGATTTCTGTCAGATAGAATTGGAGAGGAGGAGCCGTAAGAAAGCTGAAACATAAAAGTGTTTTCGTTAATACCTTAAGTAGGTGATGGCAACTGAGACATGACTACATTGTTCAAGGACAGGACTTTTCTGCTGGGGGTGGGGGGTCTCGTTCCCAGCACACAGCAACGTTACCTGAACAGATCAAGATGTAGAAAGTTAGTCAGCCAATCAGTGAACCAGAATAAAATTTATGATGATTTTATTGGCTGACTGGAGGTTGACTCTATGAGATCAACAGGCAAAATGACACTGTGGAAGCTAATCTTTCTTATATGGTATCATCCCTGTCCTTAAACCTTATCTTAAAGAACATGCGCATGTCACATACTGAGAAACACTTAATATTTGCGGTATAGATACTTCGCTCTTAATAAAACTGACATATGTGCGCAGATGAAATTTGGCATTCGTGACATACCGTGAGGCCAGATAGTAACAAAATGCTGTAAATTCAAATCATTTTTTCTTACGTTTTTACTAAATTATACATTGTGACTTCCATTAGAATCGCCCCATGGAGGCGATTCAAACGGAAAGTCACCAGGTATAGTTTAATGGAACGGTATGGTTAATATCTCAAATACGCATCAGGTTCTCCTTTTATCTCTGTACTCATATTATCATATATTTACACTTGCCACCGACTTCCCATAGTCGAACCCTTTAGAGCAATTAGCTTCATACACCGATGAAGGACAATTGATCATGTAACGTTGTCGTCAAGCGACGTCTTATGTAAACAAACGTATTGATTGGTTCTTGCAAAGTTCGTTTGACGCCACGTCAGGGCGACGGCTGTTAAACGTTATGGCCGAACAGGTCGTTACTGACTTTTCTTCGACCCATATTTTTTTCTATCCTACACCAAATTACCACGAAAACGGCATAGAAAGGTTCACAAATAAAGTGTAAATATAAGAATAAAAATTTGATTTTTCAGCGTTCATCGTGTGAAGAAGCCAGTGGTCGTCGCTACAATTCTACAAGAAGCGCTTCGCGCGTCATTGAATTTTAGTTCCGCCCAATGGCTTCATCACACGATGAACGCTGAAAACTCAAATTCCAATTAAATTCTTAAATGACGACGCTGTTATTCAGTGGATAACGTCGTATCATAAAGATCGTATAACCACACGTGTAATAACATGTGACGCGTACACGTAACGTCATTGACAACGTCTATGTCAACAATGCGTTTTCTTATTGAAATAATGTTCAGTTTGAAGACATTAAAATCCCATTTTAAAGGGTCATAAGATAAACGGAATCTTACACTCAAGGTCATTTCATATGAAATTTATTAAACTCGCCGAAGGCGAGTTTCATAAATTTCATATCAAATGACCACTCGTGTAAGATCCTCTATTTACGATGTGTGTATGTAAATGTATTGATGATCATATATTGGCGGTCTATATATTTTCTCTTAATCGCCAATATCGCCAAAATTCATTACCGCCAAATATTAGTGTTTTACAGTAACAAGTCTTATTCTCAGCCATCAGTGCAGAGCATTGCCTGTTAGTGGTACCGTGAGAAAAAGTAAGCCAACTACATGTACAACATATATAGAAGGGACTAAATGCAAGGCAGCTCGCTGTCTCACATGTCTCTCAAATCTGCCATTTTCATTTCGCCTTACTTTAAAATGGGGATCCAGTCGTAATGAAACAAAATTGCTCAAAGATGATAAATCCCATTTCTCACGAATTTTGGGCATTTATGGTGATTAAACATACACCTTAACCTTTGTTACATAGTATCACTAGAAGGCATACAACCTTGGAACAATTTCATAATAAACGTGCTCGCATCGAAATGTTTTGACATCAATGTAGATATAGAGGATCTTACACGAGTGGTCATTTCATATTAAATTTATGAAACGAGCCTCCTTTTCATAAATTTTATATGAAATGACCACGATTGTAAGATTCTGTATATCATATGACCCTTTAAAATGGAATTTTATCGTTGTCAAAACGACTATTATTTCCATAGAAAAAACGTATTGTTGACACGGTCACTGTCAATGACGTTGCGTGTACGTGCCAAAGTGTTATTACACGTGTGGTCATACGATTTTTATGACACGACGTTATCCAGTGAATAAAAGCGACGTCATGTGATAAACGCGCCTTTTTCGCATTACTTTTGTTTCGATAACTGTTTGTTCAAAGGGTGTGTGTCTGCTTATTTGAACATAGAGAATACTATGTTAGTGTCTTTTGATATCAAGTTTATCAGGCGAGACCAGAAACAGCGTAGGAATGGCGAGGCTTGCCGAGCCAGTCCGACGTGTTTCTGGTCGAGCCTGATAAACTTGATATCTAAAGACACTTACATGGTTTTCTATTTATCATGCATTATTTGAAGATTTTAAGGCATAAAAAGCCTCAAGAAAATAAAAAACCAAACGTAGTTTTGTTGGAACTTGCTCACGTCGCGAATGCGTTATGACGTAAATCGGTGACGTCATTTAACCAATCGAACGTTGTTATCATGACCAACGTCAGTATGTAGCCAATCATCTTCTGAGATCGCTTCTGAAGGCATCGCCTGATAACATTCGCGCAAGCGCAGTGCTTCAGTGACATGATATCACATCATGTTATCATACCCCTAATATCGGGTGAATCTTGCAGCAGATGCATGATAAATAATGATACAAAATGGCAACAGTTCGTTGTAAACTGTGATAAACTGCTTTGTTATCTACCCACACAACAAAAAAATACGGGATTCAAAATCAACTGGTCAAGGCCTGTTTGTATTATTTTCTAGTTAACCTTAAACGTCAACAAATAAATATTTCTTCAATTCAAGGAGCGTTAGCATCACATTACGAAAATTTATATAACAAACATGGTACATTGAATGGGCGATGTTTACTTTCATTCAGATGTATAAAGAAGAAAAAAATCTATCAGAAGACCCTCAATAAGGTAAGATTATTGTACAGACAAAATACCATAATATTATGAAGTGTATATATAGATTTTTTCCTCGAATACGATTGTAAACATTCTTTTAGTGTTTTCGAAATGAAATGTCATGCATAATTCATATATTTCAGTGCGTGGTATGTGTTTAAAAGATTCATTTTGAAGAGTATCAGTAACAGAAAACATTTATATTCTAGGAAATTTGTGTAAGAAGTCACATCCCAGATAATATGGTTCTCTTTGCCTTTTGCCTTAGCAAAGTTTAAAGATTGCCTCCCTCGTTTATTTCATGTTTTCAAAAATAAATATTTTAACAAAATTTCGTTATCCAATATGTAATAGTCTCATAACTAAACGTGCAAAATTTGAGAAAATGCATGTTTTTTCGATAAATGTGGAATGAAAAATAATCTTCAAATTAAAATGCAAATTACCTTTTTCCTCACGGCCTGTAGGAATATCGATTTTTACAACGTGTGTCATGTGATCTTGAACAGGTATTTTTCTTATTCGTGCACGTGATAGTGACGTATGAATAAATTATTTTTGTCCAATAATGTGATTTCGAGCGCGGTCTGCGATCGTTTATGAATCATCTTTTGTTGGTTTAAAGTCACGTATTATTATCTAAACTCTGTTTCAGATGTATAGTTAGATCATGTCGGAGGTTTTGCATGAAATATTTTATGAAATCATTTTTTGTAATTATTATCAAGGGAATAAATCTTTAATTGATGCACTCCTTTGTTATATGAGCCGCGACACGAGAAAACCAACAAAGTGGTTGTGCGCCCAGCGCAGACTCAGATCAGCCTCGGCATCCGCCTAGTCTGCACAGGGTCTTTCCTAAGTGCTTAAAGGGTAGCTAAGGGTCTAAACTACCTTCATGCGGTCAGCGAGTACTCTGATCAGACTGGGCGGATGCCCAGGCTGATCTGAGTCTGCGAGATCAGCCTCGGCATCCGCCTAGTCTGCACAGGGTCTTTCCTAAGTGCTTAAAGGGTAGCTAAGGGTCTAAACTACCTTCATGCGGTCAGCGAGTACTCTGATCAGACTGGGCGGATGCCCAGGCTGATCTGAGTCTGCGCTGGGCGCACAACCACATTGTCGGTTTTTCTCGCGTTGCGGCTTATATGGCTGTTGACAGCAAGATTTAGTAACATGACTCAAGGACGTCGAGAAGGTTTAACAGAGAGATGCTGAACGTCTCGTGCAACGAATATCTGCCGTTCTACTATTTTTGAGAGAAGACCTTTGAAGCATTTGGAGAATCAGACGAACTTCAGACTATGGTCAAGAATTATCGGTAACGAAGTGGTTTGGTCACACCTCTTTACAAGGTCCAGTGAAAGCAAAACAAAAGACAAACAAAAGAAATGGTGCATAAAACAAGACCAGTTGGAGAAAAATCTTTGCAGAGGCATCTATGGAAATCATCGACCTTGATGGGATATCAAGTAGAGTAGGCGAGTATAAGTAAACATCTATTCGATATTAGATCTGATCCGCGACACGAAAAAACCAACAAAGTTGCATGTACGCCCAGCGAAGACTCAGATGAGCCTTGGCATTCGTACAGTCAGGTTCCCAGTCTTTCCTTTGCGCATGGAGCAAGCTTATAACTATAGCTCTAAGCGCACAGCGAAGACTCTTTTCAGACTGGGCGACTGCTCAGGCAGAGTCTTCGCTTGGCACATATGCCAGTTTGTTGTCTTTGTCATGTCGCGACTCAGTTCTATAACAAAGTGAACTACAGCTCAGCATCAGTCATAACAGATACACAGGACCACGACCACGGAGCAAATCACAAACGAGAGGCCAGAATAGGAAGGTTATTGCAAGCACACTCATATTTGAATCTGAAACAGTCTGAAATCACGAGTAAATATTCTGTCCACTGAGAGGTTTTAAAACTAAGGAGAAAAAATCTCAGGAACTGACACAAATCATTCCGAGATCCAAACCAAGACACCACGTGGGAAAAAGACAACACAAAACCAGTCACAACCAAAGACAACAACGGCGGAAGCCATGTGAACAGTCATTTCCCATGTAGGTGGTCAGTGGGCTAGCCTGAAAACCACAAACAATAGATCAATAACAGACATAGCAACTGACAACACATAAAGCAACCAAGAAGAACCAAAACAGAACTGCTGCCTTTGGACGGCTAATAATGAAGTCACTAGGGTGCTTAAGCGGTTTGTGGTTGACCAACCCTCGCCCTTTGTTCTGCTTTGGTTCAGCAGATACTTAGTTGCTCAATCGTCCACACAACAGTCTGACAAAAAAGAACCAGCCCTGACAATAAGAACAAATCATACATTAAACTTAAACATCTATTTTTACCTATTTTCAATTTTTATTCAAACCTCATCATAACTAGCAATGCTCAATGTCTGGAATCGAACAGACAAAGAACCTCGTGACTTTCAGTTAATAGTACGTTCCACCCAACAACCATAAAAGCATGGAACGTAAATCCGAACATCTTATATATGAGCCGCGATACGACAAAACCAACAATGTGGTTGTGCGCCCAGCGTAGACTCAGATCAGCCTGGGCATCCGCCCAGTCTGATCAGAGTCTTCGCTGTCCACATGAAGGTAGCTTAGACCCTTTGCTACCTTTTAAGCGCTTTGGGAAGACTCTGGTCAGACTGGGCGGATGCCCAGGCTGATCTGAGTCTGCGCAGGGCGCACAACCACATTGTTCGTTTTCACGTGTCGCGGCTCATATACATTGCTCAAAATATTTAAAGAAGCAGCTGATATTTCTCCCATAAACATTATTGTTCTATATAGCCAGTTCAACGGCCCATAAATTCGACCGCCAGCACCCGAGAATTTCCCATTCTTTTGCAGCATTTCAAAAATAATTGAAGGTTAAGAATTAACCAAACACCCCTTAAATGTTGGATGGTATCGTCCAATTTATTATGATAGAAGAGTCCACTAGGCGTAAATGGGGAAAACTACAAAGTGGTCCTTTTTGTGGTTCGTCTTTGTAAGACAAATTGTGTCTGTCATAAAAGAAAAAGAATTCCGTTGTTCCTTTTGAAAGAAAGTCATCGCCCAATCAGAAAGCATAGAGGGGTTTAAAAAAGTTATCTGCCTTTCAAAACATGGTGAAAATCATAGTGGTGAACCGTAAACATTATGTAATACAGTCAACTTTCAATATCTCAAATTAATTCTATATTCATATCAAACCATTGATATCTCCAGAAAATCTACTTTGACATACCAGTAGTTAGAGCTAACAGGAGTTGAAATTTAAGGACAAGTAGGAAATATGTCTAAACTTTATTCTTTGAAATATGAGGATACTTTGAGATATCAGTGTTTGAGATAACGAGAGTCGACTGTAAAATCAAAAGGTATTCAGTTTATTTTCGGCATACACATTTTTGATATTAATTGATTATTAATATAAAAAACAAAAATAATAATATTATTATTAATAATAATCATTTGACACTAATAACAATAACACGCAGGTTTGTGTGCTTGGACGTGCGCATGAAAAATTGCTTAATTTGTCAGAATGCATGCCTCTGATTTCATATAACCAATTGTGTTTTAGCAGTTAATCCAATGCATATCTACAACAAATATATGTACATGTACATGTCTACAGCGAAAATCACCAGTGACTGATATGATTTATATTTTTTCACTTCAGCAAACCGCGCTGTTTTTGATAATTTTGGGCTAACTTTCTTACCGAAAATGTCTAAAATGTAGAGTTTTTGTCTTACATTATGCTACGGACGTTAGCACGTCAAATCAAGCAACTGAGTCACCAATTGACGTCACTTTCTAGCTGGAGTATCGCAAATTTGCACGCAACGTCAATCCGACGACAGCTGCAAGTGACTTTCTTAAATCGTCGATTTCTTTTTATTCGATATTAAACTGACATAAAAAAAAAAAAAACATTTTACGTTTATACTTCATTTACACCCATAATACACACTAAATACGCTGAGAATTGTATAATTAAGGACACTTGCCACTGACTTCCCATAGGTAAACCTTTTAGAGCGAATGTCTTCATACACCCATGAACGACAGTTGATCATTTGACGTTGTCGTCAAGCGACGTCTTAGGTAAACAAACATCTTGATTGGTCCCCGTAACGTTAGATTGACGCCATGTTATGGCGACGGCTGTTTAACGTAATGACCGAATACGTCGTTACTGTCTTTTCTTCGACGCATATTTTGCGTATTCTACATTCAATTACATCGAAAACAGCACAGGAAGGGTCTAGAAATAAAGTAAAAATTTGAATTTTCAGCGTTCATTGTGTGAAGAAGCTAGAGGTCTTTGCAAACATTCTACAAGAAGCGCTTTGCGCTTCATGGAATTTTAGCTCCGCCTACTGGCTTCATCACACGATGAAAGCTGAAAAATCAAATTTCAATTCTTAACATCAATTCTCTGTAAGCACCAGAATTTTTGAATGGGGGCGTTCCACGCACCGTCTCAGAATTGGCTGAAATTTTCACACAATGGTCCTTACCACTCAGGTATAAGAAATTTTCCTTTCAAACTTTGACATCTACTTCCGTTGCCATGGTAACCGTCAGTGTCGATTTCAGCGAAATTTGGACTTAAATTCTTGTGATTTATATTAAAAATGGCATATTTTCACCCTTAAAAAATCATAATAGTCAACAGGTGGACAGGAAAAACAATTAAACCTGTAAAATATTTAAGTTTTATTTAGCATGTTTCACAACAGACTTTAAGAATAAATTAATGTCACTAATAGTACCTTCATTGTCGACAATACATACTCTGGCGAATTTCATTAAAAGTGAAAAATGCAAAAAATGACAATATTTCAAGAGGAATAAAAAAAAATGCAGGCCTCTATGAATAATTTACATAGCTACTCTTGAATTAACTAAGTATCATGATTGTAACTATGAAAAAAACTGAGTGGGGTAAGAGCATCTTCGTGGAAAAATAAGCATACTAAATTTGCACCGTTACAGAAATTTAAAAAAATGGTTTTGAGCAGGTAAGCAAACATTTTGGCTCTATGTTAGCATTGTAGTAAGTTATGCATATATTGTTGCTGATAATTTATGACTACAGGTCAGTTTTTACTGAATTTGTATCAAACATTTCCTTGTCTCCAAAGAAAATGCATATTTTACGCCTTCTAAGTGGAAAATATGTCGAAAACAGGGGGTAGGGGAAATAAACAAAAGCAAAATATCAACCGTAAAAGGAAGACTCTTTAATAAATGACTTTAACTGTGTAAATATCCATTCAGCATTATGTTAAACTGAACTTAATTAAAAATTTATCAATGTGTGTGATGCTAAAGGGCAATAACTCTGCATTTTTGACGAAAAAGCAAAAAAAATTAGAAAACGCATGAAAATGAACTCAACCATAGCTGTTTACTGTGGGCATTAAACAATAACACAACAACACTTTGTAAGGTAAATACCAAATATATTTCATGGAATATGTTGAAAATATAAAAAATTTCACGAGTGCGTAGCATGAGTGAAATTCTAATATTTTCAGCACATGAAATATTTTTGGTATTTATCGAAAATAGAATTTTCTTTTCATTTTTTCTGTTTCGAAAACAAAAACAACTTTTTTTCATAGTCATTTCTTGTTAATTTTGCTTGTCTTAGCATATTTAGTGGGTATAATATATGGTGAAACTATAGTTTGCACCTAGAAAATGGCTAATAAGGCCATCCCAAAGAACGAATGAAAAGAAATTGGCACTTTAAGAAAGCTGTTTGCAGCTGCCGTCAGACTGATGTCGCATGCAAATTTGTTATACTCTGGCTCAAAACCTAAAATCAAATGTGACGTCATTACTTGATTTGGCATGCTAACATCTGTAGCATAATGTCAGAATGCTACATTTCAGACTTTTTCGAGAAGAAATTAAGTCCAAAATTGTCAAAAGCGGCTGCAATTTACTGCAGTGAAAAATTACTAGAGCAAGTGAGCAGAGGCTCAGGTATACCTATGACCAGTGCCACCGCCTAATGAAAGTATACCTTAACACACAACTTCAATGCAAATGTCATACATGTACAAAATTCTAAGTCTGTGGCCTTGACCCTAGGACAGCTGCAGCATCCACATGATGTAAACAAGTATGATGTAAACCAGTATGAAATAAACCTTTCATGTATCATTAGGTGCCACTGAAGTATATTGGATATAA
Organism: Ctena decussata; assembly: GCA_963989385.1. Lineage (NCBI taxonomy): Eukaryota > Metazoa > Mollusca > Bivalvia > Lucinida > Lucinidae > Ctena > Ctena decussata. The sequence continues at coordinate 2,610,983 of OZ022512.1, read as the reverse complement.
CTATTTGCCAATACAGCATATGGCTAAGTCCTAGTTACTGACCCCTGGCCCCATTAATGAGCCTGACCCTGCAGCTTAGGTAGTCCATAAAGAAAGCAATGATGCAGGGATATTATGAACCAAATATGGAAGAAATCTTCAATGCAGTTACATAGATATAAGCAATCAGATAGGTTTAAGGCAAAACTTTGACATAATGAAAATGCCTAAGTCCTAATTATTGACCCCTGGTCCCACCCTGGGACCTGACCCAGGGATTTAGCTAATTCACATCAAAAGTAATGCTATAGAGATATGAATCAAATATGAAAAGAATCTGATGTGTGGTTGGAGATATGAGCAACCCATAAAGGTTAAACGCAAAACTTTGATGTAAAGTTGACGAAAGGACAGACGAACGAACAAACGGACAAACGGATGGAATGACAAAAACTATATACCCCCTGACATACTTTTTATGTAGGGGGAATAATGAATCATATCAGTAACTAGTGAAATAATACAATATATTTTACTGCAGACAATATCACCTTTATTTTTTCTAGATATGCATTGAATTCACTGCTAAGCATAAAATAACTAGAAAATGGTGTCTGTAAGACACTAATGAAGCTTCAAAGCAGACTAGGTAAGACTGACTGACGACACTCAGAGAGTGGTAAACCAGATCTCAAGATAATGTAAATCCCATTAGTCCCAACAAACACCCCATCACTTATTCAAACTTCCGTGTTTCCAACAATTTTACAAAGGACAATGACTTCCTGTATGCCTCTCTGGAAAACGTAGCCTTTTAATTGAGGTCTACACCCAAAGGAAAGAATTAGCTCCCAAGGGAGTAAACCTCCCAGCAAGTGCTGACCCCATAAAGAAGGGAGACAACTAACGTGTCAACATCTGGGGTTTCCACCATCCCTATAAATGTGAATATCATAAACTCCTGTTTGCCTCTCTGGAGGACACAGCTCTGTAAATGAAGTCATCTCTTTGGCAAATTCAGAAATGCCATACGCTAGAGTTATTCTAATGATTATGCTATACTGACCAGTCAACCTATGTATTTTCTGTCCGATTTACAAAGGGAAGCAACTGTCAACTTTACAAAGAGGAGCAACAAGAACTCCTGTTTTCTGGTTTGCTTTCCTGAAGGACGCATCTCTTCATGAAGTTCTGTATGCCTCTCTGGACCTCATTTTCAAATAAGGGAAAGAATTTGCTCCCAGAAGAGCAAACTACCCACAAGGGCCGACCCCCTCAGGAGGGGGAGGCAAATGATGGGTCAACATCTGGTTTTTCCACCAGCCCTACAACAATGAACATCACAAGATCCTGTTTGCCTCCCAGGAGGACAGAGCTCTTCCAATAAAGTCTACTCTTCAGGACGTTCAGAAAAAAAGAATGGGTACACTCTCAGGAGCAGCAACTCTATCATTTTTTTTTATTTTTGCCTTCTTCCTAAATTTACAGCATATTCTTTCCTTTACAAGCAGGCTCCATTTTTGAAAGCTTCTTCATTTCAGGGAGCAACCAGGAAGTCACAAAGGTTGTTCCCCTTGGTAAAAATAAAAATGGATGAGAAACATGAGGGAAGTAAACAGGAAGTCAATGATTTTGTTTCTCTTTGTAAAAATGGTGGAAAAACATGACGGAAGGAAAGAAAAAGTCACTTAATTTGTAAAAAGAAAAGGTAAAGGTAAAGGTTTCCCATAGCCTAATAGCTGTAGGGCAGTGGGTGTTAGAGACCCACTGTATCTTGGGCACAGCTGATGGAAGGCCGAGCCCATCTCTCTCCTTTCGCTGCCTTATCCTTCCCTAATTCGAAAAAGGTACCCATTTACTGCTGGGTTGACAGAGAGAGTTTTCCAGTTGTCGGATGGCGACAGTGAGCTGCGAACTCACGACCTTCCGGTGACTTTCTGCACAATAACCGAGCCACTCTAACCACTCGGCTACCGCGCCTCTCTGTAAAAAGAAGGGAACACATAAAGATGTACCCATACACCCTAACTGCATATTTGAAAAAAATCAACATGGGATATACAGGTATACTTTAAAACTGTGCAGTAAACCCCATATCACTCACCTACTTAAATCATCAAATGTGAATGGGTTCACTCTCAGGAACAACAACTTTCCCATTTTCATTTTTGCCTCCCATCTAAATTGATTCTGTAGGAGCAAATTCTTTCCTTAACAAGTAGATTCCATTTTGTAAGAGCTTTATCATCCCAGGAAGCAAACAAAAGTCATTCAAGTTGTTCCTTGTGTAAAAATGGTGGGTGGAAAACATGAGGGAAGCAAACAGAAAGTCACTAAAGTTGTTCCCCTTTGTAAAAATGGTGAAAAAAAAACTTGAGGGAAGCAAACAGGAAGTCACTTAAATTGTTCCTAGAGATGTAAACATTCAAATACCCATACATCATAATTTCATACTTGGAAAAAAATGAAAATGGAACATACAATACTTGTACTTTCGGTAATCAAAAGCCAGATTTTCTCAAAGAGTAATATGTACTCATGTAATCTGTTCTCAATCTACTTAAAGTCCATAGATCCACTTTTCGGGGGAGGGGAAGTTACTCTGCAATTTTGTTTTTATCTCCTTTCTAAATGGGGATCAACTCTTAAAGGAAAGAATCTGCTTCCCAAGAGCAAATTCTTTCCTTAACAAGTAGACTCCATTTTGAAAAGTCCTCCTTATCCCAAGAAGCAAACTGCAGGAAGTCACTTCAGTTTTCCTTTGTAAAAATGTTGGAAGAACATGAGGAAGCAAACATGAATTCACTTACTTGTTCCCTTTTGTCAAAATGAAAAAAAAAAATAAAAAAAACATGGACGTGTACACATATACTTAGAGCCCTAGATAAGAGGGAGTATTTGATGATAATTAGGGATAATTTTTGTAAATTCTGGATAAAAACATATGTTGTGACCCCTCTTCTGAACCACCTTGATGAGATGGCTCAGATGAGGGGTCATAACATATGGTTTCAATGAGAAATGAAGAAAATTATCCCTCAATTATCATCAAATACCCCTCTTATCTAGAGCTCTGAATTACTGTAATAAGTGTAATTTCATATTTGATCAAAATCAACATGGAACATACTGGAGTACTTAATAAAATACACCACATGAAATAAGTAAAGTGCATTGTAGCAAGGGATTCTGAAGTTCAAACTCACTACATGTTGCTGCAGTTTTGTTTTGTTTTTTTTGCATCTTTCGTAGAAACTCGTACATTTCTTAGTGTGTTTCACCAAGTCCTTTTCTGGTTAGTACTTTTGAGATTTAGTAGAATTGTTTATTTTCTCACTCAATACAAGTTTATTTTTCCTCTATTTATTTAGTTGGCCTTTGAGAAGTTAATGCTTTAATCAGTCTACCAGAAAGTGTCAAGGACTTCTCAAAATCACTGGGTGGTTGCTTAGTCCCGGTAGGCGGTGATTTTTTCTGACAATCGTCAACGATTTTTTCTGATAATGGTCCCGGATTTTTCCAAAATCGTCAATGATTTTTTCTCCGTGACGTCATAACAGAAAACTGGTGCGATAAAATGGTGAATTTAGTCGATTAAAACATTTATTTACAAATCCTATGCTTATTCTTGGTAGAGATTAGTCAAATTAGATAAAATACACAAGTTTAACGTGATCAACAGATAAAAGAAACCTGGAAATTTTCGTTTAGGGTACATCTTGAAGAACTGTCCTCTATGTCTATGTCTGCGAAATTTACCATAGGGTAACGTTAGTTTTAATCATAAATCGGTGTTGGGAAAATTGTCTCATTATTTTTGACACTTTACGATAATATAAATAAGTCTGTAAGCCCATTTTAATTTTTCATAGGTCCCGGATTTTTTCCTACAAGTCCCGGATTTGTTCCTACAATAGATTTTAAGCGCCTGATTTTTTCTGACAACGCAAACCACAAAATGAGTAGTTATTATGATACGTTATTGCGCATATATTGAACAGCAAGATCAAAAAATGCTTCAAACTTAATTTTGGTGCATAAATGGATGACAAAATATTTGTTGGTCATAAGACCAGCCTTTCTATTGTATGCACTATGTAGCCCATTCTATTACTTTAAATTTGGTTGGAAATTTGGTCCCGCCACGGTCTGGCTATTTTTCTCTCTTACGAGGCATAGTAAATTTACATTGTTTCTCCAGAATTGTGTGTGCGTGCGTACGTCTGTATGTGTGAGATTCCAAAGCATCAATATTTGCTTTTGTACTATCTTTGGTGTACAGTGCTTGCCTGTTCCTCACAATCCTCACTATAGCATAGTGTATGTGAGGCTTGAAATGCACAGATCCAGCCGGTTCTACGCTTGAGGCCCTGAACAGTTTTACATACTACACATCAGAAATGTTTAAACCAAAATGTTCTGAGAAGTCAACCCTTTGAAAGCAAGGAATATATAGAAGGAATAAATGACAATAACATACTCGGTTCACTTGCAGCCATGTCCCTACATGTAGCAGTAGCTAATCTCTTTTAAAATGTGTCGAAATGAAATCAATGATTTCAAAGGACCAGAAATTATATAATCTGCACTATGATTGGGCACGGTGAGACATTTAACGGCCGTTACACGCCTTCTAACGCCTGTTTCAGTGACGTTTCTATATACATCACAGAATTAAGTGAATTGAGAATAATAATTTGTTTGAGAAAAGTTTCTGTTTTAAGAATTTCAGTATGTAATGCCATTGAAAAATTGATGGAGCGTAGTAAACACTGTTTGCCATACTCTCATACAAATGATACTAGCTATTGCGGAATTACAAATTGCTGTGCCAAGTACCTAGGCAGAATGACGTCTAGATGACGTCACTTTGGCATGATTATGAACTAGTTACTATGGCAACAGATATATGACGTCATTGTTTGCTGTTTACTGTTTGCTCTGTTCCATCAATTTTTCAATGACATGGCATACTGAAATTATTTCAACAGACTTCAGATTTTCTCAGACAAATAATTATTCTCATGTTATTCAGTTCCGTGTTATACATGTAATTAATGTGTAACACCAGCCATGCCCCTAGCATCGGCTCGGCCACTCTATTTTCAGAATGACTCAGACTGAAATAAATGTTTCCAAATGACCAGAAATCATATAATCTGCCCTATGGTGATCGCTGGCCTGCTGATCTAGCGGTCCCGGATTCAATACCTGCTAAAGGCGTAAATGCATACAGCCGTAAACGGGATTCCACTGCACACAGCCTTTCATTATCCCCCTACCGTCGTCTTTATCTGATTGAAATACTTTTGAAACGGAGTCATCCATCCATCTATCAACGCTTAGCAACACCACACTGAAGCGAAATGGCAAGAAGAAAGGTTTATTTTCTGACGCCAGCAATATCGACTTGGAAAAATCTGATCACTGTAATTATAAAGCATAAGGCACTGTAATTATTAAGCATAAAAGATAAAAAAAAATCCTCTATTTCTGTCGTGTAATGATTTTTTTCACTCATGAACATCTGTAGTGATACCGGTAGTTTTCCTTAAGACATACCATGGCATACATGTCAGTAATGCTTCTGATGTTCATTCTGCGAAATAAAATTAGATCATACACTAAAAAAATCTAATTGCTGATTCTATAATCCGAGTTTTAGGTCTCTGAAATGCAATATATGTGGTAGGAAAAAATCCGGGACACTGTAGGAAAAAATCCGGGACACTAAATTCGTTGTAGGAGCAAATCCTTGACATTTGCTGTAATTTTCGTCCTTGGTTTGCAGAGGTTATTTCACAAAAAAATGTGACAAACAACTAAATGCGCTTATAAAATGCTTCAGAAAGCAGCCTGTTTGCAAAAGATCAGGAGAAAATATTGAAAATAAGTTTGTTCACTTACCCTTTTGCTTCATCACGCTTACGAGACACTAATTGTCAGAAAAAATCGTTGACTATTGTCAGAAAAAATCATCGCCCACCGGGACTAAGCAACCACCCAGTGAAAATACAGTGAATGAATGTTGGAGTTTGAAACGAGGTCCCATCTCCATATGACCTATTATTGGTGGGACATTATAGCCGAGTTCTCTCACTCGCTCGACTAAAAGTTGACATTTAACACTAAGACTTTCTCTGGATGAGACCTTTCATCTGCTTCTGTGTGAGTTCAGCAGGCTTCCATTCTGCAAAAGAATTTAAAGGAGCTTTAAATCACTTTTAAATTCAAACTGCTTATACAGAAGTTATGAAATGATAAAGTTTATTTAAATTTTATAAGAAGCTGCATTAAAACATTGAGAGCACTATCCGTTATATTTGGGAATTGCACCATTTGCATTCTTATGCAGGCTGGATTTTACAGTAATTCTGCTGCATTCACAGAATGTCAACAGATGCTGTATACATTTAGCATCTATGGACAGGCTTGTTCCCATTGTGATTCAATGGAAGTTTTATGGGGCAATAACTATATTGTGAGTTGTCCAGTTTTGCTTAAATTCAAACTTGTCTGAAACGTTATAGCCATCAAATATGCTTAGCGGTTCAAGATGTTCTACTGAGAAATGTAGTGAGCAGAGATCATTTTCCAATTAAAGAACACAAAAGTCTCATGATATGGCAGTTTCCACAAAGCAAGGAATAATAAGCAAATTCGACGAATTTATGTCCCCCGCCTTGGAAACTTGGTCTCCACTGTATATACACTTAGTGTTTGAGCTGGAAAAGCGGCTAAGCAAAAAATGTGAAAAAAGTAATAAAAAAAAATATGTGAGGATTATATTCAAACCACATGCATATCTTCAGACCATGATCAAAAACCTGTGAAGTTTCAAAGGAATGGGCATAAAACTGTAGGAGGAGTTGCACACACAAGGTACCCACTATCTATTCACTTTGATAGTAAAAATGTATGAAAAATGGCTAAGTTCAATTTGCAAAAAAAGTAATGAAAAAAATATGTGAGGATTATATCCAAACCACATGCATATTTTCAGACCATGACCAAAATACCTGTGAAGTTTCAAAGGAATCGGCATAAAACTGTAGGAGGAGTTGCGCACACAAGGTACCCACTATCTAGTCACTATGATAGTAAAAATGCCTATAAAATGACTAAGTTCAACTTGTAGAAAAAGTAACAAAAAATAATGTGAGGATAATATCCAAACCATATGCATATCTTCAGACCATGACCAAAACACCTGTGAATTTTCAAAGGCATCGGCATAAAACTGTTAAAGGAGTTGGGCACACAAGGTACCCACTATCTAGTCACTTTGATAGTAAAAAGGCCTAAAAAATGACTAAGTTCAACTTGTAGAAAAAGTGACAAAAAATAATCTCAGGATTATATCCAAGCCACATGCATATTTTCAGACCATGACAAATACATCTGTAAATTTTAGAAAGAATCAGCATAAAACTGTAGGAGGAGTTGCACACACAAGGTACCTACTACTTTAGGGGGACGGAAAGACGGAATGCCAAAAACTAGGTCCCTCTGCTTTTCTTCGAAAAGGCGGGGGACAATAACTGGTGTTAATGGTCCAATATGATCCATTATTAACCTTGGCTGAGATCCTGTTCAATAAATGAAGCCCTCAATGCCCTTAGTGAATAACTACCTGCAGAACTTGCTTAGAAGTTATTTGCATAGATCAAAGGTCTGGGTTCTTTCTATCATACTTTCTGGTAGGTCAACTAACAGACATCATGATCACCATACTGGCTGTCTCTAGTTTGGTAACAGAGTAACAGGGAGCCATCTCTGGTACAGTCTGTGTATAATTATTAAGTAACCACCATCTCTGGTACAGTCTGTGTATAAGTAACCAATCACAGAGTCTCCTTCCTGCTTATTAGACAAAAAAAAAATCTTCAAAATCATTTGCAAATCAGCACAGTCAAAACCAGATGTTCAAGCTGGCTTTTGCTGACCAATACCTACACAGTGTTTAAATCAGTTTCACGTAAACCCCATACAAATCCATGATCTTCTGTTTATAGCAGATGCACAAATTACATATTTAAACACTTCCCTTGGAATAGAAGAAATCAGTACAAATGCTTGATTTATTTTTAGAGCACCTGGTCTCACTGACTGGGTAGCAGTGCACAGAATGTCAATATTTTTCTATTCTACCACCTTTGTCAGACTAGTCCAGACTAGCAATACAATTGTCCAATGTAAATTTTAACAAGACCTGTCACAGGGACAGGATAGCTCGCCTGACAGTGCCTTGCCCATCACCTAAAAAACTTTAATGTAAAACTTTAATATTTTGCTGCCGCTAACGCCAATGCCGGAGCTATTATTTGGAGCTATGCATTCAATGTGTCCCAAAAAATACGTAAATAATTATGAAGATTGTATGAAAGGAACCATTATTTATGAAAGTAAAGGTAAAAGGTTTTCTAGAGTCTTGTGGTCGTAGGGGAAGAAGGCTGTTAGAGCCCTACTGTATCTTGGGCACAGAATATAATATGAAATAGAAATAACCCAACACTTTCCTTTTGCTGCCAACAAGGTAAGTGAATACAGAAAGTAAGACAATGGCCTACTGTGCTTGCAGTAGGTGCAGGCGGGCATTGTTTTAAATTCTTTCAATCATTTCTCTCTTCTTTCTCCCGCTCTCTGGGAGATCGTCTGATACAGACTAAAATACTGGCTCAAAGGGCCATTAAACCCATAGCAACCAACCAACCAATGCATACAGAAATAATCACATCGTGCTGCACATTTGTGCAAACATATCAGTTTCCACATTTCACTTTAAAGATTCAGACTGCAAATGGAAAACAGTGAATTTAGTAATCTGGAAAGACTCAACAAATGTGCAGGCAGCTGGCTGATATAAGTCATCAGGTTCCTTTAAATATGTTTATCATATGACATCACTGTTATTCAGTGGATAACCTCCTGTCATAAAAATCGTATGGCCAAACGTGTAATAACACTTTGGCACATACATGTAACGTCATTGACAACGTAGGCGTCAACAATGCGTTTACTTATTGAATTAATGTTCAATTTGAAGATGTTAAAATCTCATTTTCAAGGGCAATATGATAAACAGAATCTTACACTCGTGGTCATTTCATATGAAATTTATGAAACTCGCCAAAGGCTTGTTTCATAAATTTCATATAAAATGATCACTCCTACAAGATCCTCTATTTAATGCAATGCTATTAAAAGTATACCTACAGCAGACATTTGGACAGTATTCTTCAGGCATATTTCAAGTTTCTCTGCTCCCACAAGCATGTTGCTGAAGTGGCACACATGGCATATTTTGGATTCATTTCTTTCATTCTCAAAAGTACATTGTTATTGGTATTTCTGTCCACCATCAGATTAACCTTTCACTGACATAATCAACTAAATTTTCTTCATATGTTTCAGTCCCTAAAAATAGATAAAAAGATTTTCCGAATGTTCATATACATGTATAATGTAAAGTATGCATAATCATAACACAGAGCTCTTGATATGTAAGAGCGAGTATTTGGTGATAGTTAAGGATAACTTTTGTTATTTCTGCATAAAAACATATGTTGTAACCCCTCTGGACTGTCTTGACAAGACAGTTCAGATGAGGGATCACAACATATGGTTTCGAAGAAAAATAAGAAAAAATTATTCCTCAATTATCATCAAATACCCCTCTTATCTAGAGCTCTGTTAACAGGAGATAAGAGGTGAAACGATTCACTGAAATTGTATCATATCAATAATCACTGCCCTCTCATGATTCATTGGAAACTGTATCTGGTGTTATCCATATTTTGTCGGGACAATATGATATGCTATGTCAAGTTTCTTTCAACTTCTTTGAAAAGTTTTGTAAAATCTATAACTTGGCAAATTTAAGGTGTACAGATACACTTTCATATGAAGCAATCTAAACCATTTTCTTTCTTTTCTTCCTTTTTTTTCTCAACTGTGCCAACTCATAAAGGAAAGAATTTGCACCCCACCCCTCCCCGGACCAGATTTTTTCCTTTATGAATATACCCCATTATGGAAGGGCGTCTTCATTCAGGAAAGAAAAGAGGACATCACAGAAGTCGTTTCCCTTTGTAAAAATGGCAGAATACATCGTTGTGTACCCATACACTATAAACAGTTCCATTGTCCTAGATGGACTGTCATACATGTGATGAACTCCCGATGACCATGTGGGAGATTTGGATTTCATTTCAGGGAGATTGAGTTCTCCATCAGGGAGACTTTTTCACGGCAACTTTGATGCGTCATTTCACGTACTTTACTGTATTTTTTTCTTATTTTAAAACAGAACATGAACTATAGCATAGTTTGTTTAGTCTACTTTTGAGTTACTCCCCCCAGCCCCTCCCCCCCCCAAAAAAAAAAAAACAACAAAAAAACAAACTCCTTTCTTTAATTATTATAATTATTCATTTATTATTATATTACTGTTATTTGTATCATTATTTTGGTATCTGTCTGGCACAGAATTTAGCTTTTGCAAAAGAGTATACTTGAGATTTCATACAGATTTGCCTCCCTTGAAATTTCTATTTTCAGTTTATCTACTTATCTTCTTTCATAAACAAATAAGTTTTGTTTAAAGGTATTCAGAGCTGTAAAAACTGATAAAAATGTATATAACAATGTTCAAATTCTGTTTTTGACACAAACTATACCCATGCACAAGACAGAAATATCAAAACTTTCATGCGTCACTTTTACACCATTAATGATCAAAGTTATCTGCCATATATAATAATCAAGATATAATGTGCACTCTGGGGAAAAAATACCTTACGGAGTATGCGACAAGTTTAAACACCGATCAGCCTGCACCTCTGTGCAGTCTAAACAGAGTTTTACATCTATTGTCTATGCGTCTAAGGGAATCTAAACAGTGAAAACAAGTCTCCGACTGTAACTGCCCCTTGTTGATAAAACCCTCCATTGGCAATTAGCTCCACAGAATTTGATAAGGTTGGTTGTTAATGGAAAAATTCTTGACAATTACATTCCCCAGCTACTAGTAGCCCAGCACTGGGCTGGAAAATACCTAGAAACTGTTTTCATTTTTTTAAAACTAGAAACTTGTTTCTGATATAATTTAGGGCTAGAGCTGGAGCGGGATTGCAGCCGCTAGCAGCTACTGAGCCTCCTTTACTTACATATGGCAACTGGAAGAACAACACCAGCAACATTAATGATGTTGTACATTGTCTCTTCTGTGATTCCCCTGTCTCCACGAGGCACTTGCTGTATATGAGAGGCTGTAGCGAAGTCGAAAATAACAATCTCTACAATGACTGAATCTACAAGGCACACACAAGCATGCACTGGAAATGACTGGCATGATTGTTTGTTTAATAGTCAAGTAATTAATTTGTCTTAAATTGATATGATGCATGCAGTAGAAACCCTTAAACTCCCAGTGTACGAATCTGCAAGCTGTACGAATCTGCAACATATCACTCTACAGCACTTCACTTTCTCCAACAATCAAGAGATAAATCTGATAAACACACGTAACAAATACATGTAGTGACCTCAGAATTGTGTAACATTATCTGTAGACGGTGCTACAATGAATAACTGAATAAAAACTCAGCATACAAATTCACAAAGTTCTGTCAAACTTGTGGAATACCCGCCTTCAATTATAGTGTAATTGTTTACAAGTTTCTTTGTTTTACTGTGAAGAGCTAACAAGGGAAGTAACTGCGTAGCAACCAAAGTAGAATAGAATTGAAGAAAATTTGGCTTTTGGGGTCCAACCACCTCCAGAATTAATGCAGAAAACTACTTTACCCCACTCAGATTTTTTATGAAATTTGTATTATAGGCTTTTCTTTATATACTAGAATATGGCACACTGTCTGTACCAGACTGCGTTTTGCACATTGCCCTCTTAAATAGGAGACCATGGTACACCAAGAAAACCTAAAATTTCACATTTAAGTGATAACTGGAGCAAACAGCAGTTTCAGAATATACACTTCTCACTTTGAATTATTTATTTGTTGTCTACTTTATACAAAAACTGCAAAATTAATCAGTTTCAGACAAAGTATGAATGTTTAAAATCTTCAGATATCCGCCTACTGTAATTTCCCATCAGTTTCAACATTTTCTATTTTCATCTGCCGTTTCCATGACAACGGAAAGAAGAATCGCAAAACTAAGTATAACTTTTTCGTTTTTTGACACACCCTTTCATTTGAAATAAGTGTCATCAAAATCCCTTTCGGTGCGTGGACAAAATAGTTTGGTGCTTACAGAGAATTGATGTTAAATGACTAGGAAAAAACCATTTTTGAAGCGGTCTGTTTTTCGTTATTCTAGTAAACAGGAAAAAGTTATTTTCGTAAACAGAAAAAAAAAGGAAAATTTACATTATTTTGGTAAATACCAAAAAGATTTCATCCCATGTGTTGGGAACATCAGCTATTTTATTCGTGCTTCGCACTCATGAAATTGCTGATATTTTCAACACATTCGGGGAAGTATATTTGGTATACACTTTAAGAAAGTAAATATCCTCTACATATTATCGTGCAGGACCAGTGTGATATCGTGTTATCATACTTTTTTGAGTAAAGTGTGGTATTTTGGTGGCTTGATACCGTTGACACGTTTTGATATCGACCGCATGGCGTGACTTTCTTATGATGTATGCTGCTAATGCATCATGTATGCATAGGTAATGTCTCATTTCATTTCAGCATTTGACTGATTCGCACGTTGTGCTTATAATTACGTATGGTAACTTAGAGCATTACCCTAGGCATTCCTCGAGCTTCTGGAAGATATGTATATACATATCTTCAAGCAGCGAGATATGTATCCATATCTTGAAGAAGCCAGAGGAATATTTCGGTACTACATGTACAAGAATTTATCCAAGTTATTATACCGAACGATCCCGTTGTGTCATAGAATAATAATTCAAACAGTCTCTTTTTGGCAAACATTCCGAACGAAAAATTTGACTGACAGCATCTGAAGAGAGGTGTTTATACATCGATAAATCCTATTGATGTATACAATTAAATTTTCCAACTTTTTCCAAAATAAATCTGTAGTCTTAGAATTTCTTATTAAACTTCACATTGAAGGACAAAATTTGAAAATTTGCCGTGAGACGATTAATGCTAAAGAACGTTATATGACATTATTTATGTCGTAACGTCAGCCTAATATCAAAGATTAGCTCGTAAAGTTTTCAAAATGGCGGCGCCCTCGAGAGTGTTTTTGTTTACATAATTGACTATTTTGGAGTGTTCCCGACTTTTCAGGAATAGAAATAAGCTAAAAATGGAAACGTAATACAAAGCCGTTTATAATTTAATAAAGAATTATGCTGGCAATGTTTACAGGTTTTCTGATTTTGTCAAACGCTGTAGGCCTGTACACTCCAGTGTAGCAAACCGATGAACAATGCAGCCGAAAGAAAAACTTTAGGAAGCACAACGTTGGAATTTTAGGAAATGAATTTCGATTTAGGAAATTTTATCGATGTGTAAACGCCAGTGAATCTCTGACAAACGTAAAGTCCTTCGGACTTTATTCAGTTTGTGAGTGATTCGCAACTGAATAAAAAACGAAGGCTTTATGTTAAGTTTGTGAGGAATTCGCCGGCGTTTACACATCGATAAAATAAAAAAGGAAATGCATTCCTGTAATAACTGTTCTGAATTTTTCAGATTATACCTAACCATTTTACATGTTATCTTTTTTTTTAAATAGTCAGACAACACTGAAAAAATCAAATTCTATAAGATGAGCGGAATTCTGATTAATCATGTAAGCAGAATTATGTTTTTAATCAGGATCATATGAAACGAGCCGCGACACGACAAACCAACAAACTGGTTGTGCGCACAGCGCACACTCAGATCAGCCTAGGCATCCGGCCCAGTCTGATCAGAGTATTCGATGTCCGCATGGAGCTAGCTTAGACCTTTAGCTACACTTTATGCACAAAGCAAAGACTCTGATCAGCCTGAGCGGATGCCAAGGCTGATCTGAGTCTGCGCTGGGTGCACAACCACTTTGGCGATTTTCTCGTGTCACGGCTCAAAATTGTTCAAGAACCAAATTAGTCTTATTTTAGCATGCGAACGTCCAGGCGCCATATCAACCTGCATGTATATAAATTTTGGTTAAGTTATTCATGTTTCCATATAAGTATATTGCTATAGGTACATAAATTGTTAATTCAAATTTAAATAGGAATTAGATTAAACAGTTCAGCTGAGCATTGGTTATTGCTTGCTGCAAGTATAGCACACCTTTGTATGTAGCATGTCCCAAAATTCCATGGGAGGCTCATTTGCATCATTTAATTTTCAATTTATGTAAAATGGAACGCTTTCAGGAGAAATAAACTTTCCATTTTAATAATGTTTTTTTTTTCTTTTGAACAACTTTAAAGTATTTAATTCGCTCCCCTTGGAGCGAAGTGCTCATTTAACAATGGACCCTATTTAGATGGATGGATGACTTGCGATTTTACGTCCTTTTCAACAGTATTTCAGTCATATCAGGACGATGGGCTTGTGATAATGAAAGGCTGTGTGCAATGGAACCCCGTTTACGATGGAAAGAACTCCGCCTCCAGCGGGGCTCGAACCCGCGACCGCTAGATCAGTAGGCCAGCGCTTAACCCACTGAGCTACCGGGGCTCCTGACCCTATTTAGAAAGGTTCCATCATTCATGATTGATGAAAGTAAACAGGAAGTCAAACAAAAATTTCCCCTTTGCAAAATTGGCTGATAAAGCATTCGGTATACCCGAGCACCTTAATTTCAATTAATCTATTGTCATCCTTTATACCATCTTCATATTCAAACTTAAGTCTAATTATTTCCTTTTATACTAGATATTATCTTCCCTGATACATTGGGGTTTTTTAAGCATAGGCTTTGGGTTCTTAATTACAACGATATGATTTTTCATTAGTAGTTATTTCGTCCTATTTATTATTACCAAGAATTTTGATTAAATACCTGTAATGGTATATATCGTATTTATGAAAGTGCATGATGGAAAATACAATAATGATTAATACATCTCACAAAGCCTAGCCAAGAGGTATCAGATTACTTTAATCCGAAGCGTAATCTTCTTTTCATATTAAATGGCCTGGCATTTGTCCCCTACATACATGTCTAAAAACACTTGTACATTTATAACCGCCAATCGTCCTCTTGATCATCTAGTTTTATCAAACTTAAACTTCATTTATGCTAAGTAAAACAACACATCGTGCGGTATAAGAGTTCGACCGAAGCTAGAAAGTATCTGATCATGATTATGAATCCTTTTAAAGACAGCGAGTATAAATGAACAAATGTGGTATGTGAATGACACGCCTGTCAAAACAACTGCACCTTATATGTTCTAAACACATGTCAGTTAAATATGGAAACGCCCAAGTACTTGTGAGTGCTCTATAACGAGATATCTCAAAGTGACTTATGAATAACCATGAGTCTAAGTGTGTGATTTGAAAAAATCTTAAAAGAATTGCTATGGGTCACCATTTTACTATTTATTCCATACTTTTGAATATCCATAATTCACTTTTGGATAACCATTAATCAATGTATGGATATCCATTATCCATTCAGATGTTTACACAATAATATTGGATATCCAAAAATCGATACATCGATGTCTAAAATCGAATTATGACAATCCATTTAGCTGAGTAGATAAAGCTTTTTAATTCAATGATTAAATTCAGTTTTATTTAAGGACTGCTCTGCTCAAAGAATAATGGCAATGTACGGGGCGACTTTCACTACGTATCCCTATTTATAGATATCATTTAATCGAGATTTGGATATCCTTTAATCGATTTTTGGATATCCATAAATATGCCTGAATATTTGGTATCCTGTTGGCAGCTCTGTTGCAGCCCATTTATTTTGCAGAAGTCTTTCCTTTAAAGTAAAATCTATCTGAGCCGCGACCCGACAAAACCAACAAAGTGGCATGTGCGCCCAGCAAAGACGTAGATCAGCCTGGGCATCCGCCCAGTCTGATCAGAGTCTTGACAGTGCACTTAACGTGTAACTAAGGGTCTTAGCTACCTTTATGCTTACAGAGAAGACTCTGCTCAGACTATGCAGAAGCCCATACTGATTTGAGTCCTCGCTGGGCGCACATGCCACTTTGTTGGTTTTGTCGTGTCGCGGCTGATTTAGGGAAGGGTTTGTCGTCAAAGAAAGGAAACAGGAAGTCAAAAACTTGTTCATCTTTGTCAACATAAGCAAAAAGAATAGAGTTGTTCCAAATCTTTTCTATTGCATATAACAAACAGAACTGAGTGTCGAAGCTACCGGCAAAGCTTTATCTTGCACACCGTGTTAATCCTTATAAAGATCCCTGCTCCAGTAGACTCCCCCTGCCTCTTTTCCAGAAATAATAATACATTGACTTGCTAACCTACTTGATTTCCAACAGTAAAGATAGCTGAGTTGCCACATATTTGGGAAAGAGCTGCTGACTCGGCTTATCACTTGTTATTTATTGTGTGTTTGGATGTCTTTGTCAATCTTTCCCTTTGATGTTGGGGATAGGGTTTGGGATGTGATTCAGCCAGTTCCTGAAGTGTAGTTGTTCTTTAAATTTACAAAAGGACAAAACAAGAATTCCTGTTTGCTTCTCCAGAAGAAGCAGCTCTTTGAATGGGGTCCTCTCTTTAAGGAAAGACTTCTCTCGTAGAGGAGCAAATTCTTTCCTTATCTGAACTATTTTGGCATACGATAAAAGCTGAACATCTGAAAGTTGTTAATATATGTCACAGAAAGAAAACACAAGACAAGTTTCAGTTAAACTGAAGAGGTCAAGTTTTTTACAGTTTGACTTTTTACATATTTCATTTCTTTTTTTTTTCTTTGTCTTCTACAGTGATTCCTTTAAAATGGTAATGGATAATAGGGGTTTAAAACCAAGACGCCTCGTTCATATCTTTCCGTTGAAGGAACATTGCTCCTGTCAATCAACACCAAAATGAAGGCGAGAGCGAAAGTAAGCGAAAAGGAATAAACACAAGAACAAGGTATCAAATATGATATAATGGAGCCACGACACGACAAAACCAACAAAGTGGCATGTACGCCCAGCGAAGACTCAGATCAGCCGGGACATCCGCCAAGTCTGATCAGAGTCTTCGTTGTCCTCATAGAGCCAGCTTAAACCTTGCGCTATCCTTTATGTGCAAAGCGAAGACCGTGATCAGACTGGGTGATCTAGGCTGATCTAAACCTCCAATGGGCGCACAGGCCACTTTGTTGGTCTATTCGTGTCGCGGCTCATATAATGGAAGAGCTCAGTAGCAATTAGCCGCACGAATTCGAAGTAGAGCCACCATGGAACTACTACCTCAAAACGATCGGTAAAACAGACCAAGCACCGGGATCATATATAATCGTTAATATGATTCATATCTTCTTAATTTGTTCCGCATTTATTTAAACTACTTAAAATCATTTGGTTCGCATACAGCTTGCCAAATTCAGTCAGTGGAACACACACAAAAATGAGAATCCAATGGGATTCAACAAATATTGGGGCCATGATTAACCAAATAAATTTTGCATTTGAATAAAACAGAACCAAGTAACTAATTCAAATGATCACCAAACTGAGATCCAACAGCTATAATGCTGGAGATAATAACGAACTTCTGAGCATGGTCAAGACACAAAAACTGATATGGTCTGGGGGTATCACAATGCCTTCTGGCTTAGCAAATACGGCTCAAGAGGACACATTGAACAGAAAAAGAAAAAGAGATGTAGAAGAAAGGACTTGGAAGACTTTATTATAGGAATGAATTTTATTTTTGAGGATTTTATCGATGTGTAAACGCCGGCCAATCACTCATAAACTGAATAAAGAAGGGCTTGATGTTAAGTTTGTGAGTGATTCGCCGGCGTTTACATATCCATAAAATCCACAAAAACAAAATTCATTTCTTATAACTCCATCTCTGCTATATATTTCTCAAAATTGTTAGCCATAGTTAGTATCGTAGAAATCGCCACCAAGAAAATAGTTCCAAGTAGTTCCAGATTTCTGACTCAGGGAGTTTATCGAAGTATAAACGCTAGCTCATGTTGGCTCTTGACCAATGAAACTGCGCTAAATTAGTATTAGGAAGTTGAGTTGGAATTATTAAAGAATGGACAGAGATGGATTTTACCAGCACAAATAGGGCAGCTGATTGCAGGACTAGGTGTAATGTCGTACGTGGTGATCCGGCAACCTTGCAAGGTTATTGAATATTTTTGACTGGTCCAGAAACCAGGACTAATTTGCAACTGCATACAAGTACGACAAGTATGTTTTCTTTTTTCATAAAAGTGTATGTTTACCAAACTGAGCGTGAATATGATGTTAACTGAAACAGGTTCGAAAGTGTTAACGCAAAGATGTAAACGATAAAGTACACAAAACATGACCTATAACCTCAAGGCATTTGTATTCCTTGACTTGTTTGTACCTATGTGTGCGTCCCTGTATGGGTAAGGGCCTTAAATTGAATTACGTTTCAGTGTATACCTAAAGGTCTTCAATGTAATATTATGTATAAGTGGTATGGCAATCTCAATGCCGCAATATACAATAAAATAATATCAATGTGAGCCGCGACACGACAAAACCAACCAAGTGGCATGTGTGCCAAGCAAAGACTCAGATTAGCCTGGGCATCCGCCCAGTCTGACAGGAGTATTCGCTGTGCGTTTGAAGGCCTGGATTTTTGTCATTAGTAAGTTATGTAACCTTATATACTCCAATAAACAGTCTGCTCTGGCTAGCCTGTCTTCTTTAGACTAGTGTCCCAGCAGTCTCTTTAGGAGGTCCAAAATGGGGGAAATCAAAACAGAGATACCTTGATTAAATTACTACCATTTGCATTCAGTCCAAAGTTTGACGTAGAAAAACATTTTAGATACATATATTCTGGTTATGTTTACAAAATCTAAGTTCGCATCTATACCTTTTCACAATCAAAGTTCATTATTAGAGAAGCCAAAATAAAACAATATACTCTGTGGAAACAAAAATATCCATAACTGACAAATCGCAGTCTAAAACAAACAAAATTGCAGTGTCAGTTCATGTTAAAACAATTGATCTTTGACCAATTCACTGTTTTCAAAAGGTGTCAAAAACGTGTTTAATGTCATCAAACTGCTCAAAACACAGGTTTCGCAATCTAATTAAATTGAAGTCGTTTGGGTTTCTGAAGTGATCCTTGAAACCAAAATTTTATCTTCAAATCTTGGATATTTTTTCTTCTTGTGATTATTATAATGGCTTATGTATTAAATTACAGAACATTTAACTTACTTCACAAAAAAAAATATTAAAAAATAGATAAATAATAATATTAAAAATAAATTAACAGAAATAATAAAAAAATAAGTAAATAAGATTTAAGAAAGTAAAATTAAAAATAACATATCAAAAAACAATATAAAAAAAAGTTATAATAGTTAGTGATCATACAAGAAAATATTTGTAAAATATGTTCAATTATTTTTCTTTCTTTTTAAAGTTTTTATTTTTTATTCATTTTTTCCTTTCTTTCTCTTTTTCTTTTCTTTCTTTCTTTTTTTTTTAATTAATATTTGAGTATTCTTTGTCTGCTATAATCAGCAAATTATATTTTACAAATTATAGAATATATTGTTATATATAGGAGGTGCCTTTGATTTTCTTATCACTTGTTTATTGGAGTGGATTAGATTGGGGATCAAAATGATAGAACAAAATCTAGGCCTTTAAAGTGTAGCGACGGATCTAAGCTACCTCCATGCCAACAGTGAAGACTCTCGTCAGAATAGTCAGATGTCCAGGCTTTTCTTAGTCTTCGCTGGGCGCACATTCCACCTTGTTGGTTTTGTCGTGTCGCGGCTCAATTTATGCCACGCTAAACATGTTTTGACTACAGTCTGAAACTTGAGAAAGTTTGCTTTAATTTTCAAGCCTGAGTTCACAGATAATTGATATCTGCCTTTCTGGGAGGTTGTATTTTTTGTTTCTTTTACTTGCCCGATAATGAAGTTTTGGCAAACGGTCGTTACAGTATGAATTTATGCAAATCAAGTTCACGCCATTTAGTACCTCTTCCAAAGAGAGAGGTTGAGTTGAATGGAAGTGACATAGTCTATATTTGTTATACAGTCTGAATCAGACAAGCTGTATCCTTGTAAACAGACTACCTTTGCAACAAACAGGAATATCTAAAAAAAATCTAAAAATACCGTCTGATTTTAAAGAATTTTGTTTGGACTCATTGTCTTATTTACATTCCAACTGGTTTTATCTCAAACTACTGATATCTCAAAGGAAATTTTCTGGGACCAGAAAATTTACTCTCAGATATCAGTAGTTTGGAATGAGTGAGTGAGTGAGTGAGTGAACTCGGGTTCAACGTCCCACCAACAACGAGGTCATATGGAGACGGGACCTCGGTTTAAAGTCTCATCCGAAAGACCGGAGAAGCGGGGGATTGATCTTGCGATCCCTGGATGGGTAGTTTGGAATGAGCTTTGATTTTGAGATATCGAGAGCTGGATGTAATTGAAGAATATTTACAAAATAGATGTTGCTTTTTACTAGACTGTGTAAATATGTAACAGTGCGTAAGTTCAATCGTATTTTTTCACAGAAAAATAAGCCGGTATGATTAAATAAAGCATAAGATACTGCTAATTAAACTGATTTCCTTCGATGTCATTGTAGGTTTTAGTATCTAACGTAGTCATAAGCACGGTACACCAATTAGTTTACAAAATGATAAGTTGGCTGAAGCAGGATTGGAACTATATGCTTGCACACCCGGGCACTAGACTACAATCAAGTCCTCAAGTTACGGTCAACTAAATATTAAGGCGGGTAACTTTGTGTCATGAAAACTCGCGTGATCATAATCATTTTTCGAAACAGTTCTGTGTTTAATCGATATGTACATCCCATACGGATTGACAAGCTTTAAATTCTGTACTTACATGTATTATTCGTTTAAAAGTGTAAAACAAGGCGTTCAAATTTCAGACTTTAAAGTTAAGGTGCCCTTAACTTTAAATAGCTGTTGTAATTCTGGGCCGTAATATCTGCAAGTTGTATGATTCTTTATCTTAAACCTGGTATTGTCACCCAGGGCTGGCAAAAATGCAAAATACATCGTGATGTCAATGCAATGGTGGTATACGGTATGAGGTCACGTATTTACGTCGTCAAAAGACTGTAGTTGTACAGACGAAAGCGTCCTGAGGAAGGCAAAATAAAGTTATCATAAAACGTCGTTGTTTATTCAGTGGATAACGTTGTGTCATACAGTCGTATGACTACACGTGTATAGTAATTAATAATCTTCAGTTAAAGTCCCATTTTAAAGGGTCATATAAAAATTAGAATATTACACTCGTGGTCATTTCATATAAAATTCATAATAAAATTTGTGCAAGATCCTGTATTTATGCCGCGCTTTATGTAAACGTAAGTTCTTGAACGGCTATCGTTGATAACATCTGCGTCTTTCAGAAACAAACCGCTAAATGTATAGGTACAATCTCTATGTTCAAAACCTAACGTTTTAAAGTAAATGGTATACAAGGATAGTTATCTATCATAGGTCTGAGATGTGGATAAGATAAACCAATCCTTCACTGTCACCGCCTGGCATCCTCATGTCGGACGGTAGCTCTCGTGACGGAGATCCTTTCCGCAAGTCCGACATAGTAAAGTAAAAAGATAGGCAATGCTCAGGAATTAAGAGCCATTCTCTGTAACCACTTAAAAAGTCGCGCCACGCATAGTCATCGATTTTGCTCAAACTTTCCTTATATACTTATTGTGACACCAAAACAAGAAAACCATGTCGATTTCATTCCTACATGTGCCCGTTGCCATGGCAACGGCTGTTGAATATTTGTCAGAAATTGAGGTAAAATTTGTACCAAAATAGAGATATTTCTAATAAATTTATGTATTAGAAAAAGAATGACATACTCTGAATGCTTCTGATATGTAAATGTCTTGTTCACCTTGAGTCGACACCAAAACTTTGAATTGTATTTGGAAAGCTTGTAATGTCATCAGGCCTGGGCAAAGTGGGTGGGGGTAGTGCTATATTGGGAAAGGCTATTTTAAGGCAATTTTAAGGTTATTTGTAGAATTCTTGCAGCCATACCGGCATATGTGTGCAGCTTCATCTAACAAAGCAACATTCCAAGAATAAGTTTCAAGAAAAACATGCCTGGGAAAGTATACTTCCTGAAGCGTTACCATAGCAACAATAAGTGGACTGTCGCAAAATTCCAAAATGTAGGGTAATAATACTTATAATGTCAAATCATCATATCTTATAAATAAATGTGTTCCTAAATTTTTAAATACACTTAATAGTAAATTGGTCTTTTATAAAATATCAACATATTGCTAGTTTCTCTGTTCAAGGTCAAGGTCAAGGTCACAGAAGCACGAAAAGATGGCTAAAATGCGTTTTTTTTATACTTTTGTGTTCTCTAGCAACAAAATATTGCAGCATTGTCTTTGTACTTGGAGTTTATTTAGTGAATGACAACAACTTTCAAATACACATATAGCTGGCTTTCTCCAGTAAGAGCCAAGGTCAAGGTCAAGGTCACAAATACAAGAAAAATGCTAAAAAATGCACATTTGTGTAAATATTTTTTTTCCTGTATCATCAGTAAATTTATATAATGTCTTTCTACTTGGCCTTTATTTAGTATATATAAATAGCTTTCAAATGCACATATAGCTTGTTTTCTCCAGTAACCTCCAAGGTCAAGGTCAAGGTCACAAAAACAAGAAAAAAGCTAAAAATGCACATTTTGTTCATATTTTATGTTCTGTATTAACAGTAGATATAGAAAATGTATTTGTACTTGGTCTTTCTCTAATATATCAAAAATAATTTTGTAAAGCACATATAGCTTGTTTCCTACAGTAGCTTCCAAGGTCAAGGTCAAGGTAATAAACAAAAGAAATAAGCTAAAATGCACATTTTTCTCACATTTTATGTTCTTTATCAACACTTAATAGAGCAAATGTCTTTGGACTTTGCCTTTATTTAATATATTACTATAGCTTTCAGATGCACATAGAGCTCGTTTCTTCCATTTACCTTCAATGTTAAAGGTCAAGGTCACAAAAACGAGAAAAATGCTAAAATGCACCTTTCATTCATATTTTGTGTTCCGTATCAACAGAAAATACAGAATGTGTATTTATACTTTGTCTTTATTTGGAATATAAAAATAGCTTTCAAATACATGTACAGTTTGTTTCCTCCTGAAACTTCCAAGGTCAAGGTCAAGGCCATAAGACAGGAAAAATGGTAAAAATGCCCCTTTTGTTAATATTTTGTGTTCAGTATCAAAATTAAATGTAGAAAATGTATTTGTGCTTAGTCTTTATTTAGTATACATCTTCTCTTAAACGACAAGGCTCATTCTTACCAAATTTCATATCTAGCATCTATAGCCAGGGGGATCCGATAATACTGTTTTTCATCCAAATCGCTTCAGAACTTTGGTTGCTATGGCAACTTACAGTTTCCATTGACTTGTATGGGAAAAATTGAAAATTTGCATTTCTTTGCATTGCTATTTCTCTGCAGATGATTTAACAAATCTTTTACGGAAATGTTCCTTGAGTAGCTCTCTATCAATAACATGAAATTTATGTTAATTGCACAATTTGGCTGGTTGCCATGGCAACCGAATGGTTAAAAATATAAAAAAAATATTCAAACATCATCTCTTCATAAACTATGCAACCAATAAGGCTGAAACTTCACAGAAAGGGTTTTAGTACTTCCCTCTATAAAAGCACTGTTTTTCTTGGCAATTGCTTCAGCAGTTTGGTTGCTATGGCAGCTTAAAATTGCCATTGACTTATAATGTGAAAATAGTAAATTTGCATTTATTGCTATGTGACTGCGGGTATTTTGACAAATTCTATAGAAATGTTCCCAGAGAAGTCCTCAAAAACCCTCATTCAATTTATGCAAATTGCACTGTTTGGCAGATTGCCATTGCAACCAAATGGTTAAAAATAGAAAAGATATTAAAATATCAATTTTGCAGAAATAATGTGGTCAATAAAGCTCAAACTTTACAGAAACTATTACAGGACTATTTGGCTGATTACCATTGCAACCAAATGGTTAAAAATAGAAAATATATTAAAATATCATTTTTGCAGAAGCAATGTGGCCAATAAAGCTCAAACTTTACAGAAAGGATCTTAGTACTAGCCTCTATAGATTAAGTGTTTTTTATGGGAATTGCTTTAGCAGTTAGGTTGCTATGGCAACTTATAGTTACCATTGACTTATAATGGGAAAAATGGAAATTGGCAATTTTTGCTACCTTACTGCAGTTATTTGGATATTTTATCTACAGAAATGTTTCTTGAGTAGTCCTCTATGATTCATGTTAATTTTGTCCAAATCACTAAATTCGATCCGTTGCCATGGCAACATAAAGGAAAAAATTTTGAAACAATATTTAAAAATCTTTCCCACAAAAACCATATAAGGGGATGAAACTGATTCTCTGAATACATGTTTATGACATTAGCCACTACATAAATATTGTTCTTTTTTATTGTTGCTCACGTGGTTTCATTGCTATGGCATTTTAAAGTTTCTATAGACTTGTATTGGGAAAAGTGCTAATTGGCATTATTTCTGTGTTACTGCAATATTTAGGCATAAAGTTTTACAAACATGTTTTTTTATTGTAACTTCATCAATTTTGCTAATATTAACTAGGACAAGCATAACAACTCAGTCAAAGTTGAAATTAGGCCATATTGTACAATTTACCTTTCAGTTACTTACCCCTGAGTGCTGAAGGTGAATGGACTCAGGTGAGCTACAGAACCAGTGGTCCTCTGGTTAGCTCACCTGAGCCAGAGGCTCCAGGGGAGGTTATAGTATAGGTAGGGTTCGTTGTCCATCATACGTCTGTCGTCCGTCCACAATTTCAAATGACCTGGGCCGATTGTAACCAAATTTCATATGCAGGCTCCAGGAGTTTTAGGAACGATAATTTGTTCAAACATCCTGGTCAAAAGACCAACATGGCCACCACGCCCATATATGATAAAAACCCTTAAAATCTTCACCAGAACCAATAGGCAGATGGCCTTGAAACTTGGTATGGAGCATCGGGTAAGCGAGTACTACCAAGGTTGTTTAAATTATGACCTTGGGCTGATTTTGACTGTTGACGGTAATGTCAAATTTGCTTCCTTGTGCTTTTATATGGAAAATGCTAGAACATAATGATATCTGGTAAAAAAGTTGAAGATTTTGGGCTAAAAATTGGTGTGTTCAGCCATCTTACTGAGTACATGAAGAACTAGGAGTACAAGAGATCAAGGTCATTCTTTCTCCTATGTTTCAACAATTTTAAACATCTCCTCAAAAGCCACTGGGCCAATTGTATCCAAATTTCACATAGAGTCTCCAGGGGTTGATGGATAAAATATTTGTTCAAACGGTCCAGGTCACATGACCAACATGGCCGCCACACCCATATATGGCAAAAAGCTTCAAAAATCTTCTGCAGAACCAATTGACCAATGGCCTTGAAATTTGGTATAAAGCATAAAGTACTCAAGTAGTACCAAGATTGTACAAATGATGATCTTAGGTTGACCAGGACCTTTCTTATGGCAAGGTCAAATATGTGGAAAGGCTAGAACATAAGGTTTCATGGTAAGTTTTGAAGATTTTGGCCTAAAAATTGGTTAATAGTCATTTTAATGAGTACATGAAAGTTTATGAGTACAAAAAGTCAAGGTCATTCTTTGACCTTTGACCCAGGTCTCTTATATTTTGACATTTTCAAACATCGTCTCAAAAGCCACTGGGCCAATTGTAACCAAAATTCATTTGTGAGCCTCCAGGGATTGGGAGAACAAAAAGTTGTTCAAACGATCCAGGTCACATAAACAAAATGGTCACCATGCCCATATATGGCAAAGACCTTTAAAAAATTCTTCTGCAGAACCAATTGACCAATGACCTTCAAACTTGATAAGTAGCATCGGGTACTCAAGTTCTTCCAATGTTGTTCAAATTATGACCTTTAATTGACCTTGTCCTTTTCTACAGCAAGTTCAAATATGGGAACATGCTAGAACGTAGATTTTATGAGAAATTTTGAAGATTTTGGCCTAAAAGTTGGTATATACACTCATCTTAATGAGGTCATGAAGAATTATGAGTACAAGAGGTCAAGGTCAGTTTTTGACTTGTGACCCAGGTCTCTCATATTTTGACATTTTCAAACATTACCTCAAAAGCCAAATTTCAACCAATTTTCATATAGAGTCTCCATGGATTGAGGGAATGAAAATTTGTCCAAACGGTCCAGGTCACATGATGAACAGGGCCGCCATACCCATTTATCATATAAAACTTTAATACTTTTTTCTCAAGAACCAATAGACCGATGGCCTTGAAACTTGGTAAGTCGCACAGAGTACTAGAGTATTACCAATACTGTTCAAATAATGACCTTTGGTTTACCTTGACCTTTTCTGCGGCATGGTCAAATATGGAAAATGGTAGAACATAAGATTTCATAGAAAGTTTGTTTTGAAGATTTTGGCCTAAAATGGTATAGATGGTGTCTTTATGAGTCATGGTCATTCTTTGACTTTTGACCAAAGACTCATATTTTGACAATTTCAGACATAAGTAAGAGCCACTTGGCAAATTGCTTAGGTGAGCGATTCAGGGCCTCATGGCCTCTTGTTGTCTGTGTCCTTGACCTCACCCTTTGGGGCCACTGAAAGAAAGTTGTTTGTTTGAAAGCTTTTGTAATATACATGTACTAAATAAAGACCACATACAAAGACATGGCTGCAATGTATTGTTGATATTGGACACAAATACCAGAATTCTGTGCATTTTGGCATTTTTGCTTTGACCTTGGAGTTTATTGAAGGAAACTAGCTGTATGTGTATTTGAAAGCTATTGTAATATAGTAGATAAAGACTCGGTACAAAGACATTTCTGCAATATATTTTGATACAGAACATAAAAAAATGAGAAAAAGATATGCACTTTAAGCATTTTTCTTCTTTCTCTGACCTTGACCTTGAGATTGACCTTAGAGCTACTGAAGAAAAGTTGTTTGTTTGAAAGCTTTTGTAACATATTAAATGTATGCCAACTGCAAAGGCACTGTTGCAGTATATTGTTGATATATGACACAAAATTTGCAAATATGTGCATTTTTAGCATTTTTTCTTGTTTTATGACCTTCACCTTGACCTTGGAGGTTCCTGAATGAAACAAGCTATATGCGTATTTGAAAGCTATTGTAATGTGTTAGATAACGACCAGGTACAAAGACATTGCTGCAATAAATTGTTGATACAGAACACAAAATATGAGAAATATTTTTCTTGTTTCTGTGACCTTGACCTTGACCTTGAACTTGGATGCTTCTGGAGGAAAGTTGGTTGTTTGAAAGCTTTTGTTATATATTAAATAAATTCCAACTAGAAAGACATTGCTGCAATTTATTGTTCATATAGGACACAAAATGTTTCAAAAAATATGTATTTGTAGCATTTGTTCTTGTTTGTGTGACCTTGACCTTGACATTGTAGCTTCCTGAGTAAACCCAACTATATGTGTATTTGAAAGCTTCTGTAATATGTCAGATAATGACCAGGTTCAAAGCCAATGCTGCAACATATGGTTGATGAGAAGATGAATATATTGTAAAATGATTTTCAAAATTAAGAAACAAACATGATCATAAAATATGATGATTTGACATTACAAGGACTGTACCCCTAAGAACTTGCATTTTGCAACGGTACACTTATTGTTGCTATGGTAACGCTTCAGAAAGTATACTTTCCCAGGCATGTTTTTCCAGAAACATATTCACAGAACACTGTTATGTAGGAGGACGGTGCACACATATATTGACGAGGCCGCAAGAACTCTGGAAATGTCTTTAAAGATGTATGAAATTGGATGTTTGCCGTATACGGAAACCCCCACCCACTTTGCTTGAGCCTGATGACAAAAGAGTTGTTCCAAATATTTTTTTTCATTTCTTTTTTAAAGTTACTGTGAACAAGTTATTTGTAGGTGGAAAGAAATTAGAGCTTGTCATGCATTTGAAAATAAATATATTTGTTGAAAAATTGCCCATTTTAGGACATTTTTAGCACATTTTTTCCCAAAATGTTTAGATGTTGTTGCCATGGCAACGGGCATGCTTTGGAATGAATGTTGTTTTCTCATTTTTGTGTCACAATAAGTAATATAGGCAAGTTTGAGCAAAATCGGTGACTATGCGTGCCACGGCCCTATGTAAAAATTTAAGTCATTACAGAGAATGGCTCTTAATATAATCAAATCCAGCATCCCAAACTCAAAATAAAAAGGGAAAGAAACAAACACACAAACTGACAAAATTTCGCGAAAGACACGCATGGTAAATCGAATATTTTCGATCGCATTTTCCCAAACAAGCGGTGATTTAGCTACCCTGAATAAAAACAGCAGCAAAATCTATTTATGCCTTTTATAGGCAGCTATCCACGTGGACATAATAACATGTAAGAGTAAGAAACACAACAGACGTACCGCCTTGGAACAGTCAGTAAAAGAATACTGGAGAAGCCGGGGTTGGGGCTTAAACTAGTTTGACTGGCTCCAAACCCTCGCCCTCTTCCTTTTCGGTGGTTCGAAACATTTAGTTAGCTGTTTGGTCCGCACTAAGGTTTTCTAACCCATTAACAAATAATCACAGGAACCACACAAATCACGGATAAGGCCCATGATAAATCTGAGTAGAGGACTCGACAGAAACAACGAATTGCAACATCTGCAGATCCCTGAGCTACATGTACCTTCCTTCCAGCCTGGTAAATACAGCAGACGACGATTAGAGCTCTTGAAGTTCTGTTAAGTTATTTAGGAATATTATGATGCGAGCTTGAAAATACAGCAACTCTGATGTCTGTATTCATCAACAAATGAATATTATAATCACTTGTTTTAAGAATATTATGATATGTATCAATCCTCAATAAGATTGCAATTTAAAGTCACTTACTATATTAACTCTTTTTGATACTATTTAGTTTTTGCATGGCCTGCCTTACTGAAATTAAGAAATTACAGTATGATTTTCTATGGCTTTCGTCGCCGGTTTTGTCAGAGTCACCGATGAGGCTTGAATACCAAAACTTCAAGTATCGCCTATGTTTCTTCTTTTGAATGTGTTTTCACTGAGTCCATTTGTTATTTTAATTATACTTACTAATTGAAAGTGTACGAACAGGCCACCGGCAAAATGTCTGCAGGAATGTAATATATGTGTTTTAAATGAGTAAGCTGCTGAAAAATTTGTACATGTACTGATACGTGCATATACATTCGAGTCAGATAGCACTGCTATGTCTTGAATATTCAGTTCAGAAGATTGAATGTTTTATTTGTCTGTCGACCTGTAGTTGCATGTTTACCAAGCGTGAGAGAGATTTCACATAGATACGGTCTTGATACAATGAATGCAACTTGCCATTATCCCTCTTCCTATTTTACATTCTAAGATTACTATGCAATATTTGCATGCTCATCTAATAATGGTTTCCTTGCGTTTTGAAAAGTCCTTTTGATATAAATTTTATGCAGCATTAAGCTCGACAGTAAGATTACAAAGTGAAAGCTCTGATAGACCTTTGAACAGAATTGCCCTTGGAATAAATCTGAAATTAGCACTTAAAACAAATCGCAATGTCACAGTCTTTATCAAAGTAAATACGAACACTGCATTCCGTCACAATATGAAACGGGGAAACATAGTAACAGTACCTGCACGTGACTCCAGTAAATGTAAGACCACCAATGCGAAAAGCTAGGTTTAACATTTTATCCTGGGTAAATGTGTGATCCATCTGGTTCGGAGACGGTCGTTTCCACATGAAAGATAACTATTGTATCTTTTAGATTTACGTTTACCCTAGACGCGATACACTGGGCACGTTCGGTTTACTACTACGGTAAGCTCGAGAAATACCTATACGTTTCTCGGGCTCCTTGGAGACATGTTAAGTTACATTTCTTCATGTAGCCCAAGAAATACCTGGATATTTCTCGGGTTTTCCACAAAATGATTTACCCCCCCCCCACCCACCCACCTCCCCCCCCCCCCTTCCACCCCAGTAATTTCATTACTGGCCGTCCCAAGGCGGCACTTCCGCTTTGGTTCTTCTTGGCTGTTTTATGTGTTGTTCGTTGCTATGTCTGTTAATGATATATTAAGGCCAAAGCATTGAACACCAACATGGGAAAGGATGTTCCCATGGCTACCGCTGGTGATGTCTTTGGTGGTGACAAATTTTGTCTTGTCTCTTTCCCAAATGGAGTCTTGGGTGGGATCTGGGATTGAATTGTGTCAGTTCCTGACAGTGTTTCTACCTTTTTACCCAAGATATATTTGAAGACATGTAAAGTTACATATTTTCGAGGAGCTCAAGAAATACCTGGGTATTGTTCGGGTTTACCCAATATATAGGAATATCTCGGTATTGCTCGGGTGTACCCAAGTTATTTAGCCAAACATGCCCTTTTTGGAATAAAATATTAACTAAGTAAACAAACCCGGTCAAAATTGATCACATTGGTAAACATTAAAATCTATTTAATATTATCACACTTTTAACAAGAAAGATTTAACTATGCTATAAATACAATGGGGCAGTTGTCTCAGATGAGGTTCCAAATTGAGTATCATTGAAGGATTGCACATGTCACCGAAGCCTTCCTACGCTAAGCTAAAGCCGACGTGGACAGATAACAACATATCTCAAGGATCAAAGTGTATCAGAAGCGATTCTTTGTCATATATTTATCTTTCCATATGCCTGCGAAACACAGACTTGTAAAGCTGCCGGAGCTTGTCTTGTGTGTTCTCTGGTAATTCGGGGCTCTTGCACTCCAGTATTCCTACGGCCGCCTGCTCAAGAAAGAGCTGCTCATTCGATTTACCGTGCGTGGTTTTTGTGAACTTTTGTCAGTTTGTGTGTATGTTTCTTTTCGTTTTGGTTTTGAGGCCGGGATGTGGGATTTGATTGTATCATTAATTCCTAATCATTGCCTATCAATTTACTTAGAGTAAAGGACTCAGACCGCCTGTGAAATGAAATGTCACCGAAGGTAAGTAAGCAAGAAACGGAAACTAAGATCTCAAGGTCTGCTGGTTAAGCGAAGACGATACTAGAAACCACAGGAGTGAACGGAAAATATGAAACGACAGACTGATGAAGATGTGGGAAAACAATATCAAAGACAGGAGCCCTGGGGTCATATTTATACAACAAACTTAAAAGCCCCATAGCTCTATCAGCATGAAATATTTGATCGTGAGGTATCGCTGCAAACTTCTCACTACAGTTTCGCCATTGATTATTATGGTGATTAGCCGGCTTTGAAAAATCAAAACATCCTTGAGTTTGCCATAAAATAGATTTGAAAAAATAACTAAGGCATTTTAGTTGGCAACTAAAATGACCTACTTTCGATTTCACAAGCTTTATTTCGTGGTAAAAACACAAGGTACATGAGATAAAAATACAAGGTACAGGCGTTTAACAGTTGATTAAAATACAATGTACAAAAATGTTAAGCAAGGGTCCCATTGATTGTGCCGCGGTTGCATTATTTCATTGCTTACCGGGGAACCAGAGACGAAGACCGCGTTCTTATGGACAGACTTATCATTTTTCCTAAATACCTTGTTCCTTCTTTTTTGCCAGTCATATGATATGAAAACAACCACATCAACCGAAATATTTTCATTAATTCTAAAGGCTGTACAGGTTTCATAATAATTTGTATTTTGACGATTTTTACCACTGATAGGACTGTGG
Organism: Ctena decussata; assembly: GCA_963989385.1. Lineage (NCBI taxonomy): Eukaryota > Metazoa > Mollusca > Bivalvia > Lucinida > Lucinidae > Ctena > Ctena decussata. The sequence continues at coordinate 2,579,037 of OZ022512.1, read as the reverse complement.
AGACTTTAAGTTGTTGCTATGCTGTTGCTAAGGCTGAATTTCTATGAAGGAGATTCCCTACAACTATGAAATTTCCTCTGGAGGAACAGTCTTTTTCAGACTGTTCCTCCGGAGCAAATTTCATAGCTGTAGGGAATTTCCAACATAGAAATGTAGCCTTAGCAACAGCATAGCAACGACTTAAGTGGTTTATAAGTACGGCCCCTGAGCTACCAAACCTTGGGAAGCTGAAATCAGGACTAACTGGGAAAAATAATATTCCATATTCATTTAGGGTGCACATACAGACAGCGCAAGGTAACGGTAGCGACTGAACAATAAAATAGTGGTTATAACCATGACACCTAGGGCAGGTAAAACACGACCAGGTGAAAATATAGCAGTTCAAAGTCATTTGGGGAGTTCTTAATGAGCTTTCAAGCTTATGTTATTGATTGAACCAGAGTAGTTTTAAACGTGGTACCCCCAAACGATATTGCAAGGCCATCGTATTGACTTGGAGTGATTAATACTCGATGTTTTCTGACCAGGGGCTTTTCCAATGCGACATTAGATTTCCAAGATTTTTCGCAGACTAAAGTCGGCACAATTTGGTTTTATCATTTCATCGTTCTGTGGATCTGGGAACGGTTTTTTACGCCAAACCTATCTAATACCGAATTTTAGCCAACCTAAATGACGTCATGTTAATAAGTGACAGAGGCAGTATGATAGTTTGCTAGATTATATATCAAATCAGTTGTTGAGTACTAATTTAATCGACATGATGTGATGTCATCCTGAGATAAAAAAAAAAATGACCTCCTTGTCGCGTCGGTCAGTATTGATATTGACAATGCAAAAACTTGTATTGTCAATCAATAGCATCTGACATAAATCTTTTTACTCTTATGTACGTCTATTACGATTGTTGATGCAGTCCGTAGCATGTCTCACTGTGCTTATGAAAAGAGAAGTTTACATACCTGATATTCTCAAAGACTATTCCTCTTAAATTAATCATTAAAGTCCCCATAGTCCTATCAGCTGTAAACACGCTTAAACTAGAATCGTTGTAAAAAGCTGTTCATCCTTCACGTTTGGTAATAAAATGTGGGTTGGTGTGCATATATTGAGTCATATAACTGGCAAAAAGTAGAGAAAACAAGTTTTTGAAAAATAACAATTCGCTACACAAAATACAGTTTCCTGTTCTGGTTTCCCGTCTAGCAATGGTGTATAAACATAGGCGGGATAGTGATTGGGACTCCACATCGTACATTGTATTTTTACCATTTAATGAAATCGAAAGTAGGTCATTTTAGTTGCCAACTAAAATGACCCAAATAAGTTTTCAAATCATTTTTATGTGAAACTGAAGGATGTTTTATTATTTCAAAGCTGGCTAATCCCGGTCATTTACAATGACGAAACTATAGTGAAAAGCTTGCAGCGATACCTCATGATAAAAATTTCCATGCTAATAGAGCAATGGGGCCTTTAAATAAATGTAAGTAATCAATAAAATGAATGTTAAAAATTGTAAATAATCATTAAATTAATGTAAAAGGAAAAGTTTCTACTCTCAAGGCAGAAGCCTCGACTTTGAAGTTTGGTTGGTTTCTTGTTTTTGGGAGAAGCGGCTGTTTTAGACAGTATCTTAGTCTATACCAAGCCGTCTCCTCAAAAAGAGAGACAGAAAGAATAGATATGATAGGGGATAGAAAAATGTCCAAACAACACCTACCCGCACCTACTGCAAGCAAATCGGTCCTTGCCCTACTTTTAACGTCACTTTGGAAGGGATATGTTATCGATGAAAGCAAAAAGGGTGTCATAAATAGAGGATCTTACAGGAGTGCCCATGTATTATTGAATTTATTAAACGAGTTGGGGAAAAAGGCTCTGTCGAGCATCTTATCGTTTTCACCAACGAGTTTAATAAATTCAATAATACAGGAGCACCAATGCTTTTGGTTGGTTGGTTGATTTGATGCTTAACGTCCACGGTAAACAACTAAGGTCATGTCGGGACGGTCAGTTAACCTAACCACACTATTCCTGGGCAGGCTTAGACCTCCTAAGCGGTTAACCAGTACTAAGTGCACATACTTTCGCCAGTAACTGACAACTGCCCTTCTTGAATCAGCGGAAGGAGAAACGAAAGTATGTGGCCAGACCGGGATTCGAACCCAGGACCTCTGACTTACGAGTCAGGTGCCCTACCGATTGCGCTACCCGGCCCAGCACCAATGCAAAATTCTATTTATCATATGACACTAAAAGCGCATTCTATTAGCAAAATTTGCACTAAAACGTTACGATTTCGCCATTAGAAAACGCGACGTTTTATGAACGTCAACGCATAACGTTACGGCGTAATTTGCATATTTAATCCACTAGTGGATTATCGTTTTTAATGCATGGCTTTATTCCACTCTCAAATGCGACGTCACGTGATAAAAGTTGGTTCAGCTTGCGGAAAACATGGCTAAGTGCCAATACATCTTTAAGATGTGCAGTTATTTCTAGATTGCCCCATCAATCGTATTAAAAATTGAACAGACAGAGTCAGACCTTTACAAGTAGTCGGTGAAATAAAATGATATTGTGTTGTGGCAATAATAAATAGGTAAATAAAACACTATCATTCAAGCACTGACGGTTGTTGAAATACTGATCAGGTCATAATGATCATGTTTTGTCTACTGCCTTAGCTGCGCGAGTCCGGCAGCTTTACCAGGAGGCTTTTCTGATGACGTTCCACCTGGTCTGTGTGTCTGTTTTTGCAAATATTTTGCTGTGTCGTTTGTGTTTATAATCGTGTTTTCTATTGGCGTCTTGGGTGGGCTGGAATTTGCTGTTGTATCTTTTCTGGAGTTTGTTTATCTATACTTGTTGTAGTTTGATGTAATAATGTTAGTTTAAATTTAAGACTTTGTTTTCTGCTATGCCTACATACAGTCCACTCTCGATATCTCAAAGTAAAGGTCAATCCAAAACTATTGATATCTCAAAGTAAATTTTCTGGTCCCAGAAAATTTCCTTTGAGATATCAGTAGTTTTAGATTACAGGAGTTGAAATGTAAATAAAGTAGAGATAGTGTCCAAACTGTTTTCTTTTATATGACAGGTTACTCAGTGTTCCCAGTAAAACCGGTTTAACCCTCCCCCCTCCCTGGTTATTACTGACCGTCCCAAGGCGGTACTTTCGTTGCGTGGCATTTGTTTTATGTTCGGTGCTGTTTAATTTATTGTGTTCTTGTTTTAACCCTTCTGTAATAAAAATAGAAAATAGGTAAAAATAGTTGATAAATGTTTTTCGTATAATTTACTTAGTCTATTGTAACCCTTCTGTTGGTCTAAATTCAATTTATTTAGTTCAGTAAAGATAGCTGAGTTGCCAACTATTTGTGAAAGAGCTGCTGACTCGGCTTATCACTTGTAATTTATTGTTTGTTGAGATGTCTTTGTCAATCTTTCCCTTTGATGTTGGGGTTAGGGTTTGGGATCTGATTCAGTCAGTTCCTGAAGTGTTGTTACTCTTTAAATTTCCAGATATCGAGAGTTGACTATATCAGAAAAGAATGTGTATAAGGCATTAAACGTCTCACACCTTCATCGTATTCGCCTTAGTTCAACGACTGATTTAATTAACCATAAGATACTACTAATTAAACTGTTTTAACTAAGTCTTGGTGCAAAATTCTCTTTCAGCCATTAGTATCTGCAAGAAAATACAGCTTAGCTGCTCTCTATCTTTTTATACGCTGCGGTGCAACTTAGATAATTTTCTTTGAAGAATGTCATGACAATACTGATTTGAGCGTGTTTTGTCTCGAAATAGAAGTGAGTTTATCGTAAATTTACGCCTTTACAGAATCATCTTAACAACAGACATTTCATCTATTGATCCTTTAAAAAAAGTAAATTTGTGAATGGCGTGTGGTTTAATACGGTCACGCGCAACTTCACTGTTTCAAGGATATATGACAATTTACGAATGAGAAAGATAACCATCACTTATCCTTCAAAACTTGGAAAAATTTCTTCAAAACTTGCAAAAATTCTCTATTTTCATCAATGATTCCTCGGAAAAAAAGACAGCTGTTGCAGAGTTCGTGCCAGCGGGCACATGACGTTGAAATGGCGTCGTTTTGACATTTAGTTAGACATTTATGCCCAATTTCACGTCGCCTTGAAACTTGTTTTAAGCACTAATCAATGACTAGTGTTGCATTACCATGATTACGGTAAAGGCAAAATATTCGATAACTAAAAGATAGTTGGTGTTTCAAGGCGACGTGAAATTGGACCTTAGGTGCAAAGAAAAAATGGTCGGTTAGATCTTGTTTGAAAAGTTCATTCTTTTCGCCTGTTTGGAAAAAAATCGAATTTTTCTTGCCAAAAATTTGTTTTTACAAAAATCTGAACGTGGACATAGGCAGGATAAAAATTGGACCAAAATTTGTGTCGTCAGTAACCTTGATTTAAAAAAAAATGGAAAAATGTTTTTTCGTGAATTTCATATCTATCATGACTGTCGGAGTGGGACGTTGCTCTGTCGTCTATGGGAAAATATTATATGCTCCTTTAAATATTTTGAGCAGTGTATAGTCCTGTAAAGGACAATTAAAAACACAAGCAAACACTGTCTTCAAAAAGAGCACAAACTAAAGCAAACGACGAAACAGAACATGTGCACTTTCAGGCTATTAAAGCGGAACTTCGAGAGAGGTACATATACTACATCAGGACGGTCAGTAGTCAAAGGCAAGGGAGTATAGAAAAAACTATGAGCTTCTTTCAGTCATCTATAATTTATTAAATATCAAAAATAAAACAACATGTAGCCTTATAGAAAAAGCGCTAGCTGACATGCAACCCCCCCCCCCCTCCCCGAACCACACACATAAAAGACCGCCTTCCTCCACTTGGTGTACGCTATTTGCTCGGACTTTGTTTTGTTTTAGTTTTAATTTTGATTTCTATGTTCCTGTAATATTACACTTATGAGCTTATGAGTTAGAAATCTTCCATGCAAACCGAACAAATAAGTGTCTAATGAACTAAAGCAAGACCAAGGGCTCGACCGCAAAACCGGTTAAGCCCCCGCCCCCTAGTAAATTCATTCCTGGCCGTCCCAAGGCGGCACTTCTGTTTTGGTTCTACTTAGTTGTTTCAGGTGTTGTGTGTCGCTTTGACTGCCTAGATATGAGCCGCGACGCGAGAAAACCAACAAAGTGGTCGTGCGCCCAGCGCAGACTCAGATCAGACTGGGCATCCGCCCAGTCTGATCAGAGTCTTCGCTGTGCGCATGAAGGTAGCTTAGACCCTTAGCTACCCTTCAAGCGCTTAGGGAAGACTCTTCTCAGACTAGGCGGATGCCCAGTCTGATCTGAGTCTGCAATGGGCGCACAACCACATTGCTGGTTTTGTCGTGTTGCGGCTCAATGGTTTGTTATGTCAAGGCTGGCATAGGTAAACATAGATGTTTAATGTTCTTATTGTCCGGGTTGGTGCTTTTTGTAAGACTGTTGAATAGGCGTCGGGTTGTTTTTTTATTTGGTTGACCAACTATGTATCTGGTGAACTAAGGTAGAACAAGGGGCAAGGGTTGGTCGACCACAAACCGGATAAGCCCTCAAGTAATTTCATTACTGGCCGTCCCAAGGCGGCAGTTCTGTTTTGGTTCTTCTTGGTTGTTTTACGAGGATAATCCAAAAAGTTCTGTCACTGGCTTTATATCTCGAAAACGAGAGGTGATATTTACCCAAAGCAAAAATCATTAAGAAACCCTGTTTTCTTATCGCACTGCTATAAAACAAACTGATTCTTGTATCAATGACAAGACTCACAATCTGCTTTAAAAGAAAGGTATCCTCGCCCTACTGGCAAATTGGCAGACGCAACTCCAGCGATGCCAAGATAAGATATGCCACTATCGCTGCTTATTGTCTACCATTTCTCAGGTACCAATAAACACAGCAAAACCATCTCAAGTCATTTTGTTTATTTTGTAGAGTTCACAGCACTATGTATTCTCAATAATATGCAAACAACGCCATACGAAAAACGACTAAGTCATGCTCTAAGTACTATACCTTCATAAATGTATAATATGCCAACTTTTGAAACATTTATTTACTGCAGTAGTTCATGATGATGTGATCTCAATCAAAATGTTTAAAAAAGTTCCCTAAAAGAAGGCACAGTGGTTCCTTGAAAATCACGTGACTGTGTATTTCAACATATTTCTGTGACGCCATAGGTATCAATCGTTTGCATCGCATATACTAAACAGACGTCTCTGATTTCTATGTAAACCTCCACAAAATGCATCTGACAGCAAAGCCAAAAATTTCAGAATCCTGTGCTATGTATTTGACGAGATGTGCAGCATGCAGAGAAACAAAAATTATGAAAATACACAGGTGTCAAATACTAGGTTTGTATTTGGGCGTATAGCACAACCAAATGACATTTTTTACCATGTACCTGATATCAGTAGAAAGATAAAATAATGTTGTTTTGATTGTTGCAAACCGTGGTACGCCATTGCAGCTTTGAGCATAGTTATAAGCCCAGTGACAAAACGTTTTGGACGATCCTCGTATGTGTTGATAGTTGCTATGTCTGTTATTGATTATATTGTTTGTGATGTTCAGGGTAGCCAGTTGACCACCTACATGGGAAATGGCTGTTCACATGGCTACCAATGGTGTTGTCTTTGATGGTGACTAATTTTGTGTCGTCTTTTTCCCACACAGTGTCTTGTGTCGGATCTGAGATTGAATTGTGTCAGTTCCTAAGAATTTTCCTCCTTAGTTTTGTCCGTCCCAATATTAAGAACAGAATGTATGAGAATGTAAGGACTGTCAGTGACCAGTCTCTCATGTTTTTTTTGTGTTTTTTTTTGTGTGTGTGTGTGTTTTTTTTTTTTTGTTTTTTTTTTGCTGTTGTTGTTGTTGTTGCTCCCGCCCATAAAGATTGCGAAGCCCTCTTTCTTTATTCGGATCTTGTGACATTTCTTTATTAATATTTCGGTTATAGGTGGCTGGATTCAGTCTCAAGATAGGCAGCTCTACATGTTATTTATCCTTCCTTCTTGACAGGGATCAACCTTTAAGCAAAAGGACTTCGCTCCCCTCGAAGTAATTTTGTCTCTGCGTTGGTGTCCTGAGAAATAGGGACTCATACACAAACCATGTAAATTGATGCAAAACGGATGAAGAAATTTATAAGATATATACCCAATAATTCTAGTTTCGCTTTACTGACTTGATTGCAACTGTATTGAAGGCAAGCATCAACTGGGCACTCAATGTTGAATTAACCAGGCCCCCAGGTTATAAAACTTTTTTCATGCTCAACTCAGCAGAGCATGAAATTTTTTCTGCTCATAAATTTTAAAATGCCAACAATTGTTGGCATTTTAATATTTATGAGTAGGAAAAATAGCCTTCTTGGCTTATCTGAGCCTGAAAAATGCTGAATTTCTTGGTATTTTTATATCAATGGGCATTTTAAATTTCATGCTCAGCTGAGTTGAGCACGAAAAAAGTTTTATAACCTCGGGGCCTGGATCCAACTTGACGTTGAATAAAGGCTGATTCAAGATTGATTCAACCATGTGTGCCTTCTGGATATGTGCTACAGCTTAACCCTTTTGTTTGTTTGCTTTAATTGAACATACTCAAGGACGAGTACTAATTATCATTTTGCCATTGCAAGGGCAGGTCCTTAAAAGGAAACACTTTGTTTTAAGAGATGTAATCACAAATAAAACGTATACTCTTTTTACCTTAATTGTTTCTTCCGCACTGCTCCGTTTTTATTTTTTTATTTATTTATTTATTCATTTATTTATTTATTGTTTGTTTCTTTATTTATTTTTATGGATTTAAAGAGTTAGAAGAAAGCCATTTTGGAATTGTTCATTCTGTTTCTAGAAATAGATAAAATAATTAAGCAAGGACAGTTAGAATATAGTTAACTTGTCCTTTTAGAACAACGTGCTCATTTTCAGTTATTTTAAAAACATGGGTTTTCTTTATCTGGGCGATATTGCATATTTCTATATTGAATATGAAAATATGCAGATCAGTCTGCACTTGTTAGTTCTTTGGTGTGTTTCTCGTTGTCAAGTTTTAAGTTTTTTTTAACTTAGTTTAAATATTTACTCTGTCTGCTTATTTACTTAAGAATCATATCATGAATATGTACTGTTTTATCTATAATTTGCTTCAATACATAAAAATATTACAGAGCAAAAAGGTTATGGACTTTTGCCAAGGCTTGTCCTTGACCTAGATTTTTCCATAAGACGTCTGTTATATGAGCGCTGAACCCATTTCATACGAAATTCAATCAAACTTCAATTAACTAAAAGTTCCAAGTCTAGAAAGAAAGTCTAGAAACCAGCAGCAAAATAGGTCATTAGAATACCATAAAAATCTAGATATAAATACAACTGGGTCGAAGCAAAGAATGCAGGCCCAATTTATACTGCCTTCAAAGAAGCAGCTGAATCAGGGTCCACGCTGTTTGCCATTCCATCTATATCTTTTGGATGCACTACTGCATTGTAAATCCATACTTACCATATACGAACAATTAAGGTAGATATTTACGGTGTTCAAATATTTAGAATTTTCAAAACATAGCGTCGAAAATGAAATCCTGAGCCAAGCCACGAAAACAAAATCTGAGCATTTTATGTTACTAGTTTACTCAAGGTTTTTTATACTGTCATGTCCTTTGGAATTATTTTTGAGCCGCGATACGACAAAACCAACAATGTGGTTGTGTGCCCGGTGCAGACTCAGATCACCCTGGGTATCCGCCCAGTCTGATCAGTCTCTTCGCTAAGCGCTTAAAGGGTAGCTAAGGGTCTAGCTACCTCCATGCGGACAGCGAAGACTCTGATCAGACTGGGCGGGTGCCCTGGCTGACCTGAGTCTGCGCTGGGCGCACAACCACATTGTTGGTTTTGTCGTGTCGCGGCTCTTATAATTCCCGAGAAAAAAAGGAAAAGAAAAAAGAACATGAAACCCGAATCACATTGTTGTTCAGAAATGGGTTAATAATGTATATCTTCACTTCTGTTGAAAACAAACACAAAAACAAATAAAAACAGTTTACTTGATTTTATCTATCTGACCAATTTTCATCACCTTATTAACCTTCCAAATGCCTTGACTGTGCAAGCAATGAATAACACCAGACGGTTACTTAATTTTTAACTATCTGAAGTCGTACGTTCGTCAGCACAATGTCTTTAAAGTTCTTTTTTTCTTTAAACAATAACTTTCGGACATTCTTTCAGAATCTTCGCTTCTTTTACAAAATACGGAAATTATTGCCAAATCAAGTCTGGCGGCCACGTTTTAGGTTTTAATTGTAGGACCTAGCTAAATGGCTTAGCTGACTGCTATGAATACTGTCATTGTAATTGGGCAATCCTTAGTTGACTTGCGACTTACGTCCAGTCCATTTTAAACAGTATTTCGGTCATATCAGGACGATTAAATGGTGAATATGGGAGGTTGTGTGCAACGAAACCCCATGACCCCATTTATCGACGGAAAGAATTCCGCCTCTAGCTGTTTTCGAACCCACACCGCTAGATCAGCAGGCCAGCGCTTAACCAAATTAGCTAACGTGGCGGGCTTCATATCCTTTTCTAACATACTGCTCAGACTGCACGGACTTGCAGATTCCTTCCGAAACACATATGAAAATAAGAGTAAGGACCCTTTCGTTGAATGGCGTCATGTGGTAATGGACTTTACGCAATATAGGGTACTGTAACTGCTAACATCAGTCTGCACGTGAGCTCACTTTTCACCTTTTTTTTTTCATTGCAAAGTATCGTAGATTTTAAATACGATGAAAGGAAGATTCTGATCAGACAGCGCGTCTTCACTGATAGCACATTCTGTAAGGTCGCTTTTCATGTGACGGTAATCTTGAAAAAAAAAATTCAAAAAACACCCACGTTGCGTAGCCCCTGCATAGACTTTGCTGCATGGGACATACACCCTATTTTTTTTTCGTTTCAACGGCATTTCCTGACGAATCTCTACATAGCAAAATAAGACTGGTGCAACGGAAAATGATCAAGGCGTCAAAAACAACAATAAGGTAACTAAAGTGTATTTTACCTGTGTGACATTGAATAAATGGCAGGTCTGTGCAGTAGCCTCTGACTCGGTGGAACATCCTCCTCCCATCAGCATTATCTTTGTTGGTGGTTTAGCGAGGGACTGGAACATCTTGTAGGCCGCTACACCAGCATTGCACTGAAACATATAAAAGGAACAACAGGATTGTATACATTTTCTATTTTATTATTTTATTTTCTTATTTATTCATCTTATATATTTTATCATTATTATTATTAATTATTATTACCATTATTATTGTTATTATTATCATCATCATCATCATTATTATTATCTTTTTCTTTTTGGAAGGGAGGGGGACGGGGTGCATAAAAAAGAAAAAGCTCGCTCCCCCGCTTAGCACTGAGGTATATATATGAAAAAGTACAGTTACCAATACCATAATTCCGCGTCACGCAACTGGAAAGGTACAGAAATAGCACTTGAAAACGCTAAAGAAACAAGTTTCTCACCCGGATAGGTGGCGATGAAGCTGGCCTCAGTATGAACAACAAACTGACGCAAACTTACTATCAAGCAGACAAAACAAATAAAGACAAACACGAAGGAATAAAAAAGAAAACGCCTTCTTGGACATAACATTTGAAGGAAAACGTCACCCAAACCCATTAACTAGAACAGTTGTCCTTAATCCTCTCCTTTGTATATTTTGCTTTTATACTGTATGATTTCTATTCTTTTTGTCTTATTTTTGTTTGAAACGTCTAAATATTTGCTCCACGGGGATGTTCAAGCCTACTTTTGTAACTCGAGGAATTCTGTAACCAACCAGGAAAAGGTGTCAAATGGTCCCATGATCGCATCTATTAAAGTAATACGATGTCTTATTGACTGTATAACGTAAATATTAGTTTCTTTATATGATGCTTATGGAACCATATATTGACACTTTGTACTTTAAGTCAGTTGCCTATATCAACTATTTGACTTATATAGCTCACAGTATTTTTGTATTCCTCTCTGCATCTTTGTAGCTGAAATATCTTTATTTGGTTGTAGTGCATGATTGATGTACAGATTTATAGGATGCAGATTGGGCTACATTATATTTGTCATACCAAGATCAAAGGGTTAAACTATTTGACTTCTTTCGAGTTTCTGTTCATAACATCACTGCTGTTAATACGCTCTGGAGACATTGAACTTAATCCTGGACCAAGGGTGGTCCCAGATAATGACTCAATGCACTCGACAGACAATACTCAAGAGTATGTTATTATGAATAATTTTTCTGTAGTCCATTATAACATTCAAAGCATTTCAAATAAGGTAGACTGAACAGGAGCTGAGCTTAAAAATTTTGATATCATTTGTCTTACAGAGACTTGGCTAAATCCAAATATTTCCGATGATTGTCTTACCTTAGATGGATTTAAACTTTATCGCCGTGATCGTAGAAACGACAGCCATGGTGGGATATGTATATATGTAAAAAATAATGTACATTCACGTCGTAGGTCAGATCTTGAACTCCCGAATGTAGAATGTGTTTGGCTAGAACTTAACATCCATCATAGGAAATTTCTCATAGGCACATTCTATATTCTATAGCAACTCATAACAGAAACTACACTGAAAACTCATCTTCTATTATTGATCTGTTTTTTACTTCAAATACAAACAATATACTTTCAAGTGGAGTCGTGGAGTCGGTGACCCTTTCCTCGACCAAAATATAAGGTATCACTGTCCAGTTTTTATTATTCTTAAATTCAATAAAAACACGTCCCCTATCTTTCATCGGCATATCTGGCTTTTTGATCGTGGAGATTATGATTCCTTTTCACATAGTGTTCAAGAAACCGATTGGAATATATTAAAGAATGATGATATCAATATTTATGCAAAACAGGTGACGGAAAAAAAATTGACCTTAGCCACACAGCACATTCCGAACAAAATAATAAAAGTACTTTGAAAATTACAAGCATTTAAGAAATAAAATCATAGGTGAAATCCGTAAATCGAAGAAAATACAAATAGATAAACTGGCAGAAAAATTAAAAAAAGATGATATTGGACAAAGAGATTGGTGGAAAACACTCAAACAATTCATAAAACCGGAACAAAGATCTACACTTCCCCCACTTTATAAAGACGATACTGTTTACTCCGACGACGCAGAAAAGGCCAATATAATGAATATTTTTTCACTGAACAAACCGTGCAAGACGAAAGTAACTTTTTTCTACCCGCTGATGTTCCTCAGCCTCCAAATGGTCTTGACTCTCTTTCTACAACATCTCAAGAGGTGGAAATGATTTTAAAGTCATGAAAAGTTGGTAAAGCTGCTGGCCCTGACTCAATAAAAAATCGAATTCTTAAAGAATTAGCTCTTCCATTATCTTTCCCTCTCTGTGATCTCTTCAATTTCTCTTTGACTAGTGGTAAAGTTCCAAGCATATGGAAAGAGGCAAATGTAACCCCGATTTTTAAAAAGGACGACCCATCAATTGTTTCAAATTACCGACCTATTTCTCTACTAAGTACAATAGGCAAAGTATTAGAAAAAATTGTGCACAAGAATCTTTTTAATTTCATACGTGATCATGAAATACTGACAACTTTGCAGTCAGGATTTATACCAGGAGATTCTACCATCAACCAGCTAGTCGACATATATAATTCTCTCTGTAAGGCCCTTGACGAAGGGAAAGAAGTTCGCGCTGTCTTTTGCGATATAAGCAAAGCCTTTGATAGGGTCTGGCATAAAAGCCTTCTTTTCAAACTTCAAAATGTTGGGATTTCTGGTTCTCTCCTATCATGGTTCAATGATTATCTAGACAACAGAAAACAGACAGTAGTATTACCCGGTGCTGTCTCATCCTGGACAACTCTGAAAGCAGGTGTTCTGCAGGGCTGTATCTTAGGACCGCTTCTGTTCCTTGTGTATATTAATGACATTGTTGAAGATATACACTCTACTATAAGGCTCTTCGCTGATGATACAAGTCTTTGTATAATTGTTGAAGATCCCTTGCAAGCAGCCGACAAACTTAACACTGATCTAGCCAAGATACACTTACGGGCAACTATATGGCTCGTCTCATTTAATCCCTCTAAGTCGGAATCAATAATATTCTCTAGAAAACAGGCAAAACCTTACCATCCTCCTATTCGTATGAATCAACAACTAATCAGTGAAGTAAATTCGCATAAACATTTAGGCCTTAATTTTTCGAATGATTGCACCTGGCATGAACACCTAGATTACATTAAAAATAAAGCATGGCTTCGGTTTAATATTATGCGCAAACTTAAGTTCTGTTGTGGTTCTCTGTTGCCTGTTTTTGGTGTCAGAGTTTCTGTGATGTTTTACCTTATGTATGTTCTCATTATTTTTGGTTCGGATTGGGTTGCTGAGTGGCCACCTTTTGGGAACAAGCTGCTCACTCGGTTGGCCATATGTTCTCTGTATCTTGATTATTTGTAATCTTAGTTGTTTCCAACTATGGTTTGAGGGCTGGATTTGGATTTTGATTGTTTCAGTTCCTGGTCTTTGCATACTTTTTACTTTTAAGTTCACACTAGACAGAAATTCTCTTCAAACAATTTACATTTCATTTATTAGGCCATTTCTAGAGTATGCCGATGTTGTCTGGGACAATTGTACCCAATATGAAGCAAACGAGTTAGAAAAAATCCAAAATGAGGCAGCGCACATTGTCACAGGAGCAACCAAATTAGTCTCTGTCCATTCGCTTCTTTCGGAAACTGGATGGGAATCTCTAGCATCCCGAAGAGATAAGCACTAGCTAATACTGTATTATAAGATGCAAAACGACCTTACGCCAGACTTTTTGTTTTCCCTTGTTCCACCTACTGTTGGTAGTACACGAACATGTAAATTGCGTAATTTCTCGAACCTACAGACCATTCATGCCAGCTCACAGTTATATTACAAGTCTTTTCTACCGTCAGTTACGCGTAGCTGGAATGAACTGTCTGAAGATAAGAGAAATGCAACTTCAGTAGCAGCTTTCAAAAGTGAACTTCAGTCCAATGTCAGATCCCCGCCATCCTTTCTCTTTGATGGCATAAGAACAGGACAGAAAAATCACGCACGACTGAGATTGAAATGAAGTTCATTAAGGCAGCATCTTTTCTCAAAAATATTGTAGACAGTCCGCTATGCGAATGTGGAGCTGTCGAAGATAATAAACATTTCTTCTGGACTGCCACCGATATAGAAACCTGCGAGCCGAACTTATCAACACTATCTCATTGATTTGTCCCCCAACACTAAATATCCTTCTTCAGGGTAGTTCCGAATTAACAGACTCTGATAATAAGAAAATATTCTTAGCGGTGCACGACTTCATAATTAAATCTAAAAGATTTTGAGTCAAATATCTAAAACATCATTTCTGATATAACTTTGCATATGATTTAGTTAGAAGACCCGCCTGAGGTTAATGGAAGCAACAGTGACCATGACTCATCTACATATTTATATAGGGCAACTTGAATACTTAAATACCCAATTACTTGAATACTTAAAACCCTTAGTCCGTACATAGCCAACGAGATATACTCAACTCCATTCCCCGTGGAGCTCTATTTGGAATCATTGTAAAACACTGGTAACATTCTTTCTTTCTTTCTTTTTCATCTATTATACACGCCTGGTAAACTATCACAGGTACCTCCGTGGAGGTACCGATAAAAAGTTGTGACAGGCATCCGGAGCTACCTGTGACGGCCCAAAAATATACAAAAATGGGTAGGTATTCGTCTTTTCTGATAAAATACATAATAACCAGGAAAGTTATTGAAAATCAAAGAATGTTATTCGACCCTTATATAAATTAAGTTATGTCACACAATATATCCCCGGGAACTTTACATATATACGGAAGATATGACTTTTGAAGCGGCTTTAAGGTCAGTCGAAAGTACTCAAAACAGGCAAAAATCAGTTGTTTTGAGGTCCTAAATGCACTTTTCTTGCATAAAAATCTGTTTATCTGGATACACTAACCTAAAGTAAACCACCTTGCCCAAATATAAATGCCGATAAACTCCAAATAAGGCTGGATTCTGTAAAAAAACAACTGGAGGTGCCTGTGATGTAAGAAAATATAGCGAAAATCTGAAGATTTATTGCGGTTGCAAATATTTATATTTTTCATCTCTAGACCACTGTTTTGAAAGAATCGTTCATTCAACCTCGCAATTATCTATCATAATGCATATATCACACATTTTTGTTAAAACGACAGACGATGATACCGAACTTATACAATCAGATTCTACATCCTGCTCTCAAAACCAAGATGGAAGTTAGTATACATTGACAATAGTTCATAAAGGACACGCATGGTAAACCGAATAAACAGCTCTTTCCCAGACAGGTGGCCATTCATCTACCCCAAATGAAAACAACACTAACTTCTGTTTTTACCTATTCTATGTTTTAATTCAAATTACAAAATAAAACAGAAAGCAAAGTGGGCAGCTGTACAAGTGACCTTATTGCTAGAAGACTACAGACAAGCGGACATATGGACACGTTACATTGATGCTTCACAACAGAAATCCAAAATCCAAAGCATATCATCTCAAAGATTTATTGTCCGTTTTGTTTCCATATCTGTCAGTCAAACATTGACGAGTTGTACGTAGCTGTTGAAAATTGACTGCCTAATTCAGTGTTTGAATAGTTATGAAATACGCTTAAATAAGAGGCGACGTTTTTATGAATGGTGATGACTGCCTGTTAGTCATTCCAGCTCGTTAGAAATTTTCGAGGTCACATGCCATGCCAGCGACGTTTGCAAGAACAACACTATTTCGGCAGATGACTCTTATGTAGTAAAAGTGCTCTTTCGTTACCAAATTTGATGCAGTGGCTATTCGAATACTTTGCTGGTGTATTTGGATTCTAGCGCCAGCAATTCAAAAATAGTCAGACTGAATCACTTGTAGCACCTATAACTCCAGTTACCACATAGTTAACACATACAGCGAGCGTCATGCGACACATGCGAGTGGCACGCATTTGAGATACCGAAAGGATCAACACTATAGATACCTGTAAGTGTATGCCTATTGACGGGTGTCAGTAATTTTGACCCATTTTGACACCATACGTGTAGCTGGCTTGTGACCGCGATCATAGTCATCATAGAACCCGATCATAGTCATTACTATTCACAAAAACGTTGACTCTTATTTAAGCGCGCATTTCATAACGATTCTAACACTGCATTAGGCAGTTACTTTTCGAAAATTATGTGCAATTCGTCAATGTTTGACTAGCAGATGCGGAAACAAAATGGGCAATAACTCTCTGAGATGGTGTTTTATGAATTTTAACATGGAATTTCTGATATAAGCATTATGATAGCTTATTGGGGCGTTGAATGAATGATTCTTTCCAGGCAGTGGTCAAGAGAAGAAGTATGTCAATATTTCCAGCTGCAATAACCATTCAGATTTTCACTATATTTTCTTACATCACAGGCACCTCCACGCCATTGCAGGCACCTCCAGCTGTTTTTTGAAAAATCAAGCCTTATTTGTAGTCAATCGACATTTATATTTGGGCAAGGAGGTTACCTTAACATCAGTGCGCCGAGAAAAACAGATTCGTATGCAAGATCACTGCATTTAAGACCAAAAACGACCGAATTCTTGATGTTTTGAGTACTGTGGACTGACATCAAAGCCGCTTCAAAGGTCGTATCTTTGGTAAATATGGAAAGTTCTGGGGGATGTGAGGTGTGACAAAACTTTATGTCTATAAGGGTCGAATAGCACCTTTTGATTTTTAATAAACTCCCTGGTTATTTTGTAGTTTGTCAAAAAAGAGGAATACCTACCGTTTGTTGTCACTTTTTTGACAGTCACAGGCAGCTCCAGATGCCTGTCACAACCAATAATCAGTACCTCTGCCGGAGGTAGTTGTGATAGTTTACCAGGCGTGTTATAGCAAAAACCAAAATGTGTGTACCCACATGCGGGAGCATCAATACACTTTGTGGTGCCCCCGCATGTGGGTATGCACATATAAACATAGATACCGAAACAATATATATGTTAAAAAAGACAAGTAGATTCAGTCGACAAACACGATAGATAGTATATATTCTGTGTAATTGTGTTATTGAGGGATACAGATTCAAATAAGTATCTTGACTTCCTTCTGGATCCCTTTGTATAATATATGTATTTATTTCATAATGTCCATTGAATGTGTGTTTGTTATACGAAAGAAATAAAGTTTAAACCAACATTTGAATATACGTGGTGTTGAAAGATAAATGGAAAAGATTTGCCATATGTCCCAATTCAGGGGGTATGTCGACAATGAGGCTAGACTGATTATCTTTCTAACCGATATAGCCATAATTTCGACAGCTTCATGCAGACATACCGATGTTAAACGGGCACTATGAAAGTTAGATTAAATTGTAAACACATTGTACTGAGAACGTCATAAGGATAAATATGAAAAAAGTGGATTTTTTTTTCAAATACGTTTCTATATCATTGTTGTTTACATTTTTCCTCTAGTCGCATGTGTTCAACTGTTGGCTGTTCTGCCAACCGTTTTCCATTTTGTTATGTTTATGTTTATATGATTATCTTTTGTTTTCTTTTGTTTTCTTTTTATTGCTACATGTATCTTATTGGAGGTTTTATGACCTAGTCCTACATGTGAAGACAACATATTTTGCATTTGATGATTAGTTACTGCTTTTGGATATTATAACTGGAGTATAAATCTATCCTTGGAATACTCGAATTCGAATACCATATTTTTGTGACTTCCCTGAAGCCCTTCTAAATGTGAGTCTATACTTAAAGGAAACGGAATTGCCCCAAGATGAGTAATCCTTGCCTTAGAACAGTG
Source organism: Ctena decussata (assembly GCA_963989385.1). Taxonomy (NCBI): domain Eukaryota; kingdom Metazoa; phylum Mollusca; class Bivalvia; order Lucinida; family Lucinidae; genus Ctena; species Ctena decussata. The sequence goes on along the minus strand of OZ022512.1, from coordinate 2,561,013 downwards.
CGCAAAAAATTGTAAAAAAAAACAGCCTCTGCAAGGTGTTAAAAGTGCATTTGAGCCGCGACACGACAAAACCAACAATGTGGTTGTGCGCCTAGCACAGACTCATATCAGCCTAGGCATCCGCTCAGTCTGATCAGATTCTTCGCTGTCCGCATTGAGGTAGCTTAGACCCTTATCTACCCTTTAAGCGCTTAGCGAAGAGTCTGATTAGATTGGGTCGATGCTCAAGCTGATCTGAGTCTGCGCTGGGCGCACAACCACTTTGTTGATTTTCTCGTGTCGCTGCTCATTTGTTAGAGTATTCAGAAATGCCGTGCAAAGCTCGTGTTAGATATTTGCACAGTTTAAAGGCCTCCTCACACAATGACGAAAACCCCCCGACGTCAACTTGCGTATACTGGCGAATACGAACGACTTCAGCAAAATTCGTTCTCATTAGTATATGTAGGTTGTAAATCGTTGGTGGCGTTCGCATGGATGCGTTTGAGAGCTTTTGTGTCCGTTGCCATTAGTTTTGTTCGTCAGAAAATTTTCAGCAAGTTGATTATTTTGTGGCGAATAAAAGTTTCATTCGTTAGAATTCATTTCAATACGTTAACCAGTCGGAAAGTCTTCGCATAGCGTTCGTAAACTGGCGTTAGAGATTTGCATATCTTGATCAGCTGATTTGCATATCAAGCGAAAGAGGACGATCCCAAGACGAATCTTTGCGATAATTTGCGAACTTCTGCGAACTGTAGCGAATATTTGCATATTGTAGCGAATTGAAACCGACGCATGAAAACAAATTATAACGATAAGTTAACATTCAGAAAACGAACGGTATACGCTTGTATCAATACGAAGAGTAACTACGACAGACGAATCCACGCGAGTCATAGCGCTCCAAAATGTTTTGAGTAGTTTTGAGTACTTCAAAATTTTGTGCAGACATATGCCTGTAGCTCATATATTAAGGAGGTGGTTAGTTTCAAGGTAATCAGTTATTCCTTCATCAGAATGGAAAATATACAGCGCCTGATACTGCAGTATGTTGCTGCTATAGCCCATCAAGAAGTCTTCATCAGTCGGAGTCTTTTGACCGTGTTCACTGTCAAGTTCCAAGCACACAGACTTCTCAGACGATTGGGTAGGGGACCATAGAGCTCTGCTGTATCTCACCGCCACTGAACATAAAATGTACAAAACATATATAATTAACCGTAAGCAAACACTTGGGAAGAATTTTACTGCGTATATACCAACCTAATTACAAACATATACTGAAAATCGTTTTTCTTAAACATGGCTTAGTAAGTTGGAGACACATTACTGGGCTGCAAATACAATAACCTGCACTTTATTATTGACATATAATCATGTCAAATAAAGACTACAGATGGCTTGAACCTACACCTAACATATGAGCAGGACATACAATATAAGACCTTGAAAAGAGTTTCAACAAGGGTCCTTACGTCTACTTTCGTAACGATGCAACAGATTTTCAAACAGTTTCGGCCAGAATTCGCTAGAAATCACAAATTTTCCGTGTTCGCAAGGCTTCGTTAATTGAATTCGCCGATGTGTGAGGGGAGCTTAAAGGTCATTATTCTCTTGGTCACATTAACTTAATACAATATCAATAAGAGAGCTGTAAAAGGACATACTATGCATTAAAAGTCAAAGATAAGTCTTTATTAATGGCGCTTAGGGCTTATAGAATGGCATTAATTGCAACGTAGTAATGTAAATATATAAGTAAAGTGTGCATGTTATTTGATGCAGTTGCTACTTTCCTAACTGCAAATTGTAAATCCGATTGTTGAGTTGCTTTAGGTCTTCGGTTTTTCTTTTTTCTTTTCCATTTTCCGTTTGGATAGCAGACTTATCAAATATGGTGACGCCTGTTGTAAATCACAATATACCCACAGAGTGTTTGAATGAAGATATTCCTGATTTCGCATCCTCAGCTAATAGCGCTCACGAGGTGACATCTGTCCATAAAAATGCTTAAGTTTCAATTTTTGCGGATCTTAAGACTGTTGTAGATTAACAAAAACAAATTTTACCCTATTTAAATATGATCAGACAAAATAAATTATGATGGCAGATCCTCTAAAAGTTAAAAGCAAGAAACCAAGGAGCCGTATTCATAAAACGACTTAAGTGGTTGCTATGCTGTTGCTAGGGCTGAATTTCTATGAGGGAGATTCCCTACAACTACGAAATTTGCTCTGGAGGAACAGTCTAAAAAGACTGTTCCTCCAGAGCAGAATTCATAGTTGTAGGGAACCTCCTTCAAAGAAATTTAACCTTAGCAACAGCATAGCAACCACTTAAGCCGTTTTATGAATACAACCCCAGGAGCCCGCATCGATGTTTTGCAGCAGCTGCACTTACAGGGATATGCTGTCTGACCAAGTAGAATCTCATTTGTCTTAAAAGTATTATCAAAACCGTTCAAAACAACACAGAAAAGTCAGTCAACCATTTAGGTCCAGGACACACTATTGTGAAATGCATCTGCTGCAGCCGCATGGGTGTGTACATGTACTTCAAGGATGATGATTGTAGCTGCAATACTTTCTGAAATAAAGAGGATCTTACACGAGTGGTCATTTTATAAAAAGAATTATTAAACGAGCCCTTGGCGAGTTTCATGAATTTCATATAAAATGACCACGAGTGTAAGATTCTGTTTATCATATGACTCTTTAGAATGGGATTTTAACGCCTTCAAACTGAACAATATTTTAATAAGAAAACGCATTTTTGACATGGACGTTGTCAATAACGTTATGTGTACGCGCCAAAGTGTAATTACACGTGTGGTCATACGATTGTTATGACACGACTATATCCACTGAATAACAGCGACGTCATAAGATAAACAAAGTTAAACAACGGTTTAAAAGACAATTGTTAAGATAATCACGGATGAGGACGCTGACGCTCACGCATACAGAAGCACTTCTTTATGTATGCTCCAAGCGGTACGGTTCCGTGAGTTCCCTTAAGCGCCTCCTACCCTCATTTGCATATGAAAAAAATTATTTTCAAACCAATTTTTGTCAAATTTTGTAGATATTTTCCTAATAATATATTAAAGTTATTCTACAAATTTCAAAAATCAACCTTATATAGCTAATTAGTTATTGAGGTAAGAATTTACCAATGTGGGACTAGACACCCAAGCGGCTGAAAATGATCCAATGTCTCACAGCATGCTAAGTGGGTGGCTCTTTCTGACTAGCCTGTGCGTGATTGTTAAGTAGTTGTCAAGTAGCATTGAGTGGCGCCTCGGAACCATGAATAAAGCTGTCCTCCGCATTATTAAGGACAGTTAACATCATTTCTAGCATATGTGTACGAGTATTTAATCTCGTTCTCAGCAGTAGCAAAACTATGCCAAAAGTCATTTTATCAGTTCAAAAGGTGTCTGTGCAGCATTGGTTAATAATTTTGTAATGATATTCATTTGTTATTTAACTGGTTATGATAAGGAGTAAAAGAAACTTAATCTCAGTTGCACTGGAAAACCTGTGGATGCAATTTTTGAGGCTGGAGAAATACAAAATGTAATAGAAACATTAGTCTTTCGAAGCAACAAACCAAAGATGCAATGTACTATAATCACTTCAGATCACGCAATATTTATAATGTATTACATGTATATTGCAGTTGGTACAGATTATAATTATTCATTTCGTACGCACTCAAGGGCATCATTAAAATATATTAAGTTCTGTGCCAGTGTAATTGACTATTAAAGTCCGCTATACTTACAATCCTGCCGATAAAGCGTTTTCTAATATGTATCGTAACAAATGTCAGGTATACGTACATGTATGTTTGTGCAAGTTCGCCAGCTGATTGGTGAAAGTACTGAACTAAATTTCATTTGAATCACGATGGAATCTAGGGCGAGGTTTGGAACTCCTTAAATACAGATCTAGTCTTTTCATCGCCCCTCTCAGTAATTTAATGCTGGTTCCGTTGAGATTTACCGATGTAGACATTCCACTTACTCAGACAAATTCTTCTGACACAGAAACCCAACTATTTGGATTTAACTTTATTTCATACACTCTGTATTTAACAGGTTCATTTCATCTTATATGTATGACAAACGGATGACCTTGATTTCGAAAGATTTATTTCTATACGCCGGTCGAAGACGGGTCGTATTGTGTCGTGGCTTCCGTACGTCCGTCTTTCCGTCTGTCCGTCCGTTTACTTTTCGTGTCTGCTCCATATCTGCTTAACCCCTTGAAAGATATTTTGAAACTTGAGTGGAATGTTCACCTTATCAAGACGATGTGCAGAACACATAATTCAACAATGTCCGACCAAGGTCACGGCCACACTTAGAGGTCAAAGTTCAAAAGGAAACAATTCGTGTCCGCTCCATAGCTCAAAAATGTTTAAGATTTCTTCATGAAAGTTAGCACAAATATAAAGCACTATCAGATGATGTGCAGAGACAAAGAACCATAAACCTACTTTCAATTTGACGGAATTAAACCCCTTTATACTTTTCGTACTATAGTAATTTCATATAAGCTTCGTGTGCGCTCCATATCTCTAAACATTAGGGAGTTCTTTATGTACAAATATATATCACTATCTGACAATGTGCAGAAAATAAGAACCATAATCCTACTTTCATCTTTGAAGGAATTATGCCCCTTTGTATTTTTATAGAGTAATTTTGTATTAGCTTCGTGTCCGCTCCATATCATCATAATTCCTTGAAAGATTGTTCTGAAATTTGGATCAAATGTTTTCCTTATCAACACAATATGCAGAACTTATATTTCAACAATGTCTAACAAAGGCCAACGTCATACTCAGAGGTCGAAGTTCAAAAAGTAACATTTCGTGTCCGCTCTATATCTCGAAAACTGCTTAGGATACCGTCACGAACGTTTGTACAAATATAAAGCACCATCAGACGATGTGCAGAGAGAAAAGAACCGTAACCTGCTTCTAGTATTGATGGAATTGTGCCCTTTTGTATTTTTGTATAGTAATTTTGTATTACCTTCATTTCTGCTTCATATCTTTTAAACCGTTTAAGATTTCTTTATGAAACTTTGCCCAAATATAAAGCATTATCAGGGTATGTTTAGGAAAAAGGAACCATAACCCTACTTTCAGTTTTGACAGAAGCAACCCTCTTTGTATATTTCTTGCAATGATCTCATATCTGCTCTGAATTTTACACTGTTTTAGATTTTGATTTACCATGTTTACCTTATTCACACATAAGGCATTAGCAGACTCTACTTGATCTTTTGACAGAATTATGACCTTCTGTAAACTTTTAATTTGATTTCATATCTGACTTTTTGTTGACGATTTCAGCCACTGACAAAATTCTGTCATCACTTGTTTCCTTTCCTACTTTAAACCCCAAAGGGCTTATATTGCCCCCTCAGCGGAGCTCTTGTTTCCTTTTCAGACGGTGATGTTTCGCATGCAACACCATATGCTGTATATATTTCCCAGCTTTTACAAGAGCATTGTGTCACACTAATGACTACAGTAATTTGAATAAACTTTTAATTGGAGCTTCTAAAACAAGGCTATAGATTCAATATAATATTGAGCCACGATATGGGAAAACCAACAAAGTGATTGTGCGCCCAGCGAATACTCAGGTCAGCCTGGGCATCCGCCCAGTCTATTCAGAGTCTTCGCTGTCCGCATGGAGGTATCTTAGACCTTCTGCTACCTTTTAAGCAGAAAGCGAAGAGTCTGAGCAGACAGGGCGAATGTCTAGGCTGATCTGAGTCTGCGCTGGGCGCACAACCACTTTGTTGGTTTTCTCGTGTAGCGGCTCATATAAAAAACTATGTAAAGCTCTGCCGCCACTCAGAATCAAGGTCAAGATATGAGCCACATCACGAGAAATCCAACAAAGTGGTTGTGCGTCGAGTGCAGACTCAAATCAGCCTGGGCTTCTGCTCAGTCTGATCAGACTCTTCGCTAAGCACTTACAGGGTAGCTTAGGGTCTAAGCTACCTCCATGTGGACAGCGAAGACTCTGATCAGACTGGGCGGATACCCAAGCTGATCTGAGTCTGCGCTGGGCGCACAACCACTTTGTTGGTTTTCTCGTGTCGCGGCTCAATTATTATAACGACGACCTGAAAACAAGACTTTTGAAAGTAGACACTATTCTAATCCTTCAAGAACACTGCACACATTCGAAGGAAGGTACATGGACCATACTTCGAGAATTCGGCTACTCAAACCGCATCAGTGACTCCGATATGATTTGGCTACGATAACCAGAGAAAGCGTAATTTCTTAATTTTGATAAGGCAGTAAATTCAAAGACTGATTAGTACCATAAAAGATCTAAAAGAAAAAAAAACAATAATCTAGACTATAAATCTAAACCAATCAAAAATTTCTGATATCTTATAATATTTTCTTGACCGATAAGGAAAAATTATATATAATTTGCACTATAGATGACGTACGGGGAGACGTTTTACGGTCGCCGCACGGCACGACACCAGTGGCACTGAAGTAAAATAGAAATCTAAAAGAGTTCATTCAAGAGCACAGAACAGATTCGAAAGAAGGAACATGGGCCATCTTCGAAGTTTCGGCTACTCAAGCCTGACCAGTAGATATTTATTGCTTCATTTCACCATTAAACTTTGTCCTATATTGGACAACTAATTGGAATTAATGAAAGAATTACTTCGTCCTATATTGGACAACTAATTCGAATTGATAAAAGTCAAATAAATTTATGAAATGATGGCCCTACTTTTGCCAGAGGCTAGTTCATAAAAAAGATGACCCCACTGTTACAAATGAGAAACATAACATCGCACCATAACTACACCATAGGTCACTGCCATTGCACCGACCCGGCCTCTCTTTTGTAGTAGTCCTTGAAATACAGTCTCTGTCTCTTCGCTCCCCCCCCCCCCCCTACTGGTGTTGTTGCCGTACAGCCGTCTCTCCAAACCTTCCTGTAGGTATCTGTCAGTATTGGAACGCAACCTTTTTGTATTGAAACGTTACTGTAGAAAACAGTCCGTTACAGTACGCCGAACTAGACCTGTAACTTCCGTAACTAAAGGTAACGATCCGCTTGAAACCGTATCGGTCCTGAGCTTGGAGTTGGACTGCGGAATGATAGGTTCAATAACGGATAAAATACGGAATAGATACGTATGCGACACGGATTAGATACGGATAGATGCGGATATATGCGTTTAGTAACGTACCATTACGGTTTACTGATCCGCGCCCGAATTTTGAAACTTTTCAAAATTTCGACGCGGATCCTGCGGACTCTGCGGATATGATACGGACAGTTACGGACTCTGCGGATCTGATACGGATTCATTACGGATAAAACGGATAGATACTTACGGGCGATCCGTAGTATCCACACAATCCGTATGAGTGTGTGTGACTGGAGCATACAAGGAGCAGACACAGATGTGGACGTCGCAGTTAATCTTTTCTATTCTTCTATCCGGTAGGCATGCGCAACAGTCCGCATCAGAAGGTATTTATCCGCATCTAAAGGGTATAGAAGGTAACGAAAGGTTAGTAGTTCGTACCTATCTGTATCCATACGCATCTATTGGTAACTATATCAGCAAATTCATTAAATAAAAATAGGCCACGCCCACAAATTCTGCGGATAAACTGAGGATTTTATCCGCAACTATCCGCCCTATCCGTAATGTGTGTGTGTGACTGGGGCTTTAAGGGTAGCTAATTACCTACGCTATTTCCATGCGGACAGTACAGACTCTGATCAGACTGGGCTGATGCCTAGACTAATCTGAGTCTTTGCGTGGCGCACATGCCACTTTGTTGGTTTTGTCATGTCGCGACTCAATTATGCACTAGTTTTGCTTTGAAGAAATAGAACTGGGGGAATTATAACAAACCTCCTGAAAGTTGCCAAACAGACCCAAAATTTCTGTTCAGTTACTTTCAAGATTTCCTGGTGGTGGTGGTCGGGCGATGGTGCTGGTTATAACTTCCAGTGCCGGGGCGTCCTACTAATTTTGATAAAAGTAGGGCAAGGGCCTACTGTGATTGCAGTACGTGCGGTCGGGGGTGGTTTGGCTTTTTCTTCTTTCTCGTCTATTATTTCTCTCCGACATAGACTGAAATACTGCCTCAAAAGGCCGTTAAGCCCAATCAACCGACCAACCAATTAAAGATTTCGTGAAAATTCCCCTTGGTTGTCTTTTACAAAGATGATTATTTTGTACATAAATAGAGAATCTTACATGAGAGGTAATTTCATATAAAATTTATGAAACGAGTCTTCGGCGAGTTTCATTTGAAATCACCCCGAGTGTAAGGTTCTGTTTATCATATGACCCTTATAAATAGGATTTTAACTCCTTCAAACTGAACATTATTTCAATAAAAATCGCATAGCTGACATGGGCGTTGTCAATGACGTTACGTGTACGCGCAAAAGTGTTATTACACGTAAGTTCATACGATGTTTATGTCACGACGTTATCCACTGAATGACGCTGACGTCATTTAGAATTGACTTTTGATTTTTCAGCGTTCATCGTGTGATGAAGCCAGTGGGCGGAGCTAAATTTCCATGAAGCGCGAAGCGCTTCTTGTAGAATTTTAGCGACGACCACTGGCTTCTTCACTCGATGAACGCTGAAAAAGCAAAATTTTATTCTTATATTTACATTTTTTACCATTCCTGTGCTGTTTTCGTCGTAATTTAATGTAGAGTATGCAAAATATGCGTCGAAGAACAGACAGAAACGACGTATTCAGCCATCACATTAAACAGCCGTCGCAAATAGCGTGGAGTCAATCGAACCTTACGTTGACCAATCAGGACGTTTGTTTACCTTAGACGTCAATTGAAGACAACGTCACATGATCAACTATCGTTCATCGATGTAGGAAGCCAATTGCTCTATAAAGTGTACCTATGGGAAGTCAGTGGCAGGTGTAAATATATGATAATTTTAATTCGAACACGAAATGCTAGCTCAGCAGGCCAACATTTCACACACTGAGCCACCGGGGCTTCTTTCAGGGTTTTCCAAAGAGAAGAAAACACACCGCAAACGATGAAAACCCTCATCAGACTATTCCGTAAGTCTGCTCAATCCATCTTCTTTTTTCTTTTTTTTTTCACCTCAGGTTTAAGTCATTGAACTCCCATTTTACAATCAGGTAATCTCGTAGCATGCATTTGTAACATGATATTTGGTTATAAAAGAAATGGAAAACAAGGAAAAGCTCCTCTGTTCTTATTAACTGAAAATGACATATTTTGTTTCTCTAAGAGCATGTTAAAGTTAATATGCATGCCACTACAGCTAGAAATAGAACTGAAGATGAACCATTGATTGGAAACAAGCCGCGATACGACAAAACCAACAAAGTGCTCCCAGTGACGACTCAGATCAGCTCGAGTATCCGCCAAGTCAGATCAGAGTCTTCTCTGTCCGTATGGAGCTAGCTTAGACGACTAGCTACATGTACCCTTTAAGCGCACACTGAAGACCTTGATCAGCCTGATCTGAGTCTTAACAGGGCGCACATGCCACTTGTTGGTTTTCTCGTGTCACGTTCAAATGTTTCGAGGTGAACGTTTTAACGTTCCGTCACGAATGACATTTGGAGAACTTTTGCTTTGTTTGATCGGCTTTTGGAAAGCTGGGTTTTTAGAAGCAATGTTATGAATAGTCCTAGTAATGCAATATGCACAGCAGAAATCGACATTATTTATAATCATCAATAAGTGGTTCAGTGTCTCAAAAATGCCAAGAAAATATATGAACTGTAGCGAAGTATTACGGTACCTTTTACCGGCGCTGCGTAAACATTAACACCATCTTTAGCGAAGATAAAGAGCTAATAACTGTACATGGGTGAAAAGGTGTTTCTTGTAGCATGGAGGCACCAAGAGAGATAAAACCAGAAAACAAAAGAAGAACTGCTAATTTTTCATTAGCGGAAACATGGAGAAGTTCCTGACAATGTAAACAAAATCTGAAGGAAAATCAACACATCAGAGAAACAAAGTACCAGGCTCTATTTAAGGTGTAGATTCTATATTTTCATACTGCAGCACCCTCTCGCGAGTATTATATGCAGTTGCGCAGTCAGTGCAGAGATAAAAGCTAGATTCTAGAAGATGTGATAGTGAGATAGTGAGAGTGATACAAAGATGATAGTGTTAGTACAGTGTAAAGTTTAAAAGCAGGTTACAAACAGTGTTAACATTTATGGGGACTGATGACTGATCTGACAGACTCCATCTTTGAAAGAGTCAAGATCAGCCCTTAGAACAATCTCTGATGGAAGCCTGTTTCAATGAACAATTGTTGCTGGGTAAAATGCCTGCTGGTAGTATGTTGCAGAAGTATGGAGCTGCCTGAAAGAAAGAGGGCGCATGTGACGAGTGTATCGCTGGGGTTTCTCAAAATATGATGGTATCAGTATTGCGACACACCAGGGCCCGGTTGTTCAAAGCATCGTTAGCTGAACGATGTCGTTAGTCAAGGATTGATTAAGTCTTCTAGAACGTACAAAAGCAAATGTGCTAATATTGTTCGTTGTCAAAATGTAGGGAGCAACAATTTGCAGTGTGTTTTGCATACATATGTTTGAAAATGTATTGTCTTGTTAACTAACGATGTAATCCAGGGGTCGCAAGACCGAACCCCCGCTTCTCCGGTCTTTCGGATGAGACTTTAAACCGAGGTCCCGTCTCCATATGACCTCGTTGTTGGTGGGACGTTAAACCCGAGTTCACTCACTCAATCAAAACTAAGGACGTAGTTAGTTTTGAGCATCCAGGTCCCAATCAAACACGGAGGAGCTACAACTCCTGCAGAGGATGCAGCTCCATGAGGTTTTCGGTCCGCGTATATGCCCTTACCTTAAATAATAATTATAATTATGCCTTTTTCTCATTAGTAAGACATCGAAGTTAAAACACATAAAGTCATCATAAAAACAGAAATAAACTCCAAGTTTTAAATCGGAGAAATAGACTCTTCTGATGTCGCTCAAACTGAAGTAATAAAATTCGTTTCAAATACAATTTTTCACAATGATGGTGTTTTGCTTTTCAAAGTAAGTGTATGGTATAAGATAGCATATCATTTAAATGAACTCATGTATTTATGTTTGTCTGCATAACTTTTACATTTCATTGCTAGAATGTCGCGTGTAATGTAAGTGAATCCCGAAGGGGTTTATGTAAACTTTGCTAGCGACCCATTGTAGTCTATACTTCGATAAACACCAGAAAAATTAAGTTCATTGCTTGTATTTACATTCTTTCTATCTTTAATGTGACCAAAACTTTGCGTTAGGGGCTACAGTTAAACAGAAAAAAACATTTATACGCAGTTTTTCTACTGATTGGGGAACAACGTCAGCGACGTCATAACGCCCACTGCTACGTCTAATCAGATTGGAGAGAAACATGGTTTATTTTAACGTCACTTAACGTCATGTTATCTCGCGTGAACCAATGAAGTTATTGAAGTATTAATTACACTACGTTCTAATGGTTTACCATAGGGCTTTTCAATACATGCACTGAGAATGTAAATATTTGCATATTTTACCTGCGAATCAACCCAGGAGTAGGTCAAATTGTATCCGTCCAGAAGTCGTCGACGATCATTCACATGCCGTAAAGCCATCACCACGGCAGGCAGGCACGCCGCACCACCCACCCACCCTTTTCCAGTCATCGGAAGAAAGCCTAGCAATTCAAGCTGCTTTAATTCAGTTGATTCTGTCATTGCTAGAGTAATTTTCAACACCACCAAACATAAACTTGTTATAAGCTTATATCTTAATAAACTAAATAACATTTTGTTAAACAGGTAAGAACTGTCCGCTCTTTCTTCTTATAAGTATGAACTGCACGCTCTTATTTTCTTATAAAGTATGAAACTTTGTTCTTAATTTCCTCCTGTCTCAACCGCATGCAGTCTTTCCGGTCTCTGGTGAGAAAGTGGCTCAAAGTGCTCACTGCCAATGGTTTTCTAATCAATACGCTAGCGCTGCTTCAAGTTAAGAACTTCTGAAACAGCGTCTCCTTGTTAAATATACCTTTTAGCTATAAGGATTGCACATATTCCGCACATTTCCCATGCTAGTAGGGAAGACCTATCGGACTGCGCGGACGGCGGACGCGCAGGCTAGAATGAATATTTTGAGTTCATACAGGTAATAAAACCATACTAATTTTCGAAACACATGTATGAGACACATTATATGATTTTCAACAATGTGCCACTGGTGATTATTAACAGCTCTGGTCAGACTGTACATTAGTGCAGTCTTATCAGAGCCTTCGCTTGTCACAGCAGCCGTCTATGGAAGTGACCCGAGCCACAGAGCCAACAGGGAGTTCTATGATTACCCTGTATAATTGAGGAGGATGATCTAAATATCACATGACAAAATTGCCACATTGTTGGAAGTCAAATGATATGGTTCAATTTGATATTTCCACTATTACAAACCATTGTCATTGGCTGTCTTAGAAGGAGTCAATGTGACTACCGTAAAATTCTAAAAACTGGGACATCTAAAATAATTACTGTAATTTTCCTAAACAGGTACTGGCTGGTTTTGCAATGTAGTATTGTATCGAAAGGATGCAGATAGAATTGCAAACAGTGTAGATCCAGACCAGACTCTCCTTTAGCAGGCTGATCAGGGACTGCATTATTTGCTCAGACCTACCTGTCCCAATATTTGGAATTTTTGCGGTATCAAATATGAACCGCAACACGATCAATCCATCTTTTGAAATGGCCCAGCGAAGACTCAGTTCAGCCCAGGCATCCGCCCAGTCTGACCAGATTCTTCGTTGTCCGCATGTGGCTAGTTAGGACCCTCAACTACCCTTAAAGCGTGCAGCAAAGACTCTGATCAGAACTGGCGTCTGCACAGGCTGATCTGAGGCTTTGCATGCCGCACGTGCCACTTTGTTGGTTTTTCGAGTCCTGGCTTAATTGTTTGAAATTAGAGACATTTTTGCTGATATGTCATGCTTCAATCAATTTGTCTGGTAAGACGTTTTCAGCATGTCTGTGACGTTTCAACCTGCCGCTTAAAATCCCTTGATGTATAAATGAGCCGCGACAAAACAAAACCAACAAGTTTGAAAGTGGAATGTGCGCCCATCAAAGACTCAGATTAGCCTGGACCTCCGCCCAGTCTGATCAGAGTCTTTGTTGTGCGCTTAAAGGGTAGCTAAGGGTCTAAGCTACCTCCGTGGCAATAGGGAGGACGGATATATCAGACTGGGGCAAAGTCCAAGTTAATCTTAGTCTTCTCTTGGCGCACATGATACTTTGTTTGTTTGGCATGTTGCGGCTAATATGTTTTAAACCAAGTAATAATGCCGAAAAGGCCCTGTGTAAAATTGTAAATGAAATAACCCAGGAAATTATAATTCGAACACGAAAAGCTAGCTCAGCGGGCCAACATTTCACACACTGAGCCACCGGGGCTTCTTTCAGGGTATTCGAAAGAGAAGAAAACACACCGCAAACGATGAAAACCCTCATCAGACTATTCCGTAAGTCTGCTCAGTACATATTTTTTGTCACCTCCGGTTTAAGTTTAATGTGCTCCAATTTTACAATCAGGTAATCTCTTAGCATGCATTTGTAACATTATACTTGGTTATGAGAGGAATGGGAAACAAGGGGCCGTATTCATGAAACGACTTAAGTCGTTGCTATGCTGTTGCTAAGGCTGAATTTCTATAAAGGAGATTCCCTACAACTATGAAATTTGCTCTGGAGGAACAGTCTTTTAAGACTGTTCCTCCAGACCAAATTTCATAGTTGTAGGGAATCTCCAACATAGAAATTTACCCTTAGTAACAGCATAGCAACGACTTAAGTTGCATTATGAATACGGCCCCAGGACTTATTGTGGGACTTATTGTGGGACGTTCAACAAATGCGATCTTGTTTGTGGGACTATGTCACACGCTAGGTTGTCGTTGCATTGGTCAGTTATACACTATCAGATGACTTTTGAGTGACATTCTGGGCGTGGCTCTGTAAGGTGTATTATAAGCATGATGCAATTGCACCCCATTTACCAGATTTCTTGTGCTATTTGGCTTTTCCCAATATGTTTTTACGCCGACGTCCTGAATTAATAACGCATGTTGTCTGCACAACATTAACAATGCCCTCTGTCTGCGTTATATATTTAGGTGTATGGGTGTACCTCTATGTCTTTCTACCACGGTTTCTAATAGAGGCACTTTTTGTAACGTCCTTTTAATCTCCCACGATGACGAAGCCTTTCCGAAATGTCTTCTCTATAAGGAAAGCATTTGCTTTGGGGATGGCGGAGGACAATGCCATTCTGTAAGAGTTAACCGCTACTCATAAACGTAAATCTGAAAATGAGCCGCGACACGACAAAACCAACAAAGTGGTTGAGCGGCCAACGCAGACTCAGATCAGCCTGGGCATCCGCAAGTAGGTAGCTTAGACCCTTAGCTACTCTTTGAGCACTTAACGAGGATTTTGATTAAAATGGGCGGATGTCCAGGCTGATCTGAGTCTGTGCTGGGCGCACAACCACTTTGTTGGTTTTCTCGAGTCGTGGCTCAAATATGTAACCCTGGCAATGTTTCCATTCACCTATTTTGAGGACACTTTTTGTCATCAATGTCTTCATTTGTTAACTGATAAAGCGTTTTCACCGAAAATATCAAGATGTCCACCGATGTTTCGATCCAAGGTCACTTTTTCATCACAAAAATCGTTGTGTCGGAAGATCATTCAATTAGCGGACAAAAACTCTCCTTTTTGAAAAGTAAATAGACACTATGGTGTTCGGACCCCGTGGGGAAGGGGGTGGGGGTGGACACGATACTCAGTGGTTTGCTTTATAAGCATATGTGTCTACCAATTCGGAACAAGCACCCTTTTCGAGTGATTAGTATTAGAAATGTTTCTCTTTTTGATTGACCCACATTTGCACACGCACCCTTTCTGAGTGGCCTCTACATGACAATCTTACCATGTTTTAGCGAACCCACTGCCTCAGAAATGACCCTCTTTCAAAAGGAAACAGGTACTTTGTAATAGAAATGACTTTGACGTCCCTGCTAATTGATTGAAATATAGTCTCATGATGTTCTGCATTCATCCTATTTTTGGGGAGAGACAGGTCTGGTTAGTGTAGGTTAGTGTATTTAAAGTGCTATTAATGGGTCGAAACAGTTTATCATAATTTTTGTATTTTTCTTAAAAGCTGATCAATTTGGGTACCTAAATCGCTAAATTAGTATAAGAGCTATACATGAGGCTTTCATCAGCCTTCAAACAACTAAATGGGGTTCGAAGAACTCACGTTACTTTTTTAAAAAAAAATAATGAAAGTCTCGGTACGAATAGGCAAAAAGGGAATGAAAAGCAAATTGCGGGCAAATAAAATCAGTAATATAAATCATTAAAATACGACTGTCCTTCTTATTTTCTTAATGATGAAAACCAGCGAACGCAGACATCTGTAAATAACCTGTATCGTTATTTGCAATCAGGTACGGCCATAACACTGTAATCAGTTAATGTTACAGTAGCCTTTTTCGTTGCAAGCAGACAGTGATTAAGTACAAGATATAACGTTCGAAAATGTTAATTTATTGGCGGGTTTTATTACAACAAATAACCATAAGTACAGTGAAACTTCTCTTAAACATTCATGCATAGGACGGACTGAAAAAGTCAGTCAAACGGAGGCGACCGTGTATGAGAGAAACTTTTTCGGCCGACAAATATATCGAAGCCGCCACAATATAATGAAAGTGAAATTTAGCTAATTCGACATATATTTTAGCAATGCCTTTTGAAGTTTCGGTAATGTGTCTTTCCTTTCGAAAAAAAAAATTAAAAAAATTGGTGAAATAGTAGGCATTTGGACTCCTAAATCAAGTATTGTCGGCGAATAGGAACTGATATTCAATCGCACCTTAAAGCAAGGCTGTACACCATGACTGGGCTAAGTAGGATAAGGTGGGGCAAAACGCCCATGCGGGGTAAAGCGCTCATGCCTTTTATATCAATATTCATATTGTTTAGGGAGTGAAGTGTTTTTGAAATAAATTTGTCAGCTTTTTATCATGAATTTAAACATTTTTTGCAGTTTTCTGTAAATCGGCATGACTAAATATTTTCTTGCAGTACATCTTGCTGAGAGAACTTAATACTTTGCGACAGTCTGTTTGCAAGAAAAGTCTAAACGATGTTGCGAAATCTTATTATGTGCATTTTTTAAAAATCTTGCAAATAATGCTCATATGGGGCAAAACGCCTACACTTCGGCTACTCTGATAAATCATGTATCGATGTTCTTTTGCAAACACTGCAGTAAACTGTGGGCGTATAATGCAAGGTGACATTGCATGGTATTAAATATCAGAAATTGGGCCTCTGAAGCTGGATGAGTCAAGTTACATGATTCAAGGTGTAAAATAGCGCAGAAAGGGGTGGGCGGCGAAGGGGGGGGGGGGCAAAACACCCACATTAAGGAATTTTGTTGTAAGTATCAAATAAAATAGAATAGTTGATTAAACCGAAATATTCTTTTCGGGCAAAGGAATCAAAATTGTCTAAAAACAAACACTCAGATCTGGAAGCACGATAAGAAATAGCCCTGGGCGTTTTGCCCCATCCAGAAAAGCGTTTTGCCCCAATGGTTGGGCAAAACGCCCAGAATATTTAAAAAAATGCATATTCTGTAATAATGTTATAATCCTACCACATTTCAAGATTTAAGTGCCATATTTGTGGACAACTTGGTTTTCTTTAACAGAAAAGTTTATTCCGAATTAGATCAGGGAGTTTCTCTAATAATGACAAAGAAGTTTCCTTAAGGGGGGCGTGTAGCCCCCCCCCCCCCCCTTCACTATACCATGCATGTAATAGACCTTTTTCACATTGTTATCTCCCCTAGTCTCGCAGCCTGTGATTGGGTGAGATTTCGCGTTACTTCACATGCGTGGAGCATTACCTTCGATACAACAACTCATTTCCATAGGCCTTTTCGAAAAGCATTGCCTTTGTTTTTGATACATTTATTTTTGGTCCCCACGATGCACAATAATTTTCAATATCTGTTAGTAGTTACGTTACGATTGTGGTGATTTTGCGAAAACAACTTGATCATCGGCGAACAAAATTAGAAATAGTTTTTAGCTTGTCAACTGTAAAAATATCCCTAAGGTTTGCATTTATATTATCCCGAAGGAGATTTGTTATAACATTTTGATTTCAAAGCTTAACTTGAAAAAAGTGATGATAATAACAGTAACAAAAACATAGAAAATATTTGAAATTCACAAAAAATTAACGTTTCAATCAACGTGTCATGCATCGGTAATTATTTTACACATTTGTGATATATTATTGTTAGCTTTCTTTCTTTGCCTCAAAATTTCTTACATGTTTTGATATTAATTCATAGTTTTAAATTTATATAATCTGCTGCTTTCTTACACATTTAATTTCAGAAGTAATTTTATTACAAATACTTTAGCTTTCATTCTTTGTCTCAAAATTTCTTACATGTTTTAATATTTATTCACAGTTTTAAATTTATATAATCTGCTGCTTTCTTACACATTTAACTTTAGAAGTAATTTTATTACAAATACTTTACGAAAAGAAAATTCTTGTATTTTTCATCATGCAGCTCGGCATTTCATAATGATCTCAACAATTATGAATCTGTAATAAATGTTTTTACATGTATTTATAATGCCCCCAATTTCGGAGAAATTGTGGGGGCATATTGGTTTGGGCCTGTCCGTCTGTCCATCTGTCCGTCTGTCCTCTATCTATAACTCAAGAACCGTAAGAGCTAGGAGCTTGAAACTTTATACACATGACCAGTATGAAAAATAAGCAAATACGTGTTTTTTCTTTTTTCCGCGGGTCACATATTTCAAGAGTTATGCCCCTTTTTCGACTTAGCCTGTGGATCTTTGTGAACAAAATATCTCAAGAACCCCTGATGCTAGGATCATGAGGTTTTGCAGAATGAGAATGCCCAAGGTGTAGATGACCTGATTATCTTTTGAAACAAATTCGTGAATTTTGACCGAGTTATTCCCCTTCTTCGACTTAGTGCATTGTAAGCCTATGGAACCTTGTGAACAAAATATCTCAAGAACCCCTGAAGCTAGGAGCATGATTTTTTGCAGGAAGATACTGCCTGTGGTGTAGATGACCTGATTAACTTTAGAAAAAAATTCGTGAATTTTTGATCGAGTTATTCCCCTTTTTCGACTTAGTGCATTGAGGCCTATGGTACAAAGGTACCCTTACATATAGTCAAGAACAATAAGAGCTAGGAACTTGAAACTTTATACACATGATCAGTATGGAAAATAAGCAGACCCGTATTTTTTTTTATTTTTCCGCCGGCAATGTATTTCCAGAGTTATGCCCCTTTTTCGACTTAGCCTGTGGAGTATTGTGAACAAAATATCTCAAGAACCCCTGATGCTAGGATCATGAGGTTTTGCAGGATGAGAATGCCCAAGGTGTAGATGACCTGATTAACTTTTGAAACAAATTTATGAATTTTTGACCGAGTTATGCCCCTTTTTCAACTTAGTGCATTGTAAGCCTATGGAACCTTGTGAACAAAATATCTCAAGAACCCCTGAAGCTAGGAGCATGATTTGTTGCAGGAAGATACTGCCTGTGGTGTAGATGATCTGATTAACTTTTGCAAAAAAATCGTGAATTTTTGATCGAGTTATTCTTCTTATCGACTTAGTGCATTGAGGCCTATGGTACAAAGGTACCCTTACATTTAGTCAGGAACAATAAGAGCTAGGAACTTAAAACTTTATACACATGATCAGTATAGAAAATTAGCAGACCCGTAATTTTTTAAATTTTTCACCGGCAATGTATTTCCAGAGTTATGCCCCTTTTTCGACTTAGCCTGTGGAACCTTGTGAACAAAATATCTCAAGAACCCCTGATGCTAGGATCATGAGGCTTTGCAAGATGAGAATGCCTAAGGTGTAGATGACCTGATTAACTTTTGAAACAAATTGGTGAATTTTTGACCGAGTTATGCCCCTTTTTCGACGTAGTGCATTGTAAGCCTATGGAACCTTGTGAACAAAATATCTCAAAAACCCCTGAAGCTAGGAGCCATATTTTTTGCAGGAAGATACTGCCTGTGGTGTACATGACCTGATTAACTTTAGAAAAAAATTCGTGAATTTTCGATCGAGTTATTCCCCTTTTTCGACTTAGTGCATTGAGGCCTATGGTACAAAGGTACCCTTACGTATAGTCAAGAACAATAAGAGCTAGGAACTTGAAACTTTATACACATGATCAGTATGGATAATAAGCAGACCCGTATTTTTTTATTTTTCCGCCGGTCATGTATTTCCAGAGTTGGGTTAAGCCCCTTTTTCGACCTAGCCTGTGGAAACTTGTGAACAAAATATCTCAAGATACCCTGATAGTAGGATCATGAGGCTTTGCAAGATGAGAATGCCTAAGGTGTAGATGACCTGATTAACTTTTGAAACAAATTTGTGAATTTTTGACCGAGTTATGCCCCTTTTTCGACTTAGTGCATTGTAAGCCTATGGAACTTTGTGAACAAAATATCTCAAGAACCCCTGTTGTTAGGAGCATGATTTTTTGCAGGAAGTTACTGCCTGTGGTGTAGATGACCTGATTAACTTTTGAAAAGAAATCATGAATTTTTGATTGAGTTATGCCCCTTTTTCGACTTAGTGCATTGTAAGCCTATGGAACCTTGTGAACAAAATATCTCAAGAACACCTGATGCTAGGAGCATGATTTTATACAGGAAAATACTGCCTGTGGTGTAGATGACCTGATTAACCTTTGAAAATAATTTGTAAATTTTGGATTGAGTTATGCCCCTTTTTCAACTTAGTGGATTATTTGCCTATGGAAGCTTGTGAACAAAATATCTCAAGAACCCCTGATGCTAGGATCATGATTTTTGCAGGTTGATATTGCCCAATGTGTAGATGACCTGATTAACTTTCGAAAACAATTCCTAAATTTTTGACTGAGTTAAGCCCCTTTTTCGACTAATTGCATTGTAAGCCCATGGTACAAAGGTACAAGCATTATTGGATGAACCTTCTCTAGAGACAAGCATATGGTTGGGGGCATAGTGTTTCATAAACACATTTTCTAGTTTATTTATGTTTCTATACTAAAATCAAATAACTATTTGAGGATTAAGTTCTGCGGATTTCGATTTTCTGAAGATGAAGCAAATAGCCAGTTTTACTTTCCGGTTTCTCGAAATGCGAAAATTAAATGCTTTTCGATGCTTTGAAATGTGTCTTTTGAATTTATCAAAGTAATAATTGTAATAAAAATAATAAAGATAATAGTAAAATTTTTATTTCTATTATTCTTATTCCTGCCATTTTGACATCTACTGTCTAAAACGGGATAAGTAGTAGCTTTTAAGTGTGTCTATAATATTATTAATAATAAAAGTAAAAATTATCATTATTATTATTTTTATTATTAGTATTGCATTATCATCAATTGTAATTGCAAGTAAACTTGTTCTGGATAAATGAGTATGATTTGCCGTCGGATATGCAATGAAATTAATGGCTGGTTGCTTGTTTGGGGTTTAACGGCCCTTTGAGACAGTATTTCAGTATATATCGGGCCGTCTCCAAGAGATGGGGAGAAAAGAAAAGATAGACGAGAAAAAATATCCAAACAACCCGCACCCACACCTACTGCAAACTCAGTGGCCCTTGTCCTACTTTTATCCATATAAGAAGGACGCCCCGGCACTGGAAGTTATAACCAGCACCATAGCCCGACCACCACCCCGCAATGAAATACAAATAGTCAACACTAATACGTGGTCTGTTGATTGAGTTAATTGTTAATAGATCCTCAGATAATTAAAGTTATTGATGGACAGACTTCGGCGCCGGGAGGTCCGGCAATGGGTACGCTGAGCCTTTTCGGATGCGCCGATACGACTTTTGAAACAACAACAATAACAACTAACAATTTTAGTAATTTATGAGACGAGACACTTATTTAGGGATTATTTAATCATTTAATTATTTATTCTCCTTTATTTATTTAGTACAATATCAAACCACACATATGAATGTCCAGACTTCGTTCAAAGAAATGGAGTCAGGAAATAGATAAAATAAATTAGGAATAAATATTTTATGCGGTATGCCTTAGTTTAAACGTATTTATTGAGAAATATCAACAGAAACAAAAACTGTATACAATCAATTAAGGATCAGAACGAAAGCAAATACTTATTAAGTTCTTCTCCTTTGGCAGTTTGTGAATGAATGACGGAAATTTAAAGAGTAACTACACTTCAGGAACTGACTGAATCAGATCCCAAACTCTATCCCCAACATCAAAGGGAAAGATTGACAAAGACATCCCAACAAACAATAAATTACAAGTGATAAGCCGAGTCAGCAGCTCTTTCCCAAATAGATGGCATCTCAGCTATCTTTATTGAACTAAATAATTTAGACCAGCAGACGGGTTACAACAGACTAAGCAAATTATATAAAAAAAACATTTAACAATTATTTTTACCTATTTTCTATTTTTATGATAGAAGGATTAAACTGAGAACACAATAAATTAAACAGCACCGAACATAAAACAAATGCAACCGCAACAAAAGTACCGCCTTGGGACGGTCAGTAATAACTACTGGGGGTTTAGACCGGTTTTACTGGGCCCAAACCTTCACCCTCACCCTCCGCCGACATCGTGTTACTGAATAATACATTGTGAAGACGTTATGCCTTGCACTTTACATAATATTTCTGAGAAACCTTTCTAATCGTTTTTAGATAAGAATACGGAAAATAAAAATATAATATAAGCAATCATGAAGTAATAAAGAAATCAGATAGAAATGATTTAAACAATTAATTTTCATTGATTACATAGAAAGTCTCAGTGCTTTAAAATCCAATTGCCCCATTCGTGGAAAGTCTCGCCGATTATCGGGACATATCGCGTTACATAAGCGATATACGCATGCGCAGAAACAATGCGAAAAAGGTATATTTGTCGTATAAAACCTTACCTGTTTATTTGTTTATTTTTTCGGTCCTAAGTAGCAAAACCTAATCAACGTTGTGTGCCTGGTGAGCACTAACTGATTTTTACACTCACACTCTATACGGGTCTGCCGGAACTATAGAGAATACCATGTTAGTGTCTTTTGATATCACGTTTATGAGGCGAGACCAGAAACAGCATAGGAATGGCGAGGCTTGGCTTTTGATATAAAGTTTATCAGGCGAGACCAGATACAGCGTAGGGATGGCGAGGCTTGCCGAGCCAGTCCGACGTGTTTCTGGTCGAGCCTGATCATCTTGATATCTAAAGACACTTACATTGTTTTCTTTTTATCATGCATTTTTTGAAGATTTCAACGCATGAAGAGCCTCAAGCAAACGAAAAACAAACGCAGTTTTGTTGGAACTTGCTGACGTCGCTAATGCGTTATGACGTAAACCGATGACGTCATTTAACCAATCGAACGTTGTCATCACGGCCACCGTCAGTATGTAGCCAATCATCTTCAGAGCTCGCTTCTAAAGGCACTGCCTGATATCATTCGCGCAGGCGCAGTTGTAAACTGACATGATATCACATTATGTTATCCTATCCCGGTTATCAGGTAGCATTTGAAGCAGATGCATGATAAAAAAAAACAACTTTTGGCAACTGTATCAGCATCCGAGCAAGGTCGTGCTGAAAGTCGTCTTGACCAGGCTCTAATCGAAAGCAGGAAGGATAATTACCAAAGGACAGACTGAGTTCAGGGTCAGAAGAGGCACCACATATAGGAGCTTCACCACAGAAACCGATATGAAAGCGAGAAATATCTTCAACACCAACAATAACTGTACTTTGTTTTCACCTTTTTTTTAGATAATGATAATAATAATAAATAAATAAATGAATTAATAAATAAATTTGGCAGGGTATGACACGCTGTGTTATGATCCACAATGTGACAGTGCAGTTTCATTTCTTATCTAGTTTGTATCATTGAGCACCCATTGAGGAAACGGTTAAACATATAGTTTAGATGAATGGCAGCATAAATCACCTTCTGTATCATTTTTCTGAGGAGAATCATGCTAGATGAATTTGGGGAACAATTTTACCTTTTGGCCCTACAATGGCAAACATGTCTTGGTTTTCCTTGTATGTCATTTTTATTGTTTTCCTTTCCTGTCTAATTTTTTTATTGGTGTGTGGGGGGGGCGGGGGAGGGGGCGTGGAAGAATGTGGACATTCGTGATTATTGTCTTCTAATCTTTAATGATTTTGGTTTAAACAATATTTTATTCATAGATTTTATACATACATATGAATAATACAATGAAGTAAAACAGGATCTGACAGTAAGCGTAACGCTTACTGTCAGATCCTGTATTGCTTCATTGTATTATTCATATTCTATTTAATGATTTTGACAGTTTAACTCGCCTGTAAATAGTGGGAGGGTAGTACATACGTCTCTAACCAAGTTCTGCGAAGCAACTACCACAATAGGCTTATATTCCACAGGAAAGTCGGATGTAGGGCCTATGCTCAGGCTTTTCCGGTTTCCACACCACACACAACATAATGCCAGTTGCACTTAAGCATGCAAATGTTTTTGTTTGTTTATTTATTTACTTATTCAATGTAATGACACCAAAAATTTGAAAGAGTGTGCATATGTTGCCAAAACATTATTATACACTATGAAATATCCGTATATTTTACGATAGAATAACTGGCAACCAGCTGCCAGTCATTTACCGTTATTTGCACGGGCGTCTGCCTGTTAAACATTATTGGAAATTCTGATATGGTGGTGTTTATGTTTACTGGCCGCACTCGAAAATATCCCTATAGTGTTGAAGGGCAATATGACCAAAACATGACCTGTTCTATTCTATATTACTCGGTTTGATGATACCTGCAAATTTTTACGAGCGCCTGTAAAATAACGGGAAATGGGCAGACAGCTGGTTGCCAATAATTCTACCGTAAAATCTACGAAGTTTTTTTTACAGTAGATAAATATTTGAAATTATGATTAGCTTGATAAATGTCAAGGTGC
Organism: Ctena decussata; assembly: GCA_963989385.1. NCBI lineage: Eukaryota > Metazoa > Mollusca > Bivalvia > Lucinida > Lucinidae > Ctena > Ctena decussata. Next base: position 2,536,833 of record OZ022512.1, on the reverse strand, counting down.
ATGAGTACATTTCCAGGGTTTTCTGCCATTTTTACAAAGGCGAACAACTTTTGTGACTTCCTGTTTCCTTCCCTAGGCAACGAGGCGCTACCAAATTGGGATTTACTCTACAAGTCAACAAAAGAATTTGCTCTCCTAAATTTTCTCCTGGAGAAACATAATATTTCCTTTAACAATTGCCCTTAATTAAAGAAAAAAGGCAGAAATGATGCATGATGGCAGAGTTGTTTTCCGTAGAAACGCATTCTTTCATTTAACATGAGCAGTGACACGACAAAACAACAAATGGACGGACACTCGGTGACAGGTGTGTGCAACTATGGTTGCGTACCGCTTAGCCACTTTGGACACGTCGTAACGACAATTGAAACAGAACAGAATAGAAAAACAAACAAAGTCGCATGTGCGCCCAGCGAAGATTCATATCATCCTGGATATCCGCGTTATCTGATCAGAGTTATTACCCTTGGTAAGGAGGGAGGCTTAGACCTTAACCACTCTTCAAGCGCATATCAAAGACTGCGATCAGACTGATCGGATGCCCAGGCCGATCTGAGTCTTCGTTGTGCGCACATGCCATTTTTTTGCTTTTGTCGTGTCGCAGCTCAAATAAGTGTCCTCGTAACAGTGCAACATCAAAATGTTCCCCTCTTTGCACTTTCTATTTTTAATAATATCTTTATGGGAAATGATAATACACGAACGACATTTAGGTCGAAATAAGAAACTTAAGGGAAGATGTTCGTTCATTTTATTTTAGAATATTAAAACGCTCGAAGGACTGATTTTTCATGAAGCAGGTTTTATCGAAATTCAAAACAATTAAAGCGTCGCACACGATACAATTATTATGTAACCTGAGTTGGTTTAAACATGTTTTATTTTCAAAAATGTACATAACAACATACAAACAACACTATTACATAAAGCAATAGGATCAGGTCGAATCTGGGGACAATTGCACATTACCGGTTGGAAAATACACGTGTTCAAAGTTGCTAAGGTCTATATACTGGGGGCGCGGGAGCGCAACTTAAATTAAAAAAAAGGGCACAATGTTAGCGAAATAAACCTCAGGATCGTGTAGATCATGCATTGTTATGGTTAAAACTAATGATTTAAACTGTAAGTTTCAACTAAAAATACAAAGATCAGCAGTAAACAACAACGTGTTTCGAGATTCTTCGCTCCGGAAGGTTTTTTGATCGAACAGTAGGCTGACTAGTTTTGTCGCTTTTCATTGGTTGATACGTAATTTATTCAGGTGAACTTTGACCGCGCTGTTACTGCAACTCAGCGTCCTCAGCATCAACTTATAAACAAACACGTTTTAGCTGTTGAAAACGTTGAAATTGAATTTGATTGCAATGATCTACATGAAAGACAATGAATCTACTTTATTATCAGCTTATTTCAGTATGCATGTAAGAGGGAATTATTTGAATGACTGAGAACCGCAGGTAAATGTTGTTTCTACTGATTTTCTCGTTTGTTTTTGAAAACTGGTTGGAGGAACCACAGGCGCTTGAAATTTGGATCGTGAAACACTTCAAAATGTCAAAAATCGGATACACCATATGCCATTTGAAATGGCGGCTGCCCCCAAATGCATGCTCCCTTGCAGTTCCTCCCACAGGGCTTGAAGTTCTAGCTCAGAAACATTTCTAAATCTTGTCATCCAAAGTGTCCAATACAACATTGTATGAAATTGCCGCCCCCACAACCCCGCTTTGTTGTTTTATTATTTTCTGCATGGGGGCTCAAACGCCGACCCAGTCCCTGCTTCCGTTCTTTATTTGAAATTGTTGACAAGTAACTACAATTTTACTCATCATTTAAGTGAGGCAAATTTCTGTTGCGGCAAGAACAGAAAAACAAAATGGCGGACTTTCAGAAATGTAATCAAAAACAGACCACGCCCCCATAACAACAGCCGGTACATGCGCACTCGGCATAAATAGAATGACCGGAAACGTGCAGTCTAGCCGGAAGCTGATAGCCTAAATTCAAAACGAACCTGAGTTCTTGCATTTATAGATGAGCCTTGACACGACAAAACCTACAAAGTGGTTGTGCGCCCAGTGCAGACTCAAATCAGTCTGAGCATCTGCCCAGTCTGATCAATGTCTTCGCTGTCCGCATGATGGTAGCTTAGTCCCTTAGCTTCACTTTAAGTGCTTAGCAAAGAGTCTGCTCAGATGTGGCAGATGTCCAGGCTGATCTGAGCCTGCCCTGGGCGCACAACCACTTTGTTGGTTTTCTCGTGTCGCGGATCAATAATTCTGAAAAAAAAATCAGTGTCACTTGTCGCCCTTACCCTGAATGTCTTCAAATGCTGTGGTGTCTGATTTTATCCATGATTTATATTCGGCACTCAGCTGAAATATTGATGTAACATTCAGTCAGTATTTCTATAACTGAAACATTCAGCCAGTATTTTTATAACTGATACATTAAGCAAATATTGTATAACTGAAACATGCAGCCGGTATTTGTATAACTGAAACATTCCGCCAGTATTTACATAACTGAAACATGCAGCCAGTATTTGTATAACTGCAACATGCAGCAAGTATTTGTATAACTGAAACATTCAGCCAGTATTTGTATAACTGAAACATGCAGCCAGTATGTGTATAACTGAAACATGCAGCCAGTATTTTTATAACCGAAAAGTGCAGCCAGTATTTGTAAAACTCAAGCATGCAGCTAGTATTTGTGTATGTGAAACATGCAGTCAGTATTTGTATATTTGCTAAAACATGCAGCCAGTATTAGGATATGTGAACATTTATCAAGTATTTGTATATCTAAAACATGCAGTCAGTATTTGTATATTTGAAGCATGCAGCCAGTATTTGTATATGTAAAACATGCAGCCAGTAGTTGTATATCTAAAACATGCAGCCGGTATTTGTATATGTGAATCATGCAGCCAGTATTTGTATATGTGAAACATGCAGCCAGTATTCGTTTCTCAAGCATTCAGCCAGTATTTGTATATGTGAAACATGCAGCCAGTATTTGTATATCTAAAAAATGCAGCCAGTATTTGAATATATGAAACATGCAGCCAGTATTTGTATATCTAAAAATGCAGCCAGTATTTGTATATCTAAAGCATGCAGCCAGTATTTGTATATCTAAAACATGCAGCCAGTAGTTGTATATCTAAAACATGCAGCCAGTATTTGTATATGTGAATGATGCAGCCAGTATTTTTCTATCTAAAACATGCAGTCAGTATTTGTATATCTAAAACATGCAGCCAGTATTTGTATATGTGAAACATACAGCCCGTATTTGTATATCTAAATCATGCAGCCAGTATTTGTATATCTAAAACATGCAGCCAGTATTTGTATATCTAAACATGTAGCCAGTATTTGTATATATGAATCATGCAGCCAGTATTTGTATATCTATAATATGCAGCCAGTATTTTATATATCTAAAACATGCAGCCAGTATTTGTATATGTGAAACATGCAGCCAGTATTTGTATATCTAAAACGTGCAGCCAGTATTTGTATATCTAAAACATGCAGCAAGTATTTGTATATCTAAAACATGCAGACAGTATGTGTTTAACATTTTATGTGATTATGCTACGTATATCCTTTGGCTATGTTTCAGTAATGAAGAATTTGACCAGTCTTGGTCTGACTGAAGTTTGCCAGAACATTCTGTTTTATATTAACTGTATTCAACTATTATGCCTAGCGTTTCATAAAAAAAGGACTATCACGCGGAGTGTGGACCCAAATCAGACATAACAAAACGTAAGTTGTGCATCTGCTTGGCCACACTTTTGAAACGTAGAACTCCATTTTCCTTCATCACAAATAAACTGAAAGGATTCAAAAACTTCAATTTTTTAATAGCTGGCTGATGATCCTTTCACGAATGACAGCGTTTGACATTTTATGATAAAATGCTTGAAACTCATCAAATTTACATATTATGCAGTTTATTTGAGTCATTTACTTAAATGACGTCAGTAAAAGAGCGTTACATTTCTGAAATGCATAAAGAGATGACGTTGTTATCTTATGCATATTCTTTTAGACGATTTCTTACTGTCTATATAGTGTTACGTCATCCAAGTTGGTTTGCAATTATTATTGCAGCCGATGCTGTCGCGCAATACCTATTATGGAGACGGCATCGATGCACGTTAACGTCATGGCCTCTGGTTTTCATATTTGTACGGCTGCTATTCTGGCGGTCTTAAGAGTAAACCGTGCACGTCGTCTGAAATTGTAAATTGCCGTAATTAACCCATAAAATTGTCTTGTGACGTCACGTTTTGAAATTTCAGCATTTAACTGGCCCCAAAACGTGCATCCGTTTGCAAAATTTAGGCGCCTTATGCGAATTAAAGCCACAGACCGACTTCAAACTTTTAAAGTGATATGGGCTGCAACTTTTAACAATTTATTTTGGGAATAATTGTTCATAATTTTCATAAATACAATAATTGAGCCCAGATGGCCAGGGAACACTCATAAAAAGAACACACCTAGGCCGGTTACTGCTACAAAACCAACAGTAATTTATGTAAACTTTTAGCTGTCTAGAATTTCATTCGGTCCGAACTAAATTATTTGAAAGCTAAAAGCCCCTGTTTACCCAAAGGTTATCATAGTTTTCATGCATTTTCAGGGGGAATGAATAGATTTATGATAAGAACTTACCTTTACTCAGCTTTTACAATAGGTAGAAATAATTGTATAAAAGTTGTCAAAATGATTAAAAATTGCAGACAATATAACTTTAAAAGTTGATTTGCCATTGTAAGACAAAGGACGGGTCTCCATAAGGCCCATTTCGTGGCTAGAATAGATTTCCTTCAAACTTTGTATGTGATAAGAACTATGTATGGGATCTTGATTGACAAAATATTAGATTGCACAGGAATCAGTTAAGCTTGATATGCATGATATAAGTGGGTGGAGTAATTTCACATGATTCTTAGCTCTATCTCTATAATGCTGTTTCATTTTATAGGAAACCGTTGCCAAATATCAATTATTATAGAATGGTAATGATATGTGTTTACCAGTTAGTGGTTGCAGAAATTTCCCGGAAATGCTCCTTAATGATGATGTATACTCACTTACAAGTCATACCTAACTTTTGGCCATTTTTTGTCTCCAACTTTACGAAAAACCACAAATTTTCCACAATTTTCAGAGCAATTAATAACATATCATATAACTGTTAAGTGGATACAATGGACATTATGAATGTTTGAGGAATCATATATACACTTAGTTATTCCAGAGTTATCCGCCCCTGAATAAGGAAAAAATTCTATTTTTCAATAAAAAAATTTCTTGAGGGCCCACCCCATGATGCGAATAGACTTCCACCAATTTTTGTGCATTATAAATACTTTGTGTTGATTGACAGCTATTAATTGATATAGTAAGCTGACCAGTAATGAGTTACCTGCAGTAAGTAAGCTATAGATGGGTGGGGTAATGTCACATGATAATTGCCCCTATTTCTAAGATGTTCTACGTTTTTTATCTGAAATTTAGGCAAACATCAATTATCATGTAATGGTACAGATACATCATGTACATGTATCAAATAGCAGACGCAGAAGTTTTTAACTCCCCTGAGTCAGAGTCCCTGGTGGAGCTTATAGAATGGTGGTCTTCCGTATCCTTCATCTGTCATCCATCCAGCCAATATCTTCAAACAACTTTTCTCTGAAACAACAAGGCCAATTTCATTTAAATTTCACATGCAACCTTTAGGAAGAGGGGGAAAGATAATTTTACAAATTGGGTCTAAATTACATGACCAAGATGGCCGCCATGCCCATATATGGTATTGGTAAAAACCTTAAAATCTTTTTCTCCAGAACTGCTTCGGCAATTGCCTGAAAACTTGGTTTGTAGCATTTGGGACTCTAGAACTACAAAGTTGATATAAAAGATGACCCTAGGTTGACCTTGACCTATTTCATTCCAAGGTCAAAATTGGTCCCTTAGACGTTTGAATAGGAAAAGCTGAAAAAAGTGCATTTTTCTGTTCTTATTGTGCAACGCGATATGAAAATGCAGCAAAATTCATCACATATGAATTCTAGAGGTCAAGGTCATTTGGTGACCCTTAGCAAAAGATCATTCATCAGTTTTCAAAGGACTTCTCCTCTGAAACAACTTGGCCAGTTTCATTTGAATTTCATATGCAGCCTTCAGGCAACGAGGGGAAGAAACTTTACATATTTGGTCTAGCTCAGCCGCCATGCTCATATATCATACAAAACTTAAAAAGTCTTCTTCTCCAGAACCACTGAGCGAGTTCCTTGAAATTTTGAATGCAGCATTTTGGACTCTAGTACTTCAAAGTTTATATAAACGATGATCCTGGGTTGACCTTGACAGGAAAAGCTGAAAAAGTGCATTTTTATGCTGCTATTAAGACTCTGTGATAGACTTTGTGGTTTTCCAATTAAAAACCATAAAGGACAAAATTTGACCTTGCCTTAAAAGAGGTCAATGTCACCTCAGGGTCAATACATGTATTTATGTAAGTTTAACATTTGTAGTACTAGGTCAGGGCCCAGATGCTACAATCCAAGTTTCAAAGCAATCTGCCCATTGGTTCTGGATAAGAAAATTCTTAAGTTTTTTTCCCATGGCGGCCATCTTGTTCATGTGACCCAGACCTTTTGACTACAAGATCTTTCTTTCTCTCATCCCACACAGACTTCATATAACATATAATTGCCATTAGCCAATTATGTTCTGAGAGAAAGGACTTTAAACAGTCCAACCCAAGTGACTTGGGGCATAGGTCACTAAATGACCTTGACCTCTTGAATCCATAAAGTTTGAAATCGACTTCATTTTCTTATCCCAGAGCGTAAAAGTAACATAAAAATACACTTTTTTGCCTGTCAAGGTCAACCCAGGGTCATCGTGTATAATAAACTTTGAAGTACTAGAGTCCTAAAAGTAAAAAGTATGCAAAGACCAGGAACTGAAACAATCGAAATCCAAATCCAGCCCTCAAACCATAGTTGGAAACAACTAAGATTACAAATAATCAAGATACAGAGAACATATGGCCAACCGAGTGAGCAGCTTGTTCCCAAAAGGTGGCCACTCAGCAACCCAAACCGAACCAAAAATAATAAGAACATACATAAGGTAAAACATCACAGAAACTCTGACACCAAAAACAGGCAACAGAGAACCACAACAGAACTACCGCCTTGGAACGGTCAGTAATGAATTACTGGGGGCTTAAATCGATTTTACAGGCCCAACCTCACCCTCAGTTTCTGAAGTGGTACAAAACATTTAGTTGGTTGTTCGGTTCGCATGATAACCCTCTAACTCGTCAATGAATCATCACGGTAAACACATAAATCAAATTTCAACACCATGAAGAAGCAAAGACGAGGACTCAACAGATACAACGGGCCGTCTGACAGGTGGAGATCCCTGTCCTGCCAAACAACCCCACTGGAAATCTGAAGCAAAAGAAGGTCACCAGTTGAGCCCCGGGGACCAAGCAACAGACAAAAAGGCTCCGGTCCCAACCAACTAAAATATATAGCTTTAGGTCGGGGCCATCATAGAGTCTGACGACCGATCCCCCGGTGTGCAATTAAAGAGTGCAGCAAAGTTATCAACCGTGATTGGGTTAATCACTAAGCATGCAGACTGTCGCATAACATTTAAATTATAGCCAATACGTTTGTGACGTATTATTATTTTTCGGAATTGATCAGAAAAATCAGTCCTACCCTTAATCTTTTTGTCCTAAATGCTACATTCCAAGTTTCAAGGCACTCGCTCAGTGATTCTGGAGAAGAAGATTTTTTTTAAGTTTTTTTATGATATATGAGCATTGCGTCCATCTTGGCATGATATATAGACCAAATATGTAAACCTTCTTCCCTCCATTGCCTGAAAGGCTGCATATGGAATTCGAATGAAACTGGCAGAGTTGTTTCAGAGGCGAAGTCCTTTGAAAACTGACGAGTAACCTTTGCAAAATGTCACCAAATGACCTTGACTTCTAGAATTCATATAGGATGAAAATGGCTGCATTTTCATATTGCGTTGCACAATAAGAACAGAAAAATGCACTTTTTCAGCTTTTCCTATTCAAACGCCTAAGGGACCAATTTTGACCTTGGCATAAAATAGGTCAAATTCAAACTAGGGTCATCGTTTATGTTAACTTTATGGTTCTAGAGTCCCAGATGCTACAAACCAAATTTCAAGGCAATCATCCCAGTAGTTCTGGAAAAGATGATTTTTAAGGTTTTTACCATATATGGGCATGGCGGCCATCTTGGTCATGTGATTAAGAACAAATTTGTAAAATTTTCTTTCTCCCTCTTCCTAAAGGTTGCATGTGAATTTTAAATGAAATTTGCCCAGTTGTTTCAGAGAAAAGTTGTTTGAAGATGTTGGCTGAATGGAAGACAGATGAAGGATGCGGAAGACTACCATTCTATAAGCTCCACCAGGAACTCTGACTCAAGGGAGTTAAAAACTTCTGCGTCTGCTATTTGATACATGTACATGATGTATCTGTACCATTACATGATAATTGATGTTTGCCTACAATTTCAGATAAATAAATAGAACATCTTAGAAATAGGGGCAATTATCATGTGACATTACCCCACCCATCTGTAGCTTACTTACTGCAGGTGACTCATTAGTGATCAGTTTATTATATCTACAAATAAGTGTCAATCAACACAAAGTTTTTATAATACACAAAGTTTGGTGGAAATCTATTCGCGTCATCGTATGAACCCTCAAGAAACTTTTTTCTTGAAAAATAGAACTTTTCCATATTCAGGGGCAGATAACTCTGGAATAACTAAGTGTATATATGATTCCTCATTATAATATAATATCCATTGTATCCACTTAATAATTATATGATATGTTATTAATTGCTCTGAAAATGTGGAAAAATTGTGGTTTTTCGTAAAGTTAGAAACAAAATATGGCCAAAATTTAGGTATGACTTGTAAGTGAGTATACATCACCATTAAGGAGCATTTCCGGGAAACTTCTGCAACTACTAACTGGCAAACACATCTCATTACCATTCTATAATAATTGATATTTGTCTACGGTTTCCTATAAAATGAAACAGCATTATAGAGATAGAGCTAAGAATCATGTGGAATTACCCCACCCACTTATATCATGCATATCAAGCTTAACTGAGTCCTGTGCAATATTTTGTCAGTCAAGAGCCAATACATAGTACTTATCACAAACAAAGTTTAAAGGAAATCTATCCTAGCCACGAAATGGGCCTTATGGAGACCCGTCCTTTGTATACAGGAAGTGATTCATCTGTATGTAAACTGTACTAAAACCATGAGGAACACTTGCTTATTCCTGGCCGATTCGGTTGAACGATTTCAAATTCGTGATACAGACATAATCAAATATAAAAGAATATACATGTTGTGAAATTTTGGTGGACGTTGCTGCACTCATTTTTGAGATATTCAAAAATATGGGGTGGAAATTTTTAAATTCTTTCTGTATATAATTTTTTACACCAACATATGGCACAACACATGAACTAATGCAGCCGAGATGTATCTTTCGCAACAAAAAACTAATTTTTATGGTTTAGAGATCTTCACCCAACTTGTTAATGCAACTGACAGGTGTACAGTGATAGGTATACATGTTATACCTATCCAGTGTGTAAGCTTGCCTCATGTATAATTATACTTGCGAGTGTTGTATTAAGTACTTTGGTCCCCTAGCAACCCTTCAGGCGGAAGGCAAAGGCTTTATAAGACTGGGTGGATGCCCAGGCTGATCTGAGACTTTGCTTGGCACACATGCCACTTTGTTGCTTTTGTCGTGTCGCGGCTCATATGTGATGTACGTAATAAGCCTTCTGCCAGGTTGGCATTTTTGTCGACGAAATACTGATATACGAAGCTATATTTCTCATAACTAGTTCATCTACGAATAAATATGCACCTTAGAAAAACGGTCAAAAGTGATTGCCTGACACAGTTAATGTTTTCATCAACACCCATTGTACATGATGGAGATCCACTTACTTACATCCTGGTAAGAGAATAAAAATTACTAGAAAAGGAAACTTACGAATGACACTCCCAGTACTGAACTAATTACACTGACGGGTTTAAATTGGAAATTATATGAGCCGCGACACGAGAAAACCAACAATGTGGTTGTCCGCCCAACGTGGACTCAGATCAGCCTAGGCATCTACCCAGTTTGATCAGACTCTTAGTTAAGTGCTCAAATGATAGCTAAGGGACTAAGCTACCTCCATGCGGACAGTGAAGACTCTGATCAGACTGGGCGGATGCCCAGGCTGATCTGAGTCTGCGCTGGGTGCACAACCACATTGTTGGTTTTGTCGTGTCGCGGCTCATATTTATACGAGATGTCTTTTTATTTGTAATCTGAATCTAATTTACTGAGTTCAACAGATATAAATGAGCCGCGACACGACAAAACCAACAACGTGGTTGTGCGCCCAGCGCCGACTCAGATCAGCCTGAGCATCTGCCTAGTTTGACCAGACTCTTCGTTAAGAGCTCGAAAGGTAGCTACGGGTCTAAGCTACCTTCATGAGGACAGCGAAGGCTCTGATCAGACTGGGCGGATGCCCAGGCTGATCTGAGTCTGTGCTGGGCGCACAACCACATTGTTGGTTTTGTCGTGTCGCGGCTCAAATATGATAAGGGTCGCAGTATCTTCAAAATGAATTAGAAACACCATTTCTGCAAGTTGATCTCCTGACGGTCTGAACATATACAACAGTTATCGGTATTGAAACATGACTGAAAGCATCGCTTACCTGATCGTCTCAGATCACAACCAGTGACAAACAATTAACTTTTGAGCAAGAGTCATCGTGACTACAAATGAAGTAAAAAAAATAGGTAAAGATAAAGATTTCCCATAGCCTAATAGCCGTAGGGGCAGTGGGGGGTTAGAGACCAACTGTATCTTGGGCACAGCTGGTGAAAGGCGGAGCCCGTATCTCTCCATTCGTTGCCTTATCCTCCCCTAATTCGAAAAAAGGTACCAATTTACTGCTGAGTTGACAGAGAAAGTTTTCCAGTCGTCGGATGGCGACGGTGAGCCGCGAACTCACCACCTTCCGGCGACTTTCTGCACAATAACCGAGCCACTCTAACCACTCGGCTACCGCGCCTCTCCGGTTGTAACTGGCTTAGGTCGATTTGTCGTAGAAAAAAAATGAGAAAAATGTTAAATTTAAAAATATGAATATCAGTCCCTTGTTATTAAGCAAATGATGTGGAAGCCTCTAACCTGGCGACATAGGAAATAAAGAGGCAAGTCTGGAGAAACAGGGACAACTAAGAATACAACCTGAAACACACTGTTAGATCTGTAACAACTCTCATGTATACTTGAAACAATTGAAAACGCAACTACTTACTTGTCATGTTTTCAGATTAAATGTAAACGCCACAAGGCTGTAATATGCTGTAATATACTTCAAGCAATTTGCTTTTTCATCCGGCAAGGTTTTAGCATTACTTTGGCTTAGGTCCATTTGAAAAAAGAAAAAAATGAGAAAAATGTTAAATTTAAAAAAGATGAATGTCGTACCGGTTATTTTATCAGTATTATCAAATTACTTACCACGACAGTATTTTAATACCTTCTGACTGTAATATTCCACCGTAAGTATCGTATTGACAGTATTGGAATCCCGGTAACTATTTTTAGACTACACAGCTGTGTAAACCAATCCTTGAGCCTATGTATATAAAATGACGTGTATGAATGGGGTGTGCATTTTTACCTTTTAACCAATAAAATACTGCACTGCATGTCACCTGCACATTACGTCAGCGAGCGCCCTTTGCATTTCGCTATTTTCATAATCTTGGATAGACGTTATTTTTCTTCATCAAGAAGTTTAGTTTATTATCGTCATCCATTATGGATTTTGCCAGGTATGTTTATTTCCCTGCTGTGTATAGTATTGTTTACTAGTATAGCGTGCTGGAAATTTAATGTGTCTGTGGCTACACTTGTATTTATTTGAAGACTTCTGGTTTGTCCTTTGTTCCTTGTTTCATGAAAATGGCGGCTTCCAAGCGAGGACTAATGTTGCTACATATTGTTTATTTCTGACATGCATAATGTCTGATTTATGATCAAAGTATTTCAGTCATGTATTGAGTAATGTTTATTTTATACATGTGCTGTCCTTGCATTACATGTGACTGTAAATTGCATAGTTCAGTAATGACTGATTTAATGATATTGATATTGATTGATGCCATCATCAAAGTAGCATAATCTTCACAGAATTGTTTGTGTATATAGTAATCATATATCCTCATGTGCCCATTTCTTTCATCTTGTAATATTCTCATTCTAGGGCACCCTTTTAAAATGCAGTTCTTGAAAACTGGTCTAATATATTTTCCAAAGGCCCTACTGACCTTGGAAAAGCTAACATAGTAAAGCATAGCATTAAGTTAACCGATGATGCACCATTCTAGGAACCGTACAGGAGAATTCCACCTGCCATGTTTGAAGAAGTACGGCAGCACTTAAAAGAAATGTTGGAAGCAAACGTTATTAGGCCGTCCCAAAGTCCTTTTTCTTCCAACGTAGTGTTGGTAAGAAAGAAGGATGGAAGCTTAAGATTTTGTATTGATTTTAGGAAGTTGAATAACCGAACTATCAGAGATGCATATACTCTTCCTCGCATTGACGATACTATAGATTCTCTGATTGGTGCTCGCTATTTTTCAAATGTAGATTTGAGAAATGGATACTGGCAGGTGGAAATGGAAGAGGTAGATAAAGAAAAAACTGCATTCAGCGTCGGTTCTCTGGGGTTCTTCGAATGCAACAGAATGGCATTTGGATTAACAAATGCACCTGCAACGTTTCAGCGCTTGATGGAACGTTGTATGGGCGAATTAAATCTAAGAGAATGTCTTATTTTTTTGGATGACATTCTTATTTATTCTGAGACATTCGAGGAACATATTAGGAGAATCGAGACAGTATTTAGTCGATTGCATGAGCATGGTCTTAAATTAAAGCCATCAAAATGTGATTTTTTTAAAAGCAGTGTCACATATTTGGGTCACGTGGTAAGCGAGCATGGTGTAGAGACTGACCCAGAGAAAATTAGAGCTTTGTCTGAGTGGCCAAAACCGCATAATATTAAGACTCTAAGAGCTTTCCTAGGTTTTAAAGGCTATTATAGACGCTACATCAAAAACTATGCTAGGATTGTAAAACCTTTAAATGATCTCCTTGTAGGTCATCCTACTAACAAACATGCGGTTCCATCCGGTAAAAAGAAGAAAGTTAGTACTCCCTGGCAATGGGGTGAAATTCAACAGCATGCTTTTAATCTTTTAAAGCAGAAATTAAGTTCTCCCCCAATTTTAGCTCATGCTGACTTCACCAAACCCTTTATAGTCCATACTGATGCTTCAACTGAGGGGCTTGGGGCAGTGCTATATCAAGAACAATATGGAGTCGAACGTGTCATTTCATATGCCAGTCGAGGGTTGCGTAAAAGTGATAAACATTACCCCGCCCACAAACTTGAATTTTTGTGTCTTAAGTGGGCAGTCACGGAAAAATTCCATGACTACCTTTATGGAAATCAGTTTTCAGTTTTAACAGATAACAACCCGTTAACTTATGTCCTATCCTCAGCCAAATTAGATGCTACTGGCCACCGATGGCTGACTGCTCTCAATACTTATAATTTCACGTTAAAGTATAAGAGTTGGAATCTAATTCTGACGCTGATGGTCTTTCCAGGAGACCACAGGAAAACATTGATTTACTCCCCGAGGCTGTAAAAGCAATGTGCCATGCATATTCTGTAAACAGAGGTAATTGCCCATATGTGGAAACACTTGTTTTCACTGAATCCCCTGAGTTATCAAATGATTTGGCTTCAGATGC